>OV702282.1:382141518-382766518 GCA_916181665.1 Avena sativa
TGGGGGCGAGAAACCGAGAACCCAAGGCCTTGTTCAACGATGGATGCGTGATGCAAAGTCCAATCGAGGTTGGTGACGATAGTCGGTCCCCTTGGTAAAGGGGATGAGGCAAAACTAGAGATTCCACAATGGGGGTTGTCTTTAGTCTATCATCTATGCCTAAGGGATACATGAGGGGTGGGGGCTCTATTTATAGGCCAACCACAAAACAAGGGTAGTTTGGGAATAAAACTAGGGTTTGGTAAGTAAAGGGGGATACATGGGCTGTGGCCCAACTAGTGCGCGCAGGCACTGCCAGGAGCGGTAGTACCGGACTTGGGACCGGTAGTACCGCTTGGTCCGGTAGTACCGCTCTGGGACCGGTAGTACCGCTTGCGGTCCTGGAGCTTCAGCTGGAGCCGTCTGTTGGTGGCGGTAGCAGGGGGCGGTAGTGCCGGGGCACGGTAGTACCGGATCCGGGGCCGGTAGTACCGCCGGTGACAGAGAGCATTTGGCTTGCGCTGGTGTCGTCTGTTGCTGGCGGTAGCAGAGGGCGGTAGTACCGCCGGGCGGTAGTACCGGTCGCCAGGTCCGGTAGTACCGCTGGCGACAGAGAGCATTTGGCGATCTGACTTCTTCCGCCTCCTCTTCCAAGCCTCCGTCTTGTCGGGCTTGATGTTCCGGGCTTCCTCCCTTGCCTCCGTACTTGTCAATGTGAACCTATCATGCATATGTGACGGAGTATGAAGTAGCATGCCATTCAATAGGGAAGGAAGGGGGCTCGCATAAAGAAACGGATTCACCTTTGGAGTCCATGACGACTTGGCGTAAGTTGGAGACCAAGATGTAGTAACGACCGTAGGTCGGGCTACATCAGCTCCCCCCCCCTTCAAAAAGAGTCGTCCTCGACTCTACATGCTCATCACAAAGTAGAAGCGGTCGAAGGACATCCTTGATCCTGGGGTTCACCATATAGTCGTCCTCGGGAAGATTGACTTGACAACACTTCAATGTTCCTTCACCTTCCTTGAAGCCTACAAAGCTCACAACAAAAGCGAAGCAACACTCAAAGCGTAGCCAATTCATGAAGGTTATTGCATGAGTCCTCAAGTAGAAGGAAGTCACCTTAGCTTGTAGAGATAGCTCGATGAAGGGTAGCCATAGGTAACTCTCTTCGGTTCTTCTTGTCAACATATAGTCCATAGAGGTTGACGTGTATGCACTTGTACCTTCACACAACAAAGACCAAGCAACATATTTTCGTGCGTGATAGAGGAGCATGTCAAATGTAGCATGTCCATTCTTGTTCACAACACGATTAGCACAACTCAAGTATAGCAAACGGGATGCATATGCATGGTCAATGTGCATGGAAATCGTTTGAACATCATCCAAATGTGGAAACTCAAAAACTCCATATAACATAGAAGTGGGGCACTCAAAGCATTGGATCCAAATTTCAAACAACATCTTTGATGCAAGAATAGGAGAATTTGGCAAAAACACACAAGGAAGCATATCCAAAACAAAAGTATTATGTTTGCAAACAAACCAAATGAAAGAGCAAGTGGTCCTTATGTTTGTTGCAACAACAAGACGAGATTCTTGGAAGCTCTCATGACAATACATGTTCTTAAAGGAATTGTGGTTGCACACAAAACATCGAGAAGGTAAATTGTTCAACATTTTTGTTGCAACACACAAAGCATCATTATCTAAAAGCGAAGAAACATGAATGTCACAAGGAAAGATAATACCATTAACATGCTTGCAATCAAACCATATGAAAGAGCAATTTGCCAACATGAAAGATGCAAAGCATGCAAAAGGTATCAGAGTTGGGTTCGATGTTGAACTCACTTGTGGGATGCTCTCAAGAGCTCTTTTTGTCAACTCGTGCTCAACCGAGGTTGACATTCTTGTGCGGGTACCTACACACATCATATGTAAAAGGAAGAACGTGTGTGCATGGTAGAGATACACATCATCCATCATGACGTATCTCTTCTTGTGCACATCACCATTAATGTCAATCAAGTATGAAAGTGATGCATGGTGAGTATGCAAGTGGGGAACATGCTTATCATGGCAATCATCAAAATCTCCAAAAAATGAGAAAGCTATGGGGGCCATCTCATTATAACGCATATGATCAATATTGTTGCAAGCAAAACAAGTGAAATAGCAAGTATTCATCTTATCGCAAACAACGGGAGAAATTGAATGACTAGCATGACAAGGCAAGTCCAACGCAATTGGAGGATACACACAAGATGCATAGCATGGCATGTTTATGGCAATGAGTTCGCAATCAAACAATTCCACATGATCAATATGATGCAAAGGCAAATCATCACATGGGAATATGAGTGAAGCATATGTAATATCACAAATATCATCCAAAACATGCATATCCTCACAACTCATCATGTCCACTAGTGGGATCATGGCATCATCAACACCCTTATTGTTACCTTGTTCATACCTCTCATATGAAGTGGGTGTTGTGGAAGTAGTGGCCTCCTTGTGGACGACTTCGTTTTCTTGATGTAGCCATGGCGTAGCATCATCTTCGTGCACCATGTACATCTTCTCCAATTGAGGCATCATTGCTTCATGGCTTGGCGCGTCTTCATCCATGGAACCTAGCACAACACAAGAGAACACACTAGAGGTAGAGGGTGAGTTGTTAGAATTCGACATGGTCTCACTTGACCTATCAACTACCACTCTCAACTCACTAGGAGTATCGCTCATGCCCTCCAAGTGGAAGCACTCAATCTCACATAAGGTGGAGTCACTCGTCTCACTCTTGTTCTCACTCAAGTGGGCTAAGTGGCTCTCATACTCACATGGGATTGGTACCACATCATCACTCAAGCATATGGGGGTAGGCTCGGTTTCCTCAACTCCATGCGCCTCCTTTGGTGAAGGGAAAATCCCATGCTCACCATTCTTGACCTTGTCGCCTCCAAGGTTGGATGCCATAAGATGGGCATCATTGCTCGCCTCCATGGTCGAAGGGAAAATCCCATGCTCGACCGTCTTGTGGCCATCTCGTAGTAGTGGTGGAGGTAGGCTCATGCTATCCAACTTGGCGAAGTAGAGGTCTTCATTTTCCTCGGTCATGAGGTCTTCAAATGCAAGCGTAGTCGTTGAAGCTTGATGGCGTGGACGAAGGCTTGCTCTTGGTGCCATTTTGGTGGTGGCACAAGAAGTTGAAGGTGCCTTGTGATGGTGTCGACGGAGGTCATTGGCGTGCCTTGCCGATGGTTGATGTAGGTGGCGCACTTGGTCATCCATATGACGCTCACGACGATGGCCCTTGACCTTGGCACTCTTCCTTGTAAGTTTTTCTAATGAGCGCAAAGCATCATTAGTCTTGGCGACCATCCTCATGTTTTTGTCGAAGTCGTTGTCCATGTCCTTCTTGAAGTTGTGGAGGTCGCTTTGGAACTTGTCCATTTGATGATGGACCTTGGCGCACTCGAGTTGGAGGCTCCGTCTTGGTCGGTGCGACGTGAGGAGCTTGGCGTTGTCGTTCTTGAAGTCGCCCATGCTTGGGGAGTCGTTGTTGTTGTAGCACTCCATGTCACCCAAGCATGTGGAGCCATTGTCGGTGTAGTGCTCCATCATGTTATCCATGCTTGTGGAGACATATGCATGGTGGCTCATCATGGATTCTTCATGGAAATCATTCTCGGTCCTGGAGTCCCGAGACATGCTTCCCAAGACCAAGTGTTGTATATGGAAGTGGTAGAGGGTGTTAGGGATACAACGTCAAACCTTACTTTACCTTGGAAGATCGTATCGTGCAAGTGGCCACACTTGAGAGCAATAAACCAAGCAAAGTGAAGTTCACGCGGAACACCAAAACCAACTACCAACAAAAAACACACACACACAAGGCCTATGGTGGATAGGTATGGAAAATGGCATGTCAAGAACCAATCCGAAATCAAGATGTTGTAATGGCAAGTAAAGAACCACAATGATCACCAAGCAAACAAGTTAATCCACAAGATAGGAAATATGTACAAGGAAACACACACGATGGGATAAATGTGACTTGTGTGACGGAGAAAGTGAGCTAAGAACCAAATGATTACCTAGCGAAGACTATAAGCTCGTGTCACACAAGTACAAGGAGAGACGCTAGTTCGATTGCACAAAATTGGTGGGATACAAGATATGCACAATAAGTACCACCTATATGATGTTCATCGAGCTTGCGCTTCCTATACTATAAGGCACATGTATATCTCTTTCTTTTCTTTTTTTTTCTATTTTTTTTTCTCTTTTTCTTTTTCTTTCTTTTTCACTTGCCTCTTCCTTGTGCCAACAACTATACAAGATAACTATATGAGATAGCGCTCAGAATGTTTGCTCGGAATTCTACAAGGCATCAAATGTGCATAGCCCAAGCAATCATAATAGGAACTAGTCTCAATAGGTGTTTGTTGCTCGCAAAGATAGTGGGGTTCACAAAGGAATGCAAGTGGGGAGAAGTCGCGGAATGTTTATACCTTTCGTCTACGATCTTCACCCTTTATTGTTGGATTCCGCCTTTCTCACGGAATTTGGATGGAGTAGATAGCATGAACCACGTGGATTATGATGTAGAGCTCCTTCTCCTCTTCGAAACGAGCTAAAGAACACCAAAATCCGAGTTCGGATGCAAAAGATATGCTCAAAATGGTGAGAGGCTGAAATCTGGAACTTGCTGTTTTCTTTCTGTGTTGGGCGGTAGTACCGGATTTTGGTACCGCTGGGCGGTAGTACCGTAGATTTGGAGCGGTAGTACCGCTCGGGACAGAGAAATCCAGATCTGACGCAATTTCGCGAGATTGGGGCGATTTGGGCGGAAAATCTTCAAGAAAAACACCAAATCGACGGGGGAAAACAAGGAATTAGGCCATGGGAACGCAAAGGAAGGTAGATCAACAAGTTTAGCAAGTAATCCACGGATCAAAACCTACCAAAACGCACTCAAATCGCAGATCGATCCAAAACACAAATTGGGGCTATTTTTGGTGGAATTTTCGAATTTATGGGGAAAAGACCAAATCGATGAGAAATCCGTGGCAACCAAAAGCTGCTGATACCAGATGATGGAGGGGTTAACCTCTTGGGTGCCCGATCTTCACGGATCTCGTGGTCAAATCGATGGGAAAGCGAGGGGAAAGGGAGAAGGTAGCGGAAGCGAACACACACCTCGCGAAGAACACGATGAACACACCCAAAACTCACACGATACAAGGCCGATTGCTCCCGAACGGCGGCCACCGGTCGGATAGAATCCTCGCAAGGAAAGATCGGTCAACGTGCTCCCTCAAATCCACATCGGAGAGGGAAGAACACCTTGAGGAGGGTCTTGACGACTTGGGGGCGAGAAACTGAGAACCCAAGGCCTTGTTCAACGATGGATGCGTGATGCAAAGTCCAATCGAGGTTGGTGACGATAGTCGGTCCCCTTGGTAAAGGGGATGAGGCAAAACTAGAGATTCCACAACGGGGGTTGTCTTTAGTCTATCATCTATGCCTAAGGGATACATGAGGGGTGGGGGCTCTATTTATAGGCCAACCACAAAACAAGGGTAGTTTGGGAATAAAACTAGGGTTTGGTAAGTAAAGGGGGATACATGGGCTGTGGCCCAACTAGTGCGCGCAGGCACTGCCATGAGCGGTAGTACCGGACTTGGGACCGGTAGTACCGCTTGGTCCGGTAGTACCGCTCTGGGACCGGTAGTACCGCTTGCGGTCCTGGAGCTTCAGCTGGAGCCGTCTGTTGGTGGCGGTAGCAGGGGGCGGTAGTGCCGGGGCCCGGTAGTACCGGATCCGGGGCCGGTAGTACCGCCGGTGACAGAGAGCATTTGGCTTGCGCTGGTGTCGTCTGTTGCTGGCGGTAGCAGAGGGCGGTAGTACCGCCGGGCGGTAGTACCGGTCGCCAGGTCCGGTAGTACCGCTGGCGACAGAGAGCATTTGGCGATCTGACTTCTTCCGCCTCCTCTTCCAAGCCTCCGTCTTGTCGGGCTTGATGTTCCGGGCTTCCTCCCTTGCCTCCGTACTTGTCAATGTGAACCTATCATGCATATGTGACGGAGTATGAAGTAGCATGCCATTCAATAGGGAAGGAAGGGGGCTCGCATAAAGAAACGGATTCACCTTTGGAGTCCATGACGACTTGGCGTAAGTTGGATACCAAGATGTAGTAACGACCGTAGGTCGGGCTACATCACGTTATGGTTGAGACACCTTACCCTACAGCTACTTTGGGCGACCCTCTGACTGGACTGTTGGATCCAGACCACATTGACTTGCCTACTTTCGGTTCAGTTTGGACACATCGTCAGGTATGTGCAAAGTTACTTGTTACATTCATTATTTAGTTGACATAAACTATGCATGGAGCTAACAAATTATTATTCGCAGAGACGCTTTTCTCACAGTCAGGTGAGGGGTTGCTACCCCGCATTGTCCGAGCAGTTTGACGTACTGCTAGCGAGTTCGGTGATGTGGGAGCCCTACGGTAATGAAGCTGTCGCTGCTAGATTCCAGAGGGATGGGGACAACATACAAATGTCTTTTCTATGCGCCAGGGACGAGCCGTATTGGCTCACAAAATCTAAGATCATCTTCGACATGCAGGCAGAGGAGATGAGCCTACATAGAGTAATGAGGTAGTTTGGTCTTCGCCAGTTGGCTGATCCTCGTCCTACGGAGAGCGCCATACCTTCAGTGAGTACACACGTATGTTTCATTTACACATTACTTCCATCTTAACATGATTTATTGACATGACAGTAACCATGTTAAATGTAAGGTTGTCGAGGAAGGGAAGTAGCAAGACCGCCACGGGTTGGCTACACAGGGTTGGGGTGTACGTTCAAGAGTGGGACACCGCTACAGCCCGAGTCTGGGACTTGAAACGACGCGTTTGACATGGAAGAGTTCAACAGGTATTTGGATAGCTACATGAGCGCCACACGACTACGCATCACGCAGCAATCTCACCCAGAGGAGATGCCGGGCGCGGCTACTTGGGATAGTTATCCGAGCCAGTCGACTGTGGGCAGCAGACAACACGCGGTATGTTCTTCATCTAATGCACCTATTTATTACATAGTTTTCCATCTATATATGGCGAACCTTGTGGTGTCTCTTGCAGGCACAGCTGTTAGTCGATCTTGAGACGGAGAGTGCTGAGTACAGACGCTCTCTTTCGTCCGGACCCCTACTTATTCACCGGCGGGACCAGGAGACCTGGCTGAGTCGCCTGGAGGAGAAGATACGGCGTATCTACGGGGTTATCACGTGCACCCGCCCTTCGGACATTGCTCACCACCCGGCACCACAGCGTCCTCCGTGGCACTCGACGCACCACCAGCAGCAGCAGCCACCCTCGCCCCTACGACACTCTCCCCGTCCACGGCTTACACCACATACGGCTCCGAGACCTCCTCCCCCAGACCAGGCTGGAGGTTCGACGTGGCATCAGCAGTCTTCTTTCGACTGTTGGCAGCAGCAGCAGCCACCTTTGCACGATGGAGGTTCGTCGTGGCAGCACCAGCAGCAGGAGCCTTGGGGTCACCCTCCCATGCCAAACTACGGGTTTCGCCCACAGCCACAGGGTATGTGTCTTACAAGATAAGCGTCGAGGCTCAGTTCATGTCAAGTTCTTACATACTTTGTTTTTATGTGCAGGAGCATTCGGAATGCAGGAGTCTATGCCTGGCTATCAGTCGTCTATGTCTGGATCCGCCTAGACTGATCAGGACGTTGATCATAGCACTCAGGATTTCATGACGCAGAGCAGTTGGCTGAACATTTTTCAGACTTCCCCCCTGACCCCACACAGGAGACTCAGTACGATGAGCACGGGTCGGTGATTCCTCCCCGACAGGTTCGGCCGCCCCATAGGTTCGGTTGGACGACGCCTCCTAACCCACCACCCGAGCGTCGCGGCAGACGACGTCGCTGAGACATATATTTATCTATGTATGAGACATATATTTATCTATGTATGAGACATGTCTATCTATGCATGAGACATCTACTTATGTATGAGACATATATCTACCTATATATGAGACACCATTCTATCATTTCACGATTTTTATTGCAACACAGTTCAACATAACTTGCAACATAGTTCAACATAACTTGCGGCACATAAATAAGAGTCTTATCTATCCCTAGCATGATGCCTTTCCCTTTCCCTTCGATGATGCCTCACCCTTTCCCTTGGACGATCCCTCGCACTTGCTCTTCTGCGCTTTCTTCTTCTCCTGCCTCTTGTCTCACTCAGCTCTCGCCTTGCTTCCAACGGGTGGCGGCATGAAGATATCATCCTCATCTTCGCTCTCTTCTATCCAGGCCCTACGTGCCACAACCTGCTCCGTCATGTCAGCTTGACTCTTCTTGGCCTGCGCTTTCTTCTTCTCCTGCCTCTTGTCCCACTCAGCTCTCGCCTTGCTTCCAACGGGTGGCGGCATGAAGATATCATCCTCATCTTCTCTCTCTTCTATCCAGGCCCTACGTGCCACAACCTGCTCCGTCATGTCAGCTTGACTCTTCTTGGCCTGCTCTTTCTTCTTCTCCTGCCTCTTGTCCCACTCAGCTCTTGCCTTGCTTCCAACGGGTGGCGGCATGAAGATATCATCCTCATCTTCGCTATCTTCTATCCAGAACCAAGGTGCATCCGCCCGCTCCAAACTGCGAGCTTGTCCCAGGACCGAGGAGCTTGTTCCACCTTGCCTGGATCCTGACAAGCTCTGCTCGTACCTGATCTGGGGTCTTCAGTTTCCACCCTCTTCGATGAAGTGACTTACCAAGCATAACGAGAGCATCATGGTTCGTTACCAACGTATCCCAGTCAGGATACGTATCGCCTATCACAACAGTTCTGGCTATGAAGAAAAGCCCAATGGACATATCTACAGGCTAGGGAGACGCGTCGGTCATAGTGGAGAGGAGTGGAGGGAAATGCGAGAGCAAGAGGAGAGGAGGGAAATGAGAGAGTAAGAGGAGGAAGAGATGAACTGGTAAAGGATACATCTCGTTGCCCGGGTTTATAGAGGCACCGAAGCTAATAGGCGGAAAAAAAGGCGGGAAGTAGTGGCGGGAAAAAAAGGGCGGGAAGTAGCGGCGGGAAAAAAAAGGGCGGAAAGTAGTGGCGGGAACAAAGGGCGGGAAGTACTGGCGGGAAAAATCGGCGCGAAGTACTGGCGGGAAAAATCGGCGCGAAGGATTGGCGAGAAAAACAGCGGCGGACGATTATTTAGCGGAAGGGCTGCATTGATCGTGCAGGATTTTGTTAGGGGCAGGACGATTAGGCAATCGGTCTAGGTCTGGCCAATTGCACCAATCGGCCTGGGCCAGACCGATTGAACCAATCGGCTTGCTCCAAGCCGACTGCATGTGTGGGGCAGGGCCGATTGCATGGTGCCACATGCAGTCGGCCAGGGCCTGGCCGATTGGCCCAGTCGGCTTGCCCCTGGCCGACAAAGTGCTAGATCTGGAATTTCGAAAAAATGCATAATAGAACTCAAATTAATTAATTAATTCGTATTATTTAAAAAAAATCGCTAAAATCTGATACCATGTGAGAACCTGAGCTATAATAAGAGAGAGGGTTGTGCAATACTACTTACATTCGTTGATCGAGTCGTACGTACATATATATGCAGAGTACAAGATCTGAGCGATTAACAAAACTAGCCTAAAGATAAGACCTAGCTAACAAAAAATGTATCTATCTGTACACAAGATTAAACGTTTACTAACATATTCATTTCCCCTATAAAAGAAATTATGTGTTTAAAATATATCTAGTAAATCCATGCAATTAGTAGTAATTATAATACAATATATGTCCAATTTTAGGAAACTATCATTGAACAACAAGCATTTTCTATACAAGTGTTTTAATTTTGTTTAAATTCAGGCAATTGGAAGCAGTTATGAGGCAACATACCTGCAAGTCTAGGCAACTATTACATGCAAATCTAGACAACTATGTGTTCAACATATATCTAGTAAATATAGCCAACTAGAAGTAATTACAAGAGAATGTATCTCCAATTCTGGGCAATTATTATTAAACTGCAAGAAATTTGAGGTATAAACAATTTTAGTCCCATAACTTACACTATAGAAGCAATTTAGTCCCACAACTTGCAAACTGTGCAAAACTAATTCCACAACATATAACCCAAAATTAAAGCAGTCCAATTTAACTAAATTTGATAAATTTGACCGAATTTGACAAAGTTACATGCACGTCTGCATTGTCTGGACGTGCGCTTTTGTGTTTTGATCCACAAATAGTAAGACGTCGTTCTTTGGTATAATGAGATGCGTGTAGTTAATAATTAATCAATCTTTGGTCTTTCAAATAATTACAGGCGCATCACACACGAGCACGTAGAAAATGCGGAGCTAGCTAGTCGAGTGCGAACACCTTCGTTTACAAATTAACATGAAATTTATCATATTATTAAATACTTAGTACATTGGCATATTAGAGTATTTACTTAACAAGTCTTCTCCTTTAATACACTCACTTTTCCTTTAACTTTTTCAACCGAAAACAGGACGGCTTAGATTGCCCTAAGGTAAGAGCCTTGGTATATCCCAAGCAAACGAGGATAGGATTATCAATCTAGAAGATGTTAGCCCTGGTATAGCCCGAGCAGAGCCCATACAGCCCGATAGGAACTGTTCTTATACCTTACCCGTATGTTAACGTATTCATACGCGCACGTGTCGACAGCGTCAGACATCACTGCTATAAAGCCGCTCTCCTCGCTACTGTTGGCTGGACTGGAGTTTGCAGCCAAGGCACTCGACATCTCCATCTCCCTGCGCTAGGCGTTTCGGCTCGGGAGGCTACGTCCGGCAGCAGTGCTCTTCGGTAGGCAGTGGTCCGGCGCGTCTAGGTGGCGGGGTGGTGGTGGTGGCATAGCTCCTTTGTTGCGGGCAGCAGTTTCCTACGGCAGACGGCGCCCTGAAGGCCCAGATTTGGGTCATGTGGGTCCAATATTGGGGTTGGGCGGGGTGGCTCGGGCTCTACAGCTTGTCTGATGGTCTCAAAATTAGGAGCAGGTCTAGGTGGCGACGGGGCTTCGCGGCTTGGCCACGCTAGATACCAGGGGTAGCGGTGATGGCGGCACGCCTGTTGAAATGAGGCGGTGCGGTTTTCCAGGAACTTTGTTGGCCCAGTTAGGCCATGCGCCTGGTTTGCCTTGCTGCTGCACCCGGTCAGCTACCCCCGTCGGGGCGCGATGGAGGTTGGTCCCTCCTGCGTGGTTGCTGTTCTGCCGTCCCTCGATGGGCTTGGTTCGCCCCTGTTACTACATCCGGTCGGCTACCTCCATCATTGGTGGAGGTTGGTCCCTCCCCCGTGAGTGCTATTCTACCGCACTTCGCCTGTTGTGTCCTTTAGGTCCTGTCGGCGTCACTTTCTTTTCCACAGTGAGACGACGATCGCGTGCTGGTGGGCAGCAAGCTCGGTGGAGCGTTTTGGAGTGTCGAGGGTTGTGCTTTCTAGGGATCAGGAGAAATCCCTGTCGGCTGGCCTGACAACGGTGCAGTGATGCCCGCGGGTCCCACTATCCCTTCCCGAAAGGCGTCAGGAGTACTCATGTCCTACAGCCCTCGACGTATCAGGGAAACCGTAGGACTAGTCCGGCAGTAGTGGCATCATCGTTGTAGTCCTTCTTGAACGTGTTTATTGATGCACGTCGTTTCAAGGTGCTAGGTTCGTGGTAGAAATGCTCCAGAGGGCGCAGCGGCTACGAGTCATCCTCTCTTTCTTCGATCTCCATTGTCGTCATTTGTTTCTCTTTTCTTCTTTTGGGTTTGAGTGTGTTGTGTCCCCAACAAGCTTATTGTTGGATGGTTGCTATATTAATATAGCAGGCGAAAGCCTATTTCGAGGAGTTGATAAATCTGTCCCACGTCATCGTCGAGTAGTTAGCACCAGGCAAATATGAATTTATTTCAAACTAGACTACTTTCATAACAAAATCCGCAACTAGGCTAAACAATTTTAACTAAGAAGCTGGACAGTTTGGGTGCCGCTTTTTTAGCCCTAATGATGAGGGTGAAATGGATCGTATGGGCACCTAGAGGGGGGTGAATAGGTGCTAACCAATTTTTAATACTTTTTCAATTTTAGGCTTGACACAAAGTAAATTCTCTAGATATGCAACTACGAGAATTTCCCTATATGTAACCCTAACTACTAAGCACGTAAAAGAGGATCGAGGTAACCGTAGTGGAGCACGCGGAGACACAGGGATTTGTTTTACCGCAGTTCCTTCCTTGTTAAGGGAAGTACATCTGCGTTGGAGGGGTGGGCGGTTCTAAGACCACCACGCCACAATAGGCCTCACCCTATTCTCCGATGGATCTCGCCACGAGAGGCCTGATCCACCTTCTCCACTATTGGATCCCTTCGAGGCGGGAACCGGTGCCTTTTACAACACTATCGGGGCACACACCCACAACCGAATTGGGGGCTCCCGAGATGACAACAAGCTGCCACAAGAACAAGGTTTATCAATATAAACAAAAACGAGGATCTAGATATTTGCAAGAAATACTAGATCAGAGGTTCTCCAAATGAATGGAGAGGAGATGAAGCGCTTGATTGCTGATGATGAAGATCGAGTTCTCCTCCTTCGATTCCCCAAGGGATGGGGCCTTTGGGTGGATCTAGGTGGAGCACTCTTGGATGAAGCTTTCATATCTGATCTGGTCTTTTTCGAGATGAATCAAGAGTTCTGGCAGGAGGGGGAAGGCTGGCTTAAATACCCCCTCCCCGGATCTAGCCATTGCACAACTTTGGGGGCGGATAATCCGCCCCCTGGGAAAACTCCGCCCCAAGGGCGGATTCTCCAGGGGAAACTCCGCCCCCTCTCTGGGGCTTGCGCCTTGGTGAAGCTTGGTGAAGATCTTGGGGGGCGGATAATCCGGCCCCCCTGAGGGGCGGATTATCCGGCCAAGCCGGAAAGTCCGGCCAAAACTCCGCCCTCGCTCTGGGGCTTGCGCCTTGGCGATGAGCAGGGGGGTGGATTATCCGGCGGGGCCGGAAAATCCGGCCAAAATTCCACCCCCCTTCTGGGGCTTGCGCCTGCTTGGGCAAAGGGAGGGGCGGATTATCCGCCCCTGGTGGGGCCGGATTATCCGCCCCCAAAGGCAGAGTTCTTTTCCCTTTATTCTCAAATAGAGCTGCAACACTTCAACACACATTAAATGATCCTTGGTATTGTTATCTAACACACAAAACACTAGGGATTAAGAAATGTTCTTTCAATCTCCCCCTTTTTGGTGTTAGATGACAATACTAGGATTTGCAATAAAACCGGCAAATGCCACCTCAAATAATGAAAGACGCTCCCCCTAGATGTGTGCATATTTAAGATTTGCATTGAATACAAATACACACACTAGGGACAACACTACTTTGAGGTTTGGGAAATAAGGTCATACCACCGGGATGAGAATATAGCCAAAGCATACATAGATAATCCCATGAATCCATATGCCATCAAATATGCTCCACAATTCCAGAAATCCATGAGGTCCATAATAGATAAATCCAGAAATCCATAGTGCCCAAACATAGTGGAGTACGACATAGTCTTACATAGACAAACACAAAAAAGCAAAAGAGTTCACGCTAGAAAAGGCACAAGCAAGCAAATAAAAAACGACTAAGATCGAAAAGCTTGTGCCCGACCCTTGCAAATCCACGAGACCTAATAGAACTACTTCTCCCCCTTTGGCATCGAAACGCCAAAAAGGAAGAAGAGCGATGCTAACGCCCCTGGAGATCACTCCTCCTCATCCTCGTTGTAGTCATTCCCGTCCCCTTCCTCTTCATCATACTCATCATCATCGTGTTCAGCTGGAGGAGTGGGTGCCCTCGGTGGAGGAGGAAAGAGACAACTCTCGAGCTCACCATAGTTGATCCCAGAGGTGTTCCACTGAGCATACGGATCCGGAGCAGTGGGAGGAGGTGGATGGCCAGTGGCACCTGAGACATGGTGGAGGATAAGCTGTTGCGTGTGATCCCTCTCATGATCCCTGCGGTACGCCTCATATTGGCCCTTGTGAATGTCAATACCCATGCAAAGAATGTTCCGCTGGAACCAAGTAAGCTGCTTGACCTCGCGTGCCATTGGGGACACCGTGGAACGACGACCACTAGCCCGAGCATCACGCATGAAGGACTCCGGGGCAGTGAAAGGGTGATGGATCTTCTGAGCTTTGTTGTATATTTTCTTGGGCTTGTGAAGTCCATCCAGAGCAGTGCCAAAATCCTCATGTGGCAACATATGCTTGATGAGCATCATTATGAACGGAGAATAAGGAATAGAGAGCCTGTTGATCATAGCATCCGTCATCTCATGATAAATATAGTCCATGACATCTAGTTTGTAACCTATGGCTGATCCAGAGTTAGTGGCACACTCGTGAGCAAACGCAAGAAGTGGAACCAGGTGACCACGGATCCTGTCATTGTTGCCGCCACTAGGAGCGATGCAGTCCCTAAAAATGCCAACAAGGGCTGCATACATGGGAGAGAGACCAGCGAAAGTACCAGCGACTCCATCAGAGGAAAGGCAAGGAGCAAGTGCAGTATCCTTGGAGGGATTCAAAGGAGAAATGATACGGTGGCCCGAAGGAGTGTCGCGGCCATGGAAAGCATAACCAAGAACCTGCCCAAAGGTGCGAAAGTCCGACTGAATCATGGTTGTCCCTGTCATCCACTTCATAGTGCGGCGCTCATCACCGCAAATCACCAGAGTTGAGAAGAACTGTCGCACCATAGAGGAATCATAGTTGCATTGGATAGTCATGAGGTGGTGCAGTCCCATCTTGTTGGTCACATCTAGTGCCTCAATGAGCCTTGTCTTGGATTGAGCCTCAGTCAAATTGATGGGACGCATGGGGCGAATCTTGAGAGTAGCATAGACATCATCATGAATAGCCCGAAACTGAGCATTCCAAAACATTTCGTCCTCGGGGGGACCATCGCTGTCAGCCTCATCATAATAATCAGTTTGATGAATGGTGGCGTACTGAAGACTGTCCATAGCCTTGTAATTGGGCCGAGACTGTTTGCCCTTGCGAGATGTGATCCTCTTAGTTTTCTTACTTGCCTCTGCCATCCGTTCAGCCTCTCTTGCTGCTCTGCTGACCTCGGTCTCATCAATGAATTCCCCGTCTGCAGTGGGCTTGAGATAACGGGGACGGGGACGACGGGCGAAGGTCTTGGTCGGCTTGGAACCACTTGTGAAAAGCAGTAGAGGGATAGTGTCACATCCCAAGATTTTCCAAATCTTGTAGTGTGAAAATAAATGAATAAAATAAAACTTTGTTTGATTTTCAGAGCCAGAAGAAACTTTTTGAATTCAATTGGAACTTCAAACCCATTTTGAATTAAATAAAATCCTAAAGAGATTTAACAAGATAAACTTTTATTAAAGGAAAATAAAAATATTTAAAATTACTAGTTTGGATCTTTAAATAAAAGGATTTGGTTTTCAAATGAAAAGGTGGAATTATAAATAAAGATTATTTTATAAAGCCAAATTAAACCTTGGCCAAGCTTTGGAATTAAAACATTTTGTTTTGAATTAAAAAAAATATAACAAAGGGTTAATTAAAACAAATTAATAAGGATTTAATATCCAATTTCATTTAAATAAAAGGTTATACCATTTTAATTAAAACATCAAAAACTTATTAAGTTATTTAAAATAGGTCTTTCCAAACATATTTTATTCTCACATAAAACCTACTGAAGTGTTTTGGCTTTATTTTAGATTTCAAAATGAATATTTTAAATAAAATAAATCCTAATTGATTTTATAATGAAGGTCTATTATATTTAAATATTAATGGACCCTAAAATAAAAGATTATTTGGTTTTAAACAGTTTCCAAATATTCTTTATTTCCAAATAAAACCTACTGATTTGGTTTTGAAAATATTTGGATTTTAAAATGGAGATTTTATTAATTAAATCAAACCCTATTTTATTAGATAACTAAAGACCCATTCTATTTAATTAAAGAATGGATTCTAAAAAGAATAAAAATTATTATTTTATTTTTGGAACTTGGTGTATGTTGATAAACAGAACCAAGTTCAAAGTTGTGAAATTTGGAGATTGTTTGAATCAATTTGATTGTTGTTTGGTTGTTTGAAATTCAAAATAGAAATTAGAATTAGAAAAAGAAAAGTTACAAAATAAAAAAAATGGATTGGACCAGACCCAACCCAACAGCCCAACAGGCCTAGCAAATCAGCCCAGCTCCTCTCCCCGAGAGAAAACGGTTCGCACCTCGCTTCTGACCCGTATAGAGTATGACCAGTGGACCCTCCCCTCCTTTCTTTTCCCACTGACCGGTAGGCCCACCTTCCACTGTTCTTCCTCCTCACCCGCGCGACCCCTTCTTCCCCCCTCGTCGCTGTTTCCTGCTGTATTCCTCGGATTCAATACGCCATAATGTCGCGCCTTTACCTCGCCTTGACCATGCTCGATAAAATGCCAGCGTCCCTTCTTCATTTCCCCTCTGACTCCTTCCCCAAGCACGCCACCAGGCCGCCCCAATTCCTCCCCGAGCTCCTCTGGCTCCGACGACCCTCCTCGTTGATTCCGGCCAAGCCACACCACCCCCTGCCTTTCCGTGCACACGAGCACACTCACCACACCCTGGCGCATCTCCCAGTACCACCCATTCGACCGCGGGCGCCCTAGAGCTTCGGCTACGACTAGCTTTTGAACGCCGCCGCGACTGGTTCTTCTCCGACGACGTCTCGCAGGTAAACCCGACCGCCCCGCGCCTTCTCGTTCACGCACACAGCATCTCCGTGACCTCCTGTGTCTAACCATGCCCTCGGTCGGCCTTCTCTTGATCTATAGCAACGACCCCGACCGCGAGTAGGACCATCCGACGCCGACGACGACTCCGGCGAGAGATTACCTCCGTCTTCGTGCGCCCCTTGCCACGTCGACCACACGTCAAGCACCACCTCGTCCTCGCGAACCCGGTGAGCCCCTTCTCCTCCTCTCTCGCTTCCTAGACCACCGGCACCGTCCACACCTGACCGCGCCGCCAGTCGCCGCTGCGTCGGCGCCGCTCGCATATGGTCAAACGCACCAGTGCCGTAGGATCTCGATCCGACGCTTACGATAGATCGCTTGAGCTGTGAAGGGGTACGATCTCTGTGCCGCACGATCGATTTGATCCAACGCACCGCAACGCTGATCCGCGCGAAGCGGTACCGTCCAGTAAAATCTTGCCGCGTGGCACTAGATCTGTTTTAAAAGAAATTTGAATCAGATTTAATTGCAAACTTCAAACCCTTGTAACTTTGGATCCACATGTCCAAAAATTACAAATTTTATGTCGTTGGATTCAGGAGAGCAAGACCTAACCAACCATGGCCTTAGTTTAGAAATTAGTATCTGTTAGTTTGCTTGATTTTGCAGATTCTTTTGTGAGCTTGTTTAGAGTAGAAAAATTGTTTAAAATTGATTTTAGGGTTAAATCTTTTGCAGAATGGTTTGTAGTGACCTTACTGACCCTAGGAACCAACCCATGGCTTTGAAAATGGATTTGGAAGAATTTAGGAAGGATTAAATGAATTAGTCCATTTCTAGCCAAGTGAAAATAATGGTTTTATTATGAGAATGATTTTGGAATAAAAACCTTGGGAAAATATTTTGATTCAAAGCTACTGACCCCAAAACACCAAGTCTTGAGAGTTAGAAACTTTGGGTGAAGAATTAAAGGTTTTAGATTTGATGAAACTAATTTCCACCACATAAAATGATGAATGGATTTAAAAATGGTTTTTAGACAAAACCCCTTGCTAATGACTTTGCCATTTTGGTAAATGACCAATTTGGACCTTACAAAGTTTAGAAGCCTAGTGGAGACCACCTTTGCAATTGGAACCATCTTTTACATGCTTACATGCATGATTTAGATTCCATTGTTTTGTGTGTGTGAATGATTGTTGGTTTGGAATGATACTTGATACTATGCTTGCTTGATTGATTGTAGTGAAATTAGAGAAGTGTGAGACTAACAAGATCAAGGAGTAAACCACCATTCCCTACCAAAAAGGCAAGTTACACTATCATACAAAAGTCCTACTATTTTCATTATACTTAGTGGATTTTGAAACATGCATAAAAATAGTTTTATACTTATGCTATGCTAAATCCTAATAGGATTCCCTATACACTCCTTAGTGAAAATATTGTAGTTGTTACATGCTTAGCCATGCTATATTTTGAAAAGAGATACATGTTGAGATTTTTCAAAGTTGAGAAAAGGACTTGTGTTTTATATATACTAAAACAAGGAACTCAATGAACCACCTAGGTGGAGGATACTTTAAGTTTTGGAGAGGGTGGCAACAAAAGGAACCATGTCTATGGGAATCACTTTGTGTTGTGCTCCAAAAGAAAACCCACCTAGGAAACTTAGAGATCAAACATGCTTCTCCAATTGTGGCTTTCGTGTGCAACCACATGCTATTATGGCTCTGGCTTAGTCAATTACATTAGGAAGACCCATACATTGTCTTTAGTTACTGGACATGGGGATCTGGAATGCTTCATGGGGGTTGAAGACAAGCTAGCAATGGTGTATGGGAGGACCTTTTGGAAAGACTTCGTCACACTCTCAATCTGCCAGTTCTCCATCTTGGTGAGTGCTAATCCAGTAGGCCACTGGTGGCAAAAGGATGGGATTGTGACATGTGGGTAAAGTGTACTCCTTCTGCAGAAGATAATAAAATCTAAGTACTTAGCCGTGTCCCCGGTTATGGACAATACTGAGCAACTAAAGTTTGAACTATGGGAGATCTCGACATTCTAACTTCTAAAATAAAAACTTGATGCCCTTGAGTGTCTACCAAGGAATTCAAAGAGATTTTATAAAGCTTGATGCACTTGGGGTTACCAAGGTGCTCAAGAGATTTTGATGAAAACATGAACACTTGGGGTTACCAAGGAACTCATGAGATATTATAAAACTTGATGCACTTGGGGATTACCAAGGAGCTCAAGAGATTTTGACAAGGACTTGAACACTTGAGTTTCTACCAAGGAGTTCAAGGAACTTGGAAAAGGAGATTTGACAAAGGACCAAAACCATTTTGAAAAGATAGGATAAAATATTGCTTTATGCAAATGAGCCTAAAACTCTACTTAGCCAAATATGCATGTAGTGATAGAATCCAG
Source organism: Avena sativa (assembly GCA_916181665.1). Classification (NCBI taxonomy): domain Eukaryota; kingdom Viridiplantae; phylum Streptophyta; class Magnoliopsida; order Poales; family Poaceae; genus Avena; species Avena sativa. The sequence continues at coordinate 382,160,774 of OV702282.1, forward strand.
TTAGTAGTGAAACTTGCCAATACAATTCAAATGTATTGACCCTTGTGGTTGTAACTTGTAATGTTGCAGGTTTGATTGATTTTAGTGAAGATTGTTTGATTAGGATTACAAAATCTACAACCAACATATGCCTGTGGCACTTTGAAGATGAAGGACCCCATGTTTATAGTTATTCCACTGCAATGTAATGTAATAGCCAAATGAGCTATGTAATGATGTAATAAAACTATGTTATTCCTGGTTATAAAGTTATATTATGACCTTTGTATCTTGATATTACATCTTAACTGTGGATGCTAGCTATTGATCCAGGGACTAGCATTGTAAAACACATGAGGAATCTACCTTATTAGGTTGAGACCTCTACAGATAGCATGGAGATAAGTATACACACAAGTCCAGGAGAAAAACATGAAGAAAGAGTAGCAGTGCAACCCCATAACCAATGAAGTGCATTAGCAGAAGCAGAACCAGAACAGACCAAAATTTGCTCTCCAGGCCGGATTATCCGGCCCTGGCAGGGGAGGATAATCCGCCCCCCGCAGAAAATTTCTAGACTGGCTCAGATCTACCATGGCAAAGCAGATCGGGTACTAGGGTTGCAAGTCTACTGATTCTAGCATGTAAGGAACAACACCAAGAACCTTCTACAACGAGATTTCCACCAAACAAAATACATCCCAAACAAAAGGGGAGAGATGAGGGAGTTACCCTCACTCATTGGAGGAAAATCGCGGAGGAGAAGATACTCGGAGGCGAGGTGAAGAAGATCCGGGGAGAGCCCGGAGAATCCGGTGGTCGAATCGACTCCGGGAGAGGCGGATGCTCCAGCGGCGGCTGGGGGCAGAGGTAGGGTTGGGGGAGGACTGGCTGATCTGTTTGAGCCTGCCCTCCCCGACCCAGCCTATAAGGGGCAGATTTCGCCCGGGGCGGATAATCCGCCCCCCACTTAAGGCGGATAATCCCCCCCCCCAGAAATTCTGTAAAGTGCAGAATCAAGCCAGAGCAACCTAGCAAACCTCTCGATGGTGTTTGAGAGGACTTGTGTGAAAGAATAGATGGTTCAAGGAGGGAGAGAAAGGCTTGGGTTGAGAGCATCAAACTGAGATGGTACTACACACCCAAATTTGCAAGAATCAAATCAGTCAAAAGCCAAATTTGAGTGTGTTTTCCATAAGAACAAGAGATATGCAAGAAAATCCAACGAGACCCATGAAAAACCAACTCTTCTCAAGGAAGAGGGCGGTGGACGAAGCCACCATGTTGGAGCGCATGGCATGACACCGCGAAGATGTATCTTGAGTTCAAAACCAATGCTCATCGATGACCCACATATCACAAAATGATATTAAGGGAAATGATTTGACTTGCTTTCGGCATTATGGGGGGAGGGTTGGCCCAATCAATTAGGAACACACTCCCCCTATGTCTATGCCCGCATCTAAACCAAATACATGAATAAGAGCAAGTGAGTGTGCAAGGGTAGTCAAGCCAAGCTCCTTGAATCTATGATATTTAGCTCATTCCTCAAATAACAAAATCTTGCTTCATCAAGTGGCTTCGTGAAAATATCAGCAAGTTGGTTCTTCGTGCTCACAAAAAATAGAGCAATATCTCCATGAGCAACACGATCCCGAATAAAGTGGTTGCGAATCTCTATATGTTTTGTTCTTGTATGCTGCACGGGATTGTAAGCAATTTTGATAGCACTTTCATTGTCGCATAAAAGAGGAACTTTGTCACAATTGACACCATATTCCTTTAAAGTTTGCCTCATCCATAACAATTGAGTACAATCACTTGCAGCAGCAACATATTCAGCTTCGGCGGTTGAGAGTGAAATACAATTCTGTTTCTTTGATGACCAACACACTAGAGACCTGCCCAAGAATTGGCAAGCACCAGAGGTTGATTTCCTATCATCTTGTCACCAGCCCAATCTGAATTAGTGTAACCACATAGAGAGAAACTTGAACCCTTGGGATACCATAACCCAAAATTTGGGGAATGAACCAAATATCGGAAGATTCGCTTGACTGCCACTAAGTGGCTTTCTTTAGAAGCTGCTTGGTACCTTACACACACTCCTACACTTAACACGATATCGGGCCTAGATGCGCAAAGGTAAAGGAGAGAGCCGATCATGGATCGGTATACCTTTTGATCCACGTCTTTACCCTTGGGATTGAGCTCAAGATGACGCTTTGTTTGCATTAGGGTAGCAACGCCATTGAGATCCGTCATCTTGAACCTTTTGAGCATGTCTTGGATGTACTTAGCTTGATTAATAAAGGTTCCCTCTCTAAGTTGTTTGATCTCAAATCCAAGAAAGAACCTGAGCTCACCCATCATGGACATCTCAAACCTGTCAGTCATAAGCTTCGAAAATTCATCATTAAAATCTTGGTTAGTAGAGCCAAAAATAATGTCATCTACATAAAGTTGGCATACGAAAAGCTCCCCATTAACCTTCTTAGTAAAAAGAGTGGGATCGATTTGCCCAACTTCGAATCCACGGTCTAGCAAAAGCTCTTTAAGGTGCTCATACCACGCACGTGGGGCTTGTTTAAGGCCATAGAGCGCCTTATCGAGTTTGTAGACATGGTTCGGAAATTTGGGGTCCTCAAACCCCGGGGGCTGCTTGACGTATACTAACTCATGTAGAGGACCATTAAGGAAAGCGCTCTTAACATCCATTTGTTGTAATTTAAAATTATGATGGGCTGCATATGCAAGAAGGATACGGATGGACTCAAGGCGAGCCACAGGAGCGTAGGTCTCGCCAAAATCAATTCCTTCCACTTGAGAGAATCCTTGAGCCACGAGTCGTGCTTTATTCCTCACAACAATGCCATTTTCATCCTGTTTGTTCTTGAAGATCCACTTGGTGCCGATAACATTGCGGCAATCCTTTGGTTTTTCTACGAGCTTCCAAACTTTGTTGCGTTCGAAGTTATTTAATTCTTCATGCATTGCAACAACCCAATCGGGGCCTTCAAGAGCATCAAAAACCTTCTTCGGTTCAACCATGGAAATGTGAGCTTGATGATCACAGAAGCTTGTAAGCTCTCTTCTAGTGGATACCCTTCGTCGTAGATCACCAACAACCTTGTCAAGAGTGTGACCTCTTAGTTCAAGGTTCCGATCAGCACGAGCCTTGCGACAAGCCTCAATGTCCTTATTGTCTCTAGGAGGAGTGGATTCAATAGTTGTATCCTTGTCTTGATTACTGCCCTGCCCTTGATCTTGGTCACCGTTACTGCCAGAAGATTGTTGCTGAACATTTTCTTTAGGCCCAGATAATCCGCCCCTTGGAGGGGCCGAACTATCCGGCCTGGGAGGTGAAGTACCAGAACCATCTTCCTGAGAAAGCCTGACTGGAGTTGGAGACCCAGGGCCGGATACTCCGCCCCTGGGGGCCGGAGAATCCAGCCTGGAAGCTTCAGAGTTGTTGACTTCTCCTTCGGATCCTCTGGAACGAGTTGGAGTGCCAGGGGCGGATTGTCCGCCCCTTGGAGGGGCGGATAGTCCGGCCTAGGACTACCAACTTGTCCAAGGGACAGATGGTCTTCAGCAGATTGTGGTGTTGGTGCAGGATTGTCTCCAACAGTAGGAGCTTGTTGATCTTGTGTAGATGAGGGCTCCACATGTGTGGAGCATTGTCCTTCCCGATCCGCCACAAGGGGTTCCTCAATGGGGCGGAAAAATCCCACGCCCATTCTTCTTATGGCATCTTGGGGTATTTCAACATCTGCATCACAAACATCAACTTGCCCTACAAAGGAGCCATTATTTTCATCGAACTCCACACTACAAGATTCTACAACAATCCCAGTGAGCTTGTTGTAGACTCTATAAGTGTGGGATTCGGCACCGTAACCAACAAAAATACCTTCTAAAGCCTTGGATTCAAATTTTGACAAACGGACACCTTTAATAATAAAGAAACACTTACAACCGAATACCCTGAAGTATGAGATGTTGGGTTTGTTACCGGTAAGTATTTCATATGGGGTCTTGTCCAAGATCTTCCGAAGGTAGAGCCGGTTTGATGAGTGACAAGCATTGGATATGGCTTCAGCCCAAAAATTATAAGGAGACTTGAATTCAGCTAGCATAGATCTTGCCATATCCATCAAAGTCCGGTTCTTCCTCTCGGCTACACCATTTTGTTGAGGGGTGTACGCAGCGGAATATTGGTGTTTAATCCCCTCTTCGCTAAGAAACTCGTTTAAAGTGTAGTTCTTGAATTCTGAGCTGTTGTCACTTCTAATTGCCAAGATGGGAACATTGTGTTGACGTTGAACTTCATTGGCAAAGTCTATGACAGTTTGTTGAGTCTCACTTTTTAGCTTGAAAAAATATACCCATGTATATCTTGAGTAATCATCGACAATGACCAAGCAATATTTCTTCCCACCAAGACTTGCATGAGAAGGAGGACCAAATAAATCCACATGAAGTAATTCCAAGATCCTCTTTGATGACACAATAGTCTTCCTCTTGTGGGGAGAGTCATGCATTTTTCCTTCTACACAAGCCCTGCAAACACGATCTTTGGCAAAAGAGACATTGTCTTTTAGTCCAAGGATGTGGCCACCCTTCTGGAGACTTTGCAAAGTTCTCATGTTGACATGGGCTAAACGGCGATGCCACAGCCATCCCACGTCAGCCTTTCCGAATAGACACATTGGACCCGAAGTGGTTTTCCCCGAGAAGTCCACCACATACAGGTCATTTTCGATGTATCCAACGAAAGCGACCTTTAGAGACTTGCTCCACAAGAGTACCACCAAATCATCATCGATAAAAACAGCAAAACCCATCTTTCCAAGGGCACGAACAGAAAGAAGGTTGTAACCGAGGTCTCAACAAGCATGACGTCCACGAGAGAGATATCGTGGGCAACCACAACCTTGCCAAGACCCAATACCTGAGATTTTGACTTATCACCATAGGAGACTGTGATATTATCATGATTTGGACGCATCTCCATGATGATCTCCTTGCTTCCGGTCATATGACTAGTGCAGCCACTATCCAGCAGCCATTTCGACCCACCGGAAGCATAGGCCTGCAAGAAAATTACTTCTTGGTTTTAGGTACCCATTTTTCAATGGGTCCTTTCATGTTAGTAACAAGGGTCTTTGGGACCCAAATAGACCAAGCAATATATTCATCAAAAGGACCAACATAATAAGCATAAACATCGCCATAGTCATCACAAAAGAGTTCATAATTCGGATTGTGAGACCCTGCAAAACCAATATTATTAGTCTTGTCTTTTGTGACAACCTTCTCAGCAGTGCTTGTCTTTAATTGCACATTCTTTGTCTTGTTCTTCTTGGTCTTCTTCTTCTTGGACTTGGTGACATACCCAAGTCCCTCTTTACTATGATTTGACCTTTGCTTGCCAAGGACTTCATCAAGCACACCTTTGTCCTTGGTAGTGATGTCCTTGATCACTTCTTTTTCCACATTCGCATTTTCCTTGTTACTATATGTTGAGTTTGACGAGCTAGGAGTATCATATTTGGCCAATCGACTTTGAAGCTGATCATGTGACTCATTGAGAATAGAGAACTCGTTTTTCAATGCCTTGTGAGCATTGTCAAGTTTCTCCAATTCCTCGGAGAGTCTATCATGAGCAGCCCCAAAGTCAATCCTTTTCTTCTTTAACTTCTTTGCCTTCGTGACAGCATTGTCACGTTCCTTAAGGAGTTTAGTCACAATTTCTTCATGTGACTCTTCCATAGACTCAAGCCTCTCTTCAAGAGAGACCCGAGCTTCTTCTTCTTCAAGAGCATTTTTTAGGGATGCAATTTCCATTGCATCCTCCCTTTCAATTCTGCCCTTTTCTTCGAGGAGTGCTTTGTTTTGGGCCAGCTGATCCATAAGAGCCTCAAAACAAACTTTGTGCTCACCTTGCAAGTTAGTATAGAAATAATCCAAAGCAATAATCTCTTCTTCAACCTTAAGACTAGCAGGATCATCCATGTCTATCATAGCCTTGGGAAAAGAAGAGTTAGAAGAAGTTACCTCGGAGCTTATTGCCATGAGGCAAGTAGCATTCTTGTTGATGATGTTTTCGTTCGGAGAGTCGAAGAGAGATGTTGATGTAGATGTGGTGGCTATAGCAGCCACCTCTTGAGAGCTATCGTCCTCATCCTCATCTTCACTCCCCGATGAATATTCTTCTTGAGCCACTAGAACAATCTTTGGTTGCTTCTTGAAAGGAGCATTCTTCTTTACAAACTGTTTCTTACGTGGAGCTTTTGATTTGTCCTTGAAAATTAGTCTTCCTCCATTATCCTCTCTACTTTGATATGGACACTCAGCTACGAAGTGTAGCCGGTCACCACAATTAAAGCATGTTCTCAGCTTGGGACCATTTTCTTTTCTTCCATAGGCTCCAATCTTGCGATCTAGTTCAGCTTTAGCCTTGGCTGGATCTTTCCAGAAGTTTCTTGCATAAAGAGCCAAGTATTGTCCGTGGATCCTTTTTATATCTTCGGGACAGTCTAGACCTTCTACCGCATATTCATCATGATCAATCACACTAGTCTTCAAGGCCATGTTGACCCCCTTTTGCATCCCCATAGCTCGAGCACGAGCATCTTCGGCATTCTTGGCAGCCACTTTGAAGGCGACCATTTCTTGCATTACCTCATTGGATGACATGAGGTGATAGTTATGCCTACCTTGGAGACTTTTCAAATCTGTGGGCTCAAATGGCATAAGAGCACTGACATACTTGCCTTGATCCAAGCATCATCAACATGAGCTGCACCATGGTTTCTGAAGGTTGTGGCTATTGCCTTGAGCCTCCTATACATATCGTCGTGGTCTTCTCCATCCAGCATATAAAATCCTTCAGCTTCATTGCTCAAGGCATCATATCTATTCCTTCTCATACTTTCATTTCCGATGAAGAGCTCGGTGAGGGCATCCCAAGCTTCTTTAGCTGTGCTAAGATGCTGAATGTGTGGCATGTCTTTGTCACCCACACCAAGCTGTATCATGTGTAGAGCTGTAGAATTGAGTTGGTTACCGACCACTTCTCTTCTTGTGAGATTGTTAGGGTTTCCAACATGAAGACCATTTTCGATGATCTTCCACAACTCTATGGAGGAACTGCACACATGAGATTTCATCAAAAATTGCCATTGAGAGAAAGTAGATGCTGAAAGTTTGGGTGGATCACCCCTATTATGTATATGTGGGTGAGGGATAGGCGGATCAGGGGAATACACATGAGAAACCTCATTGTATCCATCCTTACTGCTATCCTTTTTCGAGGAGGAGCTCTTGCTAGTATCATCACCTACCACTTTGTTATATTTGGAAACAGTTTTACCCGTTTCCTTGGATTGCGGAGTGGTATCCTCAGAGTTAGATGGAGGTGATGCTGCGGATGTGGAGAGACGCATTATCAATTGACGCATCTCTTCCATCTTAGCCTCCATGGAACTCACCAAGGTTGTTTCCAACGTCTTGAGATCGTTCATGGTGACTACCTCCGGAGCATCACTCCCATCTCCCTTGGAACCCATACTTCTCTTAGGCGGTTAAGCCCGAAATAAGAGCCGAGGCTCTAATACCAATTGAAATGGATCGTATGGGCACCTAGAGGGGGGAGTGAATAGGTGCTAACCAATTTTTAATACTTTTTCAATTTTAGGCTTGACACAAAGTAAATTCTCTAGATATGCAACTACGAAAATTTCCCTATATGTAACCCTAACTACTAAGCACATAAAAGAGGAGCGAGGTAACCGTAGTGGAGCACGCGGAGACACAGGGATTTGTTTTACCGCAGTTCCTTCCTTGTTAAGGGAAGTACATCTGCGTTGGAGGGGTGGGCGGTTCTAAGACCACCACGCCACAATAGGCCTCACCCTATTATCCGATGGATCTCGCCACGAGAGGCCTGATCCACCTTCTCCACTATTGGATCCCTTCGAGGCGGGAACCGGTGCCTTTTACAACACTATCGGGGCACACACCCACAACCGAATTGGGGGCTCCGAGATGACAACAAGCTGCCACAAGAACAAGGTTTATCAATATAAACAAAAACGAGGATCTAGATATTTGCAAGAAATACTAGATCGGAGGTTCTCCAAATGAATGGAGAGGAGATGAAGCGCTTGATTGCTGATGATGAAGATCGAGTTCTCCTCCTTCGATTCCCCAAGGGATGGGGCCCTTGGGTGGATCTAGGTGGAGCACTCTTGGATGAAGCTTTCAGATCTGATCTGGTCTTTTTCGAGATGAATCAAGAGTTCTGGCAGGAGGGGGAAGGCTGGCTTAAATACCCCCTCCCCAGATCTGGCCGTTGCACAACTTTGGGGGCGGATTATCCGCCCCCCACTTGGGGCGGATTATCCGCCCCCTGGGAAAACTCTGCCCCAAGGGCGGATTCTCCGGGGTGAACTCCGCCCCCTCTCTGGGGCTTGCGCCTTGGTGAAGCTTGGTGAAGATCTTGGGGGCAGATAATCCGCCCCCCCCTGAGGGGCGGATTATCCGGCCAAGCCGGAAAGTCTGGCCAAAACTCCGCCCCCTCTCTGGGGCTTGCGCCTTGGCGATGAGCAGGGGGGGCGGATTATCCGGCGGGGCCGGAAAATCCGTCCAAAATTCCGCCCCCCTTCTGGGGATTGCGCCTGCTTGGGCAAAGGGAGGGGTGGATTATCCGCCCCTGGTGGGGCCGGATTATCCGCCCCCAAAGGCAGAGTTCTTTTCCCTTTATTCTCAAATAGAGCTGCAACACTTCAACACGCATTAAATGATCCTTGGTATTGTTATCTAACACACAAAACACTAGGGATTAAGAAATGTTCTTTTAGAGGGTATGACACAACTTTGAGCTTATATATTCTCTTTTGTTTGGAAAGCAAATTGTTTACAATTGTTAACCGATTGCAATAGCAATATGCTTACATGGATCATCACGGATATATGCGGCATGACTGCTACGCTTATTGACGTTAAGTGTGTCAGTGCCTTACTCTTTTATGGACTAAAATGATGCTTTTACTCTTTTATGAACTAAAACGCAAAAGTGCACGTCTAGACAACATAGACGTGACTGAAACTTGGTCAAATTCAGTGAAATTGGACCAGTTTAGTTCCGAATTACAAGTTGTGGGACTAGTCTTGCACACTTTGCAAATTGTGGGACTAAACTGCTCCCATAGTGCAAGTTGTGGGACTAAAACCGTATATACCTCAAGAAATTTCTACACAAGTGTTTTAGTGTTCCTAAAATTTAGGAAATTAGCAGCAGTTATGGGGCAACATATGAGTAAATCTAGGCAAATATTAGCTGCAAACCTAGGTAACTATACGGACTAGGTGACAAGAGTTGGGATGGTTCATTTGCATGGTTTTTGACTCAATAATTTGTGTTTTCGGGAAGATCTTGGTGGTGTACATTAGCTTGTCAAGCCATTTTTTCAATGATCATGGCTTAGTGTTTATCTTCGTTTATCCCCTACGCTTTCAAATTTTCCAAACAATGGATGACATCAAGGATGATTTATAACTACTAGATAGGGGTGTCAATATGAGATACATGTCCATTTGTGCATTCTAAATGAGATAGATCCTTTTGGTGGTTTGATTTTATTTTTGAAAAAATTATGCTATGGTTTTTTTTAATTTACATTGGTACCATCAGGCAAAGTCACAAGAACCATGTATGGAAACAAGGAATATATGAAACCCAAGAAAGTTTAGTAGGCTAAATATGAAATCCATAAAAAAATGAGAGGAAGAAAGTAAAGAAGGAACGAGTAAACTAAGATTTTGCCATATAAATATATTTCTTGAGGTGAAAAAAAGAGGGTGGAAAAGATGTTGAAGGGCACGCTGGGGGCTCTAAGATTTTACCATTTGGCTAGCCAACAGCTCGCTCGTCGTAGACAGCAGTTGTCACTAGCCAGTAGTGCCTTTGCTTATATATAATGTGTGTTACTAAACTTCAATTAATTCAGAGTTATACTCTATGAATCTTCTTTTCCACAGTGATGAAAGACTATCCTCCTAATGTGTCTTTCAGAAGAAGTCTCATCGGTCCTAGACTGGTATTTTGGAACAATCTATTATTACGTTTGTCCATGATACAATTGTCGGATGGTGTTGACGTGTTCAAATGGAAATTACTAGAAAGTGGTAAATTTTCTGTTGGATCACTATATAAAGCCTTGGTCCAACCTGATATCCCGGTCGATGATAATAGTAAAATTTGGAAAATGAAAATACTCCTTAAGACGAAGATATTTGCATGGTATCTATGGAAAGGGGTAATTCTAACAAAAGATAATCTTGCAAAGAGGAATTGGCTTGGAAGTACACAATGTGTTTTTTGTCATCAAGATGAGACAATTCGCCATTTGTTCTTCCATTGTAAATTTGCTCGCTCTATATGGTCATTCATCCAAATAGCTTCTAGTTTATCTCCGTCATGTTCTGTAACCAATGTTTTCGGTAATTGGTTGCATGGAATTGTTGATAAATACAGAACTTTGTTTAGGGTGGGAGCGCTTGCCATTATATGGTCTCTATGGCTTTGTAGAAATGACAAGATTTTTAATAACATTGTGTCTTCCCCTATGCAGGTTATCTATCGAGCCACGACTATCCTCCGATCATGGAATATTCTCCAACACATGGAGTTTCGCGACTTATTTATGATGGGATGTACGCGATTGGAGGACACGGCGAGGGATATTTTCTCCCGACATGGATGGCCGCGTGATCTGAGGATTGATCTATCTTAGGTTCTAGACATTTATTTAGTTTGTGCCTTTTTGTAATGCTTGTGTACTTTTTCATTAGTTCTGTCATTCGTGTGGCTGTGTGCATCTTGGTTATGCAGAGGCCGGGTGTAAACTTTAAACAGAATTATTAATAAATGCGTCCATTTCCAAAAAAAAATGAATCTTCTTTTCTAACCGTTATGACACCTAATACACCGTATCTTATAGTGTGTAGTGCATCATATTTTTTCAAAAGTCAAACTTTGTTGGGGTTTAACCAAATATATCAATATCTATGGTATCAAATAACTATTATTATAATCATCACAGAATATACTTTCATATTATATGTACTTGACGGTTATAGATGTTATATTTTTTTAAATACTTGGTCAAACTTTAGGCCCTTGACTTTTGAAAAAAAAAACTCATATGCAATATATTATTTTGCATAGAGGGATTATCTCACACTACTAGAAAAATGCATGTTTGTGACGCACATGGAATGACCATCTGTGCCACACTAGCAGTGCGTCACTAGCCTCGCGCTGCGGCTATCTCCTAGTGCGCAGTGCGCCACGGTTAGGAGATAGCCGCAGCGCATCTGCTAGTGCGTCACGGCTATGTGGGTTGTATCTGAGTAGTATCGAAGGACATCACTGGTTAGGGTTTATTAAAAGGCACCCACACAAGCACTGTGGGAGTCTAGGGGAACCTCAACACTCTTTACGCAAAATGCATGAAGGCGAAGACTTAAACACACACATATTTGGACCATTCACTTTGTTGATACACGCACATATTTGAACGATTTGTTTCGTCTAGACAAAATTTCGACTATTTTCCTTTGACACGGCAATCACTAATATGTATCGAGGCTTTTGTCAAGAACAACCTGATAAATCATATGTGATTAATTGTATGCAGCAGATAGAAGATTGGAGTCTTCATTTGTCGTTGAGACATAACCCCATGTTCAAATCATCAGGGTAATACTAGTTCCTATTCTATTTTGATCTAGCTCCGGTATAGCATATATATATAGCTAGCATAAAAGATGATATACATTTCAAGTTGCATTAGTGTCATCAACAGACTTCTTGTATTCAGGCTTGAGCTCATGTGTCCCTTGATTTGGTCCTCGTTTGTTGTAGACGCAAAGATCGTTCATTATCTCCTTCAGGAATTGCTGCATGCATCAAGTGTGGGCAGGTGGTAAGTGAAGAATAAATTTAGTAAGCAAATGCAATTACTGTTGCAGCGAATCAAAAAATTATCAATATAAAAGCTTCTAGGAGTCACAAACAAATTACCTCTGGTTGGTCTGTTTCCTGCAGTAGATGCTTTAGTGACCAATTTGGCTGCCTCTCAAATAACTTGAATAGAATATTTTCCAAATCCTTGCGATCCCTTCGAGTTCTTTTCAGTTCAAAAGGTTTTGTTGGTGTTGCTTTCTTCTTGTCCTGATAAGCACGAAATTACAAGTATAAATAAGTAATGATACTCTTTTAAAAGAGGGCCAATTCAAACCATCTGTTTCTGGGAATGGTTTGCCAGAAAAGGTAACTGTCGAGAACATAGCATGTCATTGTCAGATATACGATGGAAATCCTGACTTTAGAAAACAACCTCGCCACTAATTACTGCTCTCAATACCCCTAGCCATCTTAAAGATCGCCTTAGCTATCCTGAGAAAGGACTACTACCTTTGGAGGAGCAGGATTTGTCAGTTGAATTAATTGCCGCACTCCCATTCCATGGTGCTTGTCAAGTACCTAATAAATGAAGGGGAAAAGGTGAATTTACATATAATAACACTTGGAAGATGGAACCGACAAAAGAGGGTCAAGATCAAATTAAAAATCTGACATGCACTTTTCTTGTTTTAATCATAGACTTTTGAGTCCTCTCACGGCATAATTTTGCATAGTCTGAAAGATTTTCTCTGTGAGGTTCCATGTCAAATTTGTGCCCAACTTTTCCTTCGCATGCAAACTTCCCTGCAAGAAACAGAAGGCCGTAATTTTGTGATACGGGAAATAATTAGTACTACTATGTTGTTCCGAATAAACAGCTTTGCATTCAATTTTTTGTTCAAATGATCAATCTGTGTCTTCTCATGATATCGGTTCAGCAGGGTACATATATAATGTGGTAAGGGGATTATAACCAAAAAAAATCTAAAGGAAGAAACATGAAATGTATATAATGCTAGTAAGATGTGTGAGACATAACTAAGGGACTGTACAGAAAATTAGGATTGGAAAGTAAAAGAAGTAGCTACCAACATTGGTTATTGTCCTTAACCATGTTCAAGGGCAACAGCCAGCATGCATGATAAAGCAAAGACAAAATAGATCCTTAATTTTTTCAACTACTGTGTTAGATATCTGATAAATAGCATGATCATGTACAAAATGAAGCTTAGTGTGCTAGCTTCCAAATATTTATGGAAATACGCATTTCATTGGGTGCACGCGACATGAATCAGTAGGCACACTGAACTGGCTATGGAGTTCCTAGAAAAATGTAAAATAAAAGAGACCACAATGAAGCATATACTGAGTGAATTAATTAGAACTAAAACATCAAGAGTGTGCTTAGATAGTAGTTTCAAATTAGTTACAGACATATATGAGGAACTACTTCAACACATCAAGAACAACTAGCATTATCCAGCAAAGAGGACCCCATTGGTGAAAAGGGTGACAGTATAATTATATTCACAGATTAGCAATATCCTCTAAATTTCAATAAATAGCCCAATGTATAATTCTACCTGAACTATATATAAAATGGATCAATTATTTTCCTACTTCAGTGAATAGTTAGACCTCCTGGAGGTTACAGAAGAAAACCCTGAATTATGCCAATAACCACAGAAGAGCAACTAAATGCATTCACTTCCTTACTAGAGGTTGGATGGAATTACAGATTTGGACTGCAAATCTCTTGCAGGTAATTGAAATTGAGAGTCTCTCATATGAATAAAGGCTGAATGGATGAGGTTAGCACCAAATTAGTGTAATGCATATTATTACATTCAGAAGGGTATTGGTAGAATCAAGTATTGTTTGCTTCTCAGTTACAGAACCAACTGGTTTCAATGTTTTATATAAGAAAAACAAAATAAATGCATGAAAAAAATTAAAAGGTGAAAGAAATCACAATTATTACCTTGGTTAGACTCCGAGAAAACACACATTGGAACGAAATCCTGGAACATATTTAAAGAGTAATTCTTTGGTGTATTGCCATTGTCTGCTTGAGCCATCTCCATCTTGAACTGTTATTTCACTAACACCATGTAAGAAACATAGGCACGATAACACAAACATCTTAAATGGATGCTATTATACACATTTAGCTAACAGGTCTGCCTTACATCCCTGAGAAAACTGGGGAACAAAGAAAGTGGGTTTAGAAATTGACAACTGAGTTCCGCCAAACTATGGAAGACACATCCAAGGCAATACTTGAGGCCCGAGCGTGTTTAAGGTCAATGATAAAATTAGCTTTTTAAGCCTCGCCGTGGAACATATAATTATAATAAACTTTTTGACTATTTGTTTCAGTCCAGAATGTTGCTTAATGGCTCCAGACTGCAGGGGCTATTCTCCCAGAAACCACGAGAAATTTATGCTTGTAATTGACCAAAGAATGATGGCTAGAATATTGTGAATTAACACCCATGTGTTATAAAGCAAGATCCAAAGTACAGTGTTACATTTGCTAAAACTGAGTTATGTCTCGGTAAGTTAACCCATGACACTTTGAGGTGATTCTTAGGTAGTGAAACATACTGACTACAGACAGAACATAAATAATTGGAAGACTAACAGCAATTAAAGAAAAAGGTAACGCAACCGAAGGCAAGCATAGTTCACTAATGCGTCTGGACAGCAGAGTTAAAAGTGCTAGACAGAAAACAGGAACAGTTCATCATTTAGAAAATGCTATCCTAGTAGGGCTTAGCTGATCTAATCGTGGAGCCCAGGAAGGTCATAGAACAATTAATCAATGATAACTAACTACCGAATCGCATGTTGCATAAAAATTTTCCGCAGCAAACGCCAGCCTCTTAAAAGCCGATCAACAGTTTAATCCACGTTATTATTCCAAAATTCAGCGATGTTTCGCTCGAGCCAAGCCACGCAACCGGATGGGGGAGGGGAAAGCTTGCCTGCTTCGGGTCCTCGTCAGTGCTGAGCGGGTCGAAGGAGAGGATGACTTTGGCGACGACGAGGTTAGGGTTAGGGCTCGAGCCTCCGCCGTCGGAGGCGGCGGCGGCGGCGGTGGCCTCCTGCCAGGCTTGTGAGACGATGGTCGGGCACTTCATGAGCCACACGGAGCGTTCGGACCGGCTCGTCTCCAGGTGCTTCGCCTCCTCGGCCATGTCCGCGGGTCGGTGGTGCTCCGGTGAGCGGTTCCTCTCGGAATCGAAGGGGGTTGCGCGGCTCGCCGGCTTTTGTGCGGGGAATCGAGGTGCGTCCTGTTTTAACTCGAGACGGTTTCCTGAGGAAAAGAGGCGGTGGATCGCACCAGAGAACAATGGCCAATGGGGCCTCCTATACACCGGCGTCCCCTTGGGACTGGCCCATTTAACGCGAGTGGTTTTCTGTCCTGTTTTTTATCTGGTTATTGGGCCTGGCCCGCGCCTGAGCAGGGTGTGGGTCCCCAGGCACCCTCCCTGCCTCGTCTCTTCGCCTATTAGAAGCCCTCGATGCAGAAATCTTAGACACCTGATCAAAACTCCACGAAACCGTCTATAGCCGTCACCATCATCGTCCCTAGATCGGGGGATCTGAAGTTCTTCCCGACACCCTGCTGGAGGGAGATCATCCCGGAGGCCTTCTTCTCCGATATGATGTGTGAGTAGTTCCATCTTGGACTACGGGTCCATGTAGTAGCTAGCTGGTTGTATCTCCTCCTTGTTCTTTCATGTATAGATCTTGTGAGCTCCGTTCATAATCAAGATCTAATCTATTTGTAATCATGCATGTTGTGTTTGCGGGCATCCGATGGATATTAAGATTATTATGTCAGTTTGGTTAATGGTTTTATCTATTTGATTCTATCATGTCTGTGTTGTTTGTGATCTTGCATGCTCTCCGTTGTTAGTAGCTATCTCGGCCAAGTAGTTGCTAGTGACTCCAAGAGAGGGTATTTATGCTCGATAGTGGGTTCATGCCTCTAGTTTCCAAGGGAAGTGACAGAAATCTCTTCGGTTGTAGATGTGTTACTTCCACTAGGGAGAAAACAACGGTCTCTTTTTTATGGAACAAGTGGATTGTTTACCTTACACACTTTGCTTAAAGCAGTTGTCTGTTGCTTGCAACTTAATACAGGAGGGGGCGGATGATAACCTGAAGGTGGACTTCTAGTCATAGATGCAGTTGGATGGCGGTCTATGCATCTTGTTGTATTGCCCAATCGAATCTCATAGGATCTTTCTGACTAGTATTGCATTGTTATGCCTTGCTCAGTTCCTTTCAATTGCCCTGCTGTAATTTGTTTACCCTTCATGCCATGTTGTTTATCTAAGGAGAGCACCTCTAGTGAACTATGGACCCCGGTCCAATCTTTACCAGTGATACATCTTCGACCGTTACTTTTTACTTGATGCAAACCACCATTACCTTCCACACCATACAGTTAATCCTTTGTTACAGCAAACCGGCGAGCTTGACAACCTCAATGTTCGTTGGGACAAAGTCTTGAGTTTGTGTTGTGCAGGTTTCCACGTTGCTTGCAACACATTTGAGATGTTTCCTTCCTCCTTCTGGTTCGATAACCTCGGTCTTTACTAAGGGAAAACTTACTGATGTGCTCATCACACTTTGCTCTTGGGGTTTCCAACGAAGTGCACCACGCACAACCAACAAGATTTTATGTCGCCGTTGTCGGGTAGGCTAAGGACGTCTTCACAAGGGGAGTCCTTCACTTCCTTTCTCTTTACTTTGTTTTTAGTTTGCTTAGTTTCTTTTGCTTGGTTTTGTTTGCCTCTTTTTATCAAAAACTCCAAAAAAAATAGTTTAGTTTGGTTTGCTTTCTCTTTTCAAAAACACAAAAAAATTAGTTCCTACTCTATTGCTAGTCTGTTATTTCCTTGCTTTGCCATGCTTTCTATCAATGGATGGTTTCTTTGAAACTAGTTCTTATTGGCAAGGTGGGTTCACGGAAGAACAAAAGTATTATTATAAGGAACACCGTTTGTCACAAAAAGGGAAACACTTATGGGCACAAATTGATAAATTGAATACTATTGCTAGAGAGGTGTGCTCCACTTATAATGTTACTTATTGCTTTGATAAAGCTTATTATTGTAGGAGGCATAAACACCTCCCTTTTCAATGTGAGTATAATGATAATGTTACCATATCCTCTTATATTAAAGGAAATTATGACCTTTATGATGTGGAAAAAACTGAAGAATTTACTTTCAAGGGTGCATTTGAACTTGCCAGTTTGCTTGAAAATACTGATGATGCACCTTATGAATATGAGGTTTATGAGATACTCAAATTTTGCTTTGATAATTACAAGGAAGAAAATGGCTATATTCTTGAATATTTTAATAGGTGCTTTCCACAAACGGAAGAGACTAATGCCTTGCAGGAGCCTATGGAAGAAGAAATTGCTCAAACAGGAAGCTCATTAGATGAAAAAGAGGAGGATGAATGTTATGCTCATGTGGATTCTTTTGAAATATCTAATATGGGTAAAACTTGTGATGATGTTTCTATGCCTATTACCTATAGTAGTGATCATGATTGGGAAAATCACACTACTTTTGATATTGAAAACCTCTTTGGTACCAATTCTGAAAATTCTATTGCCTATGATGATACTTTACCTCCAATTTATGATGATTACAATGATGATATTGATATTTTCAGTCCACCTACTATTGAGGAGAAAATTGATTGTGATTACAATATGCCTCATATATTTGATGATTATGGTGATGAGAATAATAATGATAGCTATTTTGTTGAATTTGCTCCCACTACTTATGTGGAGAGTAATAATCATTTTATGCATATGGCTCATGATAAGAATGTTTTATGTGATAGTTATATTGTTAATTTTATTCATGTTGCTACTGAAAGTTATTATGAGAGAGGAAAACATGGTCTTATGTATCTCAACAATATTAAGTTTCCCCTCTTTATATTGAAAATCTTGAAGTTGCACTTGTTTTTCTTTCCTATGCTTGTTGCTTTGTGCTTCTTTGATTTATTTTCTTAAAAGATTCCTATGCATAGGAAGTGGGTTAGACTTAAATATGTTTTGAATTTGCTTCTTGATGCTCTCTTTTACTTCAATTCATATTTCTTATGTGAGCATCTTTTCAAACTATCAAGCCTAACTTAAAGGCGTTAAAGAAAAGTACTTGTTGGGAGATAACCCAAGAGTTTACTTGAGTCTTGGAAGTTATTACTTCAGTAATGACATATCCTTATCCTTTTTATTTGCTTTTTGTGCCAAGAATGACCTCTAATAAGAGGGAAGTAAGATTTGGGGAGTTGCTGTCCCGAAACAGATTTCTGTCTTCCACCATAAAAATTCATGAGTAGTCTTTGTAAGTCGGATTGAGCTGAAAATTTACGAATAAATCCCTTAGTATGTTAGCTAACTTTCTTTCATTCAACACTTTTTTATTTGAGCAATAGAAGATTTTCGAAAAAATCGGTTTCTACCTGCTGGTCTGTTTTGACAAATTTCTGCCATTATTTGCATTTGCTTCTTATTGATTCCTTTTTGAGTTCTCTTTTGGGGAATTGAGCTTTTTGAAGGAATTAATACAGTAGCTTGTGTTTTTAGTGAGAAGTTTTGTTGTTCCAAAACTTAGCCCAAAGGTCTATTATCTTTTGAATACACTAATGTTGCTAATGAAGATTGTGTGAATTTTTGTATGAAGGAAAAATTGCAGGTGTAGAGAAAGTATGATGCAATGAGATGAAGAATGGACAAAATCTCAAGCTTGGGATGCCACCATGGTGTCACCCCAAGAAATATCCAAGAGGTACAAGCGTCAAAGCTTGGGGATGCCCAAGGCATCCCCTTCTTCATTAATAAAAAGCTTAGGTCTGTCTAGACACTTCGTTTTTATTGTTTCATGCACAGTTGTGTTGTTCTTGGAGCGTCTTAGTTTTCGTTTGCTTTGCTGATATGTTGGAAACGTATCTATAATTTTCGATGTTCGATGCTTGTTTAGTATCTACTTTGCTTTGCTTTGTCTACACTTTGAGATGTTTTTATATCTTTTCTGGAACTAACCTATTAACAAGTTGCCACAGTGTCAGTTGCCTGTTTTCTTCTGTTTTTGGTTCCAGAAAGGCAGAAAATCAATATTCTCAGAATTGGATGGGACAAAAGCCAAAGTCAATAACTTTTTGTGAGGGACACGAATCCAGAAGGAGGGACGGAGAGGCACTAGAGGGTGGCCAGACCCCCCTGGGCGCGGCCAAGCCTGGCCCGCGCCTGGGGAGGATGTGGGCCCTCTGGCCGCCTCCTCAGCCTCCCCCTTCGCCTATAAGATGACTCCGACCTAAAAACCCTAAATCATCCCAGAAGAAATCCACGAAAACCTCTACTGTGCCGCCGCCACTGAAGGGGAGATTCGAGGGACAGAAAGTCTCTGTTCCGGCACCCTGCCGGGACGGGGAAGTGCCCCCGGAGCCATCTCCATCGCCATCTTCATCACCATTGTTGATTCCCATGATGAGGAGAGAGTAGTTCTTCCTCAGGGCTAAGGGCTCTACCGGTAGCTATGTGTTCATCTCTCTCTCTATGCATGATCGTGTTGTGGTCATGAGCTTTGTAATCAAGTAGATCTACCTTGCTACTCAAGTGCTTCATTAGATCTCTGCTCTCCCCATGTGTGTGAAAGTGACAGCGTGCACGCCATGGTGGAACTTAGGCTTGAGTCTACATAAATACTCTTTGTGCTTTAATAGATCTATGCTTTTCCCCTCGTGTGTGATTGTGACAGCGTGCATACCGTGTGTGGCACTTTGGCTAGATTGAATATTTGTTATGAGTTATATTTGGAGTTAGATGTCTCTATGAAATTGTGGTGTTTGTTGGAACCATCTAGCGCTCAAGGTGACAGTGTGGGGTTATCTAGATTGGGGAAGGTGGACTTTGAGGTGTGTTGTTATAGCCCTACCATGGATTAGAGTGTCCAACCGGAGAGTAGTTAAGAGTAGTATCATAAAGAGAGGATGTTTATAAGAGAGAGTGTTCACTAGTGAAAGTATGATCCCTACGCCTTGTTTCTAAGCATTGAAACATAGTTTTCTACTAGATCTGTTGCATGTTTGCTTGCTTCCTTCTTGTTACCTTTAGTCTTTGCCTCACTGTCAAGCTCTTTTCTGGCACCGTTGCCACTTGTATTTCACTATCTCTTCGCCGAACTAGTGCACCTATATTGGGTGTGTTGGGGACACAAGAGACTTCTTGTATCTTGATTGCAGGGTTGCTTGAGAGGGAATACCTTTGACCACTTCCTCCCTGAGTTCGATAAACCTTGGGTAATCCATTTAAGGGAAACGTGCTGTTGTTCTACAAACCCCTGTACTTGGAGGCCCAACAACTGTCTACAAGAATAGAAGTACGTAGACATCATTTGCTTAGTTTGTTTAGTTTGCTTGAATAAAATAGTTTGAACCCCCGTTCTCGCTGTGTTGTTTCAAATAAGTCAATTTGTGTTGGAAAGGAGTAGAAAGTTCTTGCTTGGAAGTGCAAGAGGAGCTTGCATTGACTGTGACTTAGACTTTAGCATGACATGCTAGGTGTTGTTTTAACCTTATGCTTAGTGATTATTGTTGTAGCATGTCTTGTTCCAAACAATTGGGATTGCTTAGTGTGCCTTGAAGGAATCATGCGTTGTTTTAGCATACAAAAGCATAGTATTGTGGTTTTCTCCTTTGATGTTTTGTTTGGGTTGACTTGGCACATGCTCACACCATGTTATGACTATGAACAAATCACCATAGACTCTATGATCATTTAGTCCTTGACTTGTAGTACCACTTTATGCTTTGATTAGTAATGTTTTGTCGCTCTGCATGATTATGACCATTATTGCTCTCTTAGTTGGTTGCTCCCAGTCTTTTGCTAGCCTCCACTTGTATGAGTAAGCTCTACTCATGCTTCCAACTCCCAAGAAACCAAGTTATTCCAAAGTGTCCACTATAAATTCCTATGCATGGTGTGTTACACCATTCCAAGTATATTCTTGTTTTCAGCTATCTTCCAACTAAAAACTATTTTGTTATGTGAAAACTTAGTGATTAAAGCCCTCACAAACTTGATGGCACACTTTATATTATTTGCCCCTACTAAACTTGAACCATTGTGTCGTCTATGTTGTATGTGCTTGCACTTATAAGTTGGAATTAGCAGAACCGTGCTGTCACGGGGAACGTTTTCAACATTGCACTTATACTTTGTACTCAGTTGATATCATGCTCTTTTGTCTATGGATGTCACCGGTGTGAAATAAAAAGGGAGCTTGTAAGTCCATGGAGTTATGTATTTTGTGTTAGAGAAACGTCTGGGCCGCTAGCCTAAGCCATGCCTAATCATGGTGGAAACTTGCAGCATCACCATGGTGAGCTATCTGTGAAGCATCCTCAATATAAATCTATGCATATAGTAAATAAAAAGATCGCTGAGATGCTCATTGTCTGCTTGCCTTGTCATTTTGGTTATGGGAAAGCTCCTGTACCATGTGCAAGGGGTACCCCGTTGGCGGTTCTCTATGATACGCATGTACTTACTATGACAATAACTTATAGGTGACTGAAGTTGAGTACCATGAGGTGTGGCTCTCATATTCAAGGGACTTGAGATTGCCAACTTATACTTTGTCAAGCATATACTCCATAGTTTGTTCACTTTAACTTTAACCACTTCAAGATGCTTATGATAGGGGCAATGAGGGTTGAAAGCTAACAAGTAACATAATTTTTGGAAGCTCTTTTTGAAACTTGAAATCCCTACTTCCCTTTATGAAGGGCCTTCCTTCCACTATTATGTTGAGTCTCCACCTTCTACCTTTAGGCACCATTAAGAGAGCATAGTTGCCATTCTTAGTTCTATGTGCAGTGTCCCAAAACTTACTGATTGGTGCATAATGTGATATTTCTTGTTCTTTTGCTATTTGTATCTAGTCACTCTTATGAACTTTGAAGGTGTCCTATGCATCTATTTGCTACTCTATGAGGGACAAGCAGATTGCCACTATGCCATGTTTTCTGTATGTGAAACAAACAAACGTTTTTCAATGCATGCTATTCATGATCTTTGTTTGTAGCCTTTCATGTTGCATGCATAGTTACTTTGTCTTATTGTTAGAACTCCATCTTTCATGCACATGTTTAGAGTTCTTTAATTACAACTTTCAATGTTAATCTTGGTTTTGATGGTGCATGTCACCTCAAAAATTATTCTTTTTATCACTTACCTACTCGAGGACGAGCAGGAGTTAAGCTTGGGGATGCTTGATGTGTTGGAAACGTATCTATAATTTTTGATGTTCCATGCTTTTTTAGTATCTACTTTGCTTTGATTTGTCTACACTTTGAGGTGTTTTTATATCTTTTCTGGAACTAACCTATTAACAAGTTGCCATAGTGCCAATTGCCCATTTTCTTCTGTTTTTGGTTCTAGAAAGGCAGAAAATCAATATTCTCGGAATTGGATGAGACAAAAGCCAAACTAAATATTTTACCATGGGCGACACGAAGTCCAGAGGAGAGACGGAGGGGCGAGCCAGGGCGGCCACGCGCGGCCAAGCCTGGCCCACGCGCGGCCAAGCCTGGCCCACGCCTAGCCAGGGTGTGGGCCCCCTGGGCACCCCCTGCCTCGCCTCTTCGCCTATAAGAAGCCCCCGATGCAGAAATCCTAGGCACCCGATCAAAACTCCACGAAACCGTCTGTAGCCGCCGCCACCATCGTCCCTAGATCGGGGGGATCTGAAGTTCTTCCCGGCACCCTACCGGAGGGGAGATCATCCCGAAGGCCTTCTTCTCCGGTATGATGCGTGAGTAGTTCCATCTTGGACTACGGGTCCATGTAGTAGCTAGCTAGTTGTATCTCCTCCTTGTGCTTTCATGTATAGATCTTGTGAGCTCCGTTCATGATCAAGATCTAATCTATTTGTACTCATGCATGTTGTCTTTGTAGGGATCCGATGGATATTGAGATTATTATGTCAGTTTGGTTAATGGTTTTATCGATTTGATTCTATCATGTCTGTGTTGTTTGTGATCATGCATGCTCTCCGTTCTTAGTAGCTATATTGGCCAAGTTGTTGCTAGTGACTCCAAGAGGGAGTATTTATGCTCGATAGTGGGTTCATGAAGGGAATATGCCCGAGAGGCAATAATAAAGTGGTTATTATCGTATTCCTATTTATGATAAATGTTTATTTTACATGCTATAATTGTATTAATACGAAAACGTTAATACATGTGTGTTTAATAAACAAAAGAAAGTTCCTAGTTATGCCTCTCTTATAAACTAGCTCGTTGATTAACAAGATGATCATAGGTTTCCTGATCATGGACATTGGATGTTGTTAATAACGAGGTCATAACATTAGTGTAATGGTGTGATGAACATTCATCCGAAGTATAGCATTACGATCAAAGTCATTGAGTTTATATTGCTATAACATCTTACGAAGTGATCCTAATCCTTAGACCATGAGATCATGTCAATCACTAACACCGGAAGAGTTTCTTGATAACATCAAACGTCACACCGTAACAGGGTGATTATAAAGATGGATTCAGAACTACTAAAGTGTTATGTTGAGGCCCATGGATCGAGAGTGGAATTTGTTCATCCCGATGACGGATAGATATACTCTAGGCCCTCTCGGTGATATCACATTGGTTAGCTTGCAAGCAAGTGATTTGATCACTAGAATGTTATATCACGGGAACGAGAAAAGAGTGCATGTCAGTAACGAGATCAAACTAGGTATGGAGATACCGATGATCGAATCTTGGACATGTAATATATCGCGAAACAAAAGGATTAAGATACTAGCGTAAAAGGTTCCGACGATCACAAGAAAGTCATCGTTGAATGTGTGGGAGTCAGTATGGGTCTCCAGATCCCGCTTCTGATTATTGATCTGAGAGGGGTCTCGATCATGTCCACATTATTCGCGAACCATAGGGTGACACACTTAAGATACACCGACATCCAATTGGAGCAAAAGTTTCATGCCGAAAAGAAAAGGAAAGCGCAGGAATTTATTTCACTAGACACCGAAACTGTGTCGGTTGAAATTGTTGAAACTGGTTCTGCATGTGAAATGGAATACTAGTAAGGGGTTTTATGTGAATGTTTGTTAATTAAAGTAATTAACAAAATTCTGAATAAATAAATAAAAGAGTTTTATTTAAATGAGAGCTTGCATTAAATTTGGTGGAAATTTAATGCATGTGAGTGAATTTTTGAGTGGAGGCTTTTTAATGGGAGTGGAGGCTTTTCATTTTGAGTGGGAGCTCCACCCACATGAATGTGGAAGAGGTGGGGCAGCTCCATGGCTGGGCGCCATGCCCCTTGGGTGCCGCCCCTCTCCCCTATAAAAGGCCCCCCTCTCCTCCTCTCACAACACACCTCCTCGTGAAGGATCTCTCTCCCCCTCTAGAATTTATCCCCCATGGTCTCGGACTAGCGAGATACATGTTCCCGGTGGCTATTCGGCAAGAAAGAGTTGTGCTTCCGCTGCATCGCTGGAGCGAGGAGGCGGAGGTTGCTCGGTGCCTCGAACGTGTGTGCGAGCACGGATGCGCTGCTGTTTTGCGGCGCTAGGACTTCCTCTCGATCTTGAGATCGGCAAGAGATCGTCTACATCAACCACGAGTTTGGACTCGTTAAGCTTTGTCGGTCTTCAAGGGTATGTTCTCTACGGATATACATCCGCCCGTTGTTTGTATCTGGTAGATAGATCTTGGTACATAGTTGTTCCCATCGTAGGAAATTTTTTGTTTTCTATGCTGCGAACCCTACAGTGGTATCAGAGCCGGATCTATGCGTCGATACTTTGCACGGGTAGTACACATATGAGTATGTGGGCGATGATGATCATTTTATTGCTTCTTAGTTGTACTTTGGATATTGGTGGCATAGTGGGATGAAGCGGCCCGGACAAACTTTACATGTCCTCGCACATGAGACCTGTTCCACGCTTGACATGCAACTAGTTTGCATAAGTGGCTAGCGGGTGTCTGTCTCTCCTACTATAGTCAATATCTAATTTGCAACGAGTTGTCAACAATTTGGTTATCCTCGTTGTGGTTCATGTTCGTAGGTAAGAATGGTTCTATCTTCGAAAGCCCTAAGCCACGTAAAATTTGCAATGGATAAATTAGAGGTGTCTAGTTTAGATTGTTGCTGGGCTAGGGTTATGATATGGTAGTGTTGTAAGTAGAAGTATGAGATGATACTCTTACAACACACATAGCATGTAAACTCCATAGACCTTGGATTTACACATATAGGTATGATAGTGATCATACCACGGTGCACATGATAGAGATCATCTGCGGGAACCATATCATTTCACTAATAAACATATGATGTTTGATAGCATCTTATATTGCTTGTTTAGCGCTTTGTTAGCATAATAAGGTGATCCCTCTTTTAGATATCAAGATAAAAATGTGTTCTTCCTTAAGTATGCACCAACAATGTTTCGTCGCTTCAAGACATCACGTGATGATCGGGTGTACTTGAATCCATGAGCATATCTCGGGTGTAAGACAGTTACACACGCGAATACTAAGGTTCTTACTTGGCGAGCCTAGCATGTACAGACATGGCCTCGGAACACGGACCGAAAGGTTAAGCACGAGTCATATGTTTTGATATGATGACCATATGGATGCTCGCCTTTGAAGCTACACCGACTCACGTGATGATCGGACTTGGTGTAGTGGATTTGGTTCATGTAATCACCAAAAAGACACGAGGGATGTCGTTTTTGAGTGGGAGTTCATTTCTAATTTGGATTAGTAGAACTCAATTTATCATAAATTAAATCAAAGTGAATTTGCATAATTTCTTGTAGTTATTGGCATTCGTTCACCACCTTATGCTTAGTTGTAATTGAGATAATAGAACTATAGAATTCTGGATATATACTTTACGAACTGGTAACGTATTGTGTTGAGTGTCAATCTAAAGTTTAAGTCCCATTGCAAACTTTCATCAAACTCTATTTACTCCATGAAATTTAATAGTTGGTATTAAATCGAGAGTGACAATTCCAGTGTTAGTATCTTAAGTATCATGTTTGCCTCCATGATACTTGATTTTTTTTTTAATATCAAGTTTATCTAGGAGCTGAAAGAATTGTTTCAGAAACCATCATGTGTGGCAGATATAACGATATCTGAAACAATGTTTTGGTTGCAATATGATAGAGTATAATATATGTTCTCATATTGGATGAGAATTTACAAAGGTTGGAGATGCTAGACATCCTAATCATCCAAAAGGGTTTTGGAAAGTAATGTTATACTCACGATTCGCCTTTATAAGCTACAGTAGCTTGATCATGAAAGTCGTCATGATAAGGATGAATAGAAGATGTATGTAAAGTGTTTACTACACTAAAAGAGTACTAAAGAATGGATTTTGAAAGAATACCGATCATTTTGATGATGGTGATCTACTTCAAAGTGCAAGTCCAAAGGTATTATTATTTGAATATACACGCTTTGGACTATGTGTCATGTATATGGCGCCACTTTTGATGTTGATAAATTCTTTTAAAAAGGAAAAGGAAATGCTGAAAGAGAATCTATAAAATATACTTGGCAGAAAATAAAAGATTGGAAATATCCAATTTAGGTATATATATGATATACATGTTATGGTTGTATTCTTTGCTTGTTAAACAATGTGGTTCTTGGGTATTGGATACCGAATTGGTTGGTATGAAATTTCATACGGAACGATGCAATTCATGAACCACAATGGCCTAAGTAACTAGCAAGAGAATATGTGATGATGTTCATCAAAAACAAACAAACCGTTGTTTGTATTTCTCGTTGACATCAAGGCTTGACTTCAAGATTTGTTTTAATAATTGTTATTTGAATTAGGTATTATGAGAACAAAGGTTGTTCAAATAATTACCGTATTCCATATAAGATGGATGATTTACAAATCTAGTTGAAGAAATCACATCCATAAAACCTAATGCTAAAATGTCGCAAGACAAATGATTGAAAGATCACTTATGAAGTGACATCACTGTTTAAATTATATTGGAAAGAAAACATGAAGAATCTCCATATTCATGGATTTTTGGAGTCTTTGATTTGATCAAGTGACGCTTGTGAGACTTTCCACGTGATAATTAAAACTTCGTTCAAAGGCCAAAGAAGAACGAACGACTAAATTATTGGAATTTATACATATCGATGTATGTAGTCCATTATGTGTAGTCGTAAGCGATGGGTTTCAACTTCATATGCTTTCTCCGGAATTTTGAGTGAATGTTCACTTAATGAGAAATAAGTATGAAATATTTGAAAATGTTTCAAAGACTTTCAAGATGAAGTGGAAAATCATTGTAACAAGAAAAATAAATGAATTATGATTTGATCATAAAGGGATTTATTTGAGTTACAAGTGTAACAAGAAAATAAATGAATTATGATTTTATCATAAAGGGATTTATTTGAGTTGCAAGTTTAGCAAAACACCTAGATTTACATCTCCCGAAACACCATAGGAGTATGGAGTGTTTGAGATTTGTAATGAAACCTTGTGAGACATGGTTGGATCAAAGGTTTTATTTATAAAACTGCCATTATGTTTTAAAAGATTAAAGCTTTAGAGACTACCGCTTTTACACTGAAAAGAGCTCCATCTAGATCCGTTGAAATGACACCATGGAAGTTATGGTTTGGGGTAAAACCCAAGTTGTCATTTCTTAAATTTTGGTATGCTATACATAAGTAAGATGTTTACAACCGAATTCGGATGAGCATGTCTTTGTAGGTTATTCCGAATAACAATTGGTTATTCCTCCATAACACCGAGGACAAAAGGGTTTGTCGCTTGAAATGTGAAGTTTCTTGAAAAAGGAATTTTTCGCAAAAGTTAAGTGGGAGGACAATAGAACTTTGATAAGGTTAACGAACCTTAGCTAAATGTGCTGAGTTGCGCAGCGCTGGAAATCGTTCTGGAGGCTGCCATAATGCTCATAGCTTATGTGCCTCAAAGGTTGTGGTCATGGAGGTCTAAAGTTCCTATTGAACCAAGAAGGTCGGTTAAACAATCAAATGCTAAGATTTGAGAGTAAATCATTATTGTTTGACAATGATGAACCGAATACATACAAAGAAGCGATGATGGGCCCTGACTCTGTCAAATGGCTTGAAGCCATAAAATCCGTGATAGTTCCATATACGAGAAATCAAGTTTTGAACTTGGAAGACCCTCCGGAAAGGTGTAAAAACCTATCGGTCGTATTTGGATCTATAAAGAAACAGACATGGATGTCTCACATCTATGAAATATTTGACATGTCGTAAAGTATTTTATGACAATGTTCAAAGAGTTGACTATGACAAGATTTGATCTTTCATAGCGATATTTAGTCTGAACGGATTAAAGTAGCAACCACTACATATAATTTGGTATATGGTAGATGAATAAACAAAACAAAGTTCTTCTAATAGAATGGTTACCTAGGACGTGTACATGACACGGTCCAAAGGGTTTTGTTAAATTCAAAGGATGCTAAAAGGGCATGCAAACTTCAATGGTTGAAGTAAGCATCGCGGAGTTGGAATCTTCACCATGATGAAAAATGAGTTTTTCATCTAGAGACGATGAAGATGCTTGCATTTTCAAGAAATTAAGTGGGAGCGCTGAGACATATTTCTAATACATTATGTGAAGGACATCTTGTTGATTAGAAATGATGTATCTTTTATTGACAAAGGTTAAGAATTTCATTTCGATGAAAGACTTAGGCAAAACCCGAATATTTAGCATGAATGTCTATAGTGGATAGACTGTAACGCTAATATGTTTATGCGAAACATACATATATGAAATATTGAAGGAGTTCAATATAGAAACGACAAGAAACAGTTCTTGTTGCATGGAAAGGAATTGAATCAAGATTCAAGTGTATCGACACTTGATAAGTGAAACAAGATTCAAGTGCTTTGACACTTGATGAGTGCAATCACGAGAATGTTTTGATCAATCATACTATGATATGTACACATCCAGATATGTCCTATGCTCTAAGTGTTATGAGCATATACCAGAATGAATCATAAAATGATCATTGGACGATAGTGAGGATATTCTTATGATCTTTTGGAAAAACTAAGAATATATTTGTGTAGAGGTGACAAACAATTACAAATAGTTCATTGTAAAGCGTTACATTGATACTAGTTTTGTCACAAGATACAAATTAAGTTTATCTCAATTTAAACTATGGGTGGCACAATGTAATGGAAAGGAGATTCCATGATGGATTTGGAAGAGTTCCAAAGTTAAGACATTGTGATGAATACTACAACAAAAGGCTAAGTATATGACTGCTATAGTAGCAGCAAAGGAGGGAATTTGTGTCAAGTAGTTTGTTATCAAACTAAGGTGTGGTTCGCAACGAGCTAACACTAAAGATATATTGTATGACAATAGTATCGATGTGTTTTAACCCCAAGGAACTAAAGGTCTCACCAAAAGACCAAATTTATACAATGCCATCTCATTGGAGAATGAGTGATGCGTGGAGACGCAAAGACATGCAAATACACACGGACCTGAAGCGTCAGATCCGTAGATTATGTTAACCACTTGCAATTGCGTATTTGGAACACCAGAAAGCCATAGGTGTTCAATACACAAAGTTTTCAAACTAGATTATTGTCTCTAGTGCAAGTGGGAGACTGAAGGGAATATGCCCGAGAGGCAATAATAAAGTGGTTATTATCGTATTCCTATTTATGATAAATGTTTATTTTACATGCTATAATTGTTTAATACGGAAACGTTAATACATGTGTGTTTAATAAACAAAAGAAAGTTCCTAGTTATGCCTCTCTTATAAACTAGCTCGTTGATTAACAAGATGATCATAGGTTTCCTGATCATGGACATTGGATGTTGTTAATAACGAGGTCACAACATTAGTGTAATGGTGTGATGTCATCCGAAGTATAGCATTACGATCAAAGTCATTGAGTTTATATTGCTATAACATCTTACGAAGTGATCCTAATCCTTAGACCATGAGATCATGTCAGTCACTAACACCGGAAGAGTTTCTTGATAACATCAAACGTCACACCGTAACAGGGTGATTATAAAGATGGATTCAGAACTACTAAAGTGTTATGTTGAGGCCCATGGATCGAGAGTGGAATTTGTTCATCCCGATGACGGATAGATATACTCTAGGCCCTCTCGGTGATATCACATTGGTTAGCTTGCAAGCAAGTGATTTGATCACTAGAATGTTATATCACGGGAACGAGAAAAGAGTGCATGTCAGTAAAGAGATCAAACTAGGTATGGAGATACCGATGATCGAATCTTGGACATGTAATATATCGCGAAACAAAAGGATTAAGATACTAGCGTAAAAGGTTCCGACGATCACAAGAAAGTCATCGTTGAATGTGTGGGAGTCAGTATGGGTCTCCAGATCCCGCTTCTGATTATTGATCTGAGAGGGGTCTCGATCATGTCCACATTATTCGCGAACCGTAGGGTGACACACTTAAGATACATCGACATCCAATTGGAGCAAAAGTTTCATGCCGAAAAGAAAAGGAAAGCGCAGGAATTTATTTCACTAGACACCGAAACTGTTTCGGTTGAAATTGCTGAAACTGGTTCTGCATGTGAAATGGAATACTAGCAAGGGGTTTTATGTGAATGTTTGTTAATTAAAGTAATTAACAAAATTCTGAATAAATAAATAAAAGAGTTTTATTTAAATGAGAGCTTGCATTAAATTTGGTGGAAATTTAATGCATGTGAGTGGATTTTTGAGTGGAGGCTTTTTAATGGGAGTGGAGGCTTTTCATTTTGAGTGGGAGCTCCACCCACATGAATGTGGAAGAGGTGGGGGCAGCCCCATGGCTGGGCGCCATGCCCCTTGGGTGCCCCCCTCTCCCCTATAAAAGGCCCCCCTCTCCTCCTCTCACAACACACCTCCTCGTGAAGGATCTCTCTCCCCCTCTAGAATTTATCCCCCATGGTCTCGGACTAGAGAGATACATGTTCCCGGTGGCTATTCGGCAAGAAAGAGTTGTGCTTCCGCTGCATCGCTGGAGCGAGGAGGCGGAGGTTGCTCGGTGCCTCGAACGTGTGTGCGAGCATGGATGCGCTGCTGTTTTGCGGCGCTAGGACTTCCTCTCGATCTTGAGATCGGCAAGAGATCGTCTACATCAACCACGAGTTTGGACTCGTTAAGCTTTGTCGGTCTTCAAGGGTATGTTCTCTACGGATATACATCCACCCGTTGTTTGTATCTAGTAGATAGATCTTGGTACATAGTTGTTCCCATCGTAGGAAATTTTTTGTTTTCTATGCTGCGAACCCTACAGTTCATGCCTCTAGTTTCCAAGGGAAGTGATTGAAATATCTTCGGCTGTAGATGTGTTGTTGCCACTAGGGAGAAAACAACGGTCTCTTGTTCATGGAACAAGTGGATTGTTTACCTTACACACTGTTCGATTGGGCAATACAACAAGGTACATAGACCGCCATCCAACTGCATCTATGACTAGAAGTCCACCTTCAGGTTATCATCCGAACCCCCTCCAGTATTAAGTTGCAAGCAACAGACAACTGCTTTAAGCAAAGTGTGTAAGGTAAACAGTGTTGGGGATATGCTATATGGGTATCCTCATAGCATGTCTCTTATCCGGATAACCCGGGTGGCCCACAATTGGTAGCATTGCCCATGGCCTGCTGGGCGGTCCAGTTAGATGGATCTAGAAGGGAGGCCCATGCCGGATAAAGGAAGGCTACGGTGGAGTCACCAGCGTACCCGGAGCCTTGGAGTACAAGACACGCTAGACTAGTAATAGACGGTGTAGGACTCTGTAACCTGTCCGGCTAGGAATTTTCCCTGTAACCCTAGGACCTGGCGACTGTATAAGTCGGGCCTATGGGAGCCTTTAGGGCACAATTTCACATAACCTCGCACAGCGAACATATCTCTGTAACTCGGCGCACCGTTGTGGGATCTGAACCTAGGTAAGCTGTGTTACCTCATACTGTCAACCGTCCGCCTTCCCCCACGTCTCTAAACACGCACTGTGAGGACCCCTCCATGGCGTACTCGTTGGCAATACTACGACAGTTGGCGCCCACCGTGGGGCAAGAGGCGCTTTAGGCTCTTCAGCGGGCGAGGACGAAGATCTTCGCGGGAATCAGCGAAACTGTAGCCATCGGTCGCATTCTATTCTCCAGCAACGTTCCGATTGTCCCTCCCGACGAGTTCTGGATCCCGGCGAAGACGAACCCTATGCGGTGTTCGATCGTTCCTATCAGAGATACCCACCTCTTCATCGGCGAAACCGACTAAGGCACTAATTCCCTGGGATTCGGAGGAGCGTCAAGACCCGCACGGACCGCCTACGGGCAGGATACGTTCGCGGACGGATCGATGTCGGATCTCTCTTCGGAGTTTGCCAGCAAAGATCAGAAAAATTCAAGGCCCACCCAAACCGCCCCTGTGCAGGATATAACGGTGGAAGATCACTGCAAGTCCGCCAGCTTCGTCCGTGCGTCTGGACAGCAGAGATCCCAGTTCGTCGGCGTTGTTACCATCTTCGATCTGGCGCGTTGCATTCAGAGAGAGGGAAAAAACCCCCGTGATTACCTTGCTAGGTGGCTCCGTATACGAGCCAATCTAGCCCACTACCCCAATGATGATGCTATGTATCACTTTGTGGAAGGACTGGACCAGGGAACGCTTCTCCGGCATTCTCTAAGGCGGCAGCAAGCTTCAGGACGCCTCACCTTCGAAAGCATGGAGAACACCGTCAACAGCTACGCGGAGGTCGAGGGGGCAGCTCAGGAAGATCTTGCGCTCATTGGCGGAGCGCCGCCGCCTTAGAAACCGCCACCACCTCCTCTGGACGCCATCGCCGTAGTTGCACCACCACCTCCAGTCATCGTTGCTGCTATTGCACGTCCACCCCCCGTCATCGAGGAAGTCTTGGAACCCTCCGACTCTGTGATTGACGCGATATACGCCGACTCCAGTGCAGATTCAGAGGAGATAGACTTCAGTCCAAAAGAGATAGACTCCGCCATGCAGGAGATGGAGGAGGAGTACACACGCGACGAGCAAGCCAACAATGCCGTCATGTCTCGAGAGGTGTTTGTCACCATTGGGACGGCGGTGGATAAAGATCAACCCGGACGAGCTCCGCCTACAGCATTGGACAAAGGGAAGGGACCACCTGTTGCTGCCGACAATGATCGCGCAAAGGTCATGCCCCCTCCGCCTAACCCAGTGCAACAGCCGCAGGAACTCGACACTGGCCCGAGCAACAACATCACTGCAAACTTGCCGCCTCCAGCATCTACGTCTGCTGCTGCCCAAGTTACTCCAGCTGATAGAGTGATGTATGGCAATATCCTCGTCGAGCCACTGACCGTCGCTCATATCCAGAACGTGACCCAGCTTGACGAGAAGCGCCAGCAGCTGTTAGAGGAAGCGCAGGCCATCGTGGAGCAAGGCGCTAAGCTAGATCGACATCTGGTCAGCGCGCAGAAATCCATAGAGAAAGCTAGAGCAATGGAGGCCGAGTACAAGACTCTGCTGCAGCAGCAGAAGGCCAAGAAAGCTCCAGCTCGCGTCACCAACGATCCTGGTGTACGGTGAAACCTAGGATGGGTTCCCCCGAAGCCGGCACAAGCCAAGCCATACATTGACAGTGAAGGCAGGCAGGTGATGCCCACTCTTCTCCTCAACCTCGCCGTCGCCAAGACCCTTCTGGAGCAGGATAGATCGCCCGAGGCGGTGGACCAGGTATATGACCTAGTGGACAAGGTGGTAAAGCAGGAGGAAAAATCCACCTCTCAGAGGCTTGAGTCTGACCCAGCGCTTTGCTAGTCTAGCCAGTATAAGACGCCAAGGGGCAGATCTCCTCTTGATGTCGGGTCCCAGACGGGTTCATCGAAACGAAGATAGAGGAATGCGCGCAATAGGAAGAATGCTATCCCCATATCCTCCGACCATGGAGAAAAGGCCCAACCTCGTCGCCCATCGCCACCGCCCCGCTCCCCCCGACATCGCGAAGACCCCAAGGCTCATTGTCGTACGGATATACCACCGCTAAGGCAGAGAGGCATCGTCATCCGCGACAACAGGGAGAAGACCCGTCATGACGGAGAGCACAACCAGGGACACAAGAGCAGGTCGCGCCATGACCCTCCGCGTCCGACAAGCAATCGCGACAAGCGTGAGGCATCGCAGGAGGGTAATAGCAAGAAGGCTAACCCACCGCCACCTCCGCCTCCATCGCCACCTAGCAGTCACCATGGCGGAGGAGGCCCACGTCGTTCACGCAGCCCATCCCCTGTTGACAAGAAGAAAAGAAACCCGGAGCCATACGATGCATGTTCGCGGATCGATAAGATCCACGAGGCCCGGGAAGGACCATACCTGGGACCACGTTGCTTTGGACCTGCGATACGGTCCGCAACTTACCCCAAAGGTTTCCGGATTGACAAGACCATCAAGCCCTATGATGGCACCGCTAAGCCAGCTACATAGTTGCAGGATTACGACAACGTGGTAGAGATTGCCGGGGGTACCTCCAACGTTGCCGTCAAGTACCTCCCATTGATGTTGGCGGGCACAGCCCGTCAATGGACTGATGACTTGCCAGAGAAATCCATCTGCAATTGGTTGGACATGCAAGAAGCGTTCACCAAGAACTTCGAGGGTACGTACAAACGTCCATGCACTGTTGGCGATCTACAGCGGTGCATGCAAGAGAAAGACGAGACATCTCGCGCCTACCTCTCCCGCTGGCTGGATATGAAAAATTCCTGCGCAGGAGTGCACGCTCAGACCGCCATGGCCGCCTTCTTCGATGGGTTGGAAAGGGGCACGTTGCTCCGACATAAGCTGAAGCGCTTGCAGGACAATCACCAGCTTGACTTGAACCAGATGATTCAGTTGGCTAGTGAGTTCGCAGCTGCCGACGATGATGCTCGCGGTTCTCTGCCGGCAACGGCCGTTCCAACTCAAGCTCGGAGGAACAACAGCACAAAGCGGAAAATCGCTCCAAAAGAAAAGCAAACTCCCGACATGGTCGCCATGACCTTTGCAGGACGAGGTGATGGCGGACAACATGGCCGAGGACGGGGAGCTGGTCGTGGGCAGCAGCGAGGAAGTGAAACTACCTCGGCAGCTCTCCGCATTCCCCAAACCTATGAAGAGTACAGCGATATGTCGTGCCTCGTACACCTCGATGTCAACATCAAGGCCACCCATACCAATCGACACTGCAAGTTTGTCAACGACCTCAAGGAGGACCCGGAGTCCGGCTACAAGCAAAGTCGGAAGAACAGACCGCGAGGCAAGGGCAAGGGGAAGAAGAAGGAGGAGGAGTCCAAGGATTCAAGTGACATGGACGAGGATGTTGACCCCAAGCACGCCGCCAAGAGCGAAAGCAAAGGAAAGAACCCCTTCGAGAAGAAGGCGGCAGTTTTCCACACTTTCCTTGGCACCCCCACCGTCCGACAACAGAAGACCTCTATGAGGATACTGATGGCTACTCTCCCCCCAGTTCCCCAGTACCTGCGCTGGTCGGAGGTTCCAATTACTTGGGACAGGAAGGATCACCCAGACCTTATCCCTACGGAGAACCAATACGCCATGGTCATCAACCCCTTGATTGACGACATTGAGTTCACCAAATGTATGGTGGATAGTGGAAGCAGCATCAACATCATGTACCTGGATACACTGCAGAAGATGAACTTGATGAGGGCAAACCTAAGGCGGACCAACAACATCTTCCACGGCGTAGTTCCTGGTCGGGAGGCTCGGTCCCTTGGGTGCATCACACTTCAGGTTGCCTTTGGTGATGTTAATAATTACCGCCAAGAGCGCATGACCTTTGAGGTGGTCCCCTTCAAGAGTGTGTACCACGTCATATTCGGCCGCGACATATTCCACACCTTCATGTCCAAGCCATGCTTCATCTACAACAAACTCAAGATACTTGTACTAAACGGTGTCATCACTATATCTGGAAGCTTTGCCAAAGCTAGGGACTGCGAGATTAATGAAGCAACCTACGCGGAAGCTGTCCTCTATAGTGAAGAATTCAAAGAGACCCAGAGCAAGGTCGATGCCTCAAAGATGCCCGCGTCGAAGAAATAGATTTCCGACTCTGCTCCAGCATTCAAGGCCGCCATCGAGACCAAGCCGATGGAACTTGTGGTAGGCGATGCCTCCAGGACCACTGCCATTGGGACGAACCTGGATACCCAAATAGGAAAGTGCGCTCGTCGAGTTCCTCCGTGAGAACAGGTACATCTTTGCCTGGCAACCTGCCGACATGAAAGGTGTACCTAGGGAACTTGCCGAGCACAGCTTAAACATTGATCCAAAATGCAAACCAGTGAAGCAACCTCTACGACGCTTTGGAGATGAGAAGATACGCGCCATAGGCAAAGAGATAGCTAGATTACTTAAGGCTAGTTTTATCCGAGAAGTCCTTCACACCCAATGGGTGGCCAATCCTCTACTTGTCCCCAAAAAGGGAACCAAAGAATTAAGAATGTGCGTTGATTACACCGGCTTGAACAAAGCATGCCCCAAAGATCCGTTTGCTTTGTCTCGCATTGACCAAGTCATTGACTCGACGGCTGGCTCGGAACTTTTGTGTTTTCTCGATGCATACTCAGGATACCACCAGATCAAGATGAGGAAGTCGGACCAACTGGCCACTTCGTTCACTACTCCATACGACATTTTTTGCTATGTTACGATACCCTTTGGGCTAAAAAACGCAGGTGCTACATACCAGCGGACAATGCAACGTTGCCTACACGATCAAATTGGTCGGAACGTTCACGCCTATGTGGACGATATAGCGGTGATGTCTAAAAAGTCAAATGACTTAATCTCTGACTTAAAAGAAACATTTGATAATCTCCGGAAATACAACATGATGCTTAGCCCTAAGAAGTGCGTCTTCGGTGTTCCAGCCGGCAAATTGTTGGGCTTCATCGTTTCCCATCGTGGAATCGAGGTCAACTCGGAGAAAATCAAGGCCATCTTAAACATAAACCACCCGACATGCCTAAAGGACATTCAACGACTAACAAGTTGTGTTGCAGCAGTTAGTCGGTTCGTCGGCCGACTTGGAGAGAAGGCTCTGCCGCTATACAAGTTGCTGAAGAAGGCGGACAAATTCATGTGGACGGACGAAGCAGATGCATCATTGAAGCAGCTCAAGGAGATTCTTTCCTCAACGCCCATCCTTGTAGCACCCGAGCCTGGAGAGCCCATGTTAATTTACATGGCGGCCACCAACCGGGTAATCAAAATCGTTGTCGTGGTCGAGCGGAAGGAACCAGGTTATGAGCACGGAGTTCAACGACCAGTTTACTATGTAAGCGAGGTCTTGACGGAGTCCAAGCAGCGTTACCCGCACTACCAGAAGATAGCTTATGGAGTATTCCTTGCTTGTTAGAAGCTGAGGCATTACTTTCAGGAGCACCCAATCACAGTGGTGAGCAAGACTCCACTATCCGACATTATCAACAACAACGACGCTATGGGAAGGGTCGTGAAGTGGGGCATTAAACTTGCCGCCTTCGAGATCACCTATAAGAGACGCGACACTATCAAGTCACAAGCCTTGGCGAATTTTATTGCAGATTGGACGGAGATGCCAGATGCTACCCCATTGCCGGAACCAGAATACTGGGTGATGCACTTTGACAGATCAAAGCTGATCAACGGCTCAGGGGCTGGTGTACTGCTACAGTCACCAACTGGGGACAAGCTACACTACGTTCTGTAGATCCACTTCGAGGCTACGAACAACATGGCGGAGTATGAAGCACTCATTCATGGATTACACGTAGCCAAGGATATTGGCATCAAGCGCATAGTTTACTGTGGAGATTCCGACTTGGTTGCCCAGCAGGTGGCTGGCACCTGGAATGCGCGGAACCCTATGATGGCGGCATATCGAGACGAAGTGGATGAGATAACCAAGAGCTTCTTGGGCTACGAGGTCAAGTATGTACCTAGGGAGCAAAACGAGGCGACTGATCTGCTATCTAAGCTTGGATCAAGGCGCAAATAAATTCTGCTAGGAGTTTTCCTAGAGCATCTACGGACACCATCCGTGAAGGGAGCAGACATCGGCAACCCGGATAGAGTTGACTCTTTCGTCCACATGGTGGCAAAGGTCCCTCCGGCTTGGACAAAACCGTTCATGGAATATCTCGAACACGAAACTTTGCGCGACGACAAAGTTGAAAGACGACAAATAGTACGTCGAGCGAAGGGCTATACCATAATCAATGGACAGCTCTACAAAAGGAGCACTACTGGTGTATAACTTAAGTGTGTTTCCCAGCTAGAAGGTATTGAAATCCTACGCGAAATCCATCTCAAAGATTGTGGGAATCACGCCGCTCCTCGATCGTTGGTCGCGAAAGCCTTCCGGTAAGGATTCTACTGCCTGACCGCGAAGGCGGACGTCGACAAGCTGGTTGAGACATGCATGGGATGCCAGTATTATGCCCGACAACCACATGTTCCTGCTGAAGAATTGCGAAGAATACCAATAACTTGGCCGTTCGCAGTCTAGGGGCTGGACATGGTTGGTCCGTTGCAGACGACACCATGTGGGTTTACGCATCTGCTAGTAGCAGTTGATAAATTCACTAAATGGATAGAAGCTAAACCCATTAGAAAGCTTGATGGGGCAACTGCCCTCAGGTTTGTCCGGGATATAGTGGTGAGATTTGGTCTCCCACATAGCATTATCACCGACAACGGTAGCAACTTGTCACTCGGAGAAGTGGAGGCATATTGTTGGGAAAAGGGCATCCGACTTGACCTTGCATCTGTGGCACATCCACAATCCAATGGTCAGGTTGAGCGAGCCAATGGATTAATTCTGCAGGGAATAAAGCCACGTCTTGAGGCACCGCTACATAAAGCAGCTGGAGCCTGGGCGGAATAATTGTCATCTGTGTCGTGGAGATTACAAACTACACCCAACAGATCCACCGGCTACACCCCTTACTTCATGGTATGGAGCAGAAGCCATCCTACCTTCCGACATACTTCACGATGCACCAAGGGTTGCCGCCTACGACAAAAATGACGCTGAAGAATCCAGACGCCTAGATGTGGACCTTCTCGAGGAGGAGCGTGTTTTGGCATGCCAAAGATCTGCCATCTACCAGCAGAAGATACGTAGCTACCACAGTCACCGTGTTCGGCATCGCTCGTTTAAAGAGGGGGATTTGGTGCTCCGACTTAAGCAGAAGAAGTCACACAAATTATCCCCGCCATGGGAAGGACCGTTCATCATAAGCAAGGCGCTACTCAATGGGTCTTACTACCTCGTTGACAATCGTGAACTGAAGGATAGACCCAACAAGGATCATAAGCATAAGCGACGTGACCCGGATGATGACTACCCAGAGCTTGATCGTCCATGGAACATAGCACAGCTACGTCCTTTCTACACTTAGCATTTTTTTATCTAATTGTGTACCTCTTATATGATCAATGAAATAAAGCTCTTTGGTTCACTCATATTTCCGAGTTTTAACCTCCTTTAGTGTTCATTTTTGGATCATATAAAACCTTTATGCACAAGCTTTTAAATTGGACTTGTGAAAATTCCGCCTATGGGCGTTAGCTTACGTTTTCTGGTCTACACGTTCTTTGTCGTTTTTATGTGGATTCTGGAGTAGTGACTTTCAGAACCTATTGTCGGCGATTTTGTTCTTAGGTTATTGACGGTGCCATTGGGCATTATCACCTGAGCGCATGGTTCCGACAACGAGTCTTCCAACTCACAAAAAGTCAAGCATAAAAACCAAAGTAATGGATAAGCCAGCACTTGCTTAAAAATATATACATGCTGGAAATAGTTCTTAAGTAGCAGGACATACACCATTGTTTTCCGCCTTAAGTTAACACATAGTTTTTCTGCCTAACATGTTACAGAGGAAACAAATATTACAAGTTGTTTTTATTCCTCTGGAACATGCGACTTGGAAGCAACATCATCGGCAGCAGGAGAGTCACCCTCGAAGTCGGCAGTATTGAGGGACTCGTTGGAGCTTTGGCCTTTGTCTTCAACAGTTTTCATGGGCACAAAGACGTTAACGTCGACCAACTTGGCAACTCTGGTGTCATAACCAGCGAGAAACGCCAAGATAGATTCGTGATTTATCTTTTGGGTTTCTTCGTCTACGTTGGGGATACTGGAGGTTACCGTGTCGATGTCGGCATTCTCGTAGTGTACCTTCACCGTTGACAATGCCATCCTGGCACCGGCCCGTGCACATGAAGC
Source organism: Avena sativa (assembly GCA_916181665.1). NCBI lineage: Eukaryota > Viridiplantae > Streptophyta > Magnoliopsida > Poales > Poaceae > Avena > Avena sativa. Next base: position 382,201,140 of record OV702282.1, read on the forward strand.
TTTCCAGCTTGAAATATGCTCAGGGGCTCGGTGTAGGATCTCTGAGAACTTCGCTACAGAGTCCGATGCCTTGATGTTAATCTGGAGGGATTTGGCAATCTCCTTGGTTTGCGTGATCGCAGTGTTGATGAAGTTCCCGACAAGGATCATGCATTCCTTTGGCGGAGGAGGCGACCGGGTTAAACCCATAGGAGCTGCGAATTCCCGACAAAGGAGCGCATGAGTTCAACAATTCAGAGTATCTAGACTACAGAAATCCAAGACGGAGAATCACTTACTGAAGATGCTGGCCTCAGCCTGCTAGAGAGTATCCGCCATGGAGTCTCATTCTTGTTGGAGGATCTTATACGCTTCATGATGGCGTTGATTTTGCTCATCGACAGCTTTCTTCGGATCCTTTAAGATCGTGATTTCCTCCTTTAAGCGGTTCATCTCCTCGGTGGCGGAGTCCTGCAGGGCTTTCATCGATTCTTCATGCATCTTCAGCATCTCCTCCCTCTCCTTCTTAAGGATCTTGTTCTCGCTATCTAGCTCCTGAATGTGCTTGGATTGCTCGACAATGTCCTTAGCCTTGGCAATGGTTTCTGCAAGTCGGAGAAAGAAAAGTACACAGTGAGTACTAGGAGAATACACAAGATCAAGTCGGTTCCTTCAAGAAGGCAGTTTTACCCTTTTCAGCTTCAAGTGCGTGCGCATCTTCTGGTACTTGTCGTTGGCCATGCCCCTCCGAGCATTCTCATTCTATGGAAAGAAGAAAGTCAAACATTGTTTGGTCTACTTGGAGCATCTAGCCGGTGTTGGAGATATGCCCAAGAGGCAATAATAAAGTGGTTATTATCATATCTTCATGCTTATGATAAATGTTTACATACCATGCTATAATTGTATTAACATGAAACATTAATACTTGTGTGATTTGTAAACATAAAAGAGTCCCTAGTAAAGCCTCTTGTTAAACTAGCTTGTTGGTTAATATATGATCATGGTTTCCTGATCATGAACATAGAGATGTTATTAACAACACGGTCATATCATTAGGAGAATGATGTGATGGACATACTCCTATAGTTAAGCGTAGCATAAAGATCAAGTCATTTAATATAGTTCATTTGCTATAAGCTTTCTGATACATAGTAACCTAATTCCTTCGACCATGAGATCATGCTAATCACCATCACCGGAAGGATGCTTTGATGACATCAAAACACCACACCGTAACTGGGTGGCTATAAAGGTGGCATTGAGTGTTCGGAAAGTATGGGTTGAGGCACATGGATCAAGAGTGGGATTTGTCCATCCATATGACGGATAGATATACTCTGGGCCCTCTCGGTGGAATGTCATCCAATTAGCCTGCAAGCATGTGACTGGCTCACAAGGGATCACATATCAAGGGAACGAGAAAAGAGTACTTATCGGTAACGAGGTTGAACTAGGTATGCAGAGATACCGACGATTAAAACCTCGGATAAGTAAACTATCGTGAGACAAAGGGAAATTAGTATCGTATGTAAGTGGTTCATTCGATCGCAAAGTAATCGTAGAAATATGTGGGAGCCATATGAATTTCCAGATTCCTCTATTGGTTATTGATCAGAGAAATGTCTCGGTCATGTCCGCATAATTCACGAACCGTAGGGAGACACACTTAAGGATTCGATGTTGTTGAGTAGTTAAGGAATGATGAGTAAGAGACCGAATGTTGTTCGGAGTCTCGGATGGGATTCGGGATATCACGAGGAGATCCAGAATGGTCCGGAGAATAAGATTCATATAAGGAAAGTCTTGTTTCGGAGTTGGAGAATGATTCCGGTGTTTTCATCGGGAATGTTCTAGAAGGGTCCAGAAGGTCCGGCACTCCGGAGGGGAAGGGTACATGAATGTTTCATAACAAGTTGGAATGGTTGCATCATGTACTAGGTGTCATCGCTGAGCAAAATAAAGGGATAAATCAAATCCTAGTTTGAAAAGTCAAACGCCAATTTGAAAAAGTCAAACGACAAGTTTGCTTGGTGGAGCGAGAGTAGGAAACCTACTTAGGGAGGAAGTCCTACTCCCTCCACCCGCCGGCCAAGGAGGAGGAGTTGGAGCAGGACTCCATCCTCCCAACCGTGCCTCCCTCCCACCTATAAAAGAAGGGGCAGGGGTGCCCCTCTTCCCTACACCTCTCTCCTCTAAATCCTAGCCCTAGCCGCCGGCCTCCACCAAGTCGCCGCCGCCCCTAGGGTTTGCCTAGCCGCCGAGTTGGGGCCATCCCCTTGCCCTAACCATCGGCCTAGATCTCTCTCCTTGGCGCCTCTAAACCCTAGATCGCCAAGGCCTCTCTCATAGTCCACCATACTCGCTCCGGCTTAAGGCGAAGCCCTGCGAGATCTCCCCTCTACTTCCGGTACCACGCCGTCGTGCTGCTGGAATCGCGAGGAGAGTGCTACAACCTTCGCTGCCTGCTAGAACAAGGGAGAGGAAGATCTTCATCGAGTACCGAACGTGTGACCGACTGCGTAAGCGCTGCCGGATCGCAGCGCCGGAAGGATCGTCTACGCGATCTTGAGATCGGAAGTGTATGACTACATCACCCACGAGAATCTGCTCTCGTTAACCACTTTGGATCTTCGAGGGTTAGTATTCCATCGACTCGTTGCTACAATCTAGTAGATAGATCTTGGCTTGATCATAGATTAGATCGATTGTGTGTTCATGCGGTAGAATTTTTTTGTTTTCCATGCTACGAACCCCAACAGTGGTATCAGAGCTGTGTCTATATGTAGATCTGTTGCACGAGTAGGACACAATGGTCATTGTGGGCATTGATGCTTTTGTTGTCGATTGCTTCTTGTGTACTTTGCATCTTGCGGGATAGTGGGATGAAGCGGCCTAGGCTAACCTTACATGACATCGTTCATGGGACCATCTCCACGCTTGACATGCAACTTGTATTGCATAAGTGGCTATGCGGGTGCCTGTTTCTCCCAACATAGTTAAGATTCAATTTACAACGGGTGATTGAAAATACTAGTATCAATGTTGTGGTTCTTGTTCGTAAGTTAGAACGACACTTATTGAAAGCCCCAAACCACGTAAAACATGCAAAGAAAATTAGAGGCGTCTAACTTTGTTTTGCAAGGGTGTGCTGTGATGTGATATGGCCATGATTGTGATTATATATGATGTATGCAATGTTCCTTATTGTAAGTCGGCAACTGGCAGGAGCCATATGGTTGTCTTTAAATTCTGTTAAGACCCACGTGTCTATTCAAAGTAGTTGTAATAGTTGAAGCTGGTGGATGACAACCATGGAGCGGCGTCATTGACCTTGATGCAATGCCGGTGATGATGGAGATCATGTTCGTGCTTGAAGATGGAGATCGGAAGCACAAAGAAGAAAGGCCATATCATATCACATATTCTGAATTGCATGTGATGTTAATCCTTTTATGCATCTTGTATTGCTTAGTTAACGACGGTAGCATTATAAGATGATCCCTCAAGCACGCAATTTCAAGTTTTAAAGTGTTCATCCTTAGTAAGCACCATTGCTAAAGCTCGTTGTTTCAAAGCACCATGTGATGATCGGGTGTGTTAGATTCAGCGAGTGTATACAACGTGAGCAAGCCAGATTTGCTCATGCGGAAGCTAAGGTTTGATCTTGACGATCCTAGCATGTACAGACATGGTCTCGGAACACGGATCATCGAAAGGTAAAGCATGAGTCATATAGTAGATATGATGAACATGTTGATTGTTCGCCATTGAAGCTACATCAACTCTCGTGATGATCGGTTTTGATGTGGTGGATTTGGTTCGTGTGATCACTAAAACAATGTGAGGGATATTGTTTTGAGTGGGAGTTCAACGGCAATATGATTAAAAGTTGAACACTATTTATCATAAATTAAATCAAAGTGAATTTGCATAATTGTTGTAGTCATTGGCATCCGTTTACCACCTTACGCTTAGTTATAATTGAGATGATAGAACTATAGAATTCTGGTTAGTTACTTTACGAACTGGTATCTTATTGTTTTGAAGTGTTAATCTAAAGTTTAAAAGTCCTATTGCAAACTTTCAGTAAGTTCTGGTTACTCCATGAATTTTAATAATTGGTATTAAATCAAGAGTGACAATTCCAAGTGTTAGTGTATGAGTATCATGGTTGTCTCCATGATTCTTGATATTCAAAGGATTGTCTTAATATCAAGGTTATCTAGGATCTGAAAGAGTTGTTTCAGAAACCATGATGTGTGGAAGATATTGTGATATCTGAAACGAATTTTTGGTTGCAACATGATAGAGTATAATATGGCAAAGGTCATGTTCTCATATTTGATGAGAATGTGCAAAAGGTTGGAGACACTAGTTGTCCTAATCCACCAAAAGGTTTTGGAGAGCAACATTATACTTGCGATTCATCGTTATAAGCTAAAAGTAGCTTGATCATGGATAATTCCATGATAAGGGTAAATATTTGATGTAGGTAAAATGTTTACTACACCAAGAGATTACTAAAGAAAGGAATTTGAAAGAACACCAAACATTTGATGATGGTGATCTACTTCAAAGTGCAAGTCTAAAGACATTGGTATTTAACTATACATGCTTTGGACTATGTGTCATGTATATGGCTCCACTATTGATGTTGATAGATTCTTTCAAATAGAAAAGGAAATACTGAAAGAGAATCTCATAAATATATGGCAGAAAAGAAAATACTAGAATTGTTCAGCTTATGTATATAGATGATATACATGTTATGGCTATATTCTTTGCTTATTAAAGAATGTGGTTCTTAAGTATTTGATACTGAATTTGTTGGTGTGAATCGTCATACGAAACAACACAATTCATGAACTACAATGGCCTAAGTAACTAGCAAAAGAATATGTGATGATGTTCATCGAGAACAAATAAAGGGTTATTGTGCTGCTTGTTAAACATCAAAGCTTGCCTTCAAGATTTGTTTTATCAGGTATTATGAGAACAAAAGGGTTGTTCAAATAATTGTCGTAATCCATAAAAGATGGATGATTCACAAATCTTGTTGGAGAAATCACATCCATAAAAATAGTGCTAAAAATGTCGAAAGACAAATTGATTGAAAGATCACTTAGGAAGTGACATCGCTGTTTAAATTATATTGGAAAGAAAACATGAAGAAACTCCATGTGGATGGAATTTTGGAGTATTTTGATTTTTGATCAAATGACGCTTGTGAAACTTTCCTAGAGATAATTAAAACTTCGTTCATAGGCCAAAAGGGAACGAATGACTAGCATATTGGAACTTGTACATATTGTTGTACGAAGTCCATTATGTGTAGTCAAGAGCGATGGATTTCAACTTCATATGCTTTCTCTGAAAATTTGAGTGAATATATGAATATTTACTTAATAAGGATAAAGTATGAAACATTTGAAAAGTTCAAAGACTTTCAAGATCAAGTGCAAAATCATTATAACAAGAATATAAATAGTTTATGATAAGATCATAAAGGAAGATATTTGAGTTACAAGTTTAGCATAATACCTAAGATTTAAGGAATCGTTCCGTGGATTTGCATGTCCTGAAACACCATAAGAGTATGGAGCGTTCGGGATATGTAATTAAACCTTGTTTGACATGGTAAGATCGAAGGTGTAATTCATAAAACTGCCATTATATTTTAAAGATTAAAAGCTTTAGAGACTACCGTTTTTCCACTGAAAAGAGCTCCATCATAATCCGTCGAAATGACACCATATAAAGTTATGGTTTGGGATAAAACCCAAGTTGTCCTTTCTTAAAAATTGGTATGCTATGCATAAGAAAGATATTTGCAACCAAAATCGGATGAACATATCTTTGTATGTTATTTTGAATAATCGTTGAGTATTCCTCCTTAACACCAAAGGCAAAAATGTTTGTCGCTTAGAACGTCAAGTTTCTTTGAGAAAGAAATTTTCCGTGAAAAGTTAAGTGGGGGGACAATAGAACTTTGATAAGGTTAAAAGAACCTTAGCTGTATGTGTGCGCAGCGCCGAAAAGTGTTCCGGAGGAAGCAACAATGCTCAGGGCTCACGTGCCTCAAAGGTTGTGGTCATGGAGATCTAAGTTCCTATTGAAACAAGTAGGTCAGGGTAAACAATCAAATACCAAGATTTGAGAGTTAAATCATTATTTGACAATAATGATCCGACTACATGCAAAGAAGCGATGATGGGCCCCGACTCCGTCAAATGGCTTGAAGCCATAAAATCCGTGATAGTTCCATACACGAGAAATCAAGTTTTGAACTTGAAGGACCCTCGAGAAAGGTGTAAGACCTTACAGTTGTGTTTGGATCTATAAAGAAATAGACATGGATGTTGCACATCTATGAAATAGTCGACATGTTGGGAAAGAGTTCACAACAATGTTCAAAGGTTGACTATGACAAGATTTGATCTTTCATAGCGATATTTAGTCTAGACGGATTAATGTGGCAACCACTACATATAATTTTATTATGTGGTAGTTGAATAAGCAAAACAAGTTCTTCTAATAGAATTGTTACCTAGGATATGTGCATAACACGGTCCATAGGGTTTTGTTAATTCAAAGGATGCTAAAAGCATATGCAAACTTCAATAGTTGAAGTAAGCATTGAGGAGTTGGAATCTTCACTATGATGAAACTGTTAAAGGGGTTTAAATTCGTCGGAGACGATGAAGATGCTTGCATTTGCAAGAAATTAAGTGGGAGCGCTAAGACATGTTTCTAATACATTATGTGGAAGACATATTGTTGATTGGAAATGATGTATCTTTTATTAACACATGTTAAGAATTTCATCCCGATGAAAGATTTAGGAAAAACCCAAATATTTGGCATCAATATCTATATAGATAGATTGAGTGTCACATCCCAAGATTTTCCAAATCTTGTAATGTGAAAATAAATGAATAAAATAAAACTTTGCTTGATTTTCAAGGCCAGAAGAAACTTTTAGAATTTAAATGGAACCTCAAACCCATTTGAATCAAATAAAGTCCTAAAGGGATTTAAAAAGATAAACATTTTAAATAAAGGAAAACAAAATATTTTGGAAATAATATTTTGGATCTTTTAAAATAAAAGATTTGGTATTCAAAAGAAAAGATGGATTTATAAATAAAGATTATTTTATAAAGCCAAATTAAACCTTGGACAAGCTTTGGTTTTAAAACATTTGTTTTGAATAAAAATAGCAAAGGTTAATTTAAATAATGTAATAGGGATTTAATATCCACCTTTATTTAGATAAAAGGTTTTACCAATTTAAAATTTAAACATCAAAACTTATTAAAATATTTAAAATAAATTTTCTCAAATAATTGATATTCATAATTAAAACCTACTAAAGTGTTTTAACTTTATTTTAGATTTTAAAATAAACATTCTCAATAAAACAAACCCTAGTTGAATTAATAATGAAAGTCTATTTTATTTAATGGACTCTAAAATAAAATGTTATTTTGTTTTAAAACAAGATCTCCAAGTATTTAATATTTCCAAATAAAGCCTACTGATTTGGTTTTGAAAATAATTAGGTTTCAAATAAAGATTTTATTAATAAAATCAAACTCTATTTGATTTAATAACTAAAACCCATTTTATTTAATTATTAATAGTCCCTAAAATAAAAGGTTATTTTGTTTTAAACAAATTTTCCAAATATTCTTTATTTTCAAATAAAACCTACTGATTTGGATTTGAAGGTGTTTGGTTTTCAAATGAGGATTTTTATTAAATAAATCAAACCATGTTAAATAAATAAAGTTCCATTTTATTTAATTAAAGAATGGATTAATAAAGTTATTATTATTTTATTTTGGGCTTTTGACCATATTACTAAACAGAACTAATTTCAATATTACAAAGTTTGAGTATTGTTTGAATTGATTTGATTTGGTTGATGTTTGTTTGATTGGAAATTCAAAACAGAAATCAGAAATAGAAAAAGAAAAAGGATCCAGACAGAAAAAAAATAGAGCAGCCCAACCATCTAGCCCAGCCGGCCCAACTAAGCCCAGCAGCCCAGCTCCCCCTCACCCGAAGAAAACGGTTCACACCTATTAACAGACCCGCAAAGAGACTGACCGGTGGACCCTTTCCTCACTCTTTTCCCACTGACCTGCAGACCCCACTTTCCCACTCCTCCTTCTTCCTCGCGACGACTGCGCCGGCCGTTTCTGCCGTTGATGTCGCGGCTTGAATACGCATTGATGCCGTGCCTTAAACCTCGCCGTGACTGCATGCTATTAAACCCCAGCGTCTCCTCCTCCTTTCCCCTCTGTCGCCACTCCCTCTCTGCCCCGAGGCTGTCACAATTTCAGCTCGCACCGCCGCCGTCTCCGACGAGCTTATTCCCCGATTCCGGCCAGCACACACCACCCCGAACCTCCTTGAGCGTGCTGACCACTTCCCCACAACCAGACGCATCTCCCAGCATCCTCCTCTCAACCGCGGGCGCCCCATAGCGTCGGCTACATCAAGCTTTCGTACGCCGCCGTCTGGATTCTCCGACGACATCCCCACAGGTAGATTCCGACCGCCCCTCTGTTTCTCGATCACGCGAGCATCTTCGTCTTGGTATTTCGCACCTGACCACACTCCTGTCTTGCCTCCGCGTGACCCACAGTGTCGCCTTCGACCGCAGACAGAACCACCCGACGCCGACGAAGTCTCCGGCGAGCAATCGCCACCGTTCCCGTGCGCCCCCTGCCTCGTCGACCACACGTTGAGCTTCCCCAACCAACTGCAACCTCGGTGAGCCTACTCCCTTCCTCTCTCGCCTCCTATTTCACCAGCGCCGCCACTGACCGACCGTCGCCGCCGCGCGCAGCCGACGAGCGCCGCCAGACTTTGGCAAGCGTGTTAGTAACCGTAGGATCTGGATCTGACGGATACGATAGAACGTTAACGAAGGGGTAAGTGATGATCCTGTGCCGCACGATCTGACTTGATCCAACGCACCGCAGCACGCGATCCAGACGAATTGGTATCGACCAATCACGACGCGACGCGTGGCCTGTAATAGATCTAAAAACAGTTTTGAAATCAGAATTATTTGCAAACTTCAAACCCCTATAACTTTCAAACCACACGTCCAAAAATTATAAATTTTATATCAATGGATTCAGGAGAACAAGACCTGGCCAACCATGCCCTTAGTTTAGTAAATAGTATCTGTTATCTTGTTTGAATTTGCAGAAACTTTTGTGTGCTTGTTTAGATTAGAAAAATTGTTTAAAAATGTTTTTAGGGTTAAAAACTTTGCAAAATGGTTTGATGTGACCTTACTGACCCTAGGAACCAACCCTTGGTGTTAAAAATGATTTTGGAAAGAATTAGGTTGGATTACTTGACTTAGCCATTTTCTAGCCAAATAAAAAGAATGGTTTTTGTTATAAAAATGTTTATGGAAAGAAAACCTTAAGAAAATGGTTTGATCAAACCCACTGACCCAAAACACGAAGTTTTGCAAACTAGCAACTCATTTGGTGAACAACTTAAGAGTTTTGCCTTGATAAAAACATTTTCACCACATGAAATGATGAATGGATTTAAAAATGGTTTTGGATAAAACCCATTTGCAAATGACTTTGCCATTTTGGTAAATGACCAATTTGGAACTTACAAAGTTTAGAAGCCTAGTGGAGACCATCCTTGCAATAGAACCAACCTTTGCATGCTTATGCATGACTTAGATTCCATTACTTTGTGTGTGAAAAATTGTTTGTTTGACTTTGGTTTGGAATGTAAATTGAATTTGTGTTTGCTTGATTGACTTGTAGTGAAGTGTGAGACTAGCAAGATCAAGGAGTGAACCACCATTCCCTACCAAAAAGGCAAGTGATGCTTCATACTTTCTATCCCATTACTTTCACTATGCATTAGTGATTTTGCTAAGTAAAACTTGCATGGATTTTGCCAAGTATAGACCTTGCTATAAGAAAACCTAGTAGATGAATCCTTAGTAGGATTTTCCTAAGTTAAAGATTCCTACTACTATCAAGCTTAGCCTAGCTAATAGAAAACATGGGTGGAAAATATATTCACACTATGGAAAAATCTCTAAGTCTGAGGACTTATGTTTTTGTGTAATAAAACAACTAAGTTAATGAATCACCTGGGTGGAATGGGCTTGCTTGGTGGTTTTTGGTTGAGTGGTTCACAAGGCCCATGTTTATGGTTGACCTTGTGTATCTCACTTGTGGTATGCCACCCAGGAACAAAGAGATTTGAGATGTCAAATGTTGAGAAGCTTCAAGTGCAACCACTTGGAAATATGGGCTCTGCCATGATCATATAGGTTGCAAGAACTTAGCCATATGGACAGTTGGTGGTAGTGTTTGATAGGTGGAACGCGTCCATTTTGGTCTAAGGGAAGGCTTCTGAAAGATCTTGTCTTGGGAAACCAAGTCTTGTGGGGAAAGTGCACCACCTCTGCAGAGTGTAAAATCTAAGTACTTAGCCATGTCCCTGGTAAAGGACAATTTGAGCATCAAGACATGGAAGCAATCAAGAATCTCATCATTCAAATTTCTAAGTTAAAACTTGTGGTTTGAACAAGGGTTGTTTGAAATCTTCAATCTTTGATTGAGAGATGCCTTGAAGGATCTTCCATCTTTGATTGAGAAAATGATTTTGTCAAAGCAAAAACTTAGTATTTTCAAATGTTAAGGAAAAATCTATTTTGAGCAATGCAAACCTCAACTCCAATTAGCCAAATGCATATAGATGATAGACACCACTATACCACCATAGTATCAGTTGCCAATACAATTCAAATGTATTGACCCTTTGTGGCTGTAACTTGTATGTTGCAGGTTTGATTTATTTTAGTGAAGATTGATTGATTAGGATTACAAAGTCTACAACCAACATCTGCCTGTGGCACCTTGAAGATGAAGGACCCCATGGCTATAGTTATTCTCCTGCAATGTAATGTAATAGCCAAATGAGCTATGTTTGATGTAATAAACTTATGTTATTCCTGGTTATAAAGTTATATTATGACCTTTGTTTCTTGATATTACATCTTAACTGTGGATGCTAGCTATTGATCCAGGGACTAGCATTGTAAACACAGGAGGCTCTATCTTATTAAAGATTGGGACCCCTACATTGACACACTAATATGGTTGTGCCGAAAGTACATAGATGATATATTGAATGAGTTCAATATAGAAACTACGAGAAAGGTTCTTGTCGCACAGAAAGGATTGAATGAGTTCAATATTGATGATATATTCAAGTGTATTGACATTTGGTAAGTGAAACAAAGATTCACGTATAGATTGATACTTTATGTATGAAATCACAAAGAGTATTTATATCAATCATACTGTGATATGTACAAATCCAGATATGTCCTATGCTCTAAATGTTATGAACATATACCAGAATGATTCATAATATGATCATTGGACGATAGTAAGGGTATTCTTATGATCTTGTAAAAGAACTAAGAATATATTATTTTGTAGAAGTGGCAAATAGATGGTTTGTCACAAAGTACTCTTTGTGACAAACCATCTATTTACATGTTGCTTTGTGACAAACCATCTATTTACATGTTGTAAACTACTACCAATCAGGCTATGACAATTTGCAACTTCAAAGGCTAATGACATGTCGTTGTCACTTCACTTGTCCCATGCCCACTCTGACACTACCCTAATGATCTGACGAGTTACCATGTAAAACTACTTCTTCAGTCCAGAAAACATTGTAAAAGTACTACATTGATACTAGTTTTGTCACAAAGTACAAATTAAGTTTATCTCAATCTAAACTAAGGTTGGCACAATATAATGGAAAGTAAGTTCCATAATGGATTTGGATGAGTTCCAAAGATAAGACATTGTGACAGATACTACAACAAAAGGCTAAGTATATGACTGCTATTATAGCAGCAAAAGAGGGCATTTGTGTCAAGTAGTATGTTATCAAACTAGGTGTGGTTCACAGCGGGATAGTACTATGAAGATATATTGTACGACAATATTATCAACATGTTTTAACCTCAAGGAACTAATGGTCTCACCAAAGGACCAAATTTATACAAAGCCATCTCATTAGAGAATGAGTGATGCGTAGAGACGCAAAGACATGCAATTACAAACGGACCTGGAAGTGTCAGATCCGGAGATCAGTTGACCACTCGCAATCGTGTACATACAACACCAGAAAGCCATAGGTGTTGAATACACAAAGGTTTGAAACTAGATTATTGACTCTAGTGCAAGTGGGAGACTGTTGGAGATATGCCCAAGAGGCAATAATAAAGTGGTTATTATCATATCTTCATGCTTATGATAAATGTTTACATACCATGCTATAATTTTATTAACATGAAACATTAATACTTGTGTGATTTGTAAACATAAAAGAGTCCCTAGTAAAGCCTCTTGTTAAACTAGCTTGTTGGTTAATATATGATCATGGTTTCCTGATCATGAACATAGAGACGTTATTAACAACATGGTCATATCATTAGGAGAATGATGTGATGGACATACTCCTATAGTTAAGCGTAGCATAAAGATCAAGTCATTTAATATAGTTCATTTGCTATAAGCTTTCTGATACATAGTAACCTAATTCCTTCGACCATGAGATCATGCTAATCACCATCACCGGAAGGATGCTTTGATGACATCAAAACACCACACCATAACTGGGTGGCTATAAAGGTGGCATTGAGTGTTCGGAAAGTATGGGTTGAGGCACATGGATCAAGAGTGGGATTTGTCCATCCATATGACGGATAGATATACTCTGGGCCCTCTCGGTGGAATGTCATCCAATTAGCTTGCAAGCATGTGACTGGCTCACAAGGGATCACATATCACGGGAACGAGAAAAGAGTACTTATCGGTAACGAGGTTGAACTAGGTATGCAGAGATACCGACGATCAAAACCCCGGATAAGTAAACTATCGTGAGACAAAGGGAAATTGGTATCATATGTAAGTGGTTCATTCAATCGCAAAGTAATCGTAGAAATATGTGGGAGCTTTATGAATTTCCAGATTCCTCTGTTGGTTATTGATCAGAGAAATGTCTCGGTCATGTCCGCATAATTCACGAACCGTAGGGAGACACACTTAAGGATTCGATGTTGTTGAGTAGTTATGGAATGATGAGTAAGAGACCGAATGTTGTTCGGAGTCTCGGATGGGATCCGGGATATCACGAGGAGATCCGGAATGGTCCGGAGAATAAGATTCATTGTCACATCCCAAGATTTTCCAAATCTTGTAATGTGAAAATAAATTAATAAAATAAAACTTTGTTTGATTTTCAGAGCCAGAAGAAACTTTTTGAATGCAATTGGAACTTCAAACCCATTTGAATTTAATAAAAACTAAAGGGATTTAAAAAGATAAACATTTAATAAAAGGAAAATAAAAACATTTCGAAATACTATTTTAAAACAATTAAATGAAAAGATTTGTTTTCAAATGAAATAGAAGTTTATAAATAAAGAACATTTTATAAAGCCCAAATTAAACCTTGGCCAAGCTTTAGAATTAAAACATTTTGTTTTGAATAAAAATAGTAAAGGTTTATTTAAAATAAAATAATAAGGAGTTAAATCTCCAAATTTTATTTAAATAAAAGGTTTTACCATTTTAATTAAAACATCAAACTTATTAAATTGTTTTAAATAAGTTTCTAAGTATTTTATATTCTCAAATAAAACCTACAGAAGTGTTTTGGTTTTATTTTAGTTTTCAAAATAAAGATTTTAATAAAGCAAATCCTATTGAATTAAATGAATAAAAATCTATTCATTTAATTGTTATTGGACCCAAAAATAAAATGTTATTTTATTTTAAACAAGTTTCCAAGTATTCCTTATTTCCAAATAAAACCTACTGATTTGGTTTTGAAAGTATTTGGAGTTCAAATGAAGATTTTATTAAATAAATCAAACCCTATTTTAAATAACTAAAGGGCTATTTTATTTAATTATTAAATAAGATCTTAAAAATGAAAAAATATAATTTTTGTTTTGAGATTTGGTTTATGTTGATAAACAGAACCAAAAACTCATTACAATTGTTTGAATTATTTGAATGCTTGAATAGTTGGATGAAATTCAAATCAGAAAATGGAAATGGAAAAGAATAAAACAAACAGACAGAAAAAAAATTGAAATTGGACCAGCCCAACCCAGCCCAACAGCCCACCTCACCCTCGAACCGTTTCTCTACACCACAGAGGCGACCCGCACCCTTACTGACTGGTGGACCTCCCCCTTTCTCTCCTTTTCTCACTGACACCAGACCCCACCACCGGCCCTCTTCTTCCTCACCCGCCGCGGACCTGTTCCTCCCCTTTTCTCGCCTCGCCGTTTCTGGCCAAATAAATTCGGATGAATTCGTTTAAATGCGTGGTTAATTCTCCCCCTGGACCCTGCTGTCTTAATCCCCCTGGTCTCCTCTTCCTTCTCCCGCAGACCACACCTCACCGGAGCCCCCAGGCTGCGCAAATTGCTTGCGACAACACCCCTGTCCTCGACAACTTCCCCAGCCGATTCTGGCTGCCACACGCCGCCCCTTGCCTCGTCGACCTAGCACACATACTCCACGCATCCAGACGCATCTGTTCATACCACCCATTCACCTGCGGGCGCCCCAAACCGTCGACTCTGACCTCTTCTGAGCACCACCGCGTCTACTGCAACTCCGGCGGAATCTCTCTGGTAAACAAGACTGCCCCGACCCCTCTCATTCACGTTTACAACTTAGCCATGTCCTTGCGCTCCTGACCATGTGTTTCGTTTGTTCCCGGGCGATCCCTAGCGCCGTCGACGACGACGACTGAGCGTGGCCGTTGTCAGACGCCACTCCGACGAGGAATTCCTGCAACCCTAGTGCGCCCCTTGACCAACCACGAGTACCTTGAGCTTCGCCGTGTCCTCCTGAGCCTGGTGAGCATCTTCTTACCCTTTCTTGCTTCCTGCCTCGCCAGCGCCGCCGCCAACTGGTCGCTCCGCCGCTCGCCGTCGACATTCGCCGCCAGTTCCTGGCAAGCATCTCGTAGCCATCCGATCTTGATCTGACGATTAGGATAGAACAAGAGTGAAGGGGTAAGTAGCACCTCTAGACCGTGCGATGCAACTAAAATCTAACGGCCCATATCTGTCGATCCACGCGAACCGTTTTCAGCGAATAAGAACGTGCCGCGTGTCACTGGATGAATTAGAATAGAGTTTGAAATCAGATTTAAATGCCATTTTGAAACCTTTGTAACTTTCAAACCACACGTCCAAATTTTACAAATTTTATATCAATGAATTCAGGAGAACAAGACCTAGCCAACCATACCCTTAGTTTAGCAAATAGTATCTGTTTGTTTGCTTATTTTTGCAGATTCATTTGTATGCTTATTTAGAGTAGAAAAATTGTTTAAAATTGAATTTAAGGATAAAACCTTTGCAAATTGGATTGTTGTGACCTTACTGACCCTAGGAACCAACCCTTGGTGTTAAAAAAATGATTTTGGAAAGATTTAGGTTGGATTACTTGACTTAGCCATTTTCTAGCCAAATAAAAAGAATGGTTTTTGTTATAAAAATAATTATGGAAAGAAAACTTTAAGAAAATGGTTTGATCAAACCCACTGACCCAAAACACCAGGTTTTGCAAATTAGCAACTCATTTGGTGAACAACCTAAGAGTTTTGCCTTAATAAAAACATTTTTCACCACATGAAATGATGAATGGATTTAAAAATAGTTTTTGGACAAAACCCTCTTGCTAATGACTTTGCCACTTTGGTAAATGACCAATTTGGATCTTACAAAGTTTAGAAACCCAATAGAAGCCCTCTTTGCAAAATAAAACTATCTTGTGCATGCTTCCATGCATGACTTAGATTCCATTACTTTGTGTGTGTGAAGAATTGTTTGTTTGACTTTGGTTTGGAATGTGAATTGAATTTGTGTTTGCTTGATTGATTTGTAGTGAAGTGTGAGACTAGAAAGATCAAGGAGTGAACCACCATTCCCTACCAAAAAGGCAAGTGATGCTTCATACTTTTTGTCCCATTACTTTCACTATGCATTAGTGATTTTGCTAAGTAAAACTTGCATGGATTTTGCTAAGTATAGACCTTGCTATAAGAAAACCTAGTAGATGAATCCTTAGTAGGATTTTCCTAAGTTAAGATTCCTACTACTATCAAGCTTAGCCTAGCTAATAGAAAACATGGGTGGAAAACATATTCACACTATGGAAAAATATTCTAAGTCTGAGGACTTATGTTTTGTCTAATAAAACAACTAAGTTAATGAATCACCTGGGTGGAATGGGATAGCTTGGTGGAGAATGGTTGAGTGGTTCACAAGGCCATGGACTTGGATTGTGTATCTCACTTGTGGTATGCCACCCAGGAACAAAGAGATTTGAGATGTCAAATGTTGAGAAGCTTCAAGTGCAACCACTTGGCAATATGGGCTCTGCCATGATCATATAGGTTGCAAGAACTTAGCCATATGGACAGTGGGTGGTAGTGTTTGATAGGTTGGAGCGCGTCCATTTTGGTCTAAGGGAAGGCTTCTGAAAGATCTTGTCTTGGGAAACCAAGTCTTGTGGGGAAAGTGCACCACCTCTGTAGAGTGTAAAACCTAAGTACTTAGCCATGTCCCTGGTAAAGGACAATTTGAGCATCAAGACATGGAAGCAATCAAGAATCTCATCATTCAAATTTCTAAATTAAAACTTGTGGATTGAACAAGGGTTGTTTGAATTCTTCAATCATTGATGGAGAGATGGCTTGGTACAAGGATCTTGAAATCTTTGATTGAGAAAAATGAGTTTGTCAAGCAAAAACTTAGTATTTTCAAAATGATAAGAAAAATCTATTTTGAGCAATGAAAGCCTCAACTCCACTTAGCCAAATGCATATAGATGATAGACTCCACTATACTACCATAGTATCACTTGCCAATACAATTCAAATGTATTGACCCTTTGTGGCTGTAACTTGTATGTTGCAGGTTTGATTGATTTTAGTGAAGATTGATTGAATAGGATTACAAAGTCTACAACCAACATCTGCCTGTGGCACTTTGAAGATGAAGGACCCCATGCTTATAGTTATTCCGCTGCAATGTAATGTAATAGCCATATGAGCTATGAAAGATGTAATAAAATTATGTTATTCCTGGTTATAAAGTTATATTATGACCTTTGTTTATGATATTACATCTTAACTGTGGATGCTAGCTATTGATCCAGGGACTAGCATTGTAAAACACAGGAGGAATCTACCTTATTAGGTTGAGGCCCCTGCATTCATATAAGGAAAGTCCTGTTTCGGAGTTGGAGAATGATTCCGGTGTTTTTATCAGGAATGTTCTAGAAGGGTCCGGAAGGTCCGGCACTCCGGAGGGGAAGGGTACATGAATGTGTCATAACAAGTTGGAATGGTTGCATCATGTACTAGGTGTAATCGCTGAGCAAAATAAAGGGATAAATTAAATCCTAGTTTGAAAAGTCAAACGCCAATTTGAAAAAGTCAAACGACAAGTTTGCTTGGTGGAGGGAGAGTAGGAAACCTACTTAGGGAGGAAGTCCTACTCCCTCCACCCGCCGGCCAAGGAGGAGGAGTTGGAGGAGGACTCCCTCCTCCCAACCGTGCCTCCCTCCCACCTATAAAATAAGGGGCAGGGGTGCCCCTCTTCCCTACACCTCTCTCCTCTAAACCCTAGCCCTAGCCGCCGGCCTCCACCAAGTCGCCGCCGCCCCTAGGGTTTGCCTAGCCGCCGAGTTGGGGCCCTCCCCTTTCCCTAGCCGCCGGCCTAGCTCTCTCTCCTTGGCGCCTCTAAACCCTAGATCGCCAAGGCCTCTCTCATAGTCCACCATACTCGCTCCGGCTTAAGGCGAAGCCCTGCGAGATCTCCCCTCTACTTCCGGTACCACGCCGTCGTGCTGCTGGAATCGCGAGGAGAGTGCTACAACCTCCGCTGCCTGCTAGAACAAGTGAGAGGAAGGTCTTCATAGAGAACCGAACGTGTGACCAACTGCGGAAGCGCTGCCAGAACGCAGCGCCGGAAGGATCGTCTACACGATCTTGAGATCGGAAGTGTACGACTACATCACCCACGAGAATCTGCTCTCGTTAACCGCTTTGGATCTTCGAGGGTTAGTATTCCATCGACTCGTTGCTACAATCTAGTAGATAGATCTTGGCTTGATCATATATTAGATCTTGATTGTGTGTTCATGCGGTAGAATTTTTTTGTTTTCCATGCTACGAACCCCAACAGCCGGAAAATTTCCACCTAGACGCTCGGGGGCTACAGCGAGAGTTTTTAACTTAGCAATATGTTTAGTCTTCCTTTAAGCATCTAGTCGGAACTAATTCAGTTTTCGATTAGAAGCTTGGGGGCTACAGTATAAAGTTTTTAACTCGTAAGTATGCTTAGCTTCTCTTTAAGCATCTAGTTGGAACTAATTTAGTTACAACTAGAAGGTTGGGGGCTACAGTATCAAAATTTATAAACACTGCGTATGCTACTCTTAAAGCATCTAGTCGGAATAATTCATTCCACCTATATGCTTGGGGGCTACAGTGAGAAGTTTTCTAGCTTAGTCACTCTTAGAGCATTTAGACGCAAAGACCTATGGTTTTCCGTCTAAATCCTCGGGGGCTATAGTGGGATATTCATATGAAATGCAAAAAGGCAAATATAACTTACAAGTGTTATGATCTTGAGGTTGGTAGCATATCAGCTAGCAAGTTGCCGAAGGATACACTTTTTCCTTGCAAGATTTCTGCTTGCCAGAGAAGCTCCTCGAGACCGCACGTTGGAGATGTCGGCGCCGCACCAGGAACTAGAGAAGTGCTACCCGGCGTAAGTATCGGATAGACTATCTTCGGTAACTCTATGGTTTTCTTGGGTGCAGGGGCGCCGCCTTCAGCAGATGTACCACCTTCCACCACCGCCTTACCGCTACCCATGGCATCCTTAGCCGGAGCTTCAGCCATTTGGTGTGCGGCACTCTCCTGCGTGTCCTGTTCGCCGACAACAGCGAGCTCTATAGAGGCGCCTGAGTCCACTTCCATGGCGGAAGGGCCAAATGCTTCTTTATCCTGTGAGCTTGTCAGAGCGGACGAAGGCTGGACGATGGGAGTGACATGGGCGATGGCGGGAGATACGTCGCGATGCATCATATCCTTGATGGTTCTAGAAGCCCCCAAAGTTTTAGAGGTCTTCTTCAAGCTGGTCGTGGCTTTCTTTTTGAAACGTGCAAAATGCATAAGTACAAGAATAAGACAGACAGATGGACAATGTCGGAGAGAAAGAAGCTTACACAAGAGGGGGTGCTTTAGCAAAAGGGATCCCAGTAACCTTTCTTTTCTCCGCCTCCAGGGCGGTGGTAGTCTTTTTGGAGGCTCCACCCTCCGTCTTCTTCTTCTTGCCTCCGTCGGCAGCATCAGAGGTGGAGCTCTTCCGCTTTTGCGCCAACGGAGCATCGTCGTCAGACACGACGGTGACTTACTTCATCTTTGGATCATAGATTTGAGGAGCCATGCTATCCTCATCTATGTCGCTGAGCTGTTAAGTGAAGAACCACCATGTTATATGAGATGGTAATGGCTAGACGGAAGAACTGGAGTATATGTCATAGACGGAAAATAAATAGTTACCTTTGGGCACTTGCTCTCTACGAACATGTCATAGGTGATGGCGAAGCCACGCTTCTTGTCTTTCACCTTGACGATGTCCTTGAGGCGGAGCTTGACGGAGCCGCTTGAGATGTTGTCCTCGGAGATGCGGAGGTTATCCCTTCTATCGTTGGAATACTCGTGCATCAGCTTCAAGCGGTGCTGCAGAGGCTGGATCCGCCTGATGAACCAACACATGGCTAGGTCTAGTCCGGTCAAACCCGTCTCTATGAACCACTCTATCCGCCTTATAGCGCGAGAAGCATCGATGTCGGAGGGAAGGGAGGCATGGGATCTCCATGTCGAGGCTTTGGCGGCTGCTCCATCGACAAAGTCCGGGTACGTGACTTCTCGGCCAGCCAGAGGGATATCTGGGCCGTAGAAGTACGTCTGCTGCCAATTCTTGCAGGATTCGTGGCCGACGATGTCGGGGAAGCGCCGGCCAGGCCGGATCTTAAAACTAATGGTTCCATAATTCCTAAGCTCGTCCTTGCCGGCTCCGGCTTCGCGCTTGACGGTAAAGAAGTATATGAAGAGATCTAGCCTAGGCTTGATTCCTAAATAACCCTCGCAGAGCGCCGCGTAATTGCTGAGCGCTAAGATGCTATTGGGGGAGAGGTTCTGTGGCTGTACTCGGTAATGATTCAGGACAACAAGGAAAAAGTTGGAGATGGGCAGGGAGACGCCGCGTACCATCTGTGCTTTGAGGTACACCTTTTCTCCGGCTTGGGGAGAAGGTGTGACCTCGCCGGCCGGCGCCGCCCGCCAGGCGAGCCCTCGTTGATCAGCTCTTTGATGTCGCGGTCCGTGATATCCGAACTGCGCCAGTCGCCCTTGTGCGAACTCCTCCTCCAGCAGCTCCAGCGTCGCTGGATTATGGTCGCCGCCGGTGGCCTCGACCACCGCGGACCTGGGGATGACTAGGCCCTCTGGGGGCACGACGATGCAGCTCGCCGGCTTCGCCGCGGCTTCGCCCGATGTCGCCATCGAAGGGGAGGAGCTGCTGCTGGCCATTGGGTGTGTTCGACGGTGACTGGGAAAGATTGGAAAGTTAGGGTTTTTCGCACATTGCGAGGAGAGCTCGAGGAGGCGCTCGCTGGAGGAAGAATACGATGCAGGGGAGAATGAGGTGAAAAAGTAAATTTTCCACCATGGTTACTATTTATGGTCTCTGGCACCATGGTTACTATTTTCCACCATGGTTACTATTTATGGTCTCTGGCATCAAGTAAATTTTCCACCATGATTGAATGGTTGCCGCGTAGATGACGTGTGCGGAGACGTGCGTGGAAATTTCGCCACGTACCAATCGTCGCCGCCAATGGTTTGTATCGCTCGCGCGGGAAAAGTGGACATGATTGTGTTCTCTGCATGTGTGAGTTACAAGGCGTTGCTGACCTATGTCTACGTCGCCCTAGCTGTCATAGGCAGATGAACCATCACAGCATAATATTCCGGCATGGACGGATCAAGTCCGGCTACGGAAGAGTACGATGGAAAATTCAACAATTCTCCGACTTACAAATTGAAGACGGAGAAAACCTTGCAGGGTTCTTTGGGAGGACTACAAGATGTTGCTTGAAGATTTGCCGACATTCATCTAGACGGAGCATTCAACGTGAAGAGGCAAGACGGCGCAAGATCTCGGAGTTCTCCGGGGGCTACTATTGGGGATATGCTATAAGGGTATCCTCATAGCATGTCTCTTATCGGGATAACCCGGGTGGCCCACAGTTGGTAGCATGGCCCATGGCCTGCTTGGTGGCCCAGTTAGATGGATCCAGAAGGGAGGCCCATGCCGGATAAAGGAAGGCTACGATGGAGTCACCAGCGTACCTGGAGCCTTGGAGTACAAGACACGCTATACTAGTAATAGACGATGTAGGACTCTGTAACCTGTTCGGCTAGGACTTTTCCCTGTAACCCTAGGACTTGGCGACTATATAAGTCGGGCCTATGGGATCCTTTAGGGCACAACTTCACATAACCTCGCATAGCGAACCTATCTCTGTAATTCGGCGTATTGCCATTATAGTGATTTATAGCAGGAGTAGGAGTCCGCCACCGTTGTGGGATCTGAACCTGGGCAAGCTGTGTTACCTCTTACCCGTCAACCGTCCGCCTTCCCCCGCGTCTCTAAACACGTGTTGTGAGGACCCCTCCATGGCATACTCGTCGGCAATACCATGACAAACAGTCCACATGTTCCATGAACAAGAGACCGTTGTTTTCTCCCTAGTAGCAATAGCACATCTACAACCGAAGAGATTTCTGTCACTTCCCTTGGAAACTAGAGGCATGAACCCACTATCGAACATAAATACCCCCTCTTGGAGTCACTAACAACTACTTGGCCAAGATAGATACTAACAACGAAGAGCATGCAAGATCACAAACAACACAGACATGATAGAATCATAAATACAAAACCATTAATCATACCAACATAATAATCTCAATATCCATCGGATCCCCGCAAACACAACATGCATGATTACAAGTAGATTAGATCTTGATCATGAACGAAGCTCACAAGATCTATACGTGAAAGAACAAAGGATGAGATATAACCATCTAGCTACTACATGGACCCATAGTCCAAGGTGGAACTACTCACGCATCATACCGGAGAGAAGGCCTCCAGGATGATCTCCCCTCTAGCAGGGTGCCGGGAAGAACTTCAGATCCCCCCGATCTAGGGACGACGATGGTGGCAGCTACAGATAGTTTCATGGAGATTTGATCGGGTACTTAGGGTTTCTGCATCGGGGGCTTCTTATAGGCGAAGGGGGAGGCCGAGGCAGCAGCCAGGGTCCCCACACCCCTCCCAGGCGCGGGGCAGGGCCCACCCGCGCCTAGGGGGGGTCTAGGCGCCCTAGCCCGCCTCTTTGGCTCCCCTCTGGACTTCTTGTTCCCCACATAAAGTAATTGACTTTTGCTTTGGCCCGTCCAATTCCGAGAATATTTCTTTACTAACTTTTATGAAACCAAAAATAGCAGAAACAGGCATCTGGCACTGTGGCAACTTGTTAACAGGTTAGTACCAGAAAATATGTAAAAAGCACCTCAAAGTGTAGAAAAAGAAAAGCAAAGTAGATACTAACAAGCATGGAACATAAAAAAATATAGATACGTTTCCGACGTATCAAGCATCCCCAAGCTTAACTCCTCCTCGTCCTCGAGTAGGTAAGTGATAAAAGAATAATTTTTGAGGTGACATGCACCCTCACAATAAAGATCCAACCATTTGCAAGCATTGAAAGCTGGGATCAAAGAACTCTAAACATGTGCATGAAAATGGAGTTCTAACAATAGGACATAGTAACTATGCATGCAACATGACAAGCTACAAACAAAGATCATGAATAACATGCATTGAAAAACATTTGTTTGTTTCACATACAGAAAACATAGCATAGTGGCAATCAGCTTGTCCCTCATAGAGTAGCAAATAGATGCATAGGACACCTTCAAAGTTCACAAGGGTGACTAGAAACAAATAGCACAAGAACAAGTAATATGACAAGATGCATCAATCGATAAGCTTTTGGAACACTGCACACAGAATGACAACTATGCTCTCTTAATGGTGCCTAAAGGTAGAAGGTGGAGACTTAATAATGGTGGAAGAAAGGCCTTTTTGTAAAGGAAGCGGGGATTACAAGTTTCAAAAAGAGCTTCCAAAAATTATGGTACTTGTTAGCTTTCAGCCCTCATTGCCCCTATCATAAGCATCTTGAAGTGGTTAAGGTTAAAGTGACAAAGATGGAGTATATGCTTGACGAAGTATAAGTTGGCAATCTCAAGTCCCTTGAATATGAGGGCCACACCTCATGCATACTCAACTTCGGTCATAGGTAAGTTCTTGTCATTATAAGTATTTGCATATCATTGAGAACCGCCAATGGGGTACCCGCTGCACATGGTACACGAGCTTTCCCATAACCAAAATGACAAGGCAAGCAGACAATGAGCATCTCAACAATCTTTTTATTTACTATATGCATAGATTTTTATTGAGAATGCTTCATAGATAGCTCACTATGGTGATGCTGCAAGTTTCCACCATGATTAGGCATGTCTTAGGCTAGTGATGACTCCTTGGTGGCGCTAGAGAACTTGGTGCTTGATGTGGAGTCTTGTTGGGAACCCCCAAGAGCAAGGTGTGAAGCAGCACAACAGCAAGTTTTCTCTCAGTAGAGACCGAGGTTATTGAACCAGAAGGAGGAAGGAAATGTCACACAAGTGTTGCAAGCAACACGAAGACCTGCACAACACAAACTCAAAACTTTGCCCCAACGAATCAGTGAGGTTGTCAAGCTCACCGGTTTGCTGTAACAAAGGATTGAACGTATGGTGTGGAAAGTAATGGTTTGCAGCAAGTAAACAAGTAACAGTGGAAGATGTATTGATGGTAAAGATTGGACCGGGGTCCATAGTTCACTAGAGTGCTCTCCTTAGATAAACAACATGGCATGAAGGGTAAACAAATTACAGCAGGGTAATTGACAGGAACTAAGCAAGGCATAACAATGCAATTACTAGTCACAAAGATCCTATGAGATTCGATTGGGCAATACAACAAGATACATAGACCGCCATCCAACTACATCTATGACTAGAAGTCCACCTTCAGGTTATCATCCGAACCCCCTCCAGTATTAATTTGCAAGCAACAGACAACTTCTTTTAGGCAAAGTGTGTAAGGTAAACAGTCGACATGTTCCATGAACAAGAGACCGTTGTTTTCTCCCTAGTAGCAATAGCACATCTACAACCGAACATATTATTGTCACTTCCCTTGGAAATTAGAGGCATGAACCCACTATCGAACATAAATACCCCCTCTTGGAGTCACTAGCAACTACTTGGCCAAGATAGCTACTAACAACAGAGAGCATGCAAGAGCACAAACAACACAGACATGATAGAATCAATAAGACAAAACCATTAATCAAACCAACATAATAATCTCAATATCCATCGGATCCCCGCAAATAGAACATGCATGATTACAAATAGATTAGATCTTGATCATGAACGGAGCTCACAAGATCTATACATGAAAGCACAAAGGAGGAGATAAAACCATCTAGCTACTACATGGACCCATAGTACAAGGTGGAACTACTCACGCATAATACCGGAGAGAAGGCCTCCGGGATGATCTCCCCTCCGGAAGGGTGCCGGGAAGAACTTCAGATCCCCCAATCTAGGGAAGATGGTGGCGGTGGCTACAGACGGTTTCGTGGAGATGTGATCGGGTCCTTAGGGTCGCGCCTGGGGGGATCTGGCTGCCCTAGCCCGGTTCCTCGTCTCCCCTCTGGATTTCTTGTTCCCCAGAGAAAGTTATTGACTTTGACGTTTGTCCCGTCCAGTTCCGAGAATATTTCTTTACTAACTTTTCTAAAACCAAAAAAAGCAGAAAATAGGCATCTGGCATTGTTGCAACTTGTTAATAGGTTAGTACCAGAAAACATGTAAAAAGCACCTCAAAGTGTAGTCAAGTAAAGCAAAGTAGATACTAAACAAGCGTGGAGCATCAAAAATTATAGATACGTTTCCAACGTATCAGCATCCCCAAGCTTAACTCATGCTCGTCATCGAGTAGGTAAGTGATAAAAGAATAATTTTTGAGGTGAAATGCACCCTCACAATAAAGATCCAACCATTTGCAAGCATTGAAAGCTGGGATCAAAGAACTCTAAACATGTGCATGAAAGATGGAGTTCTAACAATAGGACATAGTAACTATGCATGCAACATGAAAGGTTACAAACAAAGATCATGAATAACATGCAATGAAAAATGTTTGTTTGTTTCACATACAAAAAACATAGCATAGTGGCAATCAGCTTGTCCCTCATAGAGTAGCAATATAGATGCATAGGACACCTTCGAAGTTCACAAGTGTGACTAGAAACAATTAGCACAAGAACGAGTAATATCACAATATGCATCAATTAATAAGCTTTGGAAAACTGCACACAGAATGACAACTATGCTCTCTTAAAGGTGCCTAAAGGTAGAAGGTGGAGACTCAATAGTGGTGGAAGAAAGGCCTTTTTTGTAAAGGAAGCAGGGATTACAAGTTTCAAAAAGAGCTTCCAAAGATTATGGTACTTGTTAGCTTTCATCCCTCATTGCCCCTATCATAAGCATCTTGAAGTGGTTAAGGTTAAAGTGGCAAAGATGGAGTATATGCTTGACGAAGTATAAGTTGGCAATCTCAAGTCCCTTGAATACGAGGGCCACAACTCATGCATACTCAATTTTGGGTCCAGTTAAGTTCTTGTCATTGTAAGTATTTGCATATCATTGAGAACCGCCAATGGGGTACCCCTTGCACATGGTACATGAGCTTTCTCATAACCAAAATGACAAGGCAAGCAGACAATGAGCATCTCAGTAATCTTTTTATTTACCATATGCATAGCTTTTTATTGATGATGCTTCATAGATAGCTCATTATGGTGATGCTGCAAGTTTCAACCATGATTAGGCATGGCTTAGGCTAGCGGCCCAGGCTTTTCTCTAACACATGATACAAACTCCATGGACTTACAAGTTCCCTCTTTATTTCACACCGGTGACATCAATAGACAAAAGAACATGATATCAACTGAGTACAAAGTACAAGTGCAATGTTGAAAACGTTCCCCGTGGCATCACGGTTCTGCTAATTCCAACTTATAAGTGCAAGAATATACGACAAAGTTGTCACAATGGTTCAAGTTTATTAGGGGCAAAGAATATAAAGTGTGCCATCAAGTTCATGAGGGCTTTAATCACTAAGTTTTCACATAACAAAATAGTTTTTAATTGGAAGTAATTGAAAACAATAATATACTTGTAATGGTGTAACACACCATGCATAGGAGTTTATAGTGGAAACTTTGGAATAACTTGGTTTCTTGGGAGTTGGAAGCATGGGTAGAATTTACTCATATAAGTGGAGGCTAGCAAAAGATTGGGAGCAACCAACTAAGAGAGCATAATGGCCATAAACATGCAGTGCAACAAAGCATACTAATCAAAGCAAAGAGTGGTACTACAAGTCAAGGACTAAATGATCATAGAGGCTAATGGTGACTTGTCATAGTCATAACATGGTGTGAGCATGTGCCAATTCAACCCAAGCAAAGCATCAACGGAGAATACCACAATACTATGCTTTTGCATGCTAAAACAACACATAATTTCTTCAAGGAACACTAAGGAATCCCAATTGTTTGGAACAAGACATGCTACAACAATAATCACTAAGCATAAGGTCAAAAAAACACCTAGCATGTCATGCTAAAGTCTAAGTCACATTCAATGCAAGCTCCTCTTGCACTTCAAGCAAGAATTACTACTCCTTTCCAACACCAAGCAACTTATTTGCAAAACAACACAGCGAGAACGGGGTCCAAACTTCTTTATTCAATCAAACTAAACAACCTAAGCAAAGCAAACGAAAACTAAGACGCTCCAAGAACAACACAACTATGCATGAAACAATAAAAACGAAGCGTCTAGACAGACCTAAGCTTTTTATTGATGAAGAAGGGGATGCCTTGGACATCCCCAAGCTTTGACGCTTGTACCTCTTGGATATTTCTTGGGGTGACACCATGGTGGCATCCCCAAGCTTGAGCTTTTGTCCATTCTTCATCTCATTGCATCATTCTCTCTCTACACCTGAATTTTTTTCCTTCATACAAAACTTCACACAATCTTCATTAGCAACATTAGTGTATTCAAAAGATATTAGACCTCTTAGCAAAGCTTTGGAACAGCAAGACTTTTAACTAAAAACACAAGCTACTGTAGTAACTCCTTCAAAAAGATCAATTCACCTAAAGAGAACTCAAAAAGGAATCAATAAGAAGCAAATGCAAATAATGGCAGAAATATGTCAAAACAGACCAAAAGGTAGAAACCGATTTTTCTGAACATCTTCTGTTGCTCAAATCAAAAAGTGTCGAACTAACGAAAGTTACCTAACATACTGCGGGATTTATTCGTAAATTGTTAGCTCAATCCGAGTTATACATACTCCTCACGAATGTTTTTGGTGGATGACAGAAATTTGTTTCGGGACAACTCCCCAAATCTTACTTCCCTCTCATTAGAGGTCATTCTTGGCAAAAAAAAGCAAACAAAAAGGATAAGGAGAGTTAATTACTAAAGTAATAACTTCCAAGACTCAAGGAAACTCTTGGGTTATCTCCCAACAAGTACTTTTATTTAACGCCTTTAAGTTAGGCACAAGATGCAAGAAGAATCAAGTAATTTCAAATGAAGAAGCGTTAACATCAAATCTTTGTTTCAATGGAGGAGCAAAAAGAAACTTCTCTCTCCTCATAGGGAAGTGTTCAATAACTTTCTTGAATGGAAAATGATATTTAATGGTGCCCTCTTTCATATCAATGATGGCACCAACTATTCTAAGATAAGGTCTTCCCAAAGTAATAGGATAAGAAACATTGTATTCAACATCCAAAACATAGAAATCCACAGGGACATAAGCATTGTTAACCATAATGAGAACATCATTAATACTACCCATGAGTTTCTTCTTAGCATTATCATTGAGTGGGACATCCAAATAACAATCTTCCAACGGTGGCAAATCAAGCATTTCATAAATCTTCCTAGGCATAATAGAGACACTAGAACAAAGATCACATGAAGCTTTGAGATCAAAGTCATTCACTTTCATATTAATAATGGGTTCCCAACTATCTACTGTCAACACCCAGATTTTTAATCCCAGATGCCTGTTATGCCATACATCGCAATCCCAGGATTACCATTTTTGCGAGACATAATAGATTTGGATACCACAGTACATCATCCATTACAAACCATACATAAGGTCTTACACAAATAAGGATCTCATGATCCAGTTCTTAATATAATTCAAGCAGCGGAAATACATAATAATAACGGTAGCATAGGCGAAGCTCCATCTTCGGGGTCACATGCAATGCTGACGATGGAAGATGATCCTAGTTGTCGTAACCTTCCTGGGGTCCATCATCCTGGTACTCCTCTTCATAGTCTGGCCACGGGAATAGCCAGGGACAAAGCCATGAGTACTCTTTAAGTACTCGCAAACTAATACTAACAAGTGAAGGGGTTTTTTGTAATAGGACACTAAGCTCTAGGGTTATTTTGCAAAAAGCCAGATTTACCTCTACTAAGTTCAGAAGCAAAGAATGCTAGTTGAAGTTTTATAACACCTAAGTGGGAACTTGTATTTCATATCACAACTCTGTTGTGGTCAAGTCAAATTCTCAATCCATTTCACAAGTCATTTTGAAAACATCTGACGGGGGAACAGTATGGCCACTCCAACTGTCCATAACCGCGGGCGCGGCTATTCGAATAGTTTGACACTCTGTAGAGATTGTACACTTTCACCACAACATTCGATGCATCCGTCAGGAACAAATCATTAATTCACCATACTCAGTATGCGGATAATCAATCCTAACCTTTCAATTACACGCCCTAGTATAGGCACCTCTCCTGTGAGTTTGGCCTCCCAACCATGACCAACTGTCATCTTGGGTACTGCACAGGTGGACAATCTTCACAAGGTAGCCTCAGCTCAGACCTTGGCCGTGAGGGAACACATACTAAGGTATATAAGCTTCCAGTCAAGCCCTACCCAATCTTCGGGTATTGTGGTTGTACGGTAAAATTGGAATGGTATCGCATCCAGACAACCATCAGTTTTATAAAGGACTAAGACTCATGCCTTAACATTTTCATCATCCAAATCATCTGGTGTTCGGAAACACATGTCAAAACATCTCAACAGAATGATCCATCATTCCATGGTTTTCATAACCATTTTCCACCAAGTATTCCCATCTAAAGTTGATCAAGTTTTTATGCTTAGCACTAGCATCTACAGGTGGGGGTGAGTACTAATGAGGGGTGGTAAACAAGTGTAGTTTAACTAGGTTCAATCTCATGTCTTAGGATGACATCAAGATTATTTAGCTTAGGCCAATTTTAATGCTCTTTATGAAACCTTCAATTATTCTCCTAGAATCTACAAATCACTTAAGTAGACTCTAAGTAATAGTTTTGATAAATAAAGAAAGTATAAAGCTTGCAAGTAAAACTAGGAGAGGGTATCAAGTGGGTATGATCAAATATGCTTAAGGCATCTAGTGGTCATGGTAACAAGCAGGTATTAGCTTGCATCAGTATCAGTATAGGCTTGCATAAGTAGAGTATCTTGCAAGTGTTAGCTTGCCTTGTGCAGAGCAGTGGTTGAAGTTCTCCTCGGCTTCTTCTTCTTAGTATCCTCCTTCCTCCTCGTATCCTTGGTCAGTACTAGCGTCTATGAATAAATACGAGGTACACAATCACCAAACAATACTTAACTACTTTCAATCATCACACAAAAGGGTTCTATAGATGATCTAGCATCATCACTAATATTACAAGATTAAAGCATTTGTCTTATTGGTTTAATTTTTAGAAAAGTAATTTCTACTCATTGAAAAACTACTTAAGATTTAATATTCTCCAACTCAAACATGGGATCATGTTGACACATGTCATCACCACATATTTCCGTACATGGGAATGTGATTTAAAGTGGTGTCACAATTTAATAAGGTTTAACATTTTTATATTAAATCATTAAAGTGGCTAGAAATGCCTATGTGGCATTCTTTTATTAATTGAGTATTATTTTTGTAAGTAAACCCATATATTTTTATATATTCTGAAAGGTATGATCAAATGTGATTTTTGAGAGTTGGAATCAACTCAAAAGCTATTATGGTTGAAATTTGAAAAATGTTTGAATGCAGAAAAGCTTCTGCCTTGTTATTTTTACCAAGGTTGATCTATAGATCCAAATGATTTGAATCCAACGGGCTTGCATTAAGCATTTCAATATCTTTCTAACAAAATTGGTTTCATTCAATTTGGTTCACTGAATCGAGCTGGTTTGATTTTTGAAACTGGGTACAGAACAAAGTTTGAATATAAATAGAAAAAGCTAAATTCAAACGAGTGGGCTGCACGGGAAGGGTTATTGGGCCATCCCAGTGTCACTCTGCAGCACGGGGCGCAACTGACAGGGGGGTCTACTGGTCAGTGGCTCTTTAAACGTGAAGCAGTACGGGGCGATGTGGTGCGTTGGATTAGAATGAAGATCGACGGCTGAGGGTGGTCGTCGACGATGAACAGGTCACCGGCGAGCTCGAACCCTAGCGGCTCAGTGGGGGTGCATAGGGGGCGTACCAGGGCTCCAGTGACGATGGCGAGGCGGGCAAACGACAAAGTCGATGACGGCAAACTCAGGGGTGGTCGCGGAAGCTCCTGGGGTGGACGAAATCAACGGCTCCTCTTCTCCTCTGCAGCGGCGAGCTCCGGCAAAATTCCAGCGATGCGCTGCTCGCCTTGCTCCAGATAAGGGGTGGAACAATCAGTGAGGTGAGGGGAGTGAGATGGTGTGAAGAAATCGAGCTGGGAGCGTCTCCTTTTATAGGCTCGACGGCGAGACAGAAAGGGATGGGCAGACGACGGTGGCGACACGGCTACGGGCGGCTAGAGGCATGGCTGCGGTTGGCGATCAACGGGCGGTCTCCTGGCGATGCTCTAAGGTTTAAATGCACGTGTAGGGGCGGTGGCACACCGTCGGGAACGCGCGATGCTCTGCGAGGCAGAGGCGGCGAACTCTGCAGCGAGCGGTGGCTACAGGGTACGGGCGGTGAAACGATCATGCCTGGTGGTCTCCTGGGACGGTGGGGTGCATGCTGGCGGGCGGCGAGGGCTCGAGGTTGTCGGGTTGCGCAGGAACGGCGCCTGCTCTGCAGTGCGCGTCGGCATGGTCGACAGCAGCGCAGGCGCGGCATTCCTGGCGGTTCTGGTCGTTGTCTGCGAGCTAGGGCTGGTTGAGAGGGGGCGGTGAGGCATGGGCTACCTCCCAGACAAGGTTGGCACGGCTAGTTCCTCTCCTAGTTTGTTGTCCACTCTGGGGTGACATGGGTGCTCTCGGCCTGTTCACCATTGATGACATTGGTGAGCTTACAGTGGTGCTAGAGCTTAGTTAAGTTTGCTAGATGATCTACTGAGGCTAGTGTAACCAGAGAGGGAACAAGGTTCCCTCAAAACACTGCTCAAAATAGTGTTTGTGATTTTGTTGATTTGAATCTACAACATGTTTGATGAAATGGCCGCATGAACTTAAGTTTTGAATTTTGAAAAGATTTTTGGTGGGTGTGCTAGGCATGTGCTGGTGATACTGTGGATGCTTGGGTTTTGAAAATTGATCTTGTTTGAGTGGTTTTTGAAATAGTGGGATCTTCCCATATGAGATAGATTCAATTTTAAACTGTCATTTAAACTAAGCATTTAAATGTTTTCGAATGATCACAAAGTGGGCATTGGTACCTTATTATGAGTACTATCAAGGGGTGCAAAGATCCATACATGTTTCTATTAAGTTCTGAAAGTTAGAGATAGCAAAAGTAGGCATGGGAGTTAAATTGGCCAAAGTGACCATTCACTTAATTTGTTTGTTTTGATTTGTTTGTCTTTGGGAAAAGGTTGGGGATTGTTTAGATGATGTTTATTTCACCTAAGAATCATTTTACAAGCAAAGAAACATAGAATATTGGCAATTCAAAAGAATCCAAATTTTAATGCACACACATATGAATGCTTTCATATTTTAATTGGACAAGTTTTTGTTAACCCTAAATTTGGCGATTAGAGTTTGATGATTCTAGTTTAATATTTTTGTGATGTTACATCTACTTTCCTAGGAATAGAAGCTTTGTGGTTTAGCTTCTCTTCCTTAATCTTAACAACAACATCTGTAATCTGTTTGGTAAAGGCAACATGCATATCACTAGCATCAGGACTTCTAGCAAGCTTTGGTAGGAACATAATCACTTCAGAAATATTGCAACCATTAATATCAAAGTCAAAGTTAGCATCACTAGTAGTAGTCTCAATAGGCTTTGGCATAGTAGGAGGAGGAATAGGGACTACTTGTGGTTTAGTGGTGATGGTGCACACACTATTGTTCCTATCAATTTCAGCCTCCCTTTCCCACTTAGCATGAAGTTGAGCTAACAACCTAACATTTTCACAAATAGTAACTTGTATGGCATGAGAGTAGCAAATGTATTTTCCATGGTTTCAGGTTTAGAAGCCATTTTATTAATCAAGGAGGACTGAGCTTCAGACAAAGAGGATATATTTTTCTCAACAGTTAAAAGCTTTTCTTCTATAGTCTTATTGAAAGTGGTTTGTTTACTCATAAAGTCCTTGAGCATGACTTCAAGTTCAGAGGGTGCACTTCTATCATTATTGTAAGAGCTTCCATAGGAATTGCCATTATTAGGAGGATAAGGCCTATAATTGTTGTTTCTACCAAAATTATTCCTATAGGCATTGTTGTTGAAATTGTTGTTTCTAATGAAGTTCACATCAACTTGATCTTCTTGAGCAACCAAAGAGGCTAAGGGAACACTATTAGGATCTAGAGGAGCTTTCCCATTAACAAGCATAGCCATAATAACATCATTTTTTCACTCAAAGAGGAAGTTTCCTCAACAGAATTTACCTTCTTACCATGTGGAGCTCTCTCAATATGCCATTCAGAGTAGTTAACCATCATATTATCAAGGAGCCTTGTTGCAGCACCTAAAGTGAGCCCCATAAAAGTACCTCCAGCAGCTGAATCCAACAGATTTCTTGAGGAGAAGTTCAAACCTGCATAAAAAAGTCTGGATAATCATCCAAGCAGTGAGTCCATGAGTAGGGAAATTTTTAACCAAAGACTTCATTCTTTCCCAAGCTGGAGCAACATGTTCACTATCAAGTTGTTTAAATCTCATAATGTCACTTCTCATAGATATAATCTTAGTAGGAGGATAGTACTTTCCAATAAAAGCATCTTTGCACTTAGTCCAAGAATCAATACTATTTTTAGGCAAAGAAAGAAACCATTCTTTAGATTTTCCTCTCAAGTAGAAAGGAAGAAGCTTAAGCTTAATAATATCTCCATCTACATCCTTATACTTTTGCATCTCACAAAGTTCAACAAAGCTATTGAGATGGGCAGCAAGATCATCAGACCCAGCACTAGAAAATTGTTCTCTCATCACAAGATTCAATAAAGCAGGCTTAATTTCATAAAAGGTAGCATCAGGAGCAGGTGGAGAAATAGGAGTACTTAGGAAATCATTGTTGTTGGTGCTAGTGAAGTCACACAACTTGGTGTTCTCAACAGAGTTCATTTTGGCAAAGGTGGACAAGCCAAAAACAGCAGCAACAGCTAGAGCAGGAACTAATTTGTTTGTGTTTTTGAATAAAGCAAGCAAACAAACTAGACTATTTTTTTTGGGTTTTTTGAAAAGAGGCAAAAAACCAAGCAAAAGAAACTAAGCAAACTAAAAACAAAGCAAAGAGAAAGGAAGTGAAGGACTCCACAAAGGAAGGTAGATCAACAAGTTTAGCAAGTAATCCACGGATCAAAACCTACCAAAACGCACTCAAATGACAGATCGATCCAAAACAAGAATTGGGGCTATTTTTGGTGGAATTTTCGAATTTATGGGGAAAAGACCAAATCGATGAGAAATCCGTGGCAACCAAAAGCTGCTGATACCAGATGATGGAGGGGTTAACCTCTTGGGTGGCCAGATCTTCACGGATCTCATGGTCAAATCGATGGGAAAGAGAGGAGAAAGGGAGAAGGTAGTGGAAGCGAACACACACCTCGCGAAGAACACGATGAACACATGCAAAACTCACACGATACAAGGCCGATTGCTCCCGAACGGCGGCCACCGGTCCGATAGAATCCTCACAAGAAAAGATCGGTCAACGTGCTCCCTCAAATCTACATCGGAGAGGGAAGAACACCTTGGGGAGGGTCTTGACAACTTGGAGACGAGACATCGAACTCCAAGGCCTTTTTCAATGATGGATGTGTGATGCAAAGTACAATCGAGGTTGGTGACGATAGTCGGTCCCCTTGGTAAAGGGGATGAGGCAAAACTAGAGATTCCACAATGGGGGTTGTCTTTAGTCTATCATCTATGCCTCTGGGATACATGAGGGGTGGGGGCTCTATTTATAGGCCAGCCACTAAACAAGGGTAGTTTGGGGATAAACTAGGCGAATAGGTAAGTAAAGGGGAATACATGGGCTGTGGCCCAACAGGTGCGCGCAGGCACATACATGACCGGTAGTACCGGACTTAGGACCGGTAGTACCGCTCTGGGACCGGTAGTACCGCTTGCGGTCCTGGAGCGTCCGTTTGAGCCGTCAGTAGCAAGTGGTGTCAGGGGCGGTAGTACCGCTGACCGGTAGTACCAGTTCCACCGACCGGTAGTACCGCCGGGACCTGGCAGCTGCTGATCTGTCGTCTTCCTCCTCCTCTTCCAAGCTTCCGTCTTGTCGGGCTTGATGCTCCGGGCTTCCTCCCTTGCCTCCGTACTGGTCGGTGTGAACCTATCATGCATATGTGACGGAGTATGAAGTAGGTAGGAAGTGAGCTTTCATAGAGGAACAGATTCACCTTTGGAGTCCATGACGACTTGGCGTAAGTTTGAGACCTTGATGTAGTAACGACCGTAGGTCGGGCTGCATCATCTCCCCCCTTCAAAAGAGTCGTCCTCGACTCTCCATGTTCATCACAAAGTAGAAGAGGTCGAAGGACATCCTTGATCCTGGGGTTCACCATATAGTCTTCCTTGGGAAGATTGACTTGACAACACTTCAATGTTCCTTCACCTTCCATGAAGCCTACAAATCGGACGACAAAAGCGAAGCAACACTCAAAGCGTAGCCAATTCATGAAGATTATAGCATGAGTCCTCA
Source organism: Avena sativa (assembly GCA_916181665.1). Lineage (NCBI taxonomy): Eukaryota > Viridiplantae > Streptophyta > Magnoliopsida > Poales > Poaceae > Avena > Avena sativa. The sequence continues at coordinate 382,236,681 of OV702282.1, forward strand.
AGTAGAAGGAAGTCACCTTAGCTTGTAGAGATAGCTCAATGAAGGGTAGCCATAGGTAACTCTCTTCGGTTCTTCTTGTCAACACGTAATTGGTAGAAGTTGACGTGTATGCACTTGTACCTTCACACAACAAAGACCAAGCAAAATATTTTCGTGCGTGATAGAGGAGCATATCAAATGTGGCATGTCCATTCTTGTTCACAACACTATTAGTACAATGCATGTATAACAAATGGAATGCATATGCAAGGTCAAAGTGCATGGAAATTGTTTGAACATCATCCAAATGTGGGAACTCAAAAACTCCATATAACGTAGTAGTGGGGCACTCAAAGCATTGGATCAAAATTTCAATCAACATCTTTGATGCAAGAATAGGAGAATTTGGCAAAAACACACAAGGAATAATGTCCAAAGAAACATCATTATGTGTGAAAACCAACCATTGGAAAGAGAAATTGTTCAACATGTTGGATGTCACACACAAATCATCGATAGCAAATATCATGGGAGTATGAGTATCCCAAGCGGAAGACAAAGTAATGTATTTGCAAACAAACCAAATGAAAAAGCAGGTGGTCCTTATGTTTGTTGCAACAACAAGACGAGATTCTTGGAAGCTCTCATGACAATACATGCTCTTAATGGAATTGTGGTTGCACACAAAGCATCGGAAAGAGAAAATGTTCAACATTTTTGTTGCAACACACAAAGCATCATTATCCAAAAGCGAAGAAACATGAATGTCACAAGGTGAGATAATACCATTAACATGCTTGCAATCAAACCATAGGAAAGAGCAATTTGTCAACATGAAAGATGCAAAGCATGCAAAAGGTATCAGAGCTGGGTTCGATCTTGAACTCACTTGTGGGATGCTCTCAAGAGCTCTTTTTGTCAACTTGTGCTCAACCGAGGTTGACATGATAGTGCGGGTACCTACACACATCATACACAAAAGGAAGAACGTGTGTGCATGGTAGAGATACACATCATCCATCATGATATATTTCTTCTTGTGCACATCACCATTAATGTCAATCAAGTATGAAATAGATGCATGGTGAGTATGCAAGTGGGAACATGCTTATCATGGCAATCATCAAAATCTCCAAAAATTGAGAAAGCTATGGGGGCCATCTCATTATAACGCATAAGATCAATATTGTTGCAAGCAAAACAAGCGAAATAGCAAGCATTCATCTTATCGCACGCAACGGGAGAAATTGAATGACTAGCATGCCAAGGCAAGTCCGAAGCAATTGGAGGATACACACAAGATGCATAGCATGACATGTTTATGGCAATGATATCGCAATCAAACAATTCCACATGATCAATATGATGAAAAGGAAAATCATCACATGGGAATATGGATGAAGCATAAGTAATGTCACAAGTATCATCCATAATATGCATATCCTCACAATTCATCATGTCCACTAGTGGGATCATGGCATCATCAACACCCTTATTGTTACCTTGGTCATACCTCTCATATGAAGTGGGTGTTGTAGAAGTAGTGGTCTCCTTGTGGACGACTTCGTCTTCTTGATGTAGCCATGGCATAGCATCTACCATGTACATCTTCTCCATTCGAGGCATCATTGCTTCATAGCTTGGAGAGTCTTCATTCATGGAACCTAGCACAACATAAGAGAACACAATAGAGGTAGAGGGTAAGTCATTAGAAATCGAAATGGCCTCACTTGACCTATCAACTACCACTCTCAACTCACTAGGAGTATCGCTCATTCCCTCCAAGTCGAAGCACTCAATCTCACATAAGGTGGAGTCACTCATCTCACTCTTGTTCTCACTCAAGTGGGCTAAGTGGCTCTCATACTCGCATGGGATTGGTACCACATCATCACTCAAGCATATGGGGGTAGGCTCGGTTTCCTCAACTCCATGCGCCTCCTTTGGTGAAGGGAAAATCCCATGCTCACCATTCTTGACCTTGTCGCCTTCAAAGTTGGATGCCATAAGATGGGCATCATCGCTCTCCTCCATGTTCGAAGGGAAAATCCCATGCTCGACCGTCTTGTGGCCATCTCGTAGTAGTGGTGGAGGTAGGCTCATGCTATCCAACTTGGCGAAGTAGAGGTTTACATTTTCCTCGTTCGCGAGGTCGTGGAAGTCAAGCGTAGGCGTTGAAGCTTGATGGTGTGTAGGAAGGCTTGCTCTTGGTGCCATTGTGGTGGTGGCACGCGTAGTTGAAGGTGCCCTATGATGGTGTCGACGGAGGTCATTGGCGTGCCTTGTTGATGGTTGATGTTGGTGAAGCACTTGGTCATCCACATGACGCTCACGACGGTGATCATTTGCCTTGGCACTCTTCTTGTGCTTGTGGTGCCTTCTTGAGCTTGATTGAGCATTATGGTTGGTGCTCATCATGAATTCTACGTCTTGGTGGCGAAGATGCCTTTGACGATGTCTTGTATCCTCTTTATGGTGGCGATGCTCATGAGAGGATGTTTGTCGATGAAGAGTCTTGTTTCTTGGCGCCTCTTGATTCATATGATGTTTGGACGCCACTCTTGTTTGGATAGGAGTTGGAGCTTGGCGCCTTGGAGGTGATGGAGCTTGGCGCCTTGGAGATGGTGGAGCTTGATTCCATCTAGGTGGTGGCACTTGATGCCTTGTCGATGGTGGCGCTTATCGCCTTGGAGGTGGATCATCGAAGTAGGTGGTGCCCTTTTGTGTGGAACGCTTGGCCTTGAAGGTCATGGATTCTTGATGATGCGCCTCCTCTTGCTTGGAGTAGTAGGTTTCCATCTCCACGCGGTGGAGGAATTCTTCATGGCTCGTGGAGGAGCCATCAAACTCGATGAAGTTCTCCGTGTCCTCCATGCTCGACGAGGCGTCGTCGATGTCGCACTCGAAGTCATCCATGCTTGGGGAGTAATTGTTGGTGTAGTACTCCATATCACCCAAGCATGTGGAACCATTGTCGGTGTAGTGCTCCATAGGCTCCATGCATGAGGAGCCATTGTAGACGTAGAGCTCCATGTCTTCCATGCATGTGGAGTCGTCGTAGGTGTAGTGCTCCGGGTCCTCAAAGCATGCAGAGCCATTGTCGGTGTTGTGCTCCGTCATGTCCTCTATAATTGTGGAGTCGTAGTCATGGTGGCTCATCATGGATTCTTCATACATATCATCCTCGGTTCCGGAGTCCCTAGACATGATGCACAAGACCAAGCGGTGTATATGGAAGTGGTAGTGGGAGTTAGGGATTAAACGTCAAACCTTACTTTACCTTGGAAGATCGTATCGTGCAAGTGGCCACACTTGAGAGCAATAAACCAAGCAAAGTGAAGTTCACGCGGAACACCAAAACCATCTACTAACCAAAAAACACACACACAAGGCCTATGGTGGATAGGTATGGAAAGTGGCATGTCAAGAAACAATCCGAAATCAAGATGTTGTATTGGCAAGTAAAGAACCACAATGATCACAAAGCAAACAAGTCAATCCACAAGCTAGGAAATATGTACAAGGAAACACACACGATGGGATAAATGGGACTTGTGCGACAGAGAAAGTGAGCTAAGAACCAAATGATTACCTAGCGAAGACTATAAGCTCTACAAGGAGAGACGCTAGTTCGATTGCACAAAATTGGTGGGCTACAAGATATGCACAATAAGTACCACCTATATGATGTTCATCGAGCTTGCGCTTCCTATTCTATGAGTCACATGTATATTTCTTTCTTTTTCTCTTTTTATTTTTCTATTTTTTCTATTTTTCTTTTTATTTCTTTTTTTATTTTTCACTTGCCTCTTCCTTGTGCCAACAACTATACAAGATAACTATATGAGATAGCGCTCACAACATTTGCTCGGAATCTATAAGGTATCAAATGTGAATAGCCCAGTCAATCATCAGAGGAACTAGTCTCAATAGGTGTTTGTTGCTCGCAAAGATAGTGGGGTTCACAAAGGAATGCAAGTGGGGAGAAGTCGCGAAATGTTTATACCTTTCGTCGACGATCTTCACCCTTTATTGTTGGATTCTACCTTGCTCACGGAATTTGGATGGAGTAGATAGCATGAACAACGTGGATGATGATGTAGAGCTCCTTCTCCTCTTCGAAACGAGCGGTTAAGTGTGGTAGTACCGGATTTTGGGCCCGGTAGTACCGGTTAAGTGCGGTAGTACCGGATTTTGGGCCTGGAAGTACCGGTTGGTCCAGGGACGCCCAGATTTGACGCGTTTTCGCGATTTTGGGGCGATTTGGGCAGAAAATCTTCAAGAAAAATACCAAATCGACGGGGGAAATCAAGGAATTAGGCTATGGGAACGAAAAGGAAGGTAGATCAACAAGTTTAGCAAGTAATCCATGGATCAAAACCTACCAAAACACACTCAAATGACAGATCGATCCAAAACATGAATTGGGGCTATTTTTGGTGGAATTTTCGAATTTATGGGGAAAACACCAAATCGATGAGAAATCCGTGGCAACCAAAAGCTGCTGATACCAGATGATGGAGGGGTTAACCTCTTGGGTGGCCCGATCTTCACGGATCTCGTGGTCGAATCGATGGGAAAGAGAGGGGAAAGGGAGAAGGTAGCAGAAGCGAACACACACCTCGCGAAGAACACGATGAACACACACAAAACTCACACAATACAAGGCCGATTGCTCCCGAACGGCGGCCACCGGTCCGATAGAATCCTCGCAAGGAAAGATCGGTCAACGTGCTCCCTCAAATCCACATCGGAGAGGGAAGAACACCTTGGGGAGGGTCTTGACAACTTAGAGACGAGACATCGAACTCCAAGGCCTTGTTCAACGATGGATGCGTGATGCAAAGTCCAATCGAGGTTGGTGACGATAGTCGGTCCCCTTGGTAAAGGGGATGAGGCAAAACTAGAGATTCCACAATGGGGGTTGTCTTTAGTCTATCATCTATGCCTAAGGGATACATGAGGGGTGGGGGCTCTATTTATAGGCCAGCCACTAAACAAGGGTAGTTTGGGGATAAACTAGGCGAATAGGTAAGTAAAGGGGAATACATGGGCTGTGGCCCAACTGGTGCGCGCAGGCAGACATGACCGGTAGTACCGGACTTAGGACCGGTAGTACCGCTCTGGGACCGGTAGTACCGCTTGCGGTCCTGGAGCATCCGTTGGAGCCGTCAGTAGCGAGCGATAGAAGGGGGCGGTAGTACCGCTGACCGGTAGTACCGGTTCCGACAACCGGTAGTACCGCCGAGACCTGGCAGCTGCCGACCTGTCTTCTTCCGTCTCCTCTTCCAAGCCTCCGTCTTGTCGGGCTTGATGTTCCGGGCTTCCTCCCTTGCCTCCGTACTGGTCGGTGTGAACCTATCATGCATCATGCAGCCCGACCTATGGTCGTTACTACATCAAGGTCTCCAACTGACGGCTCCAACCAGTACGGAGGCAAGGGAGGAAGCCCGGAGCATCAAGCCCGACAAGACGGAAGCTTGGAAGAGGAGGAGGAAGACGACAGATCAGCAGCTGCCAGGTCCCGGCGGTACTACCGGTCGGCGGAACCGGTACTACCGGTCAGCGGTACTACCGCCCCTGATACCGCTCGCTACTGACGGCTCCAACGGACGCTCCAGGACCGCAAGCGGTACTACCGGTCCCAGAGCGGTACTACCGGTGATGACCGGTACTACCGGTCCTATGTCCGGTACTACCGGTCATGTATGTGCCTGCGCGCACCTGTTGGGCCACAGCCCATGTATTCCCCTTTACTTACCTATTCGCCTAGTTTATCCCCAAACTACCCTTGTTTAGTGGCTGGCCTATAAATAGAGCCCCCACCCCTCATGTATCCCGGAGGCATAGATGATGGACTAAAGACAACCCCCATTGTGGAATCTCTAGTTTTTCCTCATCCCCTTTACCAAGGGGACCGACTATCGTCACCAACCTCGATTGGACTTTGCATCACGCATCCATCGTTGGACAAGGCCTTAGAGTTCGATGTCTCGTCTCCAAGTTGTCAAGACCCTCCCTAAGGTGTTCTTCCCTCTCCGATGTGGATTTGAGAGAGCACGTTGACCGATCTTTCCTTGTGAGGATTCTATCGGACCGGTGGCCGCCATTCGGGAGCAATCAGCCTTGTATCGTGTGAGTTTTGCGTGTGTTCATCGTGTTCTTCGCGAGGTGTGTGTTCGCTTCCGCTACCTTCTCCCTTTTCCCTCGCTTTCCCATCGATTTGACCACGAGATCCGTGAAGATCGGGCCACCCAAGAGGTTAACACCTCCATCATCTGGTATCACCAGCTTTTGGTTGCCACGGATTTCTCATCGATTTGGTATTTTCCCCATAAATTCGAAAATTCCACCAAAAATAGCCCCAATTCGTGTTTTGGATCGATCTATGATTTGAGTGCATTTTGGTAGGTTTTGATCCGTGGATTACTTGTAAAACTTGTTGATCTACCTTCCTTTGCGTTCCCATAGCCTAATTCCTTGATTTCCCCCTTCGATTTGGTGTTTTTCTTGAAGATTTTCCGCCCAAATCGCCCCAAAATCGCGAAAACGAGTCAAATCTGGGCGTCCCAGGACCAACCGGTACTACCGGGCTCAAAACCCGGTACTACCGCACCTCCCCGGTACCTAAAAGGTACTACCGGGCCTTAGTACAACCGGTACTACCGCTCAAAAACCCGGTACTACCGCCCGGTACTGATAAAAACAGCAGGTTCCCAGATTTCAACCTCTCACCGTTTTGAGCATAACTTTTGCATTCGAACTTGGAATTTGGTGTTATTTAGCTCGTTTTGAAGAGGAGAAGGAGCTCTACATCATCATCCACGTTGTTCATGCTATCTACTCCATCCAAATTCCGTGAGCAAGGCGGAATCCAAAAATAAAGGGTAAAGATCGTCGACGAAAGGTATAAACATTCCGCGACTTCTCCCCACTTGCATTCCTTTGTGAACCCCACTATCTTTGCGAGCAACAAACACCTACTGAGACTAGTTTCTCTTATGATTGCTTGGGCTATGCACATTTGATACCTTGTAGATTCCGAGCAAACATTGTGAGCGCTATCTCATATAGTTATCTTGTATAGTTGTTGGCACAAGGAAGAGGCAAGTCAAAAATAGAAAGAAAAAAAAAGAGAAAAAAAATAGAAAAAGGAAAAAAAAGAAAGAAATATACATGTGCCTCATAGAATAGGAAGCGCAAGCTCGATGAACATCATATAGGTGGTACTTATTGTGCATATCTTGTAGCCCACCAATTTTGTGCAATCGAACTAGCGTCTCTCCTTGTACTTGTATGACACGAGCTTATAGTCTTCGCTAGGTAATCATTTGGTTCTTAGCTCACTTTCTCCGTCGCACAAGTCCCATTTATCCCACCATGTGTGTTTCCTTGTATATATTTCCTATCTTGTGGATTGACTTGTTTTGCTTTGGGATCATTGTGGTTCTTTACTTGCCATTACAACATCTTGATTTCGGATTGGTTCTTGACATGCCATTTTCCAAACCTATCCACCATAGGCCTTGTGTGTGTGTGTGTGTGTTTTTTGTTGGTAGTTGGTTTTGGTGTTCTGCGTGAACTTCACTTTGCTTGGTTTATTGCTCTCAAGTGTGGCCACTTGCACGATACGATCTTCCAAGGTAAAGTAAGGTTTGACGTTGTATCCCTAACACCCTCTACCACTTCCATATACACCGCTTGGTCTTGTGAATCATGTCTAGGGACTCCGGAACCGAGGAATATTTCTATGAAGAATCCACGCCGAGCCACCATGCCTATGTCTCCACAAGCATGGATAACATGATGGAGCACTACACCAACAATGGCTCCACATGCTTGGGTGATATGGAGTACTACAACAACAATGACTCCAGAAGCATGGACGACTTCAAGAATGACAACGCGAAGCTCCTCACATCGCACCGACCAAGACGGAGCCTCCAACTCGAGTGCGCCAAGGTCCATCATCAAATGGAAAAGTTCCAAAGCGACCTCCACAACTTCAAGAAGGACATGGACAACGACTTCGACAAAAACATGAGGATGGTCGCCAAGACTAATGATGCTTTGCGCTCATTAGAAAAACTTACAAGGAAGAGTGCCAAGGTCAAGGGCCATCGTCGTGAGCGTCATATGGATGACCAAGTGCGCCACCTACATCAACCATCAGCAAGGAACGCCAATGACCTCCGTCGACACCATCACAAGGCACCTTCAACTTCTTGTGCCACCACCAAAATGGCACCAAGAGCAAGCCTTCGTCCACGCCCTCAAGCTTCAATGACTACGCTTGCATTTGAAGACCTCATGAACGAGGAAAATGAAGACCTCTACTTTGCCAAGTTGGATAGCATGATCCTACCTCCACCACTACTACAAGATGTCCACAAGACGGTCGAGCATGGGATTTTCCCTTCGGCCATGGAGGTGACCGATGATTCCCATCTTATGGCATCCAACCTTGAAGGCGACAAGGTCAAGCATGGTGAGCATGGGATTTTCCCTTCACCAAAGGAGGCGCATGGAGTTGAGGAAACCGAGCCTATCCCCATATGCTTGAGTGATGATGTGGTACCAATCCCATGTGAGTATGAGAGCCACTTAGCCCACTTGAGTGAGAACAAGAGTGACATGAGTGACTTCACCTTATGTGAGATTGAGTGCTTCCACTTGGAGGGCATGAGCGATACTCCTAGTGAGTTGAGAGTGGTAGTTGATAGGTCAAGTGAGACCATTTCGAATTCTAACAACTTACCCTCTACCTCTAGTGGATTCTCTTGTGTTGTGCTAGGTTCCATGGAAGAAGACGCGCCAAACCATGAAGCAATGATGCCTCAATTGGAGAAGATGTACATGGTGCATGAAGATGATGTTATGCCGTGGCTACATCAAGAAAACGAAGTCGTCCACAAGGAGACCACTACTACCACAACACCCACTTCATATGAGAGGTATGAACAAGGTAACAATAAGGGTGTTGATGATGCCATGATCCCACTAGTGGACATGATGAATTGCGAGGATATGCATGCTATGGATGATACTTGTGACATTACATATGCTTCATCCACTTTCCCATGTGATGCTTTGCCTTTGCATAATATTGATCATGTGGAATTGTTTGATTGCGATATCATTGCCATAAACATGCCATGCTATGCATCTTGTGTGTATCCTCCAATTGCTTTGGACTTGCCTTGTCATGCTAGTCATTCAATTTATCCCGTTGCTTGCGATAAGATGAATGCTTGCTATTTCACTTGTTTTGCTTGCAACAATATTGATCATATGCGTTATAATGAGATGGCCCCCATAGCTTTCTAAATTTTTTGGAGATTTTGATGATTGCCATGATAACCACGTTCCCCACTTGCATACTCACCATGCATCTATTTCATACTTGATTGACATTAATGGTGATGTGCACAAGAAGAGATACGTCATGATGGATGATGTGTTGTCTCTACCATGCACACACGTTCTTCCTTTTGTGTATGATGTGTCTAGGTACCCGCACGAGAATGTTAACCTCGGTTGAGCACGAGTTGACAAAAAGAGCTCTTGAGAGCATCCCACAAGTGAGTTCAAGATCGAACCCAGCTCTGATACCTTTTGCATGCTTTGCATCTTTCATGTTGGCAAATTGCTCTTTCCTATGGTTTGATTGCAAGCATGTTGATGGTATTATCTCACCTTGTGACATTCATGTTTCTTTGCTATTGGATATTGATGCTTTGTGTGTTGCAACAAAAATGTTGAACAATTTCTCTTCCTGATATTTTGTGTGCAACCATAATGCCATTAAGAGCATGTATTGTCATGAGATCTTTCAAGTATCTCGTCTTGTTGTTGCAACAAACATAAGGACCACTTGCTCTTTCATTTGGTTTGTTTGCAAACATATTGCTTTTGCTTCCGTTTGGGATACTCATATTCCCATGATACTTGCTATCGATGATTTGTGTGTGACATCCAACATGTCGAACAATTTCTCTTTCCAATGGTTGGTTTGCACACATAATGATGTTGCTTTGGACATTCTTCCTTTTGTGTTTTTGCCAAATTCTCCTAGTTTTGCATCAAAGATGTTGATCAAATTTCTATTCGATTGCTTTGAATGCCACAATAAGATGTTATATGGAGTTTTTGAGTTCCCACATTTGGATGATTTTGCAACGACTTCCATGCACTTTGACCTTGCATATGCATCCCGTTTGCTATACTTGAGTTGTGTTAATCGTGTTGTGAACAAGAATGGACATGCCACAAATGACATGCTCCTCTATCACACACAAACATATGTTGCTTGGTCTTTGTTGTATGAAGGTACAAATGCATACACGTCAACCTCTATGGACCATATGTTGACAAGAAGAATCGAAGAGAGTTACCTATGGCCACCCATCATTGAGTTATCTCTACAAGCTAAGGTGACTTCCTTCTACTTGAGGACTCATGCTATAATCTTCATGAATTGGCTACGCTTTGAGTGTTGCTTCGCTTTTGTCGTGAGCTTTGTAGGCTTCATGGAAGGTGAAGGAACATTGAAGTGTTGTCAAGTCAATCTTCCCGAGGACGACTATATGGTGAACCCCAGGATCAAGGATGTCCTTCGACCTCTTCTACTTCGTGATGAACATGGAGAGTCGAGGACGACTCTTTTTGAAGGGGGGGAGATGATGCAGCCCGACCTACGGTCGTTACTACATCAAGGTCTCCAACTTACGCCAAGTCGTCATGGACTCCAAAGGTGAATCTGTTCCTCTATGCGAGCCCACTTCCTACCCTATTGAATGGTACACTACTTCATACTCCGTCCTATGGCCTTGATAGGTTCACATTGACAAGTACGGAGGCAAGGGAGGAAGCCCGGAGCATCAAGCCCGACAAGACGGAAGCTTGGAAGAGGAGGAGGAAGAAGACAGATCAGCAGCTGCCAGGTCCCGGCGGTACTACCGGTCGGCAGAACCGGTACTACCGGCCAGCGTACTATCGCCCCTGATACCGCTCGCTACTGACGGCTCCAACTGACGCTCCAGGACCGCAAGCGGTACTACCGGTCCCAGAGCGGTACTACCGGTGATGACCGGTACTACCGGTCCTAAGTCCGGTACTACCGGTCGTGTATGTGCCTGCGCGCACCTGTTGGGCCACAGCCCATGTATTCCCCTTTACTTACCTATTCGCCTAGTTTATCCCCAAACTACCCTTGTTTAGTGGCTGGCCTATAAATAGAGCCCCCACCACTCATGTATCCCTTAGGCATAGATTATAGACTAAAGACAACCCCCATTGTGGAATCTCTAGTTTTGCCTCATCCCCTTTACCAAGGGGACCGACTATCGTCACCAACCTCGATTGGACTTTGCATCACGCATCCATCGTTGAACAAGGCCTTGGAGTTCGATGTCTCGTCTCCAAGTTGTCAAGACCCTCCCCAAGGTGTTCTTCCCTCTCCGATGTGGATTTGAGGGAGCACGTTGACCAATCTTTCCTTGTGAGGATTCTATCGGACCGGTGGCCGCCGTTCGGGAGCAATCAGCCTTATATCGTGTGAGTTTTGCGTGTGTTCATCGTGTTCTTCGCGAGGTGTGTGTTCGCTTCCGCTACCTTCTCCCTTTCCCCTCTCTTTCCCATCGATTTGACCACGAGATCCATGAATATTGGGCCACCCAAGAGGTTAACCCCTCCATCACGTCCTTAGCCTCCCCGTCAACGGCGCCGGAAAACTTGTTGATGACTCCTTGGTGGCGCCAAAGAACTTGGTGCTTGAGGCAGAGTCTTGTTGGGAACCCTAAGAGCAAGGTGTGAAGCAGCACAACAGCAAGTTTTCCCTCAGTAGAGACCGAGGTTATCAAACTAGAAGGAGGAAGGAAACGTCGCACAGGTGTTGCAAGCAACGCGGAGACCTGCACAACACAAACTCAAGACTTTGCCCCAACGAATCAGTGAGGTTGTCAAGCTCACCGGTTTGCTGTAACAAAGGATTAAACGTATGGTGTGGAAGGTAATGGTTTGCAGCAAGTAAAGAAGTAACAGTGGAAGATGTATTGATGGTAAAGATTGGACCGGGATCCATAGTTCACTAGAGGTGCTCTCCTTAGATAAACAACATGGCATGAAGGGTAAACAAATTACAGCAGGGCAATTGACAGGAACTGAGCAAGGCATAACAATGTAATTACTAGTCAGAAAGATCCTATGAGATTCGATTGGGCAATACAACAAGATACATAGACCGCCATCCAACTGCATCTATGACTAAAAGTCCACCTTCAGGTTATCATCCGAACCCCCTCCAGTATTAATTTGAAAGCAACAGACAACTGCTTTAAGCAAAGTGTGTAAGGTAAACGGTCCACATGTTCCATGAACAAGAGATCGTTGTTTTCTCCCTAGTAGCAACAACACATCTACAACCGAAGAGATTATTGTCACTTCCCTTGGAAACTAGAGGCATGAACCCACTATCGAGCATAAATACCCCCTCTTGGAGTCACTAGCAACTACTTGGCCAAGATAGCTACTAACAACGGAGAGCATGCAAGATCACAAACAACACAGATATGGTAGAATCATAAAGACAAAACCATTAATCAAACCAACATAATAATCTCAATATCCATCGGATCCCCGCAAACACAACATGCATGATTACAAATAGATTAGATCTTGATCATGAACGAAGCTCACAAGATCTATACATGAAGCACAAAGGAGGTGATACAACCATCTAGCTACTACATAGACCCATAGTCTAAGTTGGACCTACTCACGCATCATACCGGAGAGAAGGCCTCCAGGATGATCTCCCCTTCGGTAGGGTGCCAGGAAGAACTTCAGACCCCCCCCCGATCTAGGGACGATGGTGGCGGCGGCTAAAAACGGTTTCGTGGAAATTTGATCGGGTCCTTAGGGTTTCTTCATCGGGGGCTTCTTATAGGCAAAGGGGTAGGACGAGGAGGCGACCCTGGCCCGCTTCCTCGTCTCCCCTCTGGACTTCTTGTTCCCGACGGAAAGTTATTGACTTTGACGTTTGTCCCATCCAATTCCGAGAATATTTCTTTACTAACTTTTCTGAAACCAAAAACAGCAGAAAACAGGCATCTGGCACTGTTGCAACTTGTTAATAGGTTAGTACCATAAAACATGTAAAAAGCACCTCAAAGTGTAGACAAGTAAAGCAAAGTAGATAGTAAACAAGCATGGATCATCAAAAATTATAGATACATTTCCAACGTATCAGCTACCGGCCCAGGCATTTCTCTAACACAGGATACAAACTCCATGGACTTACAAGTTCCCTCTTTATTTCACACCGGTGACATCCATAGCAAAAGATCATGATATCAACTGAGTACAAAGTACAAGTGCAATGTTGAAAACGTTCCCCGTGATAGCACGGTTCTGTTAATTCCAACGTATAAGTGCAAGAATATACAAAATATATGTCACAATGGTTCAAGTTTATTAGGGGAAAAGAAAATAAAGCGTGTTATCAAGTTCGTGAGGGCTTTAATCACTAAGTTTTCACATAACAAAATAGTTTTTAATTGGAAGATAGCTGAAAACAAGAATATACTTGGAATGGTGTAACACACCATGCATAGGAGTTTATAGTGGAAACTTTGGAATAACTTGGTTTCTTGGGAGTTGGAAGCATGAGTAGAGCTTACTCATACAAGTGGAGGCTAGCAAAAGACTGGGAGCAACCAACTAAGAGAGCATAATGGCCATAATAATGCAGAGCAACAAAGCATTACTAATCAAAGCATAGTGTGGTACTACAAGTCAAGTACTAAATGATCATAGAGGCTAATGGTGACTTGTCATAGTCATAACATGGTGTGAGCATGTGCCAAGTCAACCCAAACAAAGAATCAAAGGAGAATACCACAATACTATGCTTTTGCATGCTAAAACAACGCATAATTTCTTCAAGGCACACTAAGAAATCCCAATTGTTTGGAACAAGACATGCTACAGCAATAATCACTAAGCATAATGCCAAAACAACACCTAGCATGTCATACTAAAGTCTAAGTCACAGTCAATCCAAGCTCCTCTTGCACTTCAAGCAAGAACTTACTACTCCTTTCCAACACCAAGAACCTTATTTGCAAAACAACACAGAAAGAACGAGGGTCCAAACTACTTTATTCAAGCAAACTAAACAACCTAAGCAAAGCAAACTAAAACTAAGACGCTCCAAGAACAACACAATTGTGCATGAAACAATAAAAACGAAGTGTCTAGACAGACCTGAGCTTTTTATTGATGAAGAAGGGGATGCCTTGGGCATCCCCAAGCTTTGATGCTTGTACCTCTTGGATATTTCTTGGGGTGACACCATGGTGGCATCCCCAAGCTTTAGCTTTTTTCCATTCTTTATCTCATTGCATCATTCTCTCTCTACACCTAAAATTTTTCCTTCATACAAAACTTCACACAATCTTCATTAGCAACATTAGTTTATTCAAAAGATATTAGACCCCTGGAAAAGCTTTGGAATAGCAAGGCTTTTCACTAAAAACACAAGCTACTATAGTAACTCCTTTAAAAAAACTCAATTCTCCAAAATAGAACTCAAAAAGGAATCAATAAGAAGCAAATGCAAATAATGGCAGAAATCTATCAAAACAGACTAGCATGTAGAAACTGATTTTTTCGAACATCTTTTGTTGCTCAAATCAAAAAGTTTTGAACTAAGTAAAGTTAGCTAACATACTGGGGGATTTATTAGTAAATTTTGAGCTCAATCCGAGTTACATAGACTCCTCAAGAATTTTTTTGGTGGAGGACAAAAATCTGTTTCGGGATAGCAACTCCACAAATCTTACTTCCCTCTCATTAGAGGTCATTCTTCGCACAAAAAGCAAACAAAAAGGATAATCAGAGGATTGTGTAAGTGCATGGTGGATAGTGGAAGCAGCATCAACATCATGTATCTGGATACACTGCAGAAGATGAACTTGACGGAGGCAAACCTAAGGCGGACCAACACCGTCTTCCACGGCATAGTTCCTGCTCGGGAGGCTTGGTCCCTTGGGTGCATTACACTTCAGGTTGCCTTTGGAGATGTTAATAATTACCGCCAAGAGCGCATGACCTTCGAGGTGGTCCCCTTCAAGAGCGTGTACCACGTCATATTCGGCCGTGACATATTCCACACGTTCATGGCCAAGCCATGCTTCGTCTACAACAAACTCAAGATACCCGGACCAAACGGTGTTATCACCGTATCCAGAAGGTTTACCAAGGCAAGAGACTGCAAGATCAACGAAGCAGCCGTTGCAGAAGTTGTCCTCTAAAGCAAAGAATTCAAAGAGATCCAGAGCAAGGTCAATGACTCAGAGATGCCCGCGTCGAAGAAGCAGATCTTCGACTCCGCTCCTGTGTTCAAGGCCGCCATCGAAACCAAGCCGGTGGAACTTGTGGTAGGCGATGCCTCCAAGACCGTCGCCATTGGGACGAACCTGGATCCCAAATAGGAAAGCACGCTTGTTGAGTTCCTCCGTGAGAATAGGGACATCTTTGCCTGGCAACCTGCCGACATGAAAGGTGTACCTAGGGAACTTGCCGAGCACAGCTTAAACATTGATCCAAAATGCAAACCAGTGAAACAACCTCTACGACGCTTTGGAGATGAGAAGAGACGCGCCATTGGCAAAGAGATAGCTAGGTTACTTAAGGCTAGATTTATCCGAGAAGTCCTTCACACCCAATGGGTGGCCAATCCTATAGCTGTCCCCAAAAAGGGAACCACTGAATTAAGAATGTGCGTTGATTACACCGGCTTGAACAAAGCATGTCCCAAAGATCCGTTTGCTTTGCCTCGCATTGACCAAGCCATTGACTCAACAGCTGGCTCGGAGCTTTTGTGTTTTCTTGATGCATACTCAGGATACCACCAGATCAAGATGAGGAAGTCGGACCAATTGGACACTTCGTTCACTACCCCATACAGCACGTTTTGCTATGTCACGATGCCCTTTGGGCTGAAAAACGCAGGTGCTACCTACCAGCGGACAATGCAACGTTGCCTCCACGACCAAATTGGTCGGAGCGTTCACGCCTATGTGGACGATATCACAGTGATGTCTAAAAAGTCAAACGACTTAATCTCCGACTTAAAAGAAACCTTTAATAATCTCTGGAAATACAACATGATGCTTAACCCTAAGAAGTGCATCTTCGGGGTTCCAATAGGCAAATTGTTGGGCTTCATCGTTTCCCAACGTGGAATCGAGGTCAACCCGGAGAAAATCAAGGCCATCTTAAACATAAACCGTCTGACATGCCTAAAGGACATTCAACAACTAACAGGTTGTGTTGCAGCAGTTAGTCGGTTCGTCAGCCGGCTTGGAGAGAAGGCTCTGCCGCTGTACAAGTTGCTGAAGAAGGCGGACAAATTCACGTGGACGGATGAAGAAGATGCAGCATTGAAGCAGCTCAAGGATATTCTTTCCTCAGCGCCCATCCTTGCAGCACCCGAGCCTAGAGAGCCCCTGTTAATCTACATGGCGGCAACCAGCCGAGTAATCAGCATCGTCATCGTGGTAGAGCGGAAGGAACCAGGCTATGAGCACGGAGTTCAACGACCAGTTTACTACGTAAGCGAGGTCTTGACGGAGTCCAAGCAGCATTACCCGCACTACCAAAAGATAGCTTATGGGGTATTCCTTACTTCTCGGAAGCTGAGGCATTACTTTCAGGAGCACCCAATCACAGTGGTGAGCAAGACACCACTGTCCGACATTATCAATAACATCGACGCTACAGGAAGGGTCGCAAATTGGGGCATTGAGCTTGCCGCCTTTGAGATCACCTACAAGAGACGTGACGCTATCAAGTCACAAGCCTTGGCGGATTTTTTTGCAGATTGGACGGAGATTCCAGACGCTACTCCGTTGCTAGAACCAGAGTACTGGGTGATGCACTTTGACGGATCAAAGCTACTCAACGGCTCGGGGGCTGGTGTATTGCTACAGTCACCAACAGGAGACAAGCTACACTACGTTCTGCAGATCCACTTCGAGGCTACAAACAACATGGCGGAGTATGAAGCACTCATTCACGGACTACGTGTAGCCAAGGATATTGGCATAAAGCTCATAGTTTACTGTGGAGATTCCAACTTGGTTGCCCAGCAGGTGGCTAGCACCTGGAACGCGCGGAACCCTATGATGGCGGCATATCGAGACGAAGTGGACGAGATAGCCAAGAGCTTCTTGGACTACGAAGTCAAGTATGTGCCTAGGGAGCAAAACGAGGTGGCTGATCTGTTGTCTAAGCTTGGATCAGGGGGCAAGCGAATTCCGCTAGGAGTTTTCCTAGACCACCTGCGCACACCATCCGTGAAGGGAGCCGACATCGACAACCCGGATAGAGTTGACTCTTTCGTCAACATGGTGTCCAAGGTCCCTCCGGCTTGGACAAAACCGTTCATGGAATACCTCGAACACGGAACTTTGCCCGATGACGAAGTCGAAAGACGACAAATAGTATGACGAGCAAAGGGTTATAGCATAATCAATGGGCAACTCTACAAAAGGAGCACTAGTGGTGTATACCTAAAGTGTGTTTCCCAGCTGCTAGAAGGTATGGAAATCCTGCGCGAAATCCATCTCGAAGATTGCGGTCATCACGCCGCTCCTCGATCGTTGGTTGCGAAAGCCTTCCAGCAAGGATTCTACTGGCTGACCGTGAAGGCGGACGCCGACAAGCTGGTTGAGACATGCATGGGATGCCAGTATTATGCCCAACAACCACATATTCCTGCTGAAGAACTACGAACAATACCAATAACTTGGCCGTTTGCAGTCTAGGGGCTAGACATGGTGGAACTGTTACAGACGGCACCTTGTGGGTTTACACATCTGCCTGTAGCATTTGATAAATTCACCAAATGGATAGAAGCTAAACCCATTATAAATCTTGATGGGGCAACTGCCCTCAGGTTTGTCCGGGATTTAGTGGTGAGATTTGGTCTCCCACATAGCATTATCACCGACAACGGAAGCAACTTGTCACTCGGAGAAGTGGAGGATTATTGCTGGGAGAAAGGCATCTGACTTGACCTTGCATCTGTGGCACACCCACAATCCAATGGTCAGGTTGAGCGAGCCAATGGATCAATTCTGCAGGGAATCAAGCCACGTCTTGAGGCGCCGCTACATAGAGCAGCTGGAGCCTGGGCGGAAGAATTTCCATCTGTGTTGTGGAGTTTGCGAACTACACCCAACAGATCCACCGGCTACACCCCTTACTTCATGGTATATGGAGTAGAAGCCATCTTACCTTCCGACATCCTCCACGATGCACCAAGAGTAGCCGCCTACAACGAGGATGACACTGAAGAATCCAGACGCCTAGATGTGGACCTTCTTGAGGAGGAGCACGTTTTGGCATGCCAAAGATCCGCCATCTACCAGTAGAAGCTACACAGCTACCATAGTCGCCGCGTTCGGCATCGCTCGTTTAAAGAGGGGGGTTTGGTGCTCCGACTTAAGCAGAAGAAGTCACACAAATTATCCCCGCCATGGGAAGGACCGTTCATCATAAGCAAGGCGCTGCTCAATGGGTCTTACTACCTTGTTGACAATCATGAACTAAAGGATAGACCCAACAAGGATCATAAGTGTCAGCGACGTGACCCGGATGATGACTACTCGGAGCTTGATCGGCCATGGAACATAGCACAGCTACATCCTTTTTACACTTAGCATTTTTTATCTAATTGTGTACCTCTTATATGATCAATGAAATAAAGCTCTTTGGTTCACTCATATTTCTGAGTCTTTTACCTCCCTTAGTGTTCATTTTTGGATCATGTAAAACCTTTATGCACAAGTCTTGCGTTTGCACTTGTGAAAATTCCGCCTACGGGCGTTAGCTTAAGTTTTCTGGTCTACACGTTCTTTGTCGTTTTTATGTGGATTCTGGAGTAGTAACTTTCGGCACTTGTTGTCGGCGATTTTGTGCTCGAGTTATTGACGGTGCCATTGGGCATCATCACCTAAGCGCATGGTTCCGACAACGAGTCTTCCGACTCACGAAAAGTCAAGCATAAGAACCAAAGTAATGGATAAGCCAGCACTTGCTTAAAAATATATACATGCTGGAAACTAGTTCTTAAGTAGCAGGACATAACAACCATTTTTTTCCGCCTTAAGTTACATCACCAAGTTTTTTTCCGCGCATACACCAAAGGTGAAACAAATATTACATAGTTTCTTTCATTCCTTGGGCGCAGGAGACTTGGAAGCAGCATCGTCACCAGCTGGAGAATCACCCTCAACGTCGGCGCTATGATGAGACTCGGAGGAATCTTGGTTGACGCTGTCGATGGTGTTCATGGGCACGAAGACGTCGATGTCCACCAACTCGGCAACTCTGGTGTCATAACCCGCGAGTGATGACAAGATGGCTTCATGATCAATCTCTTTGTCGTCATCGTCAACGTCGGGGATACCAGAGGTCACCGTGTCGATGTCGGCACCTTCGTAGTGTGCCTTCACCATTGACAGCGCCATCCTTGCGCCAGCCCGTGCACATGAAGCTTTCTAGCTTGTGACACGCTCGAGGGCTTGGTGCAGAATCTCCGAGTACTTCGTCATGGAGTCCGAGGCCTTGATGTATATCTGGAGGGACTTGGCAATCTCTTTGGCTTGGGTGATGGCGGTGTTGATAAAGTTGCCGGCAAGAACCATGCATTCCTTGTCCGAAGGAGGCGAGCAGGTTAAACCCATAGGAGCTGCAAATTCCGACAAGGAGCGCATGACTTCAATAAATTCAAAGTATCTAGACTACAGAAATACAAGGCGGAGGAAACTTACTAAAGATGCTGGCCTTAGCCTGCCATAGGGTGTCCGCCAGGGATTCTTTCTCTTGTTGGAGGAGCTTAAACGCCTCCCTGTGGCGTTGGTTTTGCTCATCAGCTGCTTGCTTCTGATCTTTTAAGATCGCAAGCTCCTCCTTCAAGCGATTGATTTCCGCGGAGGCGGAGTCCTGCAGGGCCTTCATGGAATCTTCATGCATTTTTAGCATTTCCTTTCTCTCCTCCTTAAGGATCTTGTTCTCGCTGTGCAGTTGCTGGATGTGCTTGGACTGCTCGACAATGTCCTTGGCCTTGGCGACATGTTCTGCAAGTCGGAGAAAACAAAGTACATAGTAAGTACTCGGAGCATGTAGGCACAAAAACAAGACGGAGTGCGCAAAAATAAAACAGACTCTTGTTTTTGATGATCTGTTCCTTCAAGATGGCAGTTTTACCCTTTTCGGCTTCAAGATCTGCGCGCATTTTCTGGTACTTGTCGTTGGCCATGCCCCTCCGAGCATTCTCGTTCTATGGAAAAAAGAAAAAAGTTAAACCATTGTTTAGTCTGCTTGGAGCACCTAGTCTGAAATTTTCCACCTAGGCGCTCGGGGGCTACAGCGAGAGTTTTTTACTTAGCAATATGCTTAGCTTTTCTTTAAGCATCTAGTCGGAGCTAATTCTGTTCTCGATTAGAAGCTTGGGGGCTACAGTATAAAGTTTTTAACTCGGAAAATGCTTAGCTTTTCTTTAAACATCTAGTCGGAACTAATTCAGTTACAACTAGAGGCTTGGGGCTACAGTATTGAAAATTATAAACACTGCGTATGCTTATCTTAAAGCATCTAGTCGGAATAGTTTGTTCCATCTAAATGCTTGGGGGCTACAGTGAGAGTTTTTTCTTACTTAGTCACTCTTAGAGCATATAGATGCAAAACCTATGGTTTTCCGTCTACATCCTCGGGGGCTATAGTGGGATACTCATATGAAATACAAAAGGAAAAGTAAAACTTACAAGTGCAATGATCTTGAGGTTTGTAGCGCTCTCGGCTAGCAGCTTGCCAAAGGAGATGCTATTTCTTTGCAAGATGTCCGCTTGTCGAAGGAGATCCTCAAGACCACACGTCGGAGATGACGGTACTCATCCAGGAACCAGAGTTGTGTTACTCGGCGTGAGCACCGGGTAAACTATATTCGGAAACTCAAAGGGTTTCTGGGGAGCAAGGGCACCGCCTCCGGCAGAAGTACCATCTTCCACCACCGCCTTGCCGCCACCGATGGCATCCTTAGCCGGAGCTTCAGCCATTTGTTGAGCGGTCCTCTCGTGTGTTGCCTGCTCACCGACAACAGCGAGCTCGGTAGAGGCGCCAGAATCCACTTCCATGACGGAAGGACCTAGTGCCTCCTTAGCTTGTGAGCTTATCGGGGCAGACAAAGGCTTGACGGCAGGAGTAGCAGGGGCGATGGCGGGGGAGGTGTCACGATGCAGCATATCCTTGATATTTCGAGAAGCCCCCAAAGTTTTGGAGGTCTTCTTGAGGCTGGTCGTGGCTTTCTTTCTGAAATATGCAAATGCATAAGTACATGAACAAGACAGACAGATAGACAATATCGGAGAATGAGAAGCTTACACTAGGAGGGGTGCTCTGGCAAAAATCCCGGTGGCTTTTCTCTTTTTCGCCTCCAGGGCGGCGGTTGTCTTTTTGGAGGCTCCACCCTCCGTCTTCTTCTTCTTGCCTCCGTTGGCATTGTCATAGGTGGAGCTCTTCCGCTTTCGCGCCAAAAGGACTTCGTCGTCGGGCACGACCGTGACTTCCTTCATCTTTGGATCATAGATATGAGGAGCCATTCTCATCTCATCTATGTCGCTAAGCTGTTAAGTAAGAAATCACTGTGTTAGATAAGATGATATTTGCAAGACGGGAGAACTGGAGTATATGTCGTACACGGAAAATAAATACCTACCTTTGGGCACTTGCCGTCTACAAACATGTCGTAGGTGATGGTGAAGCCACGCTTCTTATCCTTCACCTTGATGATGTCCTTTAGGCGGAGCTTGACGGAGTCGCTCGAGAAGTTATCCACGGAGATCCGGAGGCTATCCCTTCGATCACTGGTATACTCGTGCATATACTTCGCGCGGTGCTGCAGAGGTTGGATTCTCCTGATGAACCAGCACATGGCTAGGTCCAAGACGGATAAACCCGTCTCTACGTACCATTCGATCCGCCTTATAGCGCGGGAAGCATCGAGGTCGGAAGGAATGGAGGCTTGGTATCTCCATGTGGAAACTTCAGCGGCGGCTCCATCCGCGAAGTCCGGGTACGTCACTTCTCGGCCTGCCAGAGGAATGTCGGGGCCATAGAAGTACGTCCGCTGCCAATTCTTGCAGGACTCGTGGCTGACGATGTCGGGGAACCACTGGCCAGGTCGAATCTTGAAGCTTATGGTGCCGCAGTTCCTAAGCTCCTCCTTACTATGTCCGGCTTCACGTTTGACGGTGAAGAAGTACACGAATAAGTCTAACCTAGGCCTTATCCCTAGATAACCCTCGCAAAGTGTCGCGAAGTTTCTAAGCCTAAGATACTATTGGGGGAGAGGTTATGGGGCTGGACCTTGTAGTGGTTTAAGACGGAGAGGAAGAAGTGGGAGATGGGCAAAGAAACGCCGCGTACCAGCTGAGCCTTAAGGTACACCTTTTCTCCGACTTGGGGAGAAGGTGTCACCTCGCCGGCCGGCGCCACCCGCCAGGCGAGCCCCTCCGTCGCGCGGAGGTAGCCTTCGGCGACCATCTCTTGGATGTCGCGGTCGGTGATGTACGAGCCGCGCCAATCGCCCTTATGCGAGTCTGGCTCTTCCTCCAGTGGCTCTAGCGCGCCAGATTTTGATCGCCGCTGGTGGACTCGATCACCGCCGATGCGGGGATGACCAAGCCCTCTGGGGCACGACGACCGAGCTCTCCGGCTTCGCCACGGCTTCGCTCGATGCCGCCATGGATGGGGATGTGCTGCTGCTTGCCATGGAGTGAAGTATGGATGCGATTGGTGCAGATGGAAGCTAGGGTTTTCTTGAGGTTTCTCGCGGAGAGCTCGAGGAGGCGCACGGCTGGAGGAAGACGATGATGCGAGGAGAATGAGGTAAAAAGTGGAAAATGCCCCACGGTTACTATTTATCATCCTCGGCGTCAAGATTCGTGCAGCTTAATCGGACGGTTGCCGCGTAGACGACGTGTTCGCGAACATGCGCGGAAATTTCGCCATGTCTCCAACCATCGCCGCCAACGATTCGTATCGCTCGCGCGGGAAAATCGGATATGATTGCGTTCTCTGCATGTGTGAGTTACGAGGCGTCACTGACCTAAGACTACGTCGTCCTAGCTAACATGGGTAGATGAGCCGTCACATCGAAGATTCTGGCATAGACGGATTTAATCCGACTACGGAAGAGTACAATAGAAGATTTAGCATTTCTCCGGCTTACAAGTCAAAGACGGAGAAAAACCTTGCAGGGTTCTTTGGGAGGACTACAAGATGTTGCTTGACGATTTGCCGACATCCATCTAGACGGAGCATTCCACGTGAAGAGGCAAGACGGCGCAAGATCTCGGAGTTCTCCGGGGGCTACTGTTGGGGATATGCTATATGGGTATCCTTATAGCATGTCTCTTATCCGGCTAACCCGGGTGGCCCATAGTCGGTAGCATGGCCTATGGCCTGCTGGGCGGCCTAGTTAGGTGGATCCAGAAGGGAGGCCCATGTCGGATAAAGGAAGGCTACGGTGGAGTCACCGACGTACCCGGAGCCTTGGAGTGCAAGATACACAAGACTAGTAATAGAAAGTGTAGGACTCTGTAACCTGTCCAGCTAGGACTTTTCCCTGTAACCCTAGGACCTGGCGACTATATAAGTCGGGCCTATGGGAGCCTTTAGGGCACAACTTCAGACCATCATAGACAATCTCAGACAACCTCGCCATTATAGTGATTTATAGCAGGAGTAGGATTCCGCCACCGTCGTGGGATCTGAACCTGGGTAAGCTATGTTACCTCGTATCCGTCAACCGTCCACCTTACCCCATGTCTCTAAACCCACACTATGAGGACACCTCCATGGCGTACTCGTCAGCAATACCACGACATCATTACTGAATTAATAACTTCCAAGACTCAAGGAAACTCTTGGGTTATCTCCCAACAAGTACTTTTCTTTAACGCCTTTAAGTTAGGCACAAAAAGAAAGAAGAATCAAGTATTTTCAAATGAGGAAGCATTACCCCTCTTGTTATTTCCTTTCTTACATTTCTTCTTCTCTTTAGGGAAGATATGATTGCTTACCGGAGGAGCAAAATGCATAATGCCTTTTCCCACATCTATTCCTGCCCCAAGGTGTTTCAGTAGAGATATTCCAAGTGTGATCTGTCCTTTGCCTACATATTTAATAACAAGATAATCAGTAGTCAACATTTTTCCTAAGATTTTTGTAAACATACATTCAGCTATTCCAATGGATAATATAGTGGCATTGTTGGTAAGAGAGATTTCCTCTCCTCCTTCAGTAAGCCCCCAAAGACTCAAGGAATCATAAATATCTTTAGGCATGAGACAAAATTCAGACATGATATCACAGCGAGCATTAAAAAGTGTAGTGTTTATTGAGACTTTGATTGTGGGAAACCACTTTGAAGGCACAGGATTTATGGGAACATAATCATGGTAAGCCATAAGCGTGTGATAACAACTATTCGTAGTAGCAATACTGGTCTCAAGAGTGTTCAACCTAGCAAAAATATTTATGAAAGAGGAATCAGACTTGCCAGGTGTACATAAATCATGATTAATTTCTTTATGGCATCAAAAGCTTCATCCTCAGTACATAGCAAGAAATCTTTCTCAGCCATAGCATCCAAAGCATATCTATAACGAAGAGCAATACCACGGTAGAAACTATCAATGACCAAGCTAAGGCTTACCTTAGGCTCAGTTTCCCTTTGGAAAGCAGAGATTCTAGACCAATATTCTTTAAAACTTTCTTCACTTTTTTTGCTTAAAAGTGGAGATTTCTACCATAGGGTAAATAAAGGTTGGTCCAAAACCAAACATGGTAGCAACTAGAGCAGGAACTCATTTTTTTGTGTTTTTTAATAAAGCAAGCAAACCAAACTAGACTAGTTTTTTTTGGTTTTTTGAAAAGAGGCAAACAAAACCAAGCAAAAAAAACAAAGCAAACTAAAAACAAAGTAAAGAGAAAGGAAGTGGAGGACTCCCCTTGTGAAGACGTCCTTAGCCTCCCCGACAACGGCGCCAGAAAACTTGTTGATGGTGCTGACGTGGAGCACTTCGTTGGAAACCCCAAGAGAAGGTGTGATGAGCACATCAAAAAGTCTTCCCTAAGTAGAGACCGAGGTTATCGAACCAAAAGGAGGAAGGAAATGTCACACAGGTGTTGCAAGCAACGCCGATACCTGCACAACACAAACTCAAGACTTTTCCCCAACGAATAGTGAGGTTGTCAAGCTCACCGGCTTGCTATAACAAAGGATTAAACATACCATGTGGAAGGTAATGGTTTGCAGAAAGTAAACAAGTAATAGTGGAAGATGTATCAATGGTAAAGATTGGACCGGGGTCCATAGTTCACTAGAGGTGCTCTCCTTAGATAAACAACATGGCATGAAGGGTAAACAAATTACAGCAGGGCAATTGACAGGAACTGAGCAAGGCATAACAATGCAATTACTAGTCAAAAATATCCTATGAGGTTGATTGGACAATACAACAAGATACATAGACCATCATCCAACTACATCTATGACTAGAAGTCCACCTTCAGGTTATCATCCAAACCCCCTCCAGTATTAAGTTGCAAGCAACAGACAACTGCTTTAAGCAAAGTGTGTAAGGTAAACAGTCCACATGTTCCATGAACAAGAGACCGTTGGTTTCTCCCTAGTAGCAACAAAACATCTACAACCGAAGAGATTATTGTCACTTCCCTTGGAAACTAGAGGCATGAACCCACTATCGAGCATAAATACCCCCTCTTGGAGTCACTAGCAACTACTTGGCCAAGATAGCTACTAACAACGGAGAGCATGCAAGATCACAAACAACACAGACATGATAGAATCATAAAGACAAAACCATTAATCAAACAAACATAATAATCTCAATATCCATCGGATCCCCGCAAACACAACATGCATGATTACAAATAGATTAGATCTTGATCATGAACGGAGCTCACAAGATCTATACATGAAAGCACAAAGGAGGAGATACAACCATCTAGCTACTACATGGACCCATAGTCCAAGGTGGAACTACTCACGCATCATATCGGAGAGAAGGCCTCCGGGATGATCTCCCCTCCGGCAGGGTGCCGGGAAGAACTTCAGATCCCCCCCCGATCTAGGGACGATGGTGGCGGCGGCTACATACGGTTTCGTGGAGATTTTATCGGGTCCTCAGGGTTTCTGCATCGGGGGCTTCTTATAGGCGAAGGGGGAGGCCGAGGCGGTGGCCAGGGTGGCAAACCCTAGCCAGGCGCGGGGCAGGGCCCACCCGTGCCTGGGGTGGGTCTGGCCCCCTTGGCTGGCCCCTCCGGCTCCCCTCTGGACTTCTTGTTCCCCACGGAAAGTAATTGACTTTGACGTTTGTCCCGTACAATTCCGAGAATATTTCTTTACTAACTTTTCTGAAACCAAAAACAGCAAAAAATAGGCATCTGGCACTGTTGCAACTTGTTAGTAGGTTTGTACTAGAAAACATGTAAAAAGCACCTCAAAGTGTGGACAAGTAAAGCAAAGTAGATACTAAACAAACATGGAGCATCAAAAATTATAGATATGTTTCCAACGTATCAGCATCCCCAAGCTTAACTCCTGCTCGTCCTCGAGTAGGTAAGTGATAAAAAGAATAATTTTTGAGGTGGCATGCACCCTCACAATAAAGATCCAACCATTTGCAAGCATTGAAAGATGGGATCAAAGAACTCTAAACATGTGCATGCAAGATGGAGTTCTAACAGTAGGACATAGTAACTATGCATGCAACATGACAAGCTACAAACAAATATCATGAATAACATGCATTGAAAAAAGTTTGTTTGTTTCACATACAGAAAACATAGCATAGAGGCAATCTTCTTGTCCCACGGAAAGTAATTGACTTTGACGTTTGTCCCTCAAAGTTTTATTATATTCATTTATTTTTCACATAACAAGACTTGGAAAATCTTGGGATGTGACAAATAATCTCAATATCCATCGGATCCCCACAAACACAACATGCATGATTACAAATAGATTAGATCTTGATCATGAACGGAGCTCCCAAGATCTATACATGAAAGCACAAAGGAGGAGATACAACCATCTAGGTACTACATGGACCCATAGTCCAAGGTGGAACTACTCACGCATCATACCGGAGAGAAGGCCTCCGGGATGATCTCCCCTCCGGAAGGGTGCCGGGAAGAACTTCATATCCCCCCCGATATAGGGACGATGGTGGTGGCGGCTATAGACTGTGTCGTGGATTTCTGATCGGGTACTCAGGGTTTCTGCATCGGGGGCTTCTTATAGGCGAAGGGGGAGACCGAGGAGGCCGCCAGGGGCGCCAAACCCTAGCCAGGTGCGGGGTGGGGCCCACCCGCGCCTGGGGTGGGTCCAACCCCTCTGGTCGGCCCCTCCGGCTCTCCTCTGGAATTCTTGTTCCCCACGGAAAGTAATTGACTTTGATGTTTGTCCCGTCCAATTCCGAGAATATTTCTTTACTAACTTTTCTGAGACCAAAAACAGCAGAAAACAGGCATCTGACACTGTTGCAACTTGTTAGTTGGTTAGTACCAGAAAACATGTAAAAAGCACCTCAAAGTGTGGACAAGTAAAGAAAAGTAGATACTGAACAAGCATGGAGCATAAAAAATTATAGATACGTTTCCGACGTATCAGAATTCAGGCAATAGCTCTTAGCAACTTTATTGGGGAAATATACAGTATGCTCTTTGTCATTAATATTGAATGTTACTTTTCCTTGATTACAATTGATGACAGCACCTGCAGTATTAAGAAAAGGTCTCTCAAGAATAATAGACATATTATCATCTTCAGGCATTTCAAGCACAACAAAATCAGTTAGAACCAAGCAATTATGAGCTACTTGCATAGGAACATCCTCACATATACCAACGGGAATAGCAGTTGACTTATCAGCCATTTGCAAAGATATATCGATTGGTATCAACTTTTCTAGCTTGGGTATCTTGTAGAGAGAAAAAGTCATAACACTAACTCCAGCTCCCAAATCACATAAAGCAGTTCTAACATAATTATTCTTAATAGAGTAAGGAATAATTGGTATACCTGGATCACCAAGTTTGTTTGGAACCTTACCATTGAAGGAATAATTAGAAAGCAAAGTAGAAATATCCTCATTAGGAATCTTCCTTTTATTAGAGATAATATCCTTCATATACTTTGAATAAGGAGACAACTTAATAGCATCAGTCAAAGGAATTTGCAAAAATAAAGGTTTCATCCACTCACAAAACTTGTTGTAGTGTTCTTCCTCCTTTGACTTGTGTTTCTTACCTGGAAAGGCATAGGCTTCTGCACCCAAGGTTCTCTCTCTTTACCATGTTTATTAGCAATAAAATATTCCTTTGTGTACCTATTGTTCTTAGTGTGCTTTTCAGGTTCTTCCTCAACTTCCTCCTTATCAGGAGCATCATTTTTATCATTACCACTCTCAGTTTCAGCATCAGAGACAAATATACTATTAGGATCTATAGCAGGTTCAAGTGGTTCCTCAACTATTTTGTGTTCCTTTTTTCTTTCTCTTACAGGACTACCACTACTCTCACCTTGTTGGGAATCCTGCTCAATTCTTTTAGGGTGTCCTTTTGGATATAAAGGATCTTGAGTAGCTATACCACTCCTAGTTCTAATTCCATAAGCATGTTTATCTCCTGAGGTATTAACTATCATATCCTTTTGTACCTTAGCAAGTTGATCAAGTTGGGTTTGGACCATTTGAAAGTGTTTACAAAGCATTTTAATATCATTTGAAGTTCTTTCCACGATATCTTTCAACTCTTTAATAGCTCTAGAGTTTTCCAATAAATGATTCTAAACTTGTTTATTAAAATTACCTTGTTTAACATTAAAAATGTCAAGTTCCTCTAAACATTGATCGGGAGGCTTACCATAAGGAATATCACCTTCATCAAAGTGTTGGAGAGAGTGTACTTCAATAGTAGATGAGTGGATAATTGGCTTACATAATTATTCTATAGGAGGTAGATTCTTCACATCTTCAGCTCTAATACCTTTCTCCTTTAGACACTTCTTAGCTTCCTTCATCACTTCCTCATTTAATGTAAAAACTCCCCTCTTATTTGGTGTTGGTGTTGAAACTGGTCTAGGCACATCTGGTTCAGGAATAATAGTCTCAGGTGTATTTAACTCAGTTGAAGTCCAATCATCATAATTCTTGCTTATCTTAGCCATTAATTCTTCAGCATCTGTATGAGTTCTTTTCCTAAAAACACAATCAGCAAAGCTATCTAGGTATGTCCTAGAGTCATCAGTTAGTCCATTATAATAAATATCAAGAGGCTCATTTTTAGGTAATGGACATCCAGGATGTGCATGAATCAAGGCACAAAACCTTGTCCATGACCCAGGCAATTTCTCTTCTTCTCCCTGTTTAAAATCAAAAAGTCTCTGCAAAGCAGCATGTCTACCACTAGGAGGAAAATATTTCTGGAAGAAAGAATCAATCAAACAATCAGGGCTATCAATGGATCCAGGAGGTAATCTATTAAACCAAGCCCTAGCTTCTCTTTTTAGTGAAAAAGGGAAGATCTTAGTAACAAAATACTTACGCATCTTAAAATCATCAGAGAATAAAGCACTCATAGTAGAAAGCTCATTCATATGAGCCACAGCACTCTCATTTTCAGTCCCACAAAAAGGTTCTTTCTCAACAATCTAAATAGGATAAATCAAGAGAGAAATCATAATCTTTATCTTTAATATCTATGGAAGAAGTGGCAAACTTAGGATCAAAGGAAAACTTACGAATAATGGTGCGTCTAGCAAGGAGACTCTTAATAGCAGTAGTACCATGTGTGTTTTGGCACTCTTCAACAAATTCATCAGTGAACTCAATGTAACCATCATTAATATCATAACTCTCACTAGACTCAGGTGAGCTAACAGGTGTAACAGTGTCTTCACTAGGAGTTTTAGTATTTCCTAGACTAGCCATAGCAGAATCTAGGAAAGGACCTAATGAACCACTCGCATCAAGCACAGTAGAAGTAACATCATGAGTATCAAAAGCAGTTTTGAACTCAGTAGTAGAAGCAGTGTGTGTAGCATGTGTATGTTGTGGTGGTGTAATAAGCTTACTTATAACAGACGGTGAATCAAGAGCAGCAGAGGTGTTTAGGACTGTACCTCTTCTTGTAGTGGATGGTAAAATAGGTGTAGAGGTCCCAATCTTTAATAAGATAGAGCTCCCTGTGTTTACAATGCTAGTCCCTGGATCATTAGCTAGCATCCACAGTTTAGATGTAATATCAAGAAACAAGGGTCATAATATAACTTTATAACCAGGTATAACATAATTTTATTACATCAAACATAGCTCATTAGGCTATTACATTACATTGCAGCGGAATAAATATAGTCATGGGTCCTTCATCTTCAAAGTGCCACAGGCAGATGTTGGTTGTAGACTTTGTAATCCTAATCAATCAATCTTCACTAAAACAATCAACCTGCAACATACAAGTTACAGCCACAAAGGGTCAATACATTTGAATTGTATTGGCAAGTGATACTATATTTGTATAGTGGAATCTATCATCTATATGCATTTGGCTAAGTGGAGTTGAGGCTTGCATTGCTCAAAATAGATTTTTCCTTAACATTTGAAAATACTAAGTTTTTTGCTTGACAAAATCATTTTTTCCTCAATCAAAGATTTCAAGATCCTTGTACCAAGCCATCTCTCCATCAATGATTGAAGAATTCAAACAATCCCTTGTTTAAACCACAAGATTTTAATTTAGAAATTGGAATGATGAGATTCTTGATTGCTTCCATGTCTTGATGCTCAAATTGTCCTTTACCAGGGACATGGCTAAGTACTTAGGTTTTACACTCTGCAGAGGTGGTGCACTTTCCCCACAAGACTTGGTTTCCCAAGACAAGATCTTTCAGAAGCCTTCCCTTAGACCAAAATGGACGCGCTCCAACCTATCAAACACTACCACCCACTGTCCATACGGCTAAGTTCTTGCAACCTATATGATCATGGCAGAGCCCATATTGCCAAGTGGTTGCACTTGAAGCTTCTCAACATTTGACATCTCAAATCTCTTTGTTTCCTGGGTGGCATTCCACAAGTGAAATACACAAGCCAAGCCTATGGCATTGTGAACCACTCAACCATTCTCCACCAAGCAAGCCCATTCCACCCAGGTGATTCATTAACTTAGTTGTTTTATTAGACAAAATCACAAGTCCTTAGACTTAGAATATTTTTCCATAGTGTGAATATATATTCCACCCATGTTTTCTATTAGCTAGGCTAAGCTTGGTAGTAGTAGGAATCTCTAACTTAGGATAAATCCTACTAAGGATTCATCTACTAGGTTTTCCTATAGCAAGATCTATACTTAGCAAAATCCATGCAAGTTTTACTTAGCAAAATCACTAATGCATAGTGAAAGTAATAGGATAGAAAGTATGAAGCATCACTTGCCTTTTTGGTAGGGAATGGTGGTTCAATCCTTGGTCTTGTTAGTTTCACACTTCACTACAAGTCAAACAAGCAAACACCAATTCAATTTTACATTCCAAACCAATAATCACTCAAACAATTTCACACACACAAGACAAATGGAAACTAATTCATGCATGGGAGCATGCACAAGATAGTTTTATTTTGCAAAGGGGTCTCTATGGGGTTTCTATTAAGGCAAAAACTCTTAAGTTGTTCACCAATTGAGTTGCTATTGCAAAGCTTGGTGTTTTGGGGTCAGTAGGTTTGGTCCAAAACATTTTCTCAAAGTTTTCCATTTAAAACCATTTTCATAAACAAAACAATAGTTTTGTTTGGCTAGAAATGGACTAAACTAATTAATCCATCCTAACCCTTTCCAATTTCATTTTCCAAAACATTGGTTGGTTCCTAGGGTCAGTAAGGTCACAACAAACCAATTTGCAAAGGTTTTATCCTTAAATTCAATTTTTAAACAATTTTTCTACTCTAAATAAGTACACAAATGTTTCTGCAAATTCAAACAAGATAACAGATACTATTTTCTAAACTAACTCCACAGTTGGATAGGGCTTGTTCTCCTGAATCCATTGATATAAAATTTGTCAAATTTGGACGTGTGGATCAAAAGTTATAAGTGTTTGAAAATGGCAACAAATTCTGATTTCAATTTCTGTTTTTAAACAGACAGGTGACACGCGACACGTTTCTATTCGCGGGTACCGCTTCGCTCGGATCGACAGATAGGGGCCGTTAGATTTTAGTTGCATCGCACGGTCCAGAGATGTTACTTACCCCTTCACTCTTGTTCTATCCTAGTCGTCAGATCAAGATCGGATGGCTACGAGATGTTTGCTAGGAACTGGCGGCGCGAGTTCACCGGCGAGCGGTGGTGCGGTCAGTTGGCGGCGGCGCTGACGAGGCCGGAAGCAAGAATGGGTAAGAAGATGCTCACCAGGCTCAGGAGAATACGGCGATGCTCAACGTGCTGCTGGTTCGACGAGGGGCACTCTAGAGTGGGCTCGATTTCTCGCCGGAGTTCCTGCTGGCGTCGGGTTCGCTCGGGCGTCGTCGGAGACGGGTCTATGATGCACGCTAGGACAAACGGAAGACAGTATCAGAGGCGCAAGACCAAGGTTATGCTGTGTGCGTGATCTAGGAGGCGCGGGGTGGTCGGAGTTCACCTGAAATGCTCGACGGAGCAATGGCAGACGGCGGCGCACGCTCGGTGTCGTCGTTGCTGATGCTCAGGGGCGCCCGCGGTTGAACGGAGGGTGCTGGAAGATGCTACAGGAAGTGGGGAATGTGACTGCGTGCTTGGAATGGCAAGGAGTGGCAAGACACGGCCGGAATTCTCGCCGGAGCGTCGTCGGAGACAGAGACAGTCGAGGAGGGATTGTGGCGGCCTGGAGGCGTGTCGAGGAGGGGCGTCTGGGGGAGAAAGGAGAGGAAAGCCTGGCGTTTAACGCTGAGTGGTCACGGTGAGGAGTAATCGCTGCAGTAAAGTGTATTGACCGCGATAATTTAACGACAGAAACGGTCGCGAGGTGAGGGAAGAAGGAGTCGCGGGGAGGAAGAAGAGCAGTGGGGTGTGGGGTCTGGTGTCAGTGAGAAAATAGACGAGGAAGAGGTCCACTTGTCAGTCTCCTTGCGGGTAAGTTCCTGAGTGTGAGAAAAATGGTTCGGGGGGAAAAATAGGAGCTGGGCTAGGTGGGCTGGAGTTGGGCTGACTTAGTTGGGCTGGGTCTGTTTCCTCTATTTTTTTTCTGTCTATTTGTTTTATTCTTTTCTAATTCTTTTTCTGTTTTGATTTTAAACAAACAAACACATTCAAAATGATTCAAACAATCATCAAGCTTTTCAAATATGAATTTGGTTCTGCTTAACATCATAATTCACATTCTAAATTAAAATATTATTTTAAATCTTTTTAGGTTCCATTTATTAATTAAATAAATGGATCATTAGTTATTTAATAAAATAGGGTTTGTTTTATTTAATAAAATCTTCATTAGAAATCCAAATGTTTTTTAAAACCAAATCAGTAGGTTTATTTGGAAATAATTTCATTTGGAAATCTTGTTTAAAATAAAATAATCCTTTTACTTTAGGGTCCATTAATAATTAAATAAAATGGAACTCAGTTATTAAATCAAAATAGGGCTTGATTTTATTAATAAAATCTTTATTTGAAACCTAAATATTTTCAAAATCAAATTAGTAGGTTTGATTTGGGAAATATATAATATTTGGAAATTTGTTTTAAAACAAACTAACCTTTTATTTTAGTGTCCATTATTAATTTTTATAAT
This sequence comes from Avena sativa, assembly GCA_916181665.1. Taxonomy (NCBI): domain Eukaryota; kingdom Viridiplantae; phylum Streptophyta; class Magnoliopsida; order Poales; family Poaceae; genus Avena; species Avena sativa. Next base: position 382,270,582 of record OV702282.1, read on the forward strand.
AGACTTCCATTATTATTTCAAATAGGTTTTATTTTATTGAGATATTTATTTTGAAATCTAAAAATAAAGCCAAAACACTTTAGTAGGTTTTAATTAAGAAAATAAAATACTTAGAAAACTTATTTAAAATAATTTAACAAGCTTTGATGTTTTTAATTAAAAAGGTAAAACCTTTTATTAAATAAAGTTGGATATTAAATCCTTATTATTTTATTTAAGCAATCCTTTATTATTTTTAACTAAACCTTTGCTTATTTTATTTAAAATAAAATGTTTTAATTCAAAAGCTTGGCCAAGTTTTAATTTGGCTTTATAAAATAATCTTTATTTATAAATCCATCTTTTCTTTTGAATACCAAATCTTTTTATTTAAAGATTCAAAATAGTAATTTTAAAACATTTTAATTTCCTTTATTAAATGTTTAACTTTGTAAATCCTTTTAGGGTTTTATTTGATTCAAATGGGTTTGAGGTTCCATTTAAATTCAAAAAGTTTCTTCTGGCTCTGAAAATCAAACAAAGTTTTATTTTATTAATTTATTTTCACATTACAAGATTTGGAAAATCTTGGGATGTGACAATAGGGAACTTTCCATCACGAGACTTCCCCATGGTGAAAGGAGTAGCAGTTAACATAATAGATCCAAGTGAACTTACAAATAAAGCTAAGCTCCCCGGCAACGGCGCCAGAAAATAGTCTTGATGACCCACAAGTATAGGGGATCGTAACAATCTTCACGGGTAGTATTACCCAATTTATTGATTCGACACAAGGGGAGCCAAAGAATACTTGCAAGCCTTAACAACTAAGTTGTCAATTCAGCTGCACCTGGAAATAGTTCTTGCTCACAGAAGTTTATCAGTAGCAACAGTTTATAGTAGCAACAGCAACAGTGAATCAGGAGAAATAGTAATAGTAACGGTAACAGTAGGATTCGAGTGTGGTAGGCATAGGGATGGATGGGCGGGCGTTGCATGGACGATTCTAAACGTGTAACTTAAAGATCTAGGGAATTGGAGATAAATAATAACAAGGATCCAAGTACTAAACAATCCTATGCATGTGCTCCAAGTATAGTCATACTTTCTCACAATGAGAACTTGCACAACATCTTCTGTCCAGCCAGCATGTGGCAGCGGGGCCTCTAGGGAACTACTGGCAATTAAGGTGCTCCTTTTAATAGAGCACCGGAGCAAAGCATTAACACTCCGTGAACACATGTGATCCTCACACCACAGCTATTGATGGTGCCCAGCACTTGTCGTGGGACGCTTCATTGGAAACCCCAAGAGCAAGGTATGAAGTAGCACAACAGCAAGTTTCCCTCAGTAAGAAACTGAGGTTATCAAACCAGGAGGAGGAAGGAAACGTCACACAGGTGTTGCTAGCAATGCGGAGACCTGCACAACACAGACTCAAGACTTTGCCCCAACGAATAAGTGAGGTTGTCAAGCTCACCAGTTTGCTGTAACAAAGGATTAAACGTATGGTGTGGAAGGTAATGGTTTGTAGCAAGTAAACAAGTAACAGTGGAAGATGTATCAATGGTAATGATTCGACCGGGGTCCATAGTTCACTAGAGGTGCTCTCCTTAGATAACAGCATGACATGAAGGGTAAAAAAATTACAGCAGGCCAATTGACAGGAACTGAGCAAGGCATAACAATGCAATTACTAGTCAGAAAGATCCTATGAGATTCAATTGGGCAATACAACAATATACATAGACCGCCATCCAACTGCATCTATGACTAGAAGTCCACCTTCAGGTTATCATCCGAACCCCCTCCAGTATTAAGTTGCAAGCAACAGACAACTGCTTTAAGCAAAGTGTGTAAGGTAAACAGTCCACATGTTCCATGAACAAGAGATCGTTGTTTTCTCCCTAGTAGCAACAACACATCTACAACCGAAGAGATTATTGTCACTTCCCTTGGAAACTAGAGGCATGAACCCACTATCGAGCATAAATACCCCCTCTTGGAGTTACTAGCAACTACTTGGCCAAGATAGCTACTAACAATGGAGAGCATGCAAGATCACAAACAACACAGACATGATATAATCATAAAGATAAAACCATTAATCAAACCAACATAATAATGTAAGGTTCCCAACCTATAATAAGGTAGAGATCCCTGTGTTTACAATGCTAGTCCCTGGACCAATAGCTAGCATCCACAGTTAAGATGTAATATCAAGAAACAAAGGTCATAATACAACTTTATAACCAGGAATAAAATAATTCATTACATCTTACATAGCTCATTTGGCTATTACATTACATTGCAGCAGAATATCTATAAGCATGGGGTCCTTTATCTTCAAAGTGCCACAGGCAGACATGTTGGTTGTAGACTTTGTAATCCTAATCATTTAACTTCACTAATATCAATCAAACCTGCAACATAACAAGTTACAGCCACAAGGGTCAATACATTTGAATTGTATTGGCAAGTGATACTATGGTAGTATAGTGGAGTCTATCATCTATATGCATTTGGCTAAGTGGAGCTTAGGCTTGCATTGCTCAAAATAGATTTTCCTTATCATTTGAAAACACTAAGTTTTTGTTTGGCAAAAAATCACCCAAGGCATCTACCAATCAAATATTGAAGATCCTTTAACCCTTGTTCAATCCACAAGTTTTTAACTTAGAAATTTGGATGATGAGATTCTTGATAGCTTCCATGCCTTGATGCTCAAATTGTCCTTTGCCAGGGACATGGCTAAGTACTTATATTTTACACTCTACAGAGGTGGTGCACTTTCCTCACAAGACTTGGTTTCACCAAGACAAGATCTTTCAGAAGCCTTCCCTTAGACCAAAATGGACGTGCTCCAACCTATCAAACCCCTACCACCAACTGTCCATTTTACTAAGTTATTGCAACCTATATGATCCAGGCAGAGCCCATAATGCCAAGTGGTTGCACTTGAAGCTTCTCAACTTTTGACATCTCAAATCTCTTTGTTCCTGGGTGGCCCTCCACAAGTGAGATACACAAGGTAAACCATAAAAATGGGCATTGTGAACCACTCAACACAAACCATTCCTTCCATTCCACCCAGGTGATTCATTCTCTTAGTTGTTTTATTAAACAAAACACAAGTCCTTAGACTTAGAAATTTTTCCATAATGTGAATATATATTCCACCCTTGTTTTCTACTAGCTAAGCTAAGCATGATAGTAATAGGGATCTTAACTTAGGAAATTTCTACTAAGGTTTCATATACTAGGATTTCCCATAGCAAGGTTTATACTTAGAAAAATTCCATGCAAGTCTTACTTAGAAATATCACTAATGCATAGTGAAAATAATGGGAAAAAAGTATGTCGCATCACTTGCCTTCTTGGTAGAGTATAGGTTCACTTCTTGATCTTTGCAATGTTCACACACTTCAAGTCACTACAATTCAATCAAGCAAACAATATTTCAATCTACCATTCAAGCATTTCATCACATAAAATAATAAACATAACAATACATGCAAGCATGCAAAAGGGTTGTTTTATTTGTAAAAGTGGTTTCTAATGGGTAATAAACATTTGGATATACCTAATGGTCATGCTATAAAGTGTCAAAGTCATTTGCAAAAGATCTCACTTTTATAAACCATTTTCTAAACCAAGTCATTATTTTATGTAGTTCTATAGGGTTCACCAAATACATTTTTCAAATCATAAAACTTGGTGTTTGGGGTCAGAGAGTTTGAAACAAAACATTTCCCAAAGGTTTTCTTCCAAAACCATTTTTAATAAATAAACCATACTTTTATTTGACTAGAATTGGTTTTAAATCCAAGATTCATTCTTTTGCATCACCAAATATATTTTTGAAACCACAAAGTGATTACTAGGGTTAGTAGGTTCAAAACACACCATTTGCCAAAGATTTTATCCCCAAAATCATTTTTGAACAATTTTTATATCCTAAACAAGCATACACAAGTTTCTGCAAAAACAAACATTTTACCAGAAGCTTTTTACTAAAAAAATGGCATAGTTGGATAGGACTTGTTTTTATGAACCCATTGATATAAAGTTTGCAAAATTTGGACATGTGGTTTGAAAATTATGGAATTTACAAAATCGCATATCTAATAGATTCAAATCTGTTTTTAAAACAGACTCTGGGCCACGTGTCTTATTTCTATTCGACGAACACGATTCACGTGGATCGCGTGCTGTGAGGCGTTGGATCTAACTGAATCGCACGGATCAGATTGCATACCCTTTCGCTTTAAGTGAAACTATCGCGTGCCTCGGATCTGGATCGGACGGCTGATGCGTGTTTGACCAAACGTTGGCGGCGCTGGCGGCGGCGACTGGCGGCGGAGCAGCCAAATGGTGGTGGTGCTGGCGATGCAGGAAGCGAGAGAGGCTGGGGAGATGCTCACAGTGTTCGCGGCGTCATGGGGAAGCTCAAGGCGGTTGTCGTTGCTGAAGGGGCGCACAGGAACGGATCGGATTGCTCGCTGGAGCTGTGCTCACTGTCGGGTCCGTCTGGTTGTTGTCGGAGGCGAGGTTATAGGCCATGCCAAAGCAAAAGAAGGCCACTGTTAGGTGCACGCGAAGATGCTGAACATGGGGCTTGCAAGTAGAGAGAAAGGGGCGATCTGTTCTTACGGGGAGGGGTCGCCGGAGAGGTTTCAGGCGTCGGTGGTGTTCAGAGTTCGTCCTTGCCGACGCTCTGGGGCAAGCGTGGCCAAGCTGGAACCACCAGTAGATGCGCACTGGTCTGGGGAGTAGTATCGCGTGCACAAGGGGGCAGGGTATGGTCAGGCATCGCCGGAATTTGTACTAGACCTCATCGGAGCCAGTGGGGTTGCGTGGAGAAATCCGTGCAGCCTGGTGGCAGAGAGGAGGCGGTGTTTGGGGAGAATGGAAGAGGGGAGGGAGGCGCCTTTATCCTACGTGATGGCTGGGCGAATTAACCTTGATTCAATGTGAATTTTAAGCCACGAATTTACACCAGAAACGGCAGAGATGAACTGGGGGCAGAGTCAGCGGGTTGAAGACGATGACAGCGCAGTGTGGAGCAGCTTCGTCAGCGAGAGATGGAAGTGCGAGTGGGGTCCTGTCGTCAGTGAGGGCGTGGGTAGGTTTCGGAGTGCGAAACGTTTTCCTGCGGGGAGAGAGCTAGTTGGGCTAGACTAGGCTTGCTGGGCTGGCCAGATGGGTTGGGCTAGTTTCCATTTTTTTATACTCAATCTTTTTCCTTTTTCCATTTGATTTTCTGTTTTGGTTTTATTCAAACAATTAATTCAAACATCAAATCAAATCAAACCACCACCAAACTTTGAACAATTTTTTGTTCTGTTTAACAACACAAACCAAAGTCCAATATAAAATAATACTTTTATTCTTTTAGGATCTATTTAATAATTAAATAAAATAGACCTTAATCATTAATTCAAATAGGATTTGTTTTATTTAAAATATCCATTTGAAATCTAAATATTATCAAAACCAAATCAGTAGGTTTTATTTGAAAATATAAAATACTTGGAAAACTTGTTTAAAATAATTTAACAAGTTTTGATGTTTAATTGAAATGGTAAAACCTTTATTTTTAATAAAATTGGATATTAATAAATACTCATTATTTTGTTTAAATAACCCTTTACTCCTTTAATCAAAACAAAATATTTTACTTCAAAAACTTGGCCAAGGTTTAATTTGGCTCTATAAAAATAGTCCTTATTTATATTTCTACCTTTTCATTTGAAAACCAAATCTTTTTATTAAAAGATCCAAAAATACTAATTCCAATTATTCAAATTTTCCTTTATTAATTCTTTATATTTTCAAATCCCTTTAGGATTTGTTTGATCAAATAGGTTTGAAGGTTTCCAATTGGAATCAAAAGTTTCTTCTCACCCTGAAAATCAACAAAGTTTTATTATATTCATTTATTTTTCACATAACAAGACTTGGAAAATCTTGGGATGTGACAAATAATCTCAATATCCATCGGATCCCCACAAACACAACATGCATGATTACAAATAGATTAGATCTTGATCATGAACGGAGCTCCCAAGATCTATACATGAAAGCACAAAGGAGGAGATACAACCATCTAGCTACTACATGGACCCATAGTCCAAGGTGGAACTACTCACGCATCATATCGGAGAGAAGGCCTCCGGGATGATCTCCCCTCCGGCAGGGTGCCGGGAAGAACTTCAGATCCCCCCCCCCCGATCTAGGGACGATGGTGGCGGCGGCTACATACGGTTTCGTGGAGATTTTATCGGGTCCTCAGGGTTTCTGCATCGGGGGCTTCTTATAGGCGAAGGGGGAGGCCGAGGCGGTGGCCAGGGTGGCAAACCATAGCCAGGCGCGGGGCAGGGCCCACCCGTGCCTGGGGTGGGTCTGGCCCCCTTGGCTGGCCCCTCCGGCTCCCCTCTGTACTTCTTGTTCCCCACGGAAAGTAATTGACTTTGACGTTTGTCCCGTACAATTCCGAGAATATTTCTTTACTAACTTTTCTGAAACCAAAAACAGCAAAAAATAGGCATCTGGCACTGTTGCAACTTGTTAGTAGGTTTGTACTAGAAAACATGTAAAAATCACCTCAAAGTGTGGACAAGTAAAGCAAAGTAGATACTAAACAAACATGGAGCATCAAAAATTATAGATATGTTTCCAACGTATCAGCATCCCCAAGCTTAACTCCTGCTCGTCCTCGAGTAGGTAAGTGATAAAAAGAATAATTTTTGAGGTGGCATGCACCCTCACAATAAAGATCCAACCATTTGCAAGCATTGAAAGATGGGATCAAAGAACTCTAAACATGTGCATGCAAGATGGAGTTCTAACAGTAGGACATAGTAACTATGCATGCAACATGACAAGCTACAAACAAATATCATGAATAACATGCATTGAAAAACGTTTGTGTGTTTCACATACAGAAAACATAGCATAGAGGCAATCTGCTTGTCCCTCATAGATTAGCAAATAGATGCATAGGACACCTTCAAAGTTCACAAGGGTGACTAGAAACAAATAGCACAAGAACAAGTAATATCACAATATGGATCAATTAAGAAGCTTTGGAACACTGCACACAGAATGACAACTATGCTCTCTTAATGGTGCCTAAAGGTAGAAGGTGGAGACTCAATAATGGTGGAACAAAGGCCTTTTTTGTAAAGGAAGCAGGGATTACAAGTTTCAAAAAAGAGCTTCCAAACATTATGGTACTTGTTAGCTTTCAGCCCTCATTGCCCCTATCATAAGCATCTTGAAGTGGTTAAGGTTAAAGTGGCAAAGCTGGAGTATATGCTTGACGAAGTATAAGTTGGCAATCTCAAGTCCCTTGAATACGAGGGCCACACCTCATGCATACTCAACTTTGGGTACAGGTAAGTTCTTGTCATTATAAGTATTTGCATATCATTGAGAACTGCCAACAGGGTACCCCTTGCACATGGTACAGGAGCTTTCCCATAACCAAAATGACAAGGCAAGCAGACAATGAGAATCTCAGCAATCTTTTTATTTACCATATGCATAGATTTTTATTGAGGATGCTTCATAGATAGCTTATTTTGGTGATGCTGCAAGTTCCGCCATGATTAGGCATGGCTTAGGCTAGCGGCCCAGGCGTTTCTCTAACATAGGATACAAACTTCATGGACTTATAATTTCCCTCTTTATTTCACACCGGTGACATCCATAGACAAAAGAACATGATATCAACTGAGTACAGAGTACATGTGCAATGTTGAAAACATTCCCCGTGACAGCACGGTTCTGCTAATTCCAACTTATAAGTGCAAGCATATACAACAAAGTTGTTACAATGGTTCAATTTTGTTAGGGGCAAAGAATAAAGTGTGCCATCAATTTCGTGAGGGCTTTAATCACTAAGTTTTCACATAACAAAATAGTTTTTAATTGGAAGGTAGCTGAAAACAAGAATATACTTGGAATGGTGTAAAACATCATGCATAGGAGTTTATAGTGGACACTTTGGATTAACTTGGTTTCTTGGGAGTTGGAGGCATGAGTATAACTTACTCATACAAGTGAAGGCTAGCAAAAGACTGGGAGCAATCAACTAAGAGAGCAATAATGGCCAAAATCATGCAGTGCAACAAAGCATACTAATCAAAGCAAAGAGTGGTACTACAAGTCAAGGATTAAATGATCATAGAGGCTAATGGTGACTTGTGAGATTCATAACATGGTGTGAGCATGTGCCAAGTCAACCCAAGCAAAGCATCAAAGGAGCTTACCACAATACTAAGCTTTTTGCATGCTAAAACAACGCATAATTTCTTCAAGGCACACTAAGCAATCCCAATTGTTTGAAACAAGACATTCTACAGCAATAATCACTAAGCATAATGCCAAAACAACAACTTGCATGTCATGCTAAAGTCTAAGTCACGGTCAATGCAAGCTCCTCTTGCACTTCAAGCAAGAACTTACTACTCCTTTCCAACACCAAGAAACTTAATTGCAAAACAACACAGCGAGAACGGGGGTCCAAACTACTTTATTCAATCAAACTAAACAACCTAAGCAAAGCAAACAAAAACTAATACGCTCCAAGAACAACACAATTGTGCATGAAATAATAAAAAACGAAGTGTCTAGACAGACCTGAAATTTTTATTGATGAAAAAAGGGATGCCTTGTGCATCCCCAAGCTTTGACGCTTGTACCTCTTTGATATTTCTTGGGGTGAAACCATGGTGGCATCCCCAAGCTTGAGCTTTTGTCCATTCTTTATCTCATTGCATCATTCTCTCTCTACACCTGAAATTTTTCCTTCATACAAAACTTCACACAATCTTCATTAGCAACATTAGTGTATTCAAAAGATATTAGACCTCTGGAAAAGCTTTGGAACAACAAGGCTTTTCACTAAAAACACAAGATACTATGGTAACTCCTTCAAAAAGCTCAATTCACGTAAAGAGAACTCAAAAAGGAACCAATAAGAAGCAAATGCAAATAATGGCAGAAATATGTCAACACAGACCAGCAGGTAGAAACCTATTTTTTCGAACATCTTATGTTGCTCAAATCAAAAGGTGTTGAACTAACTAAAGTTATCTAACATACTGGAGATTTATTCATAAATTTTGAGCTCAATCCGAGTTACATAGCCTCCTCACGAATTTTATTGGTGGAGGACAGAAATCTGTTTCAGGATAGCACCCCCCAAATCTTACTTCCCTCTCATTAGAGGTCATTTTGGCACAAAAATCAAACAAAAAGGATAAGGAGAGGTCATTACTGAAGTAATAACTTCCAAGACTCAAGGAAACTCTTGGGTTATCTCCCAACAAGTACTTTTCTTTAACGCCTTTAAGTTAGGCACAAGAAGCAAGAAGAATCAAGTATTTTCAAATGATGAAGCATTAACATCCATACTTGAAAAATCTTCAACTATGAAAGGTATCTCATCCAAATGGGTTTTGGAGGATCCCTTCTCATCTCTCTTTGGTCTACTACTTTCATCAAAAATATTTTCAGGAGCAATCCAATCAAAATTCTTTTCAAAGGCTTCATTTATTCCAACAAGCTTAAAGGGTATGGGTATCTTAAATTCTTCTCTAGGATTAGTTTCGTCAGAAATACCCACAACATCTACACTTGAGCCTAGCATATTGAAATGCTCAAAGACCTTTTTGGCTTCCCTAGCAACATCATGGATTTCTTTTGATAAAGTTTCAAGGATAAATTCCCTCTTTTCAGCATTCTTTTCTTCTTTTAGTTTTAGGAACAAGAATTGTATGAAGGGGTTAAGGCTAACAAACCTAGCCTCCAACATATGAACTAAAGAAGCTGCAGCAATCTCATAATTAGGAGCAAGCTCTACTATAGATTTATCCTCAATATCCTCATGCTTGCTAACATAATTAAAGAATTCTTCAATATTATCTTTCCCAATTATGGATCCACTACCTATTGCAAGATCTTTCAAGGAAAACTTGGGGAGCAACATGGTGAGCTAGAGCAAGGTGGCACCAAGAGCAGGAACTAATTTTTTTGTGTTTTTTTGGAAAGAGGAAAAAAACCAAGCAAAAGAAACAAAGCAAACAAAAATCAAAGTAAAGAGAAAGGAAGTGAAGGACTCCCCTCGTGAAGACGCCCTTAGCCTCCCCGGTGACGGCGCTAGAAAATAGCTTGATGGCTCCCAACACTTGTCGTGGGATGATTTGTGGGAAACCCCAAGAGCAAGGTATGAAGAAGCACAGTAGCAAGTTTCCCTTAGTAAGAACTGAGGTTATCGAACCAGCAAGAGGAAGGAAACGTCACACAGGTGTTGCTAGCAACACGGAGACCTGCACAACACAAACTCAAGACTTTGCCCCAACGAATCAGTGAGGTTGTCAAGCTCACCGATTTGCTGTAACAAAGGATTAAACGTATGGTGTGGAAGGTAATGGTTTGCAGTAAGTAAACAAGTAACAGTGGAAGATGTATCAATGGTAACGATTGGACCGGGGTCTATAGTTCACTAGAGGTGCTCTCCTTAGATAACAACATGGCATGAAGGGTAAAAAAATTACAGCAGGGCTATTGACAGGAACTGAGCAAGGCATAACAATGCAATTACTAGTCAGAAAGATCCTATGAGATTCGATTGGGCAATACAACAATATACATAGACCGCCATCCAACTACATCTATGACTAGAAGTCCACCTTCAGGTTATCATCTGAACCCCCTCCAGTATTAAGTTCCAAGCAACAGACAACTGCTTTAAGCAAAGTGTGTAAGGTAAACAGTCCACATGTTCCATGAACAAGAGACCGTTGTTTTCTCCCTAGTAGCAACAACACATCTACAACCGAAGAGATTTCTGTCACTTCCCTTGGAAACTAGAGGCATGAACCCACTATCGAACATAAATACCCCCTCTTGGAGTCACTAGCAACTACTTGTCCAAGATATCTACAAACAACGGAGAGCATGCAAGATCACAAACAACACAGACATGATAGAATCATAAAGATAAAACCATTAATCAAACCAACATAATAATCTCAATATCCATCTGTAAGGTTCCCAACCTTTAATAAGGTAGAGATCCCTGTGTTTACAATGCTAGTCCCTGGATCAATAGCTAGCATCCACAGTTAAGATGTAATATCAAGAAAGAAAGGTTATAATACAACTCTATAACCAGGAATAAAATAATTTATTACATCTTACGTAGCTCATTTGGCTATTTCATTACAATGCAGCAGAATATAACAATAGCATGGGGTCCTTCATCTTCAAAGTGCCACAGGCAAACATGTTGGGTTGTAGACTTGTAATCCTATTTCAACACACTTCACTAATATCAAACAAACCTGCAACATAATAAGTTATAGCCACAAGGGTCAATACATTTGAATTGTATTGGCAAGTGATACTATGGTAATATAGTGGAATCTATCATCTATATGCATTTGGCTAAGTGGATATTAGGTTTGATTTGCTCAAAATATATTTTCCTTATCATTTGAAAACACTAAGTTTTTGCTTGACAAAAATCACCCAAGGCATCTCCCAATAGAAATTGGTGATCCTTCAACCCTTTTTCAACCACAAAATTTTAACTTAGAAATTGGGATGAGGAGATTCTTGATAGCTTCCATATCTTGATGCTCAAATTGTCCTTTACCAGGGACATGGCTAAGTACTTAGATTTTACACTCTGCAGAGGTGGTGCACTTTCCCCACAAGACTTGGTTTCCCAAGACAAGATCTTTCAGAAGCCTTCCCTTAGACCAGAATGGACGCGTTCCAACCTATCATTCCCCTACCACCAACTGTCCATTTGGCTAAGTTATTGCAACCTATATGATCCAGGCAGAGCCCATAATGCCAAGTGGCTGCACTTGAAGCTTCTCAACATTTGACATCTCAAATCTCTTTGTTCCTGGGTGGCCATCCACAAGTGACATACACAAGGTAAACCATATAAATGGGTCTTGTGAACCACTCAACACAAACCATTCCTTCCATTCCACCCAGGTGATTCATTCACTTAGTTGTTTTATTAAACAAAACACAAGTCCACAGACTTAGAAATATTCCATAGTATGAATATATATTCCACCCTTGTTTTCTACTAGCTAAGCTAAGCATGATGGTAGTAGGAATCTTAACTTAGGAAATTTCAACTAAGGTTTCATCTACTAGGATTTCCCATGGCATAGTTTATACTTAGCAAAATTCCATGCTAGTCCTACTTAGAAATATCACTAATGCATAGTGAAAATAATGGGACAAAAGTATGTAGCATCACTTGCCTTTTTGGTAGAGAATAATAGGTCACTCCTTGTCTTTGCAATGATCACACTCTTCAAAGCACTACAATTCAATCAAGCAAGGCACAATCTCAATCTACCATTCAAGCAAACATCACATAAAAATATAAAAAATAAGTTAGTGCATGCAAGCATGCCAAAGATTGTTTTATTTGGAGAAGTGGTTTCTAATAGGTTATAAACATTTGAAAACACCTATTGGTCATTCTATAAAGTGGCAAAACCATTTGCAAAAGATTTTATCTATAAACCATTTTTAAACCAAATCAATATTTTATGTGGTTGAAAATGCCTTTAACAAAGCAACAATTTTTATATGGTTCACCAAATACATTTTCAAGCCTAAAACTTGGTGTTTGGGGTCAGAGAGTTTAAATCAAAACATTTCCCAAAGGTTTTCCTCCAAAATCATTTTTAACAATTAAACCATATTTTTATTTGACTAGAAATGTTTTAATTCAAGGTTTTATTCTTTTGCTTCACCAAATATATTTTTGAAACCACAAATTGATTTCTATGGTCAGTAGGTTCAAAACAAACCATTTGCCAAAAAAATTATCTCAAAAATCATTTTAGAACAAATTTTATATTTTAAACATGCATACACAAGTTTCTGCAAAAACAATCAATTTAACAGAAGCATTTTACTAAACAAAGTGCATGGTCAGAAAGTACTTGTCTTGCTGATTCCATTGATATAAAAATTGCAAAATTTGGACGTGTGGTTTGAAAGTTATGAATTTTTAAAATTGCAACATCTAATAGAACAATTCCTGGTTTTTATAAACAGACAGGGCCACGTGGCGTGTTACTATTCGTCTGTACCGCTTCGTGCGGATCGACAGTTGTGAGGCGTTGGATCTAAAGGTGATTGTGCAGCGCAGATCAATCAAAAACGGTTTGCTAAGTTCATCTAACACAACCACAGGATTTGCATCTGACGGCTCTCAACGCTCTGACCATGTTCTGGCGGCGCTGCGACGGTGGGCGGCGGCGGCGCGCTCGGGCAGGAGGGTTCTGGCGAAGCTAGGAAGCGTAGGAGAGGGAGGAAACCATTACCGGACTCGCCGTGACGTGCTGAAGCTCAAGGTGGTTGAAGTGGACGAAGGGGCGCTCGGAGTTGATGATAATTGCTCGTCGGAGTTGCATCTGACGACGGCTTCTCCATTCGTCGTCGCTGGCGAGAGCTGCAGGTCACGAGAAGACGCGCGAAGAGTGTCATTAGATGCGGAAGAGTTTGGCGACCATGTGTGCATCATCAGGAGAGGGAGGGGAGGACGGAACTTACGGGGAGAGGTCGACGGAGTGGGAGACAGACGGCGGCGTGTTCAGTCGAGGTTGCTGCCGATGATGGGGGGCACGTGCGAGCGAGCTGAGGCCACTAGGAGGTTCAGGGAGTGATGGAGATGATGCTTGCGTGGTCGAGAGAGCGAGGGGCGACGTCGACTGGCCGGAATTTCTCGGTGAGCTCGCCGGAGACAGCGGCGGTGTAATGTGAAATTAAGCAGCCTGGGGCGCGCTAGGGTGGGGGACTAAGGGGGAAACAGAGAGGAGGGAGAGGCGGTTAAGTAGGCGGGGTCATGGGGCTGGGTTATTGCGCCATTACCGAGCAATTAATCGAAGAAACCGTCGGCAGAACGGCCGGGGGAGGAGGGCGTGGTCTACGCGCGGGTGGAGACGATGGTGAGGTGGCGGTGGGGCCTGGCGTCAGCGAGAGAGGAAGAGGGGGAATGGGGTCCAGTACTCAGCGACCTTGCGGGTTCATCTGTGGGTGCGAATCGTTTTTCTACGGGAGAGAATGAGTGGGCTGGTGTTGGGCTTAGTGGGCTGCCAGATGGGTTGGGTCTGTTTTCCATTTTTTTTACTAAACCTTTTTCTTTTCTGTTTTTGAATATTCTGATTTGATTTTTATTCAAACAATTTAAGCAACAAATTAATTCAAACCTCAACCAAAATTTGTGTAAATTCAAATACTGATTAACAACACATTCCAAAGTCAAATTTATAATAATTTATTAATTCTTTTTAGGGTCTTTTAATTAATTAAAATAGGCTCTAGTATTAATTAAATAAGATTTAATAATATTTTTCAATCTCCATTTGAATTCAAATCACCACCAAACTCTTGGTGAATTTAAATTATGTTTATCAACATATTTCAAAGTCCAAAATAAAATAATTCTTTTATTCTTTTAGGATCTATTAATAATTAAATAAAAAAAGTCCATAGTCTTTAATTCAAATAGGTTTAAATTTATTTTAAAGACTCTTTTTGAAAACTAAATAATACCAAAATCTTTTCAGTAGGTTTCATTTGAAAAACTAAAACACTTGGAAATCTTATTTAAAATAAATTAACAAGTTTTAGTGTTTATTTAAAATGGAAAAGCCTTTACTTTAATAAAATTGGATATTAATAAATCCTCATTATTTTATTTAAATAAACCTTTACTCTTTTTATCAAATAGAAATATTTTATTTCAAAAGCTTGGCCAAGATTTAATTTGGCTCTATAAAATAATCCTTATTTATAATTCTACCTTTGCTTTTGAAAATCAAATCTTTTTATTAAAAGATCCAAAAATAGTAATTCCAACTATCATAACCTTATTTATTATTTGTTTCTGCATCGGGGGATTCTTATAGGCGAAGAGGGAGGCCGAGGCGGCGGCCAGGGTGGCCAAACCCTAGCCAGGCGCGGGGCAGGGCCCACCCGCGCCTGGGGTGGGTCTGGCCCCCCTGGCTGGCCCCTCCGGCTCCCCTCTGTACTTGTTCCCCACGAACAGTAATTGACTTTGACGTTTCTCCCGTCCAATTCCGAGAATATTTCTTTACTAACTTTTCTGAAACCAAAAACAGCAGAAAACAGGCATCTGGCACTATTGCAACTTGTTAGTAGGTTAGTACCAGAAAACATGTAAAAAGGACCTCAAAGTGTGGACAAGTAAAGAAAAGTAGATACTAAACAAGCATGGAGCATAAAAAATTATAGATACATTTCCAACGTATCAGCCGTCCACTTTGGTTATCCCAATCATTGTCACTTTGGGGCCTTTGGATCCGGAGAATGATATGTGTACACAACTTGCAGATAAGATCACAAACAATACTATCATAATTATTCAATAGTAAGTTCAGATCTGAGATCATGGCACTCGGTCCCTAGTGACAAGCATTAAGTACAACAAGTTGCAACAAAGTCAAATAGCACTAAAAGAGATACTAGGCACTATGCCCTAACAATATTATTCGATTACATGATAGAACTCATCCAATCCCTACCATCCCCATTGGCTACTATGGGGGATTACTCACTCATGGATGAGGGAAACAACGATGGTTGATGGAGAGGCGTTGCGATGGCGATGATACTCCCCAAATTCCCCGTCCCGACAGGGTGCCAGAACGGATTTTCTGGTTCCGAATCTTGTCTCTGGTGGTGGCGGCGGAGTGGAACTCTTCTCTGGAAAATGTCGACCCCCCCACGATTTCTAGGTCAAGGGGTATCTTATAGGCGCAGAGGGAGCTCGAGGGGGTGCCTGGGGTGGCCGCACCCCCTAGGCGCGGGCAGGGCCCACCCATGCCTGGCAGGGGTGTGGGTCCCCCAGGCCTCCACTCTGTTTCGTCTTCTCGCTCCGTGGGTCTTCTGGTGAAATATAATTTTTGGCATATCTTTTGGGATTTTTCCTGATAGTTGATTTTTTGCACAAAAACTAGACACCAAGGTAATTCTGCTAAACACAGCATCAGTCCGTGTTAGTTGTATCCAAATCACACAAATTTAGAGGAGAAACAATAGCAAAAGTGTTCGAGAAAGTAGATACGTTTTGGACGTATCAGTTTCCAAGGGAAGTGACTGAAATCTCTTCGGTTGTAGATGTGTTGTTGCTACTAGGGATAAAACAACGGTCTCTTGTTCATGGAACAAGTGGATTGTTTACCTTACACACTTTGCTTAAAGCAGTTGTATGTTGCTTGCAACTTAATACTGGAGGGGGTTCGGATGATAACCCAAAGGTGAACTTCTAGTCATAGATGCAGTTGGATGGCGGTCTATGTATATTGTTGTATTGCCCAATCGAATCTCATAGGATCTTTTTGTCTGGTATTGCATTGTTATGCCTTTCTCGGTTCCTGTCAATTGCCCTGCTGTAATTTGTTTACCCTTTATGCCATGTTGTTTATCTAAGGAGAGCACCTCTAGTGAACTATGGACCCCAGTCCAATCTTTACCATTGATACATCTTCCATTGTTTACTTGCTGCAAACCACCATTACCCTCCACACCATACAGTTAATCCTTTGTTACAGCAAACCGGTGAGCTTGACAACCTCACTGATTCGTTGGGGCAAAGTCTTAAGTTTGTCTTGTACAGGTCTCCACGTTGCTTGCAACACCTGTGTGATGTTTCCTCCTACTGGTTAGATAACCTCGGTTTCTTACCGAGGGAAAACTTGCTGCTGTGCTACATCATACCTTGCTCTTGGTGTTCCCAACAGGCTCCACGCGTAGCCATCAAGCTTTTCTGGCGCCGTTGTCGGGGAGGCTAAGGACGTCCTCACAAGGAGAGTCCTCCACTTCCTTTCTCTTTACTTTGTTTTTAGTTTGCTTAGTTTCTTTTGCTTGGTTTTGTTTGCCTCTTTGCAAAAACTCCAAAAAAATAGTTTGGTTTGGTTTGCTTTCTTTATTCAAAAACACACAAAAATTAGTTCCTGCCCTAGTTGCTAGCATGTCTGGTTTTGGACCAATATTTATTTCACCTATGGAAGAGATCTCCAATTTAGTAATGACCTCTTCTTATCCTTTTTGTTTTCTTTTTGTGCCAAGAATGACCTCTAATGAGAGGGAAGTAAGATTTGGGGAGTTGCTGTCCAGAAACAGATTTCTGTCCTCCACCATAAAAATTCGTGAGGAAAATTTACGAATAAATCCCCTAGTATGTTAGATAACTTTCGTTAGTTCAACTTTTTTTATTTGAGCAACAAAAGATTTTAGAAAAAATTGGTTTCTACCTGCTGGTCTGTTTTGACAGATTTCTGCTATTATTTGCATTTGCTTCTTATTGATTCCTTTTTTAGTTCTCTTTTGGGGAATTGAGCTTTTTGAAGGAGTTACTATAGTAGCTTGTGTTTTTAGTGAAAAGTCTTGTTGTTCCAAAGATTTGCCTAAAGGTCTATTATCTTTTGAATACACTAATGCTGCTAATGAAGATTGTGTGAAGTTTTGTATGAAGCAAAAATTTCAGGTGTAGACAGAGAATGATGTAATGAGATGAAGAATGGATAAAAGCTCAAGCTTGGGGATGCCACCCCAGGTGTCATCAGAGGAAATATCCAAGAGGTACAAGCGTCAAAGCTTGGGGATGCCCAAGGCATCCCCTTCTTCATCAATAAAAAGCTTAGGTCTGTCTAGACACTTCGTTTTTATTGTTTCATGCACAGTTGTGTTGTTCTTGGAGCGTCTTAGTTTTCGGTTGCTTAGCTTAGCTTGAATAAAATAGTTTGGACCCCCGTTCTCGTTGTGTTGTTTCAAATAAGTCAATTGGTGTTGGAAACGAGTAGGAAGTTCCTGCTTGAAAGTGCAAGAGGAGCTTGCATTGACTGTAACTTAGACTTTTGCATGACATGCTAGGTGTTGTTTTGACCTTATGCTTAGTGATTATTGTTGTAGCATGTTTTTTTTTCCAAACAATTGGGATTGCTTAGTGTGCCTTGAAGAAATTATGTGTTGTTTTAGCATGCAAAAGCATAGTATTGTGGTATTCTCTTTTGATGCTTTGTTTGGGTTGACTTGGAACATGCTCACACCATGTTATGACTATGACAAGTCACCATAGCCTCTATGATCATTTAGTCCTAGACTTGTAGTACCACTATATGCTTTGATTACTAATGTTTTGTTGCTCTGAATGATTATGGACATTATTGCTCTCTTAGTTGGTTGCTCCTAGTCTTTTGCTAGTCTCATGCTTCCAACTCCCAAGAAACCCAGTTATTCCAAAGTGTCCACTATAAATTCCTATGCATGGTGTGTTACACCATTCCGAGTATATTCTTGTTTTCAGTTATGTTCCAATTAAAAACTATTTTGTTATGTGAAAACTTGGTGATTAACGCCCTCACAAACTTGATGGCACACTTTATATTCTTTGCCCCTAATAAACTTGAACCATTGTGTCGTCTATGCTGTATATGATTGCACTTATACATTGGAATTAGCAAAACCATGCTATCATGGGGAACGTTTTCAACATTGCACTTGTACTTTGTACATAGTTGATATCATGCTCTTTTGTCTATGGATGTCACCGGTGTGAAATAAAGAGGGAACTTGTAAGTCCATGGAGTTTGTATTTTGTGTTAGAGAAACGCCTGGCCGCTAGCCTAAGCCATGCCTAATCATGGTGGAAACTTGCAGCATCACCATAGTGAGCTATCTATGAAGCATCCTCAATAAAAAGCTATGCACATAGTAAATAAAAAGATCGCTGAGATGCTCATTGTCTGATTGCCTTATCATTTTGTTTATGGGATAGCTCATGTACCATGTGCAAGGGGTACCCTATTGGCGGTTCTCTATGATACGCATATACCTACAATGACAAGAACTTACAGGTGACTGAAGTTGAGTATCATGAGGTGTGGCCCTCGTATTCAAGGGACTTGAGATTGCCAACTTAGACTTTGTCAAGCATATACTCCATAGTTTGTTCACTTTAACCTTAATCACTTCAAGATGCTTATGATAGGGGCAATGAGAGCTGAAAGCCAACAAGTACCATAATTTTTGGAAGCTCTTTTTGAAACTTGAAATCCCTGCTTCCCTTATGAAGGGCCTTTCTTCCACTATTATTGAGTATCCACCTTCTACCTTTAGGCACCATTAAGAGAGCATAGTTGCCATTCTTAGTTCTATGTGCAGTGTCCCAAAACTTATTTATTGATGCATATTGTGATATTACTTGTTCTTGTGCTACACCCTTGTGAACTTTGAAGGTGTCATATGCATCTATTTGCTACTCTATGAGGGACAAGCTGATGGCCACTATGCCATGTTTTCTGTATGTGAAATAAATAAACGTTTTTCAATGCATGTTATTCATGATCTTTGTTTGTAGCCTTTCGTGTTTCATGCATAGTTATTTTGTCTTATTGTTAGATCTCCATCTTTCATGCACATGTTTAGAGTTCTTTGATCCCAGCTTTCAATGCTTGCAAATGGTTTGATCTTGGTTTTGATGGTGCATGTCACCTCAAAAATTATTCTTTTATCACTTAGCTACTTGAGGACGAGCAGGAGTTAAGCTTGGGGTTGCTTGATACTTCAGAAACGTATCTATAATTTTTGATGTTCCATGCTTGTTTAGTATCTACTTTGCTTTGCTTTGTCTACAATTTGAGGGGTTTTTATATCTTTTATGGAACTAACCTATTAACAAGTTTCCACAGTGCTAGTTGCCTGTTTTCTTTTGTTTTTGGTTCCAGAAAGGCAGAAAATCAATATTCTCGGAATTGGACGGGACAAAAGCCAAAGTCAATATTTTACCGTGGGCGACACGAATCCAGAAGACGATACGGAGATGCAAGCCAGGGCGGACATACCCCCCTAGGCACGGCCAGGGTGGGCCCGTGCCTGGGCAGGGTGTGGCCCCCCTGGTCGACTCCCAGCCTCGTCTCTTCGCCTATAAGAAGGCCCCGATGCAGAAACCCTAGGCACCCAATCATAACTCCACCAAACCGTATGTAGCCTCCGCCACCATCGTCCCTAGATCGGGGGATCTGAAGTTCTTCCTGGCACCCTGCCGGAGGGGATATCATCCCGGAGGCCTTCTTCTCTGGTATGATGCGTGGGTAGTTCCACCTTGGACTATGGGTCCATGTAGTAGCTAGATGGTTGTATCTCCTCCTTGTGCTTTCATGTATAGATCTTGTGTTTGCGGGGATCCGATGGATATTGAGATTACTATGTCAGATTGATTAACGGTTTTGTCTTTATGATTCTATCATGTATGTGTTGTTTGTGATCTTGCATGCTCTCAGTTGTTATTAGATATCTTGGACAAGTAGTTGCTAGTGACTCCAAGAGGGGGTATTTATGCTCGATAGTGGGTTCATGCCTCTAGTTTCCAAGGGAAGTGACAGAAATCTCTTCGGTTGTAGATGTGTTGTTCTTACTAGGGAGAAAACAACAATCTCTTTCTAAGATCTCTCCTTTGTAAAGGAAAGGATCCCTGTGATTACAATGCTAGTCCCTGGATCAATGCTAGCATCCACAGTTTAAGATGAAGTACACAGAAACAAAGGTCATTATTACATATCATTCCAGAGACAAACATAGTCTTTTACAAACTCCATGGCCACAGGCCTAATACAAGAGTTCAAATATATAATAAGATAAATAAGTCTTCATCTTCATGTGCCACAGGCAAGCATGTTGAGTGTAGACTCATGACTCCTAATCATCATCAGAATAGCCTGCAACATCACAAGTTACAGCCACAGTGGGTCAATACATTCGAATACTATTGGCAAGTGATACCTTAGTAGAATATTGGTGGACTAAATACTATATGCATTTTGGCTAAGTGTAGCTTAGGCTTGCTTTGCCCAAAATAGGTTTTGCCTATTAGTTGAAAACACTAAGTTTTTCTTTGTCAAAATCTTTCCCAAGGAACCACCAATAGACATTGGGGTCCTTCACCCTTGTTCAACCACAAGTTTTTACTTCAAAATTGGGATGAGGAGATTCTTGATAGCTTCCATGTCTTGATGCTCAAGTTGTCCAATACCAGGGACATGGCTAAGTACTTAGATTCTTCCATCTGCAGAGGTTGTGCACTTTCCCCACAAGACTTGATTTTCACCAAGACAGGACCTTTCAGAAGCCTTCCCTTAGACCAAATGGAAGTGCTCCAACCTATCATACCACTACCACCAACTGTCCAAATGGCTAAGTTATTGCAACCTATATGATCCAGGCAGACCCCATATTGCCAAGTGGCTGCACTAGAAGCTTCTTAACATTTGGCCTCTCAAATTCCTTTGTTCCTGGGTGGCTTTCCACAAGTGAGATACACAAGGTAAACCATAGAAATGGGCCTTGTGTAACCACTCAACATAAACCATTCCTTCCATTCCACCCAGGTGTTTCATTCACTTAGTTGTTTTATTAAGCAAAAACATAGTCCAAAGACTTAGAAATATTTTATCATAGTATGAACATTTAACCACCCTTGGTGGCTACTAGCTAGGCTAAGCATGGCATTGATAAGAATCTTAACTTATAAATTTCTAGCAATTCTACAACTACTAGGATTTCCCAAGCGTAGCTTATAGATCAAAAAATATCCATGCAAGTCTAGCAAATATTTCTAATGCATAGCTGAAAAACATAGGAATAATTTATGAAGCACCACTTGCCTTGGTAGTTTGGATAGTAGCTACAATCCTCATAATCACAATCACTATTTGCACCAAAATCTACACATAAAATGATAGCACCAAATCACATACAAAATAAATACAAGCAAAAATATATGGATGCATGCAATATGATATGTCATGATTTTCTATACTCAACAAGACAAGTGCACAGTACTGATTCATAAACAAGTTCAAAACTTGCCAAACAACCTTTATTTGAATATTAAAACATTTCCCAAATAATTGTTATACACAAAATAGGCCTACACATGTTTCTGTAAAAACAACCATTTTAACAGAGGCAAAACATTAAACACATTACATAGATGGAAAGGATTTTCTCTCCTGATTCCATTGATATAAAATTTGTCAAATTTGGACGTGGGAATCAAAAGTTATGAATTAAACAAGTTTTAATATCTAATAGATAAAATTGAAACTTTTAAAACCAAACTCGTGCCACACGGCGCTTTCTAACTGGCTGGTACCGCTTCGCGCTGGATCGCGTTCGCGCACCGTCAGATCAACTTAAAATCTAGCGGCTCAGTTCTAACCATACCCCTTCGCCTAACTTCTAATCTCAACCACTGGATCTAGATCCAGTGGATCTAAATGCTTTGACCAAAACCCGGCGGAGCAAATGGCTAGGACGGCGGCGACGGCTCTGCCGGCGATGGATCGGCGAATCTAGCGAGGGCTGGGGGCGGTGGTGATGCTTACTAGACTCGTACGAGCACGAGGAAGCTCAACGTGGTCGTCGTGGAAACGGGGGCGTGCTGCTGTGGCCGTGGGAGCTCGTCGGAGTCATGGCGGCGTCGATTAGGTGGACGGCGACGTTGGCGACGCTCTGATCCGCCCTAACACAAATGAAAGGCATCAGCGCGTGCGTATCGTTCAGGCGAACAAGATGGGGTCAATGGGAAAAGCACGGGGCGGTCGTACCTCACCGGAATTCCTTGCCGAAGTTGGAGACGGCGTCGGGAAGTTGCGGTGCTTGACGAAGTCGATGCTCTGATGCGAAATAGGGCAAACGGCGAACGTCAGAAGATGCGCAAAGAGATAATGGACAAGCTTGCATGAACCAGAGAGCGAGGCGCGCAGGAAGCTTACCACAATCGGTCGCCGGAGTCTGTCGGTACCGCGGCGGTGTGAGGGCAAATTCTAGCAGCCTGGTGGCGCTCTGTGCTTGGGGTTTGGGGGAAAATGGAGAGGGGGCAGAGGGGGTTTAAGTAGCAAGGACGCGGGCGTGATTTACTCAGGCATTGAACGGGAATTGAAGCCGCGAATTAAACAGGAAACGCCCGGCGTAATTTGGGGATGAACTGGTCGCTGGTGGTGGAGGCGACGACTACCATGTGGGCCGCGGTTGTCAACGAGAGAAAGAAAGAAAGAGGGGATGGGCCCAGGCGGTCAGTGACTATGTGGGTACGGCTGCGAGTGAGAGAGAGAGGGGAAAACCCCGGGTGGGCTTAGTGGGCTGGTTTCACTGTTGGGCTAGATTATTAGCGCCGGCCTTTTCTTATTTCTTTATTCCTTTTCTTTTTATATTTGAATTTCCAGGAAACATTTTGAAATGATTTCAAAACCATTTGAATTCAAACTTTTTTTGGATTTTTGTAGAGTGTAACACTCATAATTCTGGGCATAAAATCATGTGGTCTCTCTGTATTAGCTTGGTCCTATAGATCAAACAAAATAAACAGTGACTTAGCACTTGATTTGAACAAGTTTTAAAAATGGTTTTAAATCTATATTTGTTTTGTAAATTTTGGTTTAAGCACTAGCAATCAAGCAAAAAAATCTAAGAGCAAAAAAGTTTGGTTTTGAACAAATAATCTCCCATTGGAGAGTAGCATTTGATTAATGTTTGATCACATAAAATCATAGCTCCCAAGTTCTGTTTTCTTTCAAAATGAGTTTGAATTTGATCCCTAAATGATATGCGTGCATGCATGATATGAAATATTTGAAAACATGATTTTAGGGATGTTACAAATCTAACCCCCTTATGGTGAATCTCGCCCTCGAGATTCGGGTTGGCTAGCAAATAGGTGAGGGTGGTCTTTCCGAAGGTCATCTTCTCTTTCCCAAGTTGCTTCTTCTTCGGAATGATGGTTCCATTGAACTTTGCAGAATTTGATAGTCTTAGTCCGTGTAACTCTTTCTGCTATTTCAAGAATCTTGATAGGTTTCTCCTCATAAGTGAGGTCACTCTCCAATTGAACCTCTTCCAAAGGTATAGTATCCTTCAAAGAAGTCTCTTCCATTTCTGGATGACATTTCTTAAGCTGACTTACATGAAACACATTATGAACAACTGACAAAGACTCTGGCAATTCAATCTCATAAGCTACTTCTCCTTTACGACCCAGAATCTTGAATGGTCCAACATATCTTGGGGCCAATTTACCTTTGACACCAAACCTCTTCACTCCACGAAGTGGTGACACTCTAAGATAAGCTCTGTCACCTACTTCATAGGTGACTTCCCTACGCTTAGGATCTGCGTAGCTCTTTTGTCGGGACTGTGCTATCTTCAATCTGTCCTTAACCAGCTTGACTTTCTCTTCAGCCTCTTTGATGAGTTCTGGTCCGAACAAACTTCTTTCCCCCCACACCATTCCATAGCAATGAGGTGGTACACTTTCTCCCATAGAGAAACTCAAATGGTGCCATCTCAATACTGGCTTGATAGCTGCTATTGTAAGAAAATTCTTTAGTCCTTTCTGTCTGTCCATCAGTTTGAGGATGAAATGCAGTGATGAATTCAAACCTCGTTCCCAATGACTCATGTAGTTGCCTCCAAAAATGAGAAGTGAATTGGGTTCCCCTATCAGACACAATACTCTTGGGTACCCCATGCAGACATACAATTCTACTCATATAGATCTTGGCTAACTTAGCACTTGTATAAGCACGGGTATGAAATGAGCCACTTTAGTTAGGCGATCCACTACTACCCAAATAGAATCATATCCTGACCTGGTCCTCGGCAATCCGGTGATGAAATCCATGCCAATATTGTCCCACTTCCAATCAGGAATAGGTAGTGGTTGTAACAATCCTGTTGGTTTCTGATGTTCCGCTTTCACTCTACTACATACATCACACAAAGCAATATGTTCGGCGATGTCCTTCTTGAGATTATTCCACCAAAATCTTTCCTTCATATCCATGTACATTTTGGTGTTACCCGGATGAGTGGAATACGGTGAGTTGTGTTCTTCTTGTAAAATCAGTTTCCGAAGCTACGGATCTTGTGGAAAACAGATACGTTTTCCATGCCATAAAGTACCATGTTCGTCTTCATGGAATCCTTTGGCTTTTCCCTTGCCAATCTTTTCCTTAATCTCTTCAATTTCCTTATCTGCCTTTTGGGCTTCTTTGATCTTGTCCAACAAGGTGGGTTGAACGTCCAAAGACATGAGATGTCCCTCAGGCACAATCTCTAATCTGAGATCTCTAAATTGGGCACACAAATCATCTGGCCCTTAGTAAGGCCATTCACAAAAACCTTACGGCTTAGAGCATCTGCTACAACATTTGCTTTACCGGGGTGGTATTGCAAACTCAAGTCATAGTCCTTAATGAGTTCTAGCCATCTTCTTTGTCTCATGTTAATTTCCTTCTGGGTGAAAATATACTTTAAACTCTTGTGATCCGTGAACACTTCACAACGCTTTCCCAAAAGATAATGTCTCCATGTTTTGAGTGCATGGACAACAGAGGCTAACTCTAAATCATGAGTAGGGTAATTTACCTCATGAGTTTTGAGTTGTCTCGAGGCATAAGCCACAACTTTCGCTTCTTGCATAAGTACTGCACCTAATCCATGATGAGATGCATCACAATATACTTGGAAATCTTTCTCCAAATCTGGCAAACATAAGACTGGTGTTGTCACTAGTCTCTTCAATTCTTGGAAACTGAGTTCACAACCTTCAGACCAATCAAATTTCTTGTCTTTCTTTAGCAATTCTATCATAGGCTTAGCTACCTTGGAGAAATTCTCAATAAATATTCTGTAGTATCCTGCCAAGCCAAGTAAACTACGAACCTCTTTCACTGACTTGGGTGATTCCCATTCAGTTACAGCTGAAACTTTAGCAGGATCAACTGCTACACCATCTCCTGACACAACGTGTCCAAGAAAACCAACTTCATTTAACCAAAATTCACACTTGCTGAATTTGGCATACAACTTATGCTCTCTAAGCTTCTCAAGTATCAAACGTAAATGTCCTTCATGCTCTTCTTTGCTCTTGGAGTAGATCAAAATGTCATCGATGAAAATGACAACAAACTTATCAAGAAATTCCATGAACACCTTGTTCATCATGTTCATGAAGTATGCTGGTGCATTGGTCAATCCAAATGGCATCACGGTATACTCATACAATCCATACCTTGTGGTGAAAGTTGTCTTAGGTATGTCTTGTTCCCTTATCTTGAGCTGGAAATAACTTGACCGGAGATCAATCTTTGAGAACACACAAGTTACTTCCAACTGACAAGTCATTGATTCTAGGCAAAGGGTATTTGTTCTTGATAGTCACCTCATTGAGTGAACGGTAATCTATGCATAACCTTTGACTTCTATCTTTCTTTTCCACAAACAAAACTGGTGCTCCCCAAGATGAAGAACTTGGTTGGATAAAACCTTTCTGCAACTGTTCTCCAAGTTGCTTCTTGAGTTCTTTCAACTCATCAATTGACATCTTGTACGGTCTTTTTGCTATTGGTCCAGATCATGGTAGCAAATCAATAAGAAATTCCACATCTCTATCTGGTGTCATTCCCGGCAATTCTTCCGGAAATACATCCGGATATTCACTCACAATAGGCGCACTGTCTATGCCAACCCCCTTAAGATAATTAAGCTTACTCCCTTTTGATTCAAAGTTAGACTTGAATCTAATCCGTTTCTTTTCCGGTGTTGTGAGTGCAACAGTACGATTGGCACAATCTAGTACTCCTTCATACTTGGTCACCCAATACATTCCCAAAATTACATCCAGTCCTTGGGAATCTAGGATTATCAGACTCACTGGAAACCCTTGCTTTTCAAATTCTATCACTAGATCCCGGCATCAAAAAGACTTACTATCTTATCTCCACCTGGAGAACTTACTTTTATTGGACACCCAATGTTTTCAGTTGGAAACCCATTTCTATCAACAAATGCTTTTGATATGAATGAATGCGATGCTCCAGTATCAAAAAGAACAAGTGCTGGAATAGAATTGAGTTTGAACTTACCAGCAACAGCATCTGGCCTTCATAGATTTCCTCCACATTGATGTGGTTCACTTGCCCTTTCTGGAAAGGGTTGGGATTGTTGGGTCCTTCCACTTTCTTTTCTGGGCATTCATTTGCATAATGCCCCATCTTCTTGCACTTGAAACATTCAACCTGACTAAGATCCTTCTTGACAGGCTAGCTTCCACTGCCACTTCCACTTCCATTGTGGTGGCTCTTATATCCACTCTTGTGATTCTTGTACTTATCATTGTCATGACTACGATTGTACTTGTTGTCATGATAACGGTTGTGGTTGTGGTGCTTGTTGAACTTCCCATGCTTGTGGGATCCAGAACTCCCACTGTCATCATAATGGGAATGCTTGTGAGACGATCCCGAGCTGTGCTTGTCAGAGTGCTTTCTCTTCCTACTTTCGACTTGTTTCATTATGCTCTCCAAAATAGCAGTCTTGTCACAAAGAGACTGGTATGTGGGGACGTAGGCCATAGCTAACTGCAGGTTCAATTCATCATTCAACCCTTCAAGGAACTTTTCCTTCCTCTTAGCATCAGTGTCAACTTCATCTGGTGCATATCGCGCCAGATTGTTGAACTCCTCAGTATATTCAGCCACGCTGCGGTGGCGCTGCTTCAAGTTATGGAACTCTTTCTTCTTCAAACTCATCACTCCGGATGAGATGTGAGCAGTACGAAAACCATTTTCGAAGATAGCCCATGTCACATCCTCAATGGGAGTGGTGATCTGGAAGTTATCCCACCAAGTGGTTGCTGGTCCTTCCAACAAGTGAGCTGCAAATCTGACTTTTTCTTCATCAGTACAGCCAACAGTTACCAAGTCCTTGTTCACAGAACGTAGCCAATCATTGGCCACCATAGGATCGGTAGTTCCTGAGAACTTTGCTGGCCTCAGTCTCAAGAACCTGGTAAGCATGTCAAAACCCGGTGGGTTGTTCTAATTGTTGTTGTTGTGATTCTAGATGAATGTAGTCATCATTTGCATCAGCTGAGTCTGAGCTGTCATCATTTGCTGCATCTCAGGAGTGATGTTGTTGTTGGGGTTGGGATTGGCACGTTGGGGAGGCATCTGTGGTTTGTTCAATAGAGCTAAGAATGAGATACCCATAGATGCTAACATGCACAATACATCACATAAACAATCACCAAACATGCATCATAATAATAAAAGTTCAACAACATAGACAATAAGTTTGCAAAGTAAACACACTAATAGCAAGCCATCCACGTGTGGGATGGTCATTGCGACTCAATAATCAACTACATGATAAATAAAGGTAAATGAGTAGTCATCACTACTCCTCTGCATCAACCTCCTCGTCGACAAGTGTAAGACCTGCATTCTCCATAGCGGTCTTGTACTCCTCGACATTGGTGGTCAAGGTCTCTACCTTGGCTTTGAGAGCCCTCTTCTGTGAACGAAGTCTCTCAATCACAGTCCGCTGATGCTCGAGCTCGAAGTCCTTGGCCTCTAGTTCTGCAGTCATGTCTCGAATCCTCTTGTTCCTATCTTGGACTCGCTTATCTTGACTCTTGAACTTTCTGTCCTGACTCTCAAACTTGGCCTCCATATCCTTGACTATCTCATCTTGCTCCACGAAGAGCTTGTCCTTCTCACGAAGCTGCACCTGGAGTTCGTCATTGCTAAGCATGACGTTGGTCCTATCAGTGTCTATGTGCCTAACAAGAACCTCTAAGTCCTGGAGGTATAGACGAATCGGCTCTGCCGTCTCTCTCGAAGTATCCTCGAAGTCAATGGCCTCACTATACTCACCACGTCTACCGAAGGCGTGGAAGTGAGTACCTCTAACTTGTCGAGAGTGTCTCCCTAACAGACGTCCAATCAAGTCCTGCATGACTACCTCTAGGCCTCTCTCCTTGTCATCATGCATGAGCTTGAAGATGATTGTCTCCGTGGTAGGCTCAGTCTGGCATCCGGGATGATTAACCTTGAAGCCCCAAAGGTCTTTCCTCTCAAACTTGCTGAGGGGAAGCACCATGATGGTAGGAAGAGGGAGATTGAGAAAACTAGTGAGCTCAATAATGCGAGTGCCAAAATGAGTTCCCTTGAACTCTTCAGTCGTGCTGATAGTAACATTAGGCATCTATTAATAAGATGGAAAAAGTTAGAATCAACACAATAAATAAATTTCAAAACAGAGCATCACAAGCATAACATTGGCAAACACACAAGTCATAGCATACATAAAATCCATTACAAGCATCCAAGGTTCAACTTATTTAGACAGCATTTTGGAAAATAAAATGATAAGTGTGGTGGTCCAACTAACGAAGTACGCTTACAATCCCATCTCACTTGCCAAGTTGGCTAACAAGGAATCCCTAGAGGCAATCTGTTTATCTTGATCACATGACTCCATTGCTAAGTCTATGATGTCTTTCCTTAAACTTTGGTTGGTAGCCTCTAGCTCTTGGGTATGCTTCTTTTCTTCCCTAAGGTCATTCTGGGTGTTAAGCTTTCTGCACTTGATTCTATCACCAAGTTCTTTGATGGCCCTCCAAGCTGCATCCCTTGCTGAATCAAAGAATGTGGTGTGCATCACTGAGTTGGTGACCATGCAGAATCCTGAGTCCTTGTGGTTGTCTTCCTTGTTTTTATACAAGTGAAGTTGCACCCACCAGTACTCAACTCCTTCATCCATCACAGGAAAGCCTTTGTATATAGTTGCACCATGTATTCCCATGGCAACCATGAGGTCCTTGAGAGCCTTGGGGAATTCTGTCTCACACTCCAAAGTCATAGTCATGAGTGGTCCCTTCCTCACGGCTTCGTTGATGGAGTTCATCTACAAATAGAGATGAGAAAGAAGATTAGAAAAGTTTACAAGAAGAAAATACAAGTGTGGAAGTTGTTGAAAAAAATTCCTTAGTGGTTTCCAATCCTAGGGTCATAATCCTACAGGCAACACAGTGCTCTGATACGATCTGTAAGATCCCTCCTTTGTAAAGGAAAGGATCCCTATGATTGCAATGCTAGTCCCTGGATCAATGCTAGCATCCATAGTTTAAGATGAAGTACACAGAAACAAAGGTCATTATTACATATCATTCCAGAGACAAACATAGTCTTTTACAAACTCCATGGCCATAGGCCTAATACAAGAGTTCAAATATATAATAAGATAAATAAGTCTTCATCTTCATGTGCCACAGGCAAGCATGTTGAGTGTAGACTCATGACTCCTAATCATCATCAGAATAGCCTGCAACATCACAAGTTACAGCCACAGTGGGTCAATACATTCGAATAGTATTGGCAAGTGATACCTTAGTAGAATATTGGTGGACTAAATACTATATGCATTTTGGCTAAGTGTAGCTTAGGCTTGCTTTGCCCAAAATAGGTTTTGCCTATTAGTTGAAAACACTAAGTTTTTCTTTGTCAAAATATTTCCCAAGGAACCACCAATAGACATTGGGGTCCTTCACCCTTGTTCAACCACAAGTTTTTACTTATAAATTGGGATGAGGAGATTCTTGATAGCTTCCATGTCTTGATGCTCAAGTTGTCCAATACCAGGGACATGGCTAAGTACTTAGATTCTTCCATCTGCAGAGGTTGTGCACTTTCCCCACAAGACTTGATTTTCACCAAGACAGGACCTTTCAGAAGCCTTCCCTTAGACCAAATGGACGCGCTCCAACCTATCATATGTAAGATCCCTCCTTTGTAAAGGAAAAGGATCCCTGTGATTGCAATGCTAGTCCCTGGATCAATAGCTAGAATCCACAGTTAAGATGTAATATCAAGAAACAAAGGTCATAATACAACTTTATAACCAGGAATAAAATAATTTATTACATCTTACATAGCTCATTTGGCTATCTCATTACAATGTAGCAGAATATAACAATAGCATGGGGTCCTTCATCTTGAAAGTGCCACAGGCAGACATGTTGGTTGTAGACTTGTAATCCTAATCGATAAACTTTACTAACATCAAACAAACCTGCAACATAATAAGTTACAGCCACAAGGGTCAATATAGTTGAATTGTATTGGCAAGTGATACTATGGTAGTATAGTGGAGTCTATCATCTATATGCATTTGGCTAAGTGGAGCTTAGGCTTGCTTTGCTCAAAATAGTTTTTCCTTATCATTTGAAAACACTAAGTTTTTGCTTAACAAAATCACCCAAGGCATCTCCCAATAGAAATTGGTGATCCTTTAACCCTTGTTCGACCACAAGATTTTAACTTATAAATTGGGATGAGGAGATTCTTGATAGCTTCCATGTCTTGATGCTCAAATTGTCCTTTACCAGGTACATG
Organism: Avena sativa; assembly: GCA_916181665.1. Classification (NCBI taxonomy): domain Eukaryota; kingdom Viridiplantae; phylum Streptophyta; class Magnoliopsida; order Poales; family Poaceae; genus Avena; species Avena sativa. The sequence continues at coordinate 382,301,871 of OV702282.1, forward strand.
GCTAAGTACTTAGATTTTAGACTCTGCAGAGGTGGTGCACTTTCCCCACAAGACTTGGTTTCCCAAGACAAGATCTTTCAGAAGCCTTCCCTTAGACCAGAATGGACGCGTTCCAACCTATCATTCCCCTACCACCAACTGTCCATTTGGCTAAGTTATTGCAACCTATATGATCCAGGCAGAGCCCATAATGCCAAGTGGCTGCACTTGAAGCTTCTCAACATTTGACATCTCAAATCTCTTTGTTCCTGGGTGGCCATCCACAAGTGACATACACAAGGTAAACCATATAAATGGGCCTTGTGAACCACTCAACAAAAACCATTCCTTCCATTCCACCCAGGTGATTCATTCACTTAGTTGTTTTATTAAACAAAACACAAGTCCACAGACTTAGAAATATTCCATAGTATGAATATATATTCCACCCTTGTTTTCTACTAGCTAAGCTAAGCATGATAGTAGTAGGAGTCTTAACTTAGGAAATTTCTACTAAGGTTCCATCTACTAGGATTTCCCATGGCATAGTTTACACTTAGCAAAATTCCATGCAAGTCCTACTTTAGAAATATCACTAATGCATAGTGAAAATAATGGGACAAAGTATGAAGCATCACTTGCCTTTTTGGTAGAGAATATAAGTTCACCCCTTGATCTTGAAATGATCACACTCTTCAAATCACTACAATTCAATCAAGCAAGGCTCAAATTCAATCTACCATTCAAGCAAACATCACATAAAATAATAGAAACAAAACAATGCATGCAAGAATGCCAAACTTTGTTTTATTTACAAAAGTGATTTACAATAGGTTATAAACATTTTAAAACACCTAATGACCATTTTATAAAGTGAAAAAATCATTTGCAAAAGATTTCACTTCATAAACCATTTTTAAACCAAGTCATTATTTTATGTGGTTGAAAATGTCTTTAGCAAAGGTAACAATTTTTATATGGTTCACCAAATATATTTTTAATTCATAAAACTTGGTGCTTGGGGTCAGAGAGTCTATTCCAAAACATTTCCCAAAGATTTTCTCCCAAAAGCATTTTTAACAAATAAACCATATTTTTATTTGACTAGAAATGGTTTAAATCAAAGGTTTGTTCTTTTGTTCACCAAATACATTTTTGAAACCACCAATTTATTTCTATGGTCAGTAGGTTCAAAACAAACCATTTGCCAAAGGTTTTATCTCAAAAATCATTTTAGAACAATTTTTATATTCCAAATATGCCTACACAAGTTTCTGCAAAAACAATCAATTTAACAGAAGCATTTTACTAAACAAAGTGCATGGTCAGAAAGTACTTGTCTTCCTGAATCCATTGATATAAAATTTGCAAAATTTGGACGTGTCGTTTGAAAGTTATGAATTTTTCAAATTGGAACAACACATAGATCATTTCTGGTTTTAATCAAACAGACAGGGCCACGTGGCGCTTTCCTACTGGTGCATAATGTTTCGCGTGGATCAGCAATGTGAGGCGTTGGATCTAACGACGATCGTGCGGCACAGATCTATCCATACCCTTTCAGTTAAGTTTCTATCGCATCCCTTCGATCACGACCCTACGGCTCAGATGGTTTGACCATCAGCTGGCGGCGCTGGCGGCGACGACTGGCGGCGGAGCGGTCAGACGGTGGCGGTGCTGGCGATGCAGGAAGCGAGAGAGGGTGGGGATAATCTCACCAGGTTCGCGGCGTGACGCTGAAGCTCAACGTGGTCTTGGTCAATCAAGGGGCGCACGAGGATGATCTGAGTTGCTCGCCGGAGTTCTTGCTGCCGTCGGGTGCGCACGGTCGTGGTCGAAGACGAGCACTTGGGATGCAAGCAAGCGAGGAAAGGTATCAGGAGGATGCGCACGGTCTCGGGGGTTGTAGAGGTACTCACCAGAACACGAGGGGCGCACGAGTTTGGCGTCAATAGCTCGCCAGAGTGGATGCGGTCGTCGGTGGCGAGACGGTGTTGTCCTTGCCGACGATGAGGGGCACGCGCTCGTGAGCTGAGGATGCAGAGAGGTGCGCCAGGGTCTGGGGTTCACGTTCGTGTGCTCGAGGAGGCGAGGGGCGGAGGAGGCTGGCCGGAATTGCCGTCGGAGCTCGCCGGAGCAGAGTGCAGTGTAGGGAGAATTGGGGACAGCCTGGGGGCTCCGGTGGGGCGACGACTGGGGGCAAAGAGAGAGGGGACGCATGCGCTTAAGATAGCATGGTCGCGGGGTGGAGTAACGCAGGCAGTAAAGCGTATTGACGCCTGTTTCAACGGCCAGAAACGGCGAGGAGGTGTTGGAGGCGTGGTCACCGCGGGGAGGAAGAAGCTGACGGGGCAGTGGGGTCGCATGGCAGCGAGAGAGAGAAGGAGGAGGTGGGGTCTGGTCGTCAGCGGCGCTGGGGGTAAGTTCGCGAGTGAAAAACATTTCACTGTGGGAGGGGGAGATGGGCTACTGATGGGCTTAGTGGGCTAGGTTAGTTGGGCTGCTCCTATTCCATTTTTTTGATCTGATTGTTTTTCCTTTTTCTATTTCCAATTTCTGTTTTGATTTTTGTTTAATTATTTCAACATCAATTTTAATTCAAACCTCAACCAAAATTTGTGTAGGTTTAAATACTGATTAGTAATATAATCTGAAGTCAATTTTGGAGTAAAACTTTATTCTTTTTGGGGTCTTTTAATTATTCAAATAAGCCCTTGTTTTAAATCAAATAAGATTTAATAATATTTTCAAACACCATTTAAGTTTCTAAAAACCTTCCAAATCTTTTCAGTAGGTTTTTATTTGATTATTTGGGTGTCAAAATAATTCATATTTCGAAAAGTTTTTAATATGATTTATTACTCATTTAAAATTGGATTTGTCTTTATTCCAATAGGATTTGATTTATGCCATTTTATTTTATTTTGGAAACTTCTTTATCCTATTATTTTTATTTGGATTTGGATTATATTCATTCCATTTGCTTATGGATTTGGCCAAAATTTAATTTGGTCTTTAAATATTCCTTATTTAATATTTCTTTCTTCATCTTTATAAAATCCATATCTTTTTATTTATAGATCCAAACTTGGTGACTCCAATTTGTAAAATCTTATTTAATGTTTATTTATCCTTTTAAATATCTTTAGGATTATTTGCTCACCATTTGGTATGGATTTTAGATAAGTGTTTTATTAGCTTTGGAAATTACTTTTCCTTATCTTATTAAATTCATAAGATTTTATCTATGGCTCCAAATTGAATGAAATCAATTTATATGGTTTTATAATATTTCCATTTGTCATTCTTGATCATTCTGAAATGTTTGTTTGACCAATTTTTATATGGATCCAATCCATAGGCTTGGAGATAACTTGGAAATGATTTTCTTCCATTAGGGTTTTAGGGTTTTGGTTTATTTCTCAAGTGTTTAAATTTCCAGATGCATTTATGGAGAATTCATCCTACTTGATTTGAATTTAGTTGGATTCAAATGTTAACCAAAGTTTGTTCAAGATGGGATTTTAAGTTTCCATTTAGAAACAAAAGTTTCTTTTCACCCTAAAATTCAACAATTATTTATTTTGTTTATTTATTTTTCACATTACAAGATTTGGAAAATCTTGGGATGTGACATCATACCACTACCACCAACTGTCCAAATGGCTAAGTTATTGCAACCTATATGATCCAGGCAGACCCCATATTGCCAAGTGGCTGCACTAGAAGCTTCTTAACATTTGGCCTCTCAAATCCCTTTGTTCCTGGGTGGCTTTCCACAAGTGAGATACACAAGGTAAACCATAGAAATGGGCCTAGTGTAACCACTCAACATAAACCATTCCTTCCATTCCACCCAGGTGTTTCATTCACTTAGTTGTTTTATTAAGCAAAAACATAGTCCAAAGACTTAGAAATATTTTATCATAGTATGAACATTTAACCACCCTTGGTTGCTACTAGCTAGGCTAAGCATGGCATTGGTAAGAATCTTAACTTATAAATTTCTAGCAATTCTACAACTACTAGGATTTCCCAAGCATAGCTTATAGATCAAAAAATATCCATGCAAGTCTAGAAAATATTTCTAATGCATAGTTGAAAAACATAGGAATAATTTATGAAGCACCACTTGCCTTGGTAGTTTGGAGAGTATCTACAATCCTCACAATCACAATCACTATTTGCACCAAAATTTACACATAAAATGATAGCACCAAATCACATACAAAATAAATACAAGCAAAAATATATGGATGCATGCAATATGATATGTGATGATTTTCTATACTCAACAATACAAGTGCACAGTACTGATTCATAAACAAGTTCAAAACTTTCCAAACAACCTTTATTTGAACATTAAAACATTTCCTAAATAATTGTTATAAACAAAATAGGCCTACACATGTTTCTGTAAAAACAACCATTTTAACAGAGGCAAAACATTAAAAACATTGCATAGATGGAAAGGATTTTCTCTCCTGATTCCATTGATATAAAATTTGTCAAATTTGGACATGGGAATCAAAATTTATGAATTAAACAAGTTTTAATATCTAATAGATCAAATTCAAACTTTTAAAACCAAACTCATGCCATCCGGCGCTTTCTAACTGGCTGGTACCAATTCGCGCTGGATCGCGTTCGCGCACCATCAGATCAACTTAAAATCTAACGGCTCAGTTCTAACCATACCCCTTCGCCTAACTTCTAATCTCAACCACTAGATCTAGATCCAGTGGATCTAAATGCTTTGACCAAAACCCGGCGGCGCAAATGGCTAGGATGGCGGCGACGGCTCTGCCGGCGATGGATTGGCGAATCTAGCGAGGGCTGGGGGCAGTGGTGATGCTTACCAGACTCGTACGAGCACGAGGAATCTCAACGTGGTCGTCGTGGAAACGGGGGCGTGCTGTTGTGGCCGTGGGAGCTCGTCGGAGTCAGCGCGGCGTCGGGCTTAGGTGGACGGCGACGTTGGCGACCCTCTGATCCGCCCTAACACAAACGAAAGGCATCAGTGTGTGCGTATCGTTCAGGCGAACAAGATGGGGTCAAGGGAAAAGCACGAGGCGGTTGTACCTCACCGGAATTCCTTGCCGAAGTTGGAGACAGCGTCGGGAAGTTGCGGTGCTTGACGAAGTCGATGCTCTGGTGCGAAATAGGGCAAACGGAGAACGTCAGAAGATGCGCAAAGAGATAACGGACAAGCTTGCATGAACCAGAGAGCGAGGCGCGCACGAAGCTTACCACAATCGGTCGCCGGAGTCTGTCGGTACCACGGCGGTGTGAGGGCAAATTCTAGCAGCCTAGTGGCGCTCTGTGCTTGGGGTTTAGGGGAAAATGGAGAGGGGCAGAGGGGGTTTAAGTAGCAAGGACGCGGGCGTGATTTACTCAGGAATTGAATGGGAATTGAAGCCACAAATTAAACAGGAAACGCCTGGCGTAATTTGAGGATGAACTGGTCGCTGGTGGTGGAGACGACGACTACCATGTGGGCCGCGGTTGTCAACGAGAGGAAGAAAGAGGGGATGGGCCCAGGCGGTCAGTGCCTCTGTGGGTACGGCTGCGAGTGAGAGAGAGAGGGGAAAACCCCGGGTGGGCTTAGTGGGCTGGTTTCACTGTTGGGCTAGATTTGTAGCGCCGGCCTTTTCTTATTTCTTTATTCCTTTTCTTTTTCTATTTGAATTTCTAGGAAATATTTTGAAATGATTTCAAAAACATTTGAATTCAAACTTTTTCTGGATTTTTGTAGAGTGTAACACTCATAATTCTGGGCATAAAATCATGTGGTCTCTCTCTATTAGCTTGGTCCTATAGATCAAACAAAATAAACAGTGACTTAGCACTTGATTTGAACAAGTTTTAAAAATGGTTTTAAATCTATATTTGTTTTGTAAATTTTGGTTTAAGCACTAGCAATCAAGCAAAAAAAATTTGAGAGCAACAAGGTTTGGTTTTGAACAAATAATCTCCCATTGGAGAGTAGCATTTGATTAATGTTTGATCACATAAAATCATAGCTCCCAAGTTCTGATTTCTTTCAAAATGAGTTTGAATTTGATCCCTAAATGATATGCATGCATGCATGATATGAAATCTTTGAAAACATGATTTTAGGGATGTTACACTCTTGTTCATGGAACAAGTGGATTGTTTACCTTACACACTTTGCTTAAAGCATTTGTCTATTGCTTGCAACTTAATACTAGGGAGGGGGTAGGATGATAACCCAAAGGTGGACTTCTAGTCATAGATGCAGTTGGATGGCGGTCTATGTATATTGTTGTATTTCCCAATCAAATCTCATAGGATCTTTTTGTCTAGTATTGCATTGTTATTCCTTGCTCAGTTCCTGTCAATTGTCCTGCTGTAATTTGTTTACCCTTCATGCCATGTTGTATATCTAAGGAGAGAACCTCTAGTGAACTATGGACCTCGGTCCAATCTTTACCATTGATACATCGTCCATTGTTTACTTGCTGCAAACCACCATTACCTTCCACACCATTCAGTTAATCCTTTGTTACAGCAAACCGGTGAGCTTAACAACCTCACTGATTCGTTGGGGCAAAGTCTTGAGTTTGTGTTGTCCAGGTCTCCGCGTTGCTTGCAACACCTGTGTGACATTTCCTTCCTCCTACTGGTTCGGTAACCTTGGTTTCTTACTGAGGGAAAACTTGTTGTTGTGCTGCCTCATACCATGTTTTTGGGGATCCCAACAAGCTCCACGCGTAGCCATCAAACTCCTGTGTAGATACTCTTAGGGCGTGTTTGGTAGGCCGCACAGCCGTTTCCCGCACCAGACCGGAAGAAATAAGCCTGTTTGGAGAATCACACGTCAGGCCGAGCTCGCATCGCACGGGTCTTAAAGCACCCCAAATCATGGCCCGCTAGGAACGCCAAAATCGGGCATTTTTGCGAGGAAAGGCCATGGGAGCCAAAAGCGGGTACACGGCTGCATGCGGGGAGAAAAGCGAGAGAGTGCGCGACTCATCGAGAACGCGCACCATAAATGAAGGGAATATGCCCTGAGAGGCAATAATAAAGTGGTTATTATGTATATTCCAAGTATATGATAGATGTTTATTTTACATGCTATAATTGTATTAATACGGAAACATTAATACATGTGTGTTTAATAAACAAATAGAAAGTTACTAGTTATGCCTCTCTCATAAACTAGCTCGTTGATTAACAAGATGATCAAGGCTTCCTGATCATGGACATTGGATGTTGTTAATAACGAGGCCACAATATTACTGTAATGGTGTGATGAACATTCATCCGAAGTATAGCATTACGACCAAAGTCATTGAGTTTATATTGCTATAACAACTTACGAAGTGATACTAATCCTTAGACCATGAGATCATGTCAATCACTAACACCGTAAGAGTTTCTTGATAACATCAAACGTCACACCATAACAGGGTGATTATAAAGATGGGTTCGGAACTACTAAAGTGTTATGTTGAGGCCCATGGATCGAGAGTGGAATTTGTTCATCCCGATGATGGATAGATATGCTCTGGGCCCTCTCGGTGATATCACATTGATTAGCTTGCAAGCAAGTGATTTGATCACTAGAATGTTATATCACGGGAATAAGAAAAGAGTGCATGTTGGTAACGAGATCAAACTAGGTATGGAGATACCGATGATCGAATCTCGGACATGTAAGATATTGCGAAACGAAAGGATTAAGATACTAGTGTAAAAGGTTCCGACGATCACAAGAAATTCATCGTTGAATGTGTGGGAGTCAGTATGGGTCTCCAGATACCGCTTCTGATTATTGATCGGAGAGGGGTCTCGGTCATGTCCACATTATTCGCGAACCGTAGGGTGACACACTTAAGAGACACTGACATCCATTTGGATCAAAAGTTTCATGCCGGAAAGAATAACAAGCGCAGGAATTTATTTCACTAGATATCGAAACAGGTATTTGGGTGAAATTGCAGAAAGTGTTTTTGCATGTGAAATGAAATACTAGCAAGGGGTTATATGTGAATGTTTGTAATTAAAGTAATTGACAAAATTCTGAATAAATAAAAGGAGTTTTATTTAATGAGAGTTTGCATTAAATTTGGTGGAAATTTAATGGGAATTTGAGTAGGTTTTTGAGTGGAGGGAATTGAAAGGGATTTTTGTGAGTGGAGTGTCCACCCACATGAATGAGGGGAGGGCAAGGGGCAGCCCCCATGAGCCGGACACCCCCTTGGGGTTCCCCCTCTCCTATAAAATTAGCCCCCCTCCTCACTTCTCACTCACACCTCCTCGTGAAGGATATCTCTCCCCCTCTAGTATTTATCCCCCATGGTCTCGGACTAACGAGATTATGGATGGCACCCGTCGGGTATGGAGGTGGGTATGGCACCTCCATACCCTCCTCCACCACCTCTCCCTCCCACCACCACCCGCCTCCATACCCGTCATCGGGTCCAGGTCTCCACCAGATCCGCCACCCGGTGGGTACCCACGACCCGACGGGTTCCCGCCAACTTGCGCTGCTCCCTTGTGGTTCCCTGATGGCCGCCTCTTTCGCCCCTGCCGTTCGACGTCGAAGTTGGCAAGCCGAGGAGGATGCCAAGCCGAGCACCATTGCCAAGTCGAAGTCTCCGTGTTGGCGCAAAGGCGTGGGGTCAGTGGGAGGTGCGCCTCGCTGGCCCTCCCCGGAGTCGACGCCATCCTCCAGGTCCACTGGCTTGGCCTCCATGGACCTCCTCGACCTCGAGGTCCTCCTTGCGGTTGCGGCGCTAGAGAGGAGAGGAAGGCAGCGCCGCAGCAGGGTGGGGTGTGCGGTAGTGCGGGCGTGCGAGGGGGAATGGGGGATTGCGGCGCGGTGGAGTACGTACGGGACGGGAGGGGCCGGGCTCAGGCTCAGGCTCAGGCTCGCTGGACTAGGTAGAGTTAGGGTTAGGGTATTAGGTACAGAGTACACTTACAGGTGGGGCCTACATAGAGTTGTCGGGTCTGCGGGTTAAAGGGTATGGGTTTAACATCTCCAGACCCGCACCAGCTAGATCCGATGGGTCTGAATATTTACCACTAAGTAGACTCATGGGTTTTATTTTTAACCAAACCCTCCTCCATTTGATGCGGGTATCCAGCGGGTAACGGGTACCCATTGCCATCCATAAGCGAGATACATGTTCCTAGTGGCTATTCAGCAAGAAAGAGTTGTGCTTCTGCTGCATCGCTGGAGCGAGGAGGCGGAGGTTGCTCGATGCCTCGAACGTGTGTGCGAGCACGAATGCGCCGCTAAGTTGCGGTGCTAAGGACTTCCTCTCGATCTTGAGATCGGCAAGTGTAACACCCTCGCCTGATAAGGCTGAGTTCATGTGTATAGTGCCAATCCCTCGATCGGTTCACTGGCACACCTAGTACAAAATGATACCAAATATAACTGTGCATCATAAATACAACGAATATGATCCAGAATTTACATTATTTATTCAAGTACACAGCGGAAAACGAATACAAGGTAGATCTCCATCCTCCAAATGTGCCACAGGCGAACAATTGTTGAGTGGAGTCTCGCGACCTATGAACGATCACTTAGATACGATACAACCTACAACATGAAACGTTGCAGCCACGAATGGTCAATACATTGAATGTATGGCAAGTAGGATAAAGTGGTTAATAACAGATCTATCAACTACATGCTTATTTGGCCAAGTGGAGTTCAGGCTCATTTGCATAAAGCAACAGTTTTATCCTAACATTTGTAACAAAGTAGTTTTCCAATACGATAAATAGGACACTCTGGTTCACTCCTAGGTGCTCCTACCCAATTATGTTCACCCAACAAGTTTTAAGTAATTAAGAAATAAGGATGAGTGAGAAATATCATAGCATCAGTATCAGGTCGCTCAAATTGTCCATAACCGGGGACACGGCTAATCGATTAGTTTATACACCCTGCAGGGGTTAGTACACTTTACCCATGTGACTTGGCCAGCCCAGCTCGTACCACCACTCTCATATTGGGTGATGATAGGGAGAAGTCCAAGAAGGAACCGTTCGGGAAGTAGCTCCCCAAACCCGACACGCACCGGTCCAACCTACACTATCTACATCTCTGGATACGTGGGTTCGAGTTACCACAACCTACTGAGTTCAACCAACCGCCCATTTCCTTATTGGCACATGGTTGTACACGTAAGTTACCAAATAAAGAAACCAATCCTTTCTCAGTGTCCTGGGCGGCATTCCCCACCATAATCCACACTCGATGACCCAATCACTGCCATTCCGCCCAGGTGGTTCATTAAAATCATGTTGGTTTGTCATTTAGCAAAATAGAATCCTTTCAAAACAAAAAACTTTTCATGGTATGATTCCCTTCCTCGTCTAATTAGCATAGCTAAGCAATCTACCAATACGATGGCTCATAAACAAGGAATACTAGGGAATAATATGGGACATAGCATAGCATATACACATCAATTCCTACATATGCAATTCTACAAAAACATCTACAATGCATAGGAAAACAGTAGGACATCTATGACCAAGATAGCACCACTTGCCTTTGTTGTAGATGTAGTCGATTAGATAATCCTCAAAATTTTCATAGATATAATGGTTTCTCTCGTCATAACCACAATACTTGCAATCATAGTAGTTGCAATCACACACGTTGCACTCCTCGCAATCTATCGAGCAAACAATTGCATACAATCATAAACAATAGCACATAGAGATCAAACAAATGCAACAAATGCATGCATGCCAATTTAATAAGTCACAATGGTTGTTACTTTAGTTCTCTACACAATACTGGAGTATATGATGCATGCAAGAGACCAATTAATGCAATGGAGTACTTGTTATTAATAATTACTTGCCAATATAGGGTTTTTAATAGTTCTATTGTAACGATTGTTCTAACTGTAGAATTAAATTTGTTTCTTAGTTTTACTGGATAGAGGACGTTAATACGAACCAGTAGGCGTTGGATTCACCCTAATCGGAGTTATAGATCTTTTTGTATGATTTAAATAGTGTTTAATGGGTTTTAAATCATTTATATAGTTTCTGTTGCCTAAAAATCAAACTAAAATTATATCTGTACTCTACACGGAATTGTGATTTCAGGGACATATTATTTGTAATTTTCTGAATAGTATTTATTTTCTTATGAATTTATTACTCTAAATAAGCCATTAAACCGTATAAATCTTCACGGCAAAACCTTATAGTAAAATGCTGAACTAATTGCATATTGATGATCTACATGGAACCATCTTTCCATCGGTATATCATTTATATTTTTGTGACAAGCAATTAATTTACTATGAATTTAATGATTTATAAAGCCATTAAAACTAAATAAACTGCTACGGGTTAAATAGTCGGCAAAGGCTAGATCCAACCAGATATTATTAATGTATATTACAGTAGCTTCAATTTGATATATTGTTCATATTTTTCGGAGTTACAGATAATTTCTTATGAATTTATTAACGTAAAAGACCATTAAAACTAATTAAATAACTGCAGTAACCACGTATAGTAAAAGTTGGATCTATCCTGATAAGATGATTCTACGTAAAATTATCTTCAATTTGATATATTATACGCAATTTTTGGACGTGTTATGAATTTCTAATGAATTTTACAAGTTAGATCTATAATATGCAATTTTAAATTCGAACGAAATATTCCAGGGAATATTCCGCTGACTGGACAGGTTGACTTTGCAGGCTGACTGTGACTAGATGTTGACCTGACGATGACATGGCGTTGATGAGGAAGCTGATCGGGATGACGACATGGCACGCACCGGTTTGATTGGATCTCGACCGTTTGGATAAGATCCGGTGGCTAGAAGAAGATATTGACCCGATTTTGGCTCAGAATAGACAAGAAATAGATCTCTGTTAGAGAGACAAATCCGTAGGTCAAATTGAAAAACTCAGAACATGAAAGTTGTGGGGAATCATTATTCCTACCTACTCACCAAAGGAATTTGGATTTGAAAAAACGAGCGCGAGTACATCTTGGATTTACACCGTAAGATCTGAAATATTGCGATACGAAATTCTCCGGCTGTGGTGGATGAAAATAGGTGAGGTTTATCGAGATTGAAATATTTCGACAATTCCTACAACTTTCATTTTTTGACCGAAGGCAAACGACGAAGTCTAGATGGGTTAAAAAGCGAAATAAGATTCGGGATTTCGAGAAGAGAAACTCGTACAGCTGTGGCTCCACAAGTTTATATGGAGGTTTGAGACGGTGTAGAGATAGGTATTGGAGTAGGGAACAAGTAGAAATAAACGGAAGTCGACTCGGAGTTGTAGATAAAAAGTTACGAGAGTTTAAATAGAGATAGGTTAGAGAAAAACTGATTCGCACGGATTTTAAAGCACTCCACGATCGATCCTGTATGTGGTGGCTGGCTCGGTCTGCTAGCTGGGCCGCCGGCCCATTAGTTTTTTTTTCTTTTTCTTTTTCTATTTACTTGTTTCCCTTATATCTTTTAAATACGAACTCCAAATGACATGATTCTTGTTTCTAAAATTTTCTAAAATCGAATAGATCATTGTAGGATCAAATTTGTAATCTTTTTACTAGTTTGGAAGTAGTGGATTTACAAATCCTTGTATATTTCATTTTATTTATATCTTTATCTGTTTGTATTTATTTCATAACTTTTTCATACTAGCTCCAAATGAGCTCAATTTTGTTTCTAAAATTTTGTAATATTAATTGGATTTTTTAGGCTATAATTTATAAAGTCAATTTAATTCCTTTAGGAACATTTGGGCAAATCAACTATAGGATTTAGATACCAGGATTTCGATTCAGTTTGTGAGATCTTTGCATGGATGTAATTAAATGCTTATGAATGCTTCATGATTTTCATTTTGAAATCTTGCACACCAATTCTACGATCCATAATCAATCCATGCCCTTTTGCCTATATGGCTACTTAGGTCATAACAAAAGAATATAAGATTTTGAATTCAAGGTTGAGAGGATTTTCTATTCAAAAAGTTTCTTCTCTTTGAGAATTTTCAACATAGTCAAACAATCAATCAAACTTATTTATTTATTTCACATTCCAAAATTAGGAGAATTTTGGGATGTGACAGACTACCACCCTTAAAGGAAATCTCGTCACGAAATTTGGGAAGGCTAGAAAGAAAGAAAGGTTCAGGATCCATTAGGATGCTACCGCCCTTAAAATAAAATTGACTAGGTCATTTCTCGAGGATTCACTTAGCTCAGATTGGTTCTCCTTTAGACTTTTATTGACACAACGTCTCTTGCACATTCTAAACTTCATGATTGATAGTTTTCGAGAAAGCACTTCTTAAACAAGCAAAACTCTCATGGTGGGCAAATAGGGAACGTTTACTTCATGGTGCCCATTAATCATGGTTGAGATTCATTCTTCCCGTATATTCCTACGCTAAGCACTGGGTGCTTTTATAAAGGGGGAAATATACCATTCTAAGGTCTAAGCTTAACGTCGACTCTCTGCTAAGGTTGAAAAGATACTCAAGATTCGCAAAGCCAACAGTACAAGAGCGAATAATAAGAGTAGTAGGAATGGTGATCAATCCATCCTGCACCCAAATCATTATCCTGTATGAGGATAGGCGAGTCACGTTTTTCTATCACTCGGGCATTCTCACTTGTCTTGAAGAATGTTTCCATGGGCACGAACTAATGCTCTATGTATACTCCCATGTATTCAATCAACAAGGCTACTACTAAAACTAAACTATCGATACTTCAGCTTTCAGGTTGTGTAATCTACTACATGACATCATTTCAACACTTCATACTCCCACATCTTTTTTTCCATTAGGTGAAGCATTCTCCTTCCTAAATTCATTGTTTTGTCAAACCTTCCACTTAACACATCATTATATCTCCAAGGGTTCAAGATAGGGAAGAATAGATTCTATAAGAAAGAAACGACCAAGAAAATAATCCTACCCATAACTATATGAAGCATTCAATGTCACAAACAAGCAAACAATCATAAGGAATCAACACACAAGCAAGCACTTGTATAATAACATTACAGGTGTATAAACTTAGTAGTATATAACCAAAAAATAGTTTCAAAGCATTGGGAACAATACTAGGGTAAAATAGAGTAACATATAAGCAATAAACTAAATCTGTCAAAATCGTACAGAAGGTTTAACGAATTTTTCTGGGCACCTTAAACTCGTCAGGAATTTTATCCAATTTATGTGCATGTACTACAGGTAATTACGCTCCCGGTCCTATTTTTTTGGATTTTTCTGAGTTACCAGTAAAATATGAAAAATCGCGCGGTACAACAGGTCATGCAGAAAACTGCAGCAGTAAAATCACGAATTTCAATCAATTCACACCATTAAACTAATTTAAAAACCTCATCACAATTTCAGAAACATTAGAGTTCAAAACTAACTGATCATAAACAAAGCATCACATAAAATAGCTCAATACAACCAAGCAAACAACATATATTGTCATACCATATAAGTTGATAAGAACAATATGCTAACACGATAGTGATGATCTACTAAAGAGATAGAACATGGTGGTCTAGACCTAATAAAACTTGATGAGATGTTTATTTATGTCATACTATTTGTTCTTTTACTTAGCCAACTCTCATATAGGTATCATAAGAATGGACAACTATAAATGTTTGAATAGGGAGAGGTTCTAGAAAACATAGATAAGGAATATAAGAACTCTAGTAAGTATAAAATATGATAGTTCTCCTAATAGAGGTCTTTTATTGATAATCCATTTCTAAGGTCACGATCCTACAGCCAACCTGGCTCTGATACCATCTTGTAACACCCTCGCCTGATAAGGCTGAGTTCATGTGTATAGTGTCAATCCCTGGATCGGTTCACTGGCACACCCAGTACAAAATGATACCAAATATAACTGTGCATCATAAATACAACGAATATGATCTAGAATTTACATTATTTATTCAAGTACACCGCGGAAAACGAATACAAGGTAGATCTCCATCCTCCAAATGTGCCACAGGCGAACAATTGTTGAGTGGAGTCTCGCGACCTATGAACGATCACTCAGATACGATACAACCTGCAACATGAAACGTTGCAGCCACGAATGGTCAATACATTGAATGTATGGCAAGTAGGCTAAAGTGGTTAATAACAGATCTATCAACTACATGCTTATTTGGCCAAGTGGAGTTCAGGCTCATTTGCATAAAGCAACAGTTTTATCCTAACATTTGTAACAAAGTAGTTTTCCAATACGATAAATAGGACACTCTGGTTCACTCTCAGGTGCTCCTACCCAATTATGTTCACCAAACAAGTTTTAAGTAATTAAGAAATAAGGATGAGTGAGAAATATCATAGCATCAGTATCAGGTCGCTCAAATTGTCCATAACCGGGGACACGGCTAATCGATTAGTTTATACACCCTGCAGGGGTTAGTACACTTTACCCATGTGACTTGGCCAGCCCAGCTCGTACCACCACTCTCATATTGGGTGATGATAGGGAGAAGTCCAAGAAGGAACCATTCGGGAAGTAGCTCCCCAAACCCGACACGCACCGGTCCAACCTACACTATCTACATCTCTGGATACGTGGGTTCGAGTTACCACAACCTACTGAGTTCAACCAACCGCCCATTTCATTATTGGCACATGGTTGTACACGTAAGTTACCAAATAAAGAAACCAATCCTTTCTCAGTGTCCTGGGCGGCATTCCCCACCATAATCCACACTCGATGACCCAATCAATGTCATTCCGCCCAGGTGGTTCATTAAAATCATGTTGGTTTGTCATTTAGCAAAATAGAATCCTTTCAAAATAAATAACTTTTCATGGTATGATTCCCTTCCTCGTCTAATTAGCATAGCTAAGCAATCTACCAATACGATGGCTCATAAACAAGGAATACTAGGGAATAATATGGGACATAGCATAGCATATACACATCAATTCCTACATATGCAATTCTACAAAAATATCTACAATGCATAGGAAAACGGTAGGACATTTATGACCATGATAGCACCACTTGCCTTTGTTGTAGATGTAGTCGATTAGATAATCCTCACAATTCTCATAGATATAATGGTTGCTCTCGTCATAACCACAATACTTGCAATCATAGTAGTTGCAATCACACACGTTGCACTCCTCGCAATCTATCGAGCAAACAATTGCATACAATCGTAAACAATAGCACATAGAGATCAAACAAATGCAACAAATGCATGCATGACAATTTAATAAGTCACAATGGTTGTTACTTTAGTTCTCTACACAATACTGGAGTATATGATGCATGCAAGAGACCAATTAATGCAATGGAGTACTTGTTATTAATAATTACTTGCCAATATAGGGTTTTCAATAGTTCTATTGTAACGACTGTTCTAACTATAGAATTAAATTTTTTTCTTAGGTTTACTGGATAGAGGACGTTAATATGAACCAGTAGGCGTTGGATTCACCCTAATCGGAGTTATAGATCTTTTTGTATGATTTAAATAGTGTTTAATGGGTTTTAAATCATTTATATAGTTTCTGTTGCCTAAAAATCAAACTAAAATTATATCTGTAATCTACATGGAATTGTGATTTTAGGGACGTATTATTTGTAATTTTCTGAATAGTATTTATTTTCTTATGAATTTATTACTCTAAATAAGCCATTAAACCGTATAAATCTTCACGGAAAAACCTTATTGTAAAATGCTGAACTAATTGCATATTGATGATCTACATGGAACCATCTTTCCATCGGTATATCATTTATATTTTTATGACAAGCAATTAATTTATTATGAATTTAATGATTTATAAAGCCATTAAAACTAAATAAATTGCTACGGGTTAAATAGTCGGCAAAGGCTAGATCCAACCAGATATTATTAATGTACATTACAGTAGCTTCAATTTGATATATTGTTCATATTTTTCGGAGTTACAGATAATTTCTTATGAATTTATTAACCTAAAAGACCGTTAAAACTAATTAAATTACTGCAGTAACCACGTATAGTAAAAGTTGGATCTATCCTGATAAGATGATTCTACGTAAAATTATCTTCAATTTGGTATATTATACGCAATTTTTGGACGTGTTATGAATTTCTAATGAATTTTACAAGTTAGATCTATAATATGCAATTTTAAATTCGAACGGAATATTCCAGGGAATATTCCGCTGACTGGACAGGTTGACTTTGCAGGCTGACTGGGACTAGATGTTGACCTGACGATGACGTGGCGTTGATGAAGAAGCTGATCGGGATGACGACATGGCACGCACCGGTTTGATTGGATCTCGACCGTTTGGATAAGATCCGGTGGCTAGAAGAAGATATTAACCCGATTTTGGCTCAGAATAGACAAGAAATAGATCTGTGTTAAAGAGACAAATCTGTAGGTCAAATTGAAAAACTCAGAACATGAAAGTTGTGGGGAATCATTATTCCTACCTTCTCATCAAAGGAATTTGGATTTGAAGAAACGAGCGCGAGTACATCTTGGATTTACACCGTAAGATCTGAAATATTGCGATACGAAATTCTCTGACTGTGGTGGATGAAAAGAGGTGAGGTTTGTTGGTATTGAAAGATTTCGATGATTCCTACAACTTTCATTTTTTGACCGAAGGCAAACAACGAAGTCTAGATGGGTTAAAAAGCGAAATAAGATTCGGGCATGTGTAGATTCGGGATTTCGAGAAGAGAAACTCGTACAGCTGTGGCTCCACGAGTTTATATGGAGGTTTGAGACGGTGTAGAGATAGGTATTGAAGTAGGGAACAAGTAAAAACAAACAGAAGTCGATTCGGAGTTGTAGATAAAAAGTTACGAGAGTTTGAATAGAAATAGGTTAGAGAAAAACTGATTCGCACGGATTTTAAAGCACTCCACCGATCGATCCTGCACGTGGTGGCTGGCTCGGTCTGCTAGCTGGGCCGCCGGCCCATTAGTTTTTTTTTCTTTTTCTTTTTCTATTTACTTGTTTCCCTTATATCTTTTGCATACGAACTCTAAATGACATGATTCTTGTTTCTAAAATTTTCTAAAATCGAATAGATCATTGTAGGATCAAATTTGTAATATTTTTACTAGTTTGGAAGTAGTGGATTTACAATCCTTGTATATTTCATTTTATTTATATCTTTATCTGTTTGTATTTATTTCATAACTTTTTCATACTAGCTCCAAATGAGCTCAATTTTGTTTCTAAAATTTTGTAATATTAATTGGATCTTTTTAGGCTATAATTATCAATAATTTATGCCTTACAATAGTGGGTTTTATAAAGTCAATTTAATTCCTTTAGGAACATTTGGGCAAATCAACTATAGGATTTAGATACCAGGATTTGGATTCAGTTTGTGAGATCTTTGCATGGATGTAATGAAATGCTTATGAATGCTTCATGATTTTCATTTTGAAATCTTGCACACCAATTCTACAATCCATAATCAATCCATGCCCTTTTGCCTATATGGCTACTTAGGTCATAACAAAAGAATATAAGATTTTGAATTTAAGGTTGAGAGGATTTTCTATTCAAAAAGTTTCTTCTCTTTGAGAATTTTCAACATAGTCAAACAATCAATCAAACTTATTTATTTATTTCACATTCCAAAATTAGGAGAATTTTGGGATGTGACAGCAAGAGACTGTCTACATCAACCACGAGTTTAACTCGTTAAGCTTTATCGGTCTTCAAGGGTATGTTTTCTATGGATATACATCCGCCCGTTGTTTGTATCTAGTAGATAGATCTTGGTACATAGTTGTTCCCATCGTAGGAATTTTTTTGATTTCTATGCTGCGAACCCTACAGTGGTATCATAGCCAGATCTATGCGTAGATGCTTTACACGGGTAGTACACATATGAGTATGTGGGCGATGATGATCATGTTATTGCTTCTTAGTTGTATTTTGGATATTAGTGTCACAGTGGGATGAAGCGGCCCAGACAAACTTTACATATCCTCGCACATGAGACCTGTTCCATGCTTGACATGCAACTAGTTTTGCATAAGTGGCTAGCGGGTGTCTGTCTCTTCTACTATAGTCGATATCTAATTTGCAACGAGTTGTCAACAATTTGGTTATCCTCGTTGTGGTTCATGGTCGTAGGTAAGAACAGTTCTATCTTAGAAAGCCCTAAGCCACGTAAAACTTGCAATGGATAAATTAGAGGCGTCTAGTTTAGATTGTTGTTGGGCTAGTGTCATGATATGGTGATGTTGTAATTAGAAGTATAAGTTGATACTACTACAACACACATAGCGTGTAAGTTCCATAGACCTTGGCCTTACACACAGAGGTATGATAGTGATCATACCATGATGCACATGATGGAGATCAAGTGCGGGAATCATATCATTTCACTTATAAACATGTGATGTTTGATTGCATCTTATATTGCTTGTTTGGCATTTTATTAGCATAATAAGATGATCCCTCATTTAGATATCAAGATAAGTTCCTTAAGTATGCACCGATTATGTTTTGTCGCTCCAAGACATCACGTGATGATCGGGTGTTCTTGGATCCACGACCATATTTTGGGTGTAAGACAGTTACACACGCGAATACTAAGGTTCTTACTTGGCGAGCCTAGCATGTACAGACATGGCCTCGGAACACGGACCGAAAGGATAAGCATGAGTCATATGGTAGATATGATGCCCATTTGATGCTCTCCTTTGAAGCTACACCGACTCACGTGATGATCGGACTTGGTGTAGTGGATTTGGTTCATGTAATCACCAAAAAGGCACGAGGGATGTCGTTTTTGAGTGGGAGTTCATTCTTAATGTACATTAGTTGAACTCAATATATAATAAACTTAGTCTAAACTTTACAAATTCTGCTGTAGATGGCACCACCTACTTTTAATTTCAATGTGTTCATGGAGAAAGAGAAACTTTCAACAAACAGTAGCAAATTTACCGAATGGGCCATGAATTTGAGGATTCTCCTCTCTGCTGCACAAAATCAATATGTGCTATAAGCGCCGCTAGGCCCCCCACCGTTTGATGATTCCCCTAACGAGGATAAGAATGTCTAGACTCGTCAGGAGGACCACAACTTAGTCCATTGCGGCATATTGTATGGGCTAGATCCAGAACTTCAAAAACGGCAATGCATTTGATACAATGGGTGAGTTGAAAATGATTTTCGACACACATGCTGCTGTAGAGAGCTGCAATGCTTCAGAAAAGTTCTTTAGCTGCATGATGGAAGAGAACAACTCTGTAAGTGAGCATGTACTCAAGATGTCGGGTTATGCTGATAAGCTTGTGTCCTTGGGAATAACGATTCCCATTGACTTAGGCATCCATCGTGTTCTGCAGTCTCTGCCACCTAGCTATTAGAGCTTTGTGATGAACTATAATATGCAAGGCATGAAGAAGTCTCTCCCCGAGCTTCTATCAATGCTTAAAACTGCAGAAGTGGAGATCAAGAAAGAACATCAAGTGTTGATGATCAATAAGACCACTGGTTTCCAGAAAGACAAGAAGGGAAAATGGAAGGGAAGTAAGGGCGGCAAGCCAGTTGCCGTGCCTGAAAAGAAACCCCGAATTCGCCCTAAGTCTGATACCAAGTGCTATTATTGTAAGGGGATTGGCCACTGGAAGCGCAATTGCCCCAAGTATTTGGCAGACAAGAAGGCCGGCAAGGCAAACAAGGTATATATGATATACATGTTATTGATGTGTACATGACTAGTACTCGCAGTAGCACCTGGGTATTTGATACCGGTTCAGTTGCTAATATTTGTAACTCGAATCAGGGGCTGCGGAATAAGCGACCGCTAGCAAGGGGTAAGGTCAAGATGCGTGTCAGCAATGGATCAAGTGTTGATGTGATCGCCGTCGGAACGCTACCTCTCCACTTACCATCGGGATTAGTAATAAACTTGAATAATTGTTATCTGGTGCCTGCACTGAGCATGAACAATGTATCTGGATCGTGTTTGATGCGAAGTGGTTATTCATTTAAATCCGAGAACAATGGTTGTTCTATTTATATGAATGAAATATTTTATGGTCATGCACCGATGATGAATATTTTATTTATGTTGGATCTCGATAATAGTGTTACACATATTCATAATATTGATGCTAAAAGGATTAAACTTGATGATGATATATCCGCATATATGTGGCACTGCCGTCTAGGTCATATTGGTGTTAAACGCGTGAAGAAGCTCCATTCGGATGGACTTTTGGAATCACTTGATTTTGAATCATTTGATACATGTGAGCCATGCCTTATGGGCAAGATGACTAGAACGTCGTTTTCCGGTTCAATGGAACGGGCGACAGATTTATTGGAAATCATACATTCTGATGTATGTGATCCAATGAGTGTGTCGGCGCGAGGTGGATATCGTTATTTTGTTACTTTCACGGATGATTTTAGTAGATACAGTTATATCTACTTGATGAAACACAAGTCTAAAACCTTTGAAAAGTTCAAGGAATTTCAGAGTGAAGTGGAAAATCATCGTAATAGAAAGATCAAATTTCTACGGCCCGGCCGTGGAGGAGAGTATATAAGTTATGAGTTTAGCACTCATATGAAAGAATGTGGAATTGTTTCACAACTCAAACCTGCCAGAACACCACAGCGAAATGGTGTGTCGGAACTTCATAATCGTACTTTATTGGATATGGTTCGATCTATGATGTCTCTGACAGACTTGTCGTTGTCATTTTGGGGTTATGCACTAGAAATTGTTGCATTCACTTTAAATCGGGCACCATCACCATTGAAAAGACACCGTATGAATTTTGGTTTGGAAACAAACCTAAGATGTCATTTCTTAAAGTTTGGGGATGTGATGTTTATGTGACGAAACTTGAACCGGATAAACTCGAACCCAAAGCGGAAAAATGCGTCTTCATAGGATACCCTAAGGAAACTATTGGGTATTCCTTCTATCACAGATCCGAGGGCAAGGTTTTGTTGCCAAGAATGGATCCTTTCTACAGAAAGAGTTTCTCGCGAAAGGTGTGACTAGTCAGAAGGTAGAACTTGAAGAGGTTATTGAACCTTCTCTTCAAAGTATGGCGAGTAGCGCAACGCCGGAAGTCGTTCCGGAGTTGGCTTCACCAGTTGAAGAGGGAACTAATGATAATGATCATGAAACTCCAAAAGAGAGTACTGCCAAACCTCGCAAGTCTAGCAGGACACGTGTAGCTCTCGAGTTGTACGGAAACCCTGTTATGAATTTCATGGTTGATGAAATTGATGACCCTGCGACGTATGAAGAAGCGATGATGAGCCCGGATTCCAACAAATGGTTAGAAGCCATGAAATCCGAGATGGAATCCATGTATTAAAATCAAGTTTGGAACTTGGTGGACTTACCTCACGACCGAAAGGCCGTGGAGAATAAATGGATTTTCAAAAGGAAAATTGATGTTGATGGTAATGTGACCGTCTATAAAGCTCGACTTGTCGCAAAGGGGTTTCGACAAATTCAAGGAGTTGACTAAGATGAGACATTCTCTCTCGTAGAGATGCTAAAGTCAGTTAAGATTATGTTAGCAATTGCTGCATATTTCGATTATGAGATATGGCAGATGTATGTCAAAACCGCCTTCCTCAATGGTAATATTGAAGAAGAGTTGTATATGATACAACCAAAGGTTTTTGTCGATCCTAAGGATGCTAACAAGGTGTGCAAGCTTCAGTGATCCATCTTTGGACTGAAGCAAGCATCACGGAGTTGGAATCTTCGCTTTGATGAGGTGATCAAAGAGTTTGGATTTGTCCAAACTTATGGAGAAGCTTGTATTTACAAGAAAGTGAGTGGGAGCAATGTGGCATTTCTGATATTATATGTGGATGACATATTATTGATCGGAAATGATATAGATATTTTAAACAATGTTAAAAGTTATCTAAACAGCAAATTTTCAATGAAGGACCTAGGTGAAGCGTCATACATATTAGGCATAAAGATCTATAGAGATAGATCTAGGCGCCTAATAGGGCTATCACAAAGTACATACGTTGATAAGATTTTAAAGAAGTTTAAAATGGATGGAAGTAAGAAGGGGTTCTTACCTATGTTGCAAGGCAAGATGTTGAGTAAGACTCAAAGTCCGGCTACGACGAAAGAAAGAGATATAATGGACAAAGTCCCATATGCTTCAGCCATAGGCTCTATAATGTACGCCATGCTATGTACAAGACCGGATGTGGCACATGCTATTAGTTTGACTAGTAGGTACCAATCAGATCCAGGTTCGGAACACTAGATAGCGGTAAAGAATATCCTTAAGTACTTGCGAAGAACTAAGGATATGTTTCTTGTGTACGGAGGTGAATAAGAGCTCGTCGCTAAGTGTTATGTCGACGCAAGCTTTGACACCGATCCGGATGACTCTAAGTCTAAATCTGGATACGTATTTCTCATGAATGGCGGAGCGGTTAGTTGGAGGAGTTCCAAACAACCCGTGATGGCGGGATCAACAATGGAGGCCGGATATGTTGCTGCTTCGGAAGCGGCTCAGGAAGCGGTTTGGATGAAGGAGTTCATATCCAAACTAGGTGTGGTTGCGAGCGTGTTGGACCCAATGGTGATCTATTGTGACAACAATGGTGTCATTGCCAATGCCAAAGAACCAAGGTCTCACAAGAATTCCAAGCATATTAAGCGCCAGTTTCACTCCATCCGTGAGCATGTCAAGGATGGAGATATAAAGATTTGTAAAGTACATATGGATCTCAATGTAGCAGATCTGTTGACTAAAACTCTCTCTAGATCAAAACATGATCAACACCAGAACTCCATGCGTGTTAGATTCATCACTATGTAACTAGATTATTGTCTCTAGTGCAAGTGGGAGACTGAAGGGAATATGCCCTGAGAGGCAATAATAAAGTGGTTATTATGTATATTCCAAGTATATGATAGATGTTTATTTTACATGCTATAATTGTATTAATACGGAAACATTAATACATGTGTGTTTAATAAAAAAAGTTCCTAGTTATGCCTCTCTCATAAACTAGCTCGTTGATTAACAAAATGATCAAGGTTTCCTGATCATGGACATTGGATGTTGTTAATAACGAGGCCACAACATTAGTGTAATGGTGTGATGAACATTCATCCGAAGTATAGCATTACGATCAAAGTCATTGAGTTTATATTGCTATAACAACTTACGAAGTGATCCTAATCCTTAGACCATGAGATCATGTCAATCACTAACACCGTAAGAGTTTCTTGATAACATCAAATGTCACACCGTAACAAGGTGATTATAAAGATGGGTTCAAAACTAATAAAGTGTTAAGTTGAGGCCCATGGATCGAGAGTGGAATTTGTTCATCCCGATGACGAATAGATATGCACTGGGCCCTCTCGGTGATATCACATTGATTAGCTTGCAAGCAAGTGATTTGATCACTAGAATGTTATATCACGGGAACGAGAAAAGAGTGCATGTCGGTAACAAGATCAAACTAGGTATGGAGATACCGATGATCGAGTCTTGGACATGTAATATATCGTGAAACAAAAGGATTAAGATACTAGCGTAAAAGGTTCCGACAATCACAAGAAAGTCATCGTTGAATATGTGGGAGTCAGTATGGGTCTCCAGATATCGCTTCTGATTATTGATAGGAGAGGGGTCTAGATCATGTCCACATTATTCACGAACCGTAGGGTGACACACTTTAGAGACACCGACATCCATTTGGAGCAAAAGTTTCATGCCGGAAAGAATAACAAGCGCAGGAATTTATTTCACTAGATACCGAAACAGGTTTTTGGGTGAAATTGCAGAAAGTGTTTTTGCATGTGAAATGAAATACTAGAAAGGGGTTATTGAAGGGTTTCGCAGCATAGTAAATCAAAATTTTCTACGGATGCGAACGGGGAAATCCAAATCTAATCTAGGAGATGCAAACAACAAGGGGGCATAGATGAGATCTTCATACCCTTGAAGATTCGCATAGCGGAACGTTTGACGGAACGTGGGTGATGTAGTCGTACTCGCTTCTCCTCCTCGCGATCCGATCCGATTTAACACCGCAAGTGGCGATGCCTCCGAGAGATGCACACGTGCGGCACCTCGACGTCTCCTCCTTCCTCGGTCCAGCAAGTATGGTGGAGAGATGGATTGGATCTACAACGCAACGGCGCGGTGCAAGCGGTGGAGAGTTTCTGCGGCAGGGCTTCGCCTACGCGCAGTCGGGAGGGAGAGAGAGAGGAGGGGCAGCAGGGCGGCTAGGGTTGTGGAGGACGTGTAGGGGAGGGGTGCGCCCCTAGCCCTCTTTATATAGAGGGGTGCGCGGCCAGCCCTAGCCCCTTCCCCAAGCCCTAGGCCGGCGGCCAAGGAGGGAGGAGTGGGGGGCAAGTTTCCCCCTCCCTTCTAGAAGCTCCCCTAGGGTTTCCTAGGTGTTTGGCCGGCTGGGCCCTATGGGGCCTTGTGCCCCTATCCCAATGCGGCCAGGGCACTCCCTCATAGGTCCATGCCCCCTCCCGGCAGGTGGGGCCACGTTGGTCCCCCTCCAGAAGGTTCTAGAAGCTTCCGGTACAATACCGATTAACCCGAAACAATTTCGAACTCCGAAAACTGCATTGCCTTATATGAATCTTATTCTCCGGACCATTCCGGAACCTATCGTGACGTCCTGGATCTTATCCGAGACTCCGAACAAAAACTCATAAACCAATTATCCAATCTATCCTAGCGTCGAGACACGTTAAGTGTGTGACCCTTCAGGTTCGAGAATATGCAGACATGATCTTATATCAATAATCAACAGCGGGGTCTGAAAACCAATATTGACTCCCACGCATTCATCGATGATCATATCGGATGAACCACGATGCCAGGATTCAATCAATCCCATATATATATTCCCTTCGTCTCGCGATATTTTACTTGCCCGAGATTTGATCGTCGGTACCGTCATACCTAGTTCAATCTCGTTCACAGCAAGTACTTTACTCGTTCCGTAATACGATATCACTTTGTGATTAACTCCTTAACCACATGCTTGCAAGCAGTGTTGATATCGATTACCGAGTGGGCCCGAAGTATATCTCTTCGACTTGGGAGGGACAAATCCCATCTCGATACATACAACCCAACAGGTACTTTCCGATCACCTGAGAGACACCTTTATGATCACCCTCTCATAGGATGACGTTTGATGACCTCAAAGCTTTCTTCCGATACCAGGGAGTTGTATTATCTCATGGTCCAAGGAATACAATATTTGACATAAGAAAAGGTTCGCAAAGATGAACACGATGACACGATCTAATTGCTCCGCTTAGTTTGGGTATGTCCATCATATCATTCTCCCAATGATATGATCTCATTATTAATCGACAACTCATGTCTATAGTTAGGAAACCTTAACCATCATTAATCAATGAGCTAGTCCATAGAGGCGTACTAGGGACACGGTGTTGTTCACAAACCACACAAGTATTAAAGTTTCCACTTAATACAATTCTAGCATGGAATATAAACTTTATCATGAACAAGAATTACAATAATAACATCTTTATTATTGTCTCTAGGGCATAATTCCAACAGTTATATGTGAATGTTTGTCATTAAAGTAATTGACAAAATTCTGAATAAATAAAAGGAGTTTTATTTAATGAGAGTTTGCATTAAATTTGGTGGAAATTTAATGGGAATTTGAGTGGGTTTTTGAGTGGAGGGAATTGAAAGGGATTTTTGTGAGTGGAGTGTCCACCCACATGAATGAGGGGAGGGCAAGGGGCAGCCCCCATGCGCCGGCCACCCCCTTGGGGTTCCCCCCTCTCCTATAAAAGGAGCCCCCCTCCTCACTTCTCACTCACACCTCCTCGTGAAGGATCTCTCTCCCCCTCTAGTATTTATTGTTGGAATTATGCCCTAGAGGCAATAATAAAGATGTTATTATTATAATTCTTGTTCATGATAATGTTTATATTCCATGCTAGAATTGTATTAAGCGGAAACTTTAATACTTGTGTGGTTTGTAAACAACACCGTGTCCCTAGTACGCCTCTATGGACTAGCTCATTGATTAATGATGGTTAAGGTTTCCTAACCATGGACATGAGTTGTCGATTAATAATGAGATCATATCATTGGGAGAATGATGTGATGGACAGACCCAAACTAAGCGAAGCAATTAGATCGTGTCATCGTGTTCATCTTTGCGAAGCTTTTCTTATGCCAAATATTGTATTCGTTAGACCATGAGATAATACAACTCCCTGGTATCGCAAGAAAGCTTTGAGGTCATCAAACGTCATCCTATGAGAGGGTGATCATAAAGGTGTCTCTCAGGTGATCGGAAAGTATCTGTTGGGTTGTATGTATTGAGATGGGATTTGTCCCTCCCAAGTCAGAGAGATATACTTCGGGCCCACTCGGTAATTGATATCAACAACGCTTGCAAGCATGTGGTTAAGGAGTTAATCACAAAGTGATATCGGATTACGGAACGAGTAAAGTACTTGCTGTGAACGAGATTGAACTAGGTATGACGGTACCGACGATCAAATCTCGGGCAAGTAAAATATCGCGAGACGAAGGGAATATATATGGGATTGATTGAATACTGGCATCGTGGTTCATCCGATATGATCATCAATGAATGTGTGGGAGTCAATAAGGGTTTCCAGACCCCGCTGTTAATTATTGATAGAAGATCATGTCTGCATATTCTCGAACCCGAAGGGTCACACACTTAACTTGTCTCGACGCTAGGATAGATTGGATAATTGGTTTATGAGTTTTTGTTCAGAGTCTCGGATGGGATCCGGGACATCACGAGAGGTTCCGGAATGGTCCGGAGAATAAGATTCATATAAGGCAGTGCAGTTTTTGGAGTTCGGAATTGTTCCGGGTTAATCGGTATTGTACCGGAAGCTTCTAGAACCTTCCGGAAGGGGGCCAACGTGGTCCCACCTATCGGGAGGGGGCATGGGCCTATGAGGGAGTGCCCTGGCCGCATTGGGCCAGGGGCACAAGGCCCCATAGGGCCCAGCCGGCCAAGCAAGGGATAAACCCTAATTGGACCTTCTAGAAGGGGGGGTTTCCTTGCCCCCCACTCCTCCCTCCTTTGGCCGCCGGCCTAGGGCTTGGGGGAGGGGTTAGTGCTGGCGCCCACCCCTCTATATATAGAGGGCTGGGGCACACCACCACCCCACACCTTCCCCTCAAGCCTAGTCGCCCTGCTGCCCTCCTCTCTCTCTCTCCCTCCCGACTGCGTGTAGGCGAAGCCCTGCTGCAGAAACTCTCCACCAATTGCACCGCTCCGTCGCGTTGTATATCCAACCCATCTCTCCACCATACTTGTTGGACCAAGGAAGGAGGAGACGTCGAGGTGCTGCACATGTGCATATCACCGAGGCATCGCCACTTGTGGTGCTAGATCGGATCGGATCGCGAGGAGGAGAAGCGAGTACGACTACATCACCCACGTTCCGACGAACGTTCCGCTGTGCGAATCTTCAAGGGTATGAAGATCTAATCCAATGTATCTTGTTGTTTGCATCTCCTAGATTAGATCTTGGCTTCCCTCTGTTCGCATCCGTAGAAAATTTTGATTTACTATGCCGCGAAACCCTTCAGTGGTATCAGAGCTAGATCTATGCGTAGATGTGTTTCACGAGTAGAACGCAACATGGTTATTGCGGGCGTTGATGTTTTTTTTGCAAGCCTCTTGTTTGTTTTCTTCCTATGACGCGGGATAGTGAGATTGAAGCGGTCCAGGCCAACCTTACGCGACGTCGTTCGCGAGACCGACTCCGCACTTGACGTGTGGCTTGTTCCACCCATGCGGCTGGTGGATGCCAGTTTCTCTCACTATAGTTGTCATGGGATTTACACCGGAGTTTGGCAACCATAATATCACCGTTGTGGCTTTCCGTAGGTAAGAATCGTTCTTAGCATGCTACTCCCATAAGCCACGTAAAACATGCAACAACAAAGTAGAGGCGTCTAACTTGTTTTTGCAGGGAGTGTTTTCTATGATATGGTATGGCCCAAGATGTGATGTGCATAATGTATGCGATGATCATGTTTTGTAATGTTTCACGACTTGCATGTCGATGAGTACACAACCGGCAGGAGCCATATGGTTGTCTTTATAATTGTGTATGACCTGTGTGTCAACTTCTTATACGCCATGTAATAGTTTCACTTTATCGCTAAGTAGTTACCAATAGTTGTAGTTGCTATTCGTGGTGGAGGCAATCATGGTGGAGTGATGGAGATCATGCCGGCACGCACAAGATGGAGATAATTGCGCGAAGATTGGCTATACCCTGTCACATAAAGTTATATGCATGTGATGTTTATCCTTTTATGTATCTTATTATGCTTAGATCGTGACGGTAGCATTATAAGATTCCTCACTTAAAGATCAAGATAAAAACTGTGTTCTCCCCAAGTATGCACCGTTGCGAAAGTTCGTCGTGTCCAAGCATCACGTGATGATCGGGTGCAATAGACTCTACGTTCACATACAACGGGTGCAAGCCAGTTTTGCACACGCGGAAATACTTGGGTCTAACTTGACGAGCCTAGCATGTACAGACATGGCCTCGGAACACATGAACCGAAAGGTTAAGCATGAGTCATATGAATGATATGATCGACACTTCGTTGTCCACCATTGAAAACCACATCTCTTCTCGTGAAGATCGGATTAGGTGTGGTGAATTTCGATTGTGTTCACTAAACAACTTGAGGGATGTCGAATGGGAGTTCATCTAGTAATTTGATTAAAAGTTGAACTAGTTATCATGAACGTAGTCTAATTTGTACTTAAAAATATTGTAGATCAAATGGCTAAGTCCAACTTCAACTTCAACGTTTTTGCTGAGAAGGAAAAGCTTAAAAACAATGGGTCTAACTTCACCAACTGGTTCCGCAATCTGAGAATCATTCTCTCTGGCGGTCAAAAGGACTATGTCCTTGAGAATGCGTTAGGTGACGCCCCTGCTGCTACTGCGCCGGCTGATGAGAAAGCTGTCTATCAGTCGCGCAAAGATGATTATGGTGTGATTAAGAGCACCATGTTGTTTGCTATGGAATCGGACCTTCAAAATCGTTTTGAAGACTATCCCGGGCCCTTTGAGATTCTCGAGGAGCTGAAAACCATGTTTCAGACTCAGGCCCGTTCTGAGAGATATGAGATCTCTGAGAAGTTCTTTAACTGCAAGATGGAGGAAGGGAGTTCCGTTAGTGAGCACGCCATTAAGATGTCGGGCTACACTCAACGCCTTGAGCAACTAGACTGCAAGATTCCAGAGGAGCTCAAGATTGACAGGGTTCTGCAATCACTCCCTCCCAGCTACAAAAGTTTTGTAGTGACTCACAATCAGATTGGTTCCACTGATACGATCACCGAGCTCTTCGCAAAGCTGAAGGCTGCGGAGGTGGACATCAAAAAGGATAATCATGTGTTGATGGTCAACAAGCCCCCCACCTTCAAGAAAGGTAAGGGTGCAAAGAAGCCCTTCAAGAAAGGCAGCGGCAAGCACGTTGCCCCTGCTGAGAAGAAGCTCAGGTCTGGTCCTAAGCCGGACACCGAGTGCTTCTATTGCAAGGACAAGGGTCACTGGAAGCGCAACTGTCCGAAGTACTTAGAGGACAAGAAGGCTGGCACCATCAAAGGTATATTTGATATACATGTTATTCATGTTTTCCTTACTAGCCCTCGTTGTAGTGCCTGGGTATTTGATACTGGTTCAGTTGCAAATATTTGTAACTCGAAATAGGAGCTACGGAATAGACGGCGGCTTGCGAGGGATGAGGTGACGATGCGCGTTGGCAACGGATCAAGATTTGATGTGATGGCCGTCGGCACGCTCTCCTTAGTTTTACCTTCGGGATTAGTTTTAAACCTCAATAAATGTTATTATGTGCCTGCGTTGAGCATGAACATTATTTCTGGATCTTGTTTATTGCAAGACGGTTATTCATTTAAATCGGAGAATAATGGTTGTTGTATTTATATGAGTAACATCTTTTATGGTCATGCACCTATTGTGAATGGTTTATTTCTTCTAAATCTCGAAAGGGATGAAACACACATCCATAACATTGAGGCTAAGAGATGCAAAGTAGATAGTGATAATACTACTTATTTGTGGCACTGTCGTCTAGGTCATATTGGTGTAAAACGCATGAAGAAACTCCATTCTGATGGACTTTTGGAGTCTCTTGATTTTGAATCATTTGACACATGCGAACCATGCCTCATGGGCAAGATGATCAAAACCCCGTTCTCCGGTATGATGGAGCGAGCAACGGACTTGTTGGAAATCATACATACCGATGTATGCGGACCGATGAGTGTTTCGACGCGCGGTGGATATCGCTATTTTCTCACTTTTACCGATGACTTAAGTAGATATGGGTATATCTATTTAATGAAACATAAATCTGAAACATTTGAAAAGTTCAAAGAATTTCAGAATGAAGTGGAGAACCATCGTAATAGAAAGATTAAGTTTCTACGATCTGATCGTGGAGGTGAATATTTGAGTTATGATTTTCTCACGCATCTTAAAGCAAGCGGAATCGTTTCGCAACTCACGCCACCCGGAACACCACAGCGCAATGGTGTGTATGAACGCCGGAACCAAACCCTATTAGATATGGTCCGATCGATGATGTCTCTTACTGATTTGCCGTTATCATTTTGGGGTTATGCATTAGAAACCGCTGCATTCACTTTAAATAGGGCTCCATCTAAATCCGTTGAGACGACACCGTATGAACTGTGGTTTGGTGCTAAACCTAAGTTGTCGTTTCTTAAAGTTTGGGGATGCGAAGCTTACGTCAAGAAGTTGATGTCGGACAAGCTCGAACCCAAAGCGGAGAAATGCGTCTTCATAGGATACCCTAAGGAAACTATTGGGTATACCTTCTATCACAGAACCGAAGGCAAAGTGTTTGTCGCAAAGAACGGTTCCTTTCTTGAGAAGGAGTTTCTCTCGAAAGAAGTGAGTGGGAGGAAAGTAGAGCTAGACGAGGTTGCTGAACCTTCTCTTGAATTGGAGAGTAGCGCAGCACCTGAAATTGTTCCAGTGCCGCCTGCACCAACGATAGAGGAAGCTAATGACAAGGATCATGAAGCTTCGGACGATGCTGCTACTGAACGTCGCAGGTCGACAAGGTCGCGTGCCCCTCCTGAGTGGTACGGCAACCCTGTCTTGACTGTCTTGTTAGTAGAAGACAGTGAACCTACGAACTATGAGGAAGCGATGATGAGCCCAGACTCTGAGAAATGGCTAGAAGCCATGAAATCCGAACTGGGATCCATGAGCGAAAACCAAGTATGGACTTTGGTGGACCCTCCTAGCGACCGTAAGGCCGTTGAGTGCAAATGGATCTTCAAGAAGAAAACGGACGCAGATGGTAATGTTACCGTCTATAAGGCACGGCTTGTCGCGAAAGGTTTTTGACAAGTTCGAGGTGTTGACTACGATGAGACTTTCTCTCCCGTAGCGATGTTTAAGTCCATTCGGATTTTATTAGCAATTGTTGCATTTCATGATTATGAAATATGGCAGATGGATGTCAAGACTGTGTTCCTCAATGGCAACATTGATGAAGAGTTGTATATGATGCAACCCGAAGGTTTTGTCGATCCTAAGGATGTTGATAAAGTATGCAAACTTCAGCGTTCCATTTATGGACTGAAGCAAGCATCTCGGAGTTGGAACCTTCGTTTTGATCAAGTGATCAAGAGCTTTGGATTTGTTCCAAATTGCTACGAAGCTTGCATCTACAAGAAAGTGAGTGGGAGCTCGGTGACATTTCTGGTACTATATGTGGATGACATATTGATTATTGGAAATGACATTAACATGCTTAATGATGTGAAGAGTTATTTGAACAAGTGTTTTTCAATGAAAGACCTAGGTGAAGCTGCTTATATATTGGGCATCAAAATCTATAGAGATAGACAAAGACGCCTGATAGCTTTAAGCTAGAGTACATACCTAGACAAAGTTCTGAAAAGGTTCAGAATGGATAAGGCAAAGAAAGGTTCAGTGCCTATGTTGTCAGGTAAGATATTGAGCAAGGCTCGGTGTCCAGCTACGGTAAATGATAGGGAAGCTATGAGCAAAGTGCCTTATGCCTCAGCCATAGGTTCTATCATGTATGCCATGCTGTGTACTAGACCGGATGTGTCCAATGCTCTTAGTTTGACGAGCAGATATCAAAGTGATCCAGGAGTTGAACACTGGACAGCCGTAAAGAACATCCTAAAGTACCTAAATAGGACTAAAGAAATGTTCTTAGTCTATGGGGGTGATGAACAGCTCGTCGTAAAAGGTTACGTCGACGCTAGTTTCGACACCGACAAGAATGATTCTAAATCTCAGACAGGATACGTGTATATTTTGAATGGAGGAGCTGTGAGCTGGAGAAGCTGCAAGCAAAGCGTGATCGCGGGATCTACAGTAGAAGCGGAATACATGGCTGCTGCAGAAGCGTCAAGTGAAGGAGTTTGGATCAGGAACTTCATCACTGAGCTTGGCGTGGTTCCAAGTGCATTGGACCCACTAGAGATATTGTGTGACAACACTGGCGCCATAGCACTCGCTAAGGAACCAAGATATCATCCAAAGACCAAGCATATCAACCGCAAGTTTCATATAATCCGAGATTATATAGCAGATGGAGATCTGAAGATTAGTAAAGTACATACAGATCTAAATGTCGCAGATCCATTGACTAAACCTCTTCCACGTGTAAAACATGATCAGCACCTCAGTGCAATGGGTGTGAGATTGTTGCCAAATGTAAACTAGATTATTGACTCTAGTGCAAGTGGGAGACTGTTGGAATTATGCCCTAGAGGCAATAATAAAGATGTTATTATTATAATTCTTGTTCATGATAATGTTTATATTCCATGCTAGAATTGTATTAAGCGGAAACTTTAATACTTGTGTGGTTTGTAAACAACACCGTGTCCCTAGTACGCCTCTATGGACTAGCTCATTGATTAAGGATGGTTAAGGTTTCCTAACCATGGACATGAGTTGTCGATTAATAATGAGAACATATCATTGGGAGAATGATGTCATGGACAGACCCAAACTAAGCGAAGCAATTAGATCGTGTCATCATGTTCATCTTTGCGAAGCTTTTCTTATGTCAAATATTGTATTCCTTAGACCATGAGATAATACAACTCCCTGGTATCGGAAGAAAGCTTTGAGGTCATCAAACGTCATCCTATGAGAGGGTGATCATAAAGGTGTCTCTCAGGTGATAGGAAAGTATCTGTTGGGTTGTATGTATCGAGATGGGATTTGTCCCTCCCAAGTCGGAGAGATATACTTCGGGCCCACTCGGTAATCGATATCAACAACGCTTGCAAGCATGTGGTTAAGGAGTTAATCACAAAGTGATATCGGATTACGGAACGAGTAAAGTACTTGCTGTGAACGAGATTGAACTAGGTATGACGGTACCGACGATCAAATCTCGGGCAAGTAAAACATCGCGAGACAAAGGGAATATATATGGGATTGATTGAATCCTGGCATCGTGGTTCATCCGATATGATCATCGATGAATGTGTGGGAGTCAATAAGGGTTTCCAGACCCCGCTGTCGATTATTGATAGAAGATCATGTCTGCATATTCTCGAACCCGAAGGGTCACACACTTAACGTGTCTCGACGCTAGGATAGATTGGATAATTGTTTTATGAGTTTTTGTTCGGAGTCTCGGATGGGATCCGGGACATCACGAGAGGTTTCGGAATGGTCCGGAGAATAAGATTCATATAAGGCAGTGCAGTTTTTGGAGTTCGGAATTGTTCCAGGTTAATCGGTATTGTACCGGAAGCTTCTAGAACCTTCCGGAAGGGGGCCAACGTAGTCCCACCTGTCGGGAGGGGGCATGGGCCTATGAGGGAGTGCCCTGGCCGCATTGGGCCAGGGGCACAAGGCCCCATAGGGCCCAGCCGGCCAAGCAAGGGATAAACCCTAATTGGACCTTCTAGAAGGGGGGGTTTCCTTGCCCCCCACTCCTCCCTCCTTTGGCCGCCGGCCTAGGGCTTGGGGGAGGAGTTAGTGCTAGCGCCCACCCCTCTATATATAGAGGGCTGGGGCACACCACCACCCCACACCTTCCCCTCAAGCCTAGTCGCCCTGC
The DNA here is from genome assembly GCA_916181665.1 of Avena sativa. NCBI lineage: Eukaryota > Viridiplantae > Streptophyta > Magnoliopsida > Poales > Poaceae > Avena > Avena sativa. Next base: position 382,337,038 of record OV702282.1, read on the forward strand.
TGCCCTCCTCTCTCTCTCTCCCTCCCGACTGCGTGTAGGCGAAGCCCTGCTGCAGAAACTCTCCACCAATTGCACCGCTTCGTCGCGTTGTATATCCAACCCATCTCTCCACCATACTTGTTGGACCAAGGAAGGAGGAGACGTCGAGGTGCTGCACATGTGCATATCACCGAGGCATCGCCACTTGTGGTGCTAGATCGGATCGGATCGCGAGGAGGAGAAGCGAGTACGACTACATCACCCACGTTCCGACGAACGTTCCGCTGTGCGAATCTTCAAGGGTATGAAGATCTAATCCAATGTCTCTTGTTGTTTGCATCTCCTAGATTAGATCTTGGCTTCCCTCTGTTCGCATCCGTAGAAAATTTTGATTTACTATGCCGCGAAACCCTTGATTTATCCCCCATGGTCTCGGACTAGCGAGATACATGTTCCCGGTGGCTATTCGGCAAGAAAGAGTTGTGCTTCCGCTGCATCGCTGGAGCGAGGAGGCGGAGGTTGCTCGGTGCCTCGAACGTGTGTGCGAGCACAGATGCGTCGCTAAGTTGCGGTGCTAAGGACTTCCTCTCGATCTTGAGATTGGCAAGAGATCGTCTACATCAACCATGAGTTTAACTCGTTAAGCTTTGTCGGTATTCAAGGGTATGTTCTCTACGGATATACATCCGCCCGTTGTTTGTATCTAGTAGATAGATCTTGGTACATAGTTTTTCCCATCATAGGAATTTTTTTATTTTCTATGTTGCGAACCCTACAATAAATCCCCTCACCGCTCTCTCACCACTCTCTCTCTCTCTCACACACCATTCACAACCGCCCCTTCCTCCAGTCTCACCGTTGGCGGTTCCTCTCCCGACGGAAGATCGAAGACCACTGCGAGGGCAGTAGAAGGAGGTAGATCTAAGCGAGTACTGCTCTTTTTGTGGTCGGAGCAGAACTGCTATGACTGCGACTTCTTCTTCTTCTTCCTCGTCAAACCCAAAGCTCGAATCCTGTAGCAATGTCGGTAAGGCCTTGAACCACCATCTCTCTAAGCTTTTAGCAGCGCAAATCTATCTATTACCGTCTGATTCTCCGATTATGAGTGACATGCATGGTAGATTTGTACCGATTTGTGCTAGTTTTGGTCGATTTGATGTGTTAGGGTATTTTATTTCCTTTTTGTGCCTTCGTAAGCACTATATCTACCCATACATTGGTTCCATCTATGCTTGTTAGTGGCTAGATTCAGGCAGATGTTGTGATTAGGGTCCTCCGATTGGGAAAATTAGGGGCTAGATTGCACTGTTCATCTTCTTGTTCCTAGGCCGATGATTAAAATTATCACCAAATGATACGGGGGGGTGAATATGTACTACCTCGAATCATTCATAACAAATAATGGTGTGCATTGTACTAGGTAGTACAGAGTCCTCTCCCCGGTGTTTGTGTGCATATCACATATGAGGCATTGATTACTCTTGATGTCTACGCACGCTTCTATTCTTGTAGACAGTGTTGGGCCTCCAAGTGCAGAGGTTCAGCAACAAGTTTCCCTTAAGTGGATTACCCAAGGTTTATCGAACTCAGGGAGGAAGTGTTCAAAGGTATCCCTCTCAAGCAACCCTGCAATCAAGATACAAGAAGTCTCTTGTGTCCCCAACACACTTATTAGGTGGTATAGGTGCACTAGTTCGGCAAAAAGATAGTGAAATACAGTAATATGGATGATTATCTTTACTATTAAATTCGAGTTGATGGCTCACTTTGGGATCAAATATTGGGAGGATCTAGACCGTTAAACACAGACATCAAACATTAGGAGAACCATAACCACTGGATTGCTCATTCTTGAATTGGGGCTATTTATTTGGTTATACCAACCTTGATAATTGGCTTTCCAAAATTGTCAAATAAATCTCGAGCAACATGCATGTACGGATCAATCAAGGGAATTGATAGATGCAATTGCATGCATTGACCATCTGTCGGGCAACCAAAAAATTTCCAAGAAAGGAGGGACTAGACCCTAATTAATCGCTCCTATTAATGCTATTTCGTAGTATTCCCTCCATCCCGGTTTAAAGGACACAATTTGCAATTCTCTGAACTGTAGATGTCATCTAATTGGTCCATTTAATAGCATGAAGTAGAACATGCATGAAGAGAAAAAGAGTTAAGAAAGCGTTCACATTTGTTCACACATGTGCATGCAAGCAGTTTGTTCTTTTCACACTGAAGTGATTACAGAGATTAAATGCTTTTGTGTCTAATTATTTTGGGATTGCATGATTTGAAAATTGTGTCCTTTAAACCGGGAGGGAGTACTCCCTCCCTCCTGGTGTATAGGGCTCACTCCAAAATCTAGATATTCCAATTTATCTATATTCTATATTGACTAAGACCCGGTTAGTAATCACGATTGGTTTTTTACTCGTTTTGATTGCAGTGGGCCTTCTCCGTCTGTTAGCATCTCCTAATTAATTGGTGTTTAATGAGCATGAGACATTAGAGACGTGAGGAGGAAATAAACCAAGAGAGAGTTTTTTGACATCCAATTATGTGCTACCAAGGTCGCGATGAAAATTGAATTGAGCCCAATACACCGGTACAGAGGGAGTACTCCCTCCGTTCTGGTATCGAAAGCCATAGAGCCAAACCATGCGGATTAAGGCAATTTGACTCTCTCCTCAATTATGGTTAGAGAAAAATAGAAGTGCTTTTCTACAAATAATAGATCACCCGTATCGTGGGGACTCTCTCTAGTTAATTTTAGAAAAATACAGGAGATTGGCACTAGAGTTTAGGGATCTTAATTTTTCTGGCCTTAGGGTTTTCCAAATATTTGGAAAGGGGATGGACTTAGATTATTACCCGAATCTCGAAAAATCCGTCTCCCTTATTTTCTTACAAATAAGGAAGACACCATGTTCATTGACTTTTTTTTTTTTGCGGGGAACCATGTTCATCGACTTATTCCTTGAAAAATATGTCTAACATATACCAATAAAATGTCTCGGTGTTAAAATCCATGCATGCTTGAGAAGAATCAGGTATAGATAAGATGAGTACAACCATAAACTGAATTACAGATAAAAAGGTACTCGGTTTCCATGCGGGCATGAAATACCTTTATTTATATCAATTATTGATAAGAGTTTTGGAAGCTACCATAGTTTCAACCATGTATAGTTTTTAGTGGTATATGTTAGGTATAACTAATATATAATATCGTGGCATGGTATAACATAGAGAGCGGGAAATCCATAGTGGTAGTTGATAAGGAGGTCAACAATGAAAAGTCAGATAGAGAAGTACATGAAGTTTAACGAAGAGGGAGAGGACACACACATTTGGGGCAAACTCTATCAAAAGCATATCGCTGTAGCCACACACATTCATAAAAATAATATCCATATTATTCTGAAAACCGAGTTTCAAAGTTACTTGATATGGACCGGGACGATAAAGTATCATCATAAAAACCAAAGGTACTGTTGAGGCGGACATGCAAAAAAATATGGAGGAGAAAAACGGTGCTAGCTCTTTGCATGTTGTATCATTCGAACACCGTATGGTAAGGAGTACTAAAGAAGAGTATTTAATGCGCATGCATGTACTGTATCATGTTAGAAAAATTATAACAAGTCGTTATATATGCCCTCGTGCCTCGTGTATTGCATTGGCATTGTTAATCCGTAGCAACGCACAGGCACTTAGCATGCATAGGAATTTATAATACTTTCTCCGGCTCATATTAATTGACTTAGATTTGTCAAATTTTAGATGAACCTATATATTAAATAGTGTCTAGATTTATTTAAATTTTGATAAATCCAAATCAATTAATATGGGTCGGAGAGAGTAGGATTTATAGTGGACTCTATGGAATAACTTGATTTCTTGGGAGTTGGATGCACGAATAGAGCATCTCCACTCGTTGGGCGAACCCAGGCCGTAATCGGACCAAATTTGGCCGGACGAAGCAAGTTTTTGGTCTGGGTACCCGAGTTTCCTACTCGCGTACCCAGCCCGAGTTCCCGGGACGCCCGTTTCAGCTCAAATTCGGCTCAGTTCATCCAGATTTCGGCATACAATGAATACAAAACATTTTACAACCAAAGTACGGTGAAATTTTGAACATAGTTCGACGTAAACGTAAACATAGTTCGGCCTGCAGTGAAAGTGCAACATATTTCTGTCAAGTTTGGCCTAGTTCGGCCAGTTCATGCTCGGCATATACGACGTGTTGCCCCTGCGTCTCCATAGGTGCTCAACAAGATCATCCTGCAACTGTTGATGCACCGCCGGATTTCGGATCTCCTGACGCATGGCGATGAATGCAACCCAGGTTGGAGGCACCTGATGATCAGGCTCGGCAAGAGGACCCTGTCTGTAGTATGGCTCGTCCTCCTCGAGCAAACTCACTGAATCCTTCCTCTCATCCTCAATGATCATGTTGTGCAAGACCACACAATAGTTCATCACTTCCCACATCTGATCTTTCGACCAGGTCATAGCAGGGAACCGGCCAACTACAAACTTCTACTGGAGCACACCGAATGCCCGCTCCACGTCCTTCCTGCAAGCTTCATGTTCCTTGGCAAAGTGAGAATGCTTGAGGAGCATTGGGTTTGAGATAGTCTTCACAAATATTGGCCATCTTGAATAGATTCCATCTGCTAGATAGTATCCCTTGTTGTACTGGTGTCCACTGATCTCAAATTTCATAGGGAGAGCATGACCCCCAACAAGCTTGGAAAAGACAGTTGAGGAGTTGAGGACGTTGTTGTCGTTGTTCGATCCTGCCATGTCAAAGGAGTGCCAGATTCAAAGATCATGTGTAGCAACTAACTCAAGTATCACAGTGCAACCTCCTTTGTGGCATTTGTACATTCCTTGCCATGCAAATGGACAGTTCTTCCATTCCTAATGCATGCAATCTATGCCTCCAAGCATACCAGGAAATCTTCTACTTTCATTGACTGCGAGGATCCGAGCAGTGTCTTCAGCAGTGGGTGATCTCAAGTATTGTTCCCCGAACACTGCAATCACTGCCCTGCAGAACCTGTACAAACAATCGATGGCGGTGGACTCGGCGATGCGGAGATAGTCATCGGCACTGTCAGCCGCGCTCCATATGCAAGCAACCTCATCACCACTGTGCACTTCTGAAGTGAGGAAAACCCAACCAAGCCGGTGCAGTCCTTCTTACAAACGAAATAGGGGTCGAACTCCCGGATGGCATGCACGATCTTGAGGAAGAGCTTACGGCTCATCCTGAAACGGCGGCGAAACACGTCCTCTCCATGGAGTGGCTGGTCGGCGAAGTAGTCGGCGTACAACAAGCAGTATCTCTCTATCCTTTGCCTCGCCTTGCACTTCCGACGACCCGGCGCCGAACCACCGCGCTTCGGCTTCGCCATCTGCAGGTACAGCTGGGCGAGCGAGGCGAGGATCTCCAAGTGCTCTTCACCTTCGGCGACATCGGCGCTCTCCTCCTCCATTAGTACGGCGAGCATCTCCTCATCGTCGGAGTCCATGGCCGAATCGGCCAAATGCCGAACACTTGGCAGGCGTGGTGGTGGGAGCACACAACAAAGCAGAGTTACGACGAAGTTCGGTCGACGAAAGCTGCGGCGAAACGGGCGGCGAAGTGGGCGACAACTACGACGAGCATATCTAGAGGCGTGGGCATGTCTCGGCGTGGAGAACTCCGCCGACGAAGTCATGGCGACAGAGGCGCTGGGAGCTCTTCGCCGCAGTCTGGGTGAGTGGAGTGGGTGAAAATGGGACTGTCTCGCCGACATGGCCCACGCCCTTTTTTGCTGCGTCCGGCGTTCTCAGGGCGTATCCGGGATCCTGGGTACGGCCTGAGAAGTCCGGAAGTTCGCCCAAATCCAATGAAAACAGGTTCCTGATTACGCGACTAGGGTTTCGGCATTCGAACTTAAATTCAGCGTTCGATATTACGATAAAGAATGAAGCACGGAGTTAACGAAACATAAGTTCCCAATTATTATCATGCACATTCGTATCCAATCTTTTTTTTTTCATCCAATCGTTCTCCTGGCCATGCTAACAAGAACTTACTTTAGTCTTCTGTTCGATATGGAATTTTCTCTCATTACGACGAAGAATTGTTTATCAGGGAGAAAATTTCATAAAAAAAAAATTGAAATCGAGAACATGGTACTGTATCATCTTTGACCAGGCTAATCCAAAGTTGATGAATGGATAAGTCGATCAGGCAAGACCTGTCAGTTGCAAAGAACATAGCGCTGTATGGGAATTCTGGCTTGCGTCCGACCATGTGCGACCCCCACACGCGTACCGTGTACGTGTTTTCCTCCTTTTCTGGGTAGCTGTATTACACGTGTTCATTTGTTTAGGCACCATGCACCAAGAAGTTTCCAATCAAACACCTCCCGTTTCCGGGGAAGCGCACGTCAAAAGAAAAAAACTCGGTCAATCTCGGTGTCAGATTAGGTGTGCACACGCGAATGCGCAGCCACCGTCCACCGGTGCCGCCCCGGGCATGGTCCTCGTGCTGCCGCCGCCCGTACCGATCCGACGGCACGCACAGCCTCGACGGGTCTTCGCCAGCTCCGACGTTGTCCTTTCTTTCCTGGTCGCGCTAGATCGTAGGCACCCCGCCACGCATTCCCCCCACGCCCGCCCGCTGTCCTCCCCGTACCGCCCGTTCCACCCCCACCAAAAATCCGATTGCCCTCCGCAACCAAAGAGCTCCTCCACTCCCCCACGCCTCTCTATCGCCTCCTCCTCCGATCCCTCCACCACTTCCGCCCGGCGACGCCGCCAGCCGTACCGTCGATCCCCTTCGCCGCGGCCCGAATCTAGGGTTTCCCGCCGCCGGATCACGCCGGAGGGCTCCTCCGATGCTGCCGTGCGCGCGGTCGGTGCTGCGGAGGAGGGGCCTGGCCCTCCTGCGCGGGTGCGCGGAGGGAGAGTGCGGCAGGAGGGAGGCGCTCGCCAATGCCAGGTGCGCGGCCACGCTGGCCGGCCGCGGGGTCGGACGGTGGGCCGATCCGCCGGCGCGCGGCGAGGCGCGCCGGTGGGGCGGCCGGTGGCCAGCTGCCACGCAGTCTAGGTCCTTCCTCGGGTGCGGCGACGGGGAGGAGGGGAGCGTCCTCTCCAAGGTCTACGAGGAGAGGCGCGTGATGGGGTACAGTAAAACACACACAGCCTCTGCTCTGTTTTTTGCTTAGCTGATTAATTAACCTCTGAAATTGGAAATGATCGATCGTGGTGGCTTGGCTGTGGGCTCAGGTACTCGCCGGAGCAGATGTATGCCGTCGTCGCGGCTGTAGACCTCTACGAGGATTTCGTGCCCTGGTGCCAGCGGTCCAGGATCGTTAGGCGCTACGACAATGGCTCCTTTGATGCCGAGCTTGAAATTGGATTCAAGTTCTTTGTCGAGAGCTATGTGTCTCATGTGGAGATGGAGAAGCCCAAGTATATCAAGGTGAGAGTCACGTAATGTGCCTGCCATTGAACTTATTATGGAATAATGTGCAGGCAATTCAATTGGAATAGAATACCTAATTAGATCACTGGTTTTTGAAACATTCTAAAATAAGAAGCAACTATTGATGCAAAAATGTTGTTCTAGAGACAGCTGTATTGCAGGTTCAGTCAAAAACATGAAATATGCGGTTACTATTTGTTTTTGTTAAGTAATAGGAAAAAACACCATCATGATTTAGATTATTTGCCACAGCAACCTGCAAAATTGCAAATGGATGTACTATTCCAATGAAGTATGTTTGTCACCTGTTAGAAATTGATCATCACTCCCTTGGATGGTTTATTGTTAGATATGCCGAATTAAACACTTCTAACCTCATCATTATTTATTTAGTGATCTATTCCTAAGATTTTTTATTTTCATTTAAATATGTATAAATTCTTCAACCTTTTTCACTGACTGTTATTGATAAGTTCACTTCTATTAATGCACCCAGACTCTCTTATATGGCTAGACATGATATTATTTTGGCCAAACTATAAATAGTAAACACCTATTTAGTTACATGTATCATTGTTAGGTTCTTCAAATACAGTTTTCCCCATGAAGTTAAAACTATTGCATTCATCTGACCTAACTAGCTTTACTGTTGGATCCTAGCAAAGAAATAAAATGCGCTGAAAAATGCAACAGGCTGCCCCTCCTGCTTTGTCCGTACAGAATGCTTAAGCTTCAATTCCTCTAATCGGTGCCTCACCGCTCGCTTAGCGCTTACCACTTCTTTGAACTTTGAGTTCATCCTGCCATTATCTCTCATGTCAAACTAAACCTGTGCACGAGTTGGTTCCAACCCGGCTAAACCGCCGCCGACCCAACCCGCACTGTAGCGCTCGTTGGTTTAGAACGGTGTCACCAGTTTTACCCGGTTAAAACTGTTGAAACCGTGTATGCCAGGGCGAGGGTCATGCCCCCAACCCCAAGCACTGGAGCTCGTCGTGTTCGTGGCCGGCTGACTACGGCGCCATGTTCGTGGCCGGCTGAGTACACCGTCGAGCTTTTCTTATCCCTGTTCCGCTTAACGAGATGCAGTCTCCGGCCGCACAAGTTCTCGCTGGCTCCGGCCTTCGGCGAACAGGCCTGACTGCTATGCCGGCTCCCTCCGCCCGGCTGTCCGGCCGTCCAGGAAGGTGGCCTACACCATGGCTGCAAACTCTAATCGGCACTCATGTCTTCGCAGAAAAGGACCAGCTCGCTCGCCGATCTGAGCTAGGATCACACGGACATGGGGATGTGCATAAGACTGGAGAAGCCTCCAGACATTCACTCAAGCACCTGGTGGTCGCTACGACCACAGCCCGAGTATTGCAGTGCTCAGCGGCGCATGATGTGCATGAGAGGGATGAGTTGGGGAGGGCACAGGCAAGGACAAATTAGATGGTGCCTTGCCGGGCCTCGTATATTACTGCTCGTTCGCCTCCATACCGTGTAACCTGTTTAAACTGTGCACACCAACCCGGCTAAAACCGTGTCGGACGGGCTGGTTTCAGTAACCCGCCCAAAGCCGGCAAAACCGGCGATGCACAGGCTTATGTCAAACTATCATCTGTGTCCAAAACTTAAAACTGTAACATCCATTTGAAATCAACCCAGACATAATGTTATGCAGCAATGTTTGCTTGAATTGTAGGACTAATAAGAGTGTTGTCGTATGAACCTAGAATGTTCTTTCTTTGCTTCTGTTCCTGGCTTTCTTCACACTTAATTCTGGGGAGTAGTTATTCTAGGTAAATCTGGTTAGTAGCTGTGTTTGGGTTTTCGTGACCTTCTTTTAAAACTAATGTGTTGATGCCTTGTATGATATTGATGTTTCTCTATTGGGGGAGTACAGTGGCACGAGTACTTTGCCTGAGAACTCAGAGGTGCAACCAATGTTGAAGTCATGGCACATGCTCTGCTCTTGGATGATGTGGAATACATCAACATATGCACCAGCCAAACCCCAGCACATCTGTACAGCTAGGTCTTACAAGATATATAGACAATATGTCTGTAGATAAATAAAGTTGCATTCATATACAATTACAATACTGATGATTTTCATGTGATTGTATTTCTTTTATAGTTTTAACCATTCCATATAAGCAGTGCAGATTTTTCTCTTCGTTTCCTAACTAATATGGGAATTTCTAGCCTCCAAAGGGGGCATTGAAGCCTTTTTTTTAACCTTGTTCTATAACTATAGTGTATGGTCAATCTTGGATGAAAAGTCTGGTTATCAACTTGGGTAATATAGGTTGCAATCAATCTGTGGTGCTCCTTTCATATTTAGTATTTACGATTGACATTGCAGTTTTCTGTAGTACTTTGTTTCTCCTACTTTTACCATTTTCTCCATGATTGAGTAGTTGCATGATTCTGACTGCGGTTGCTCTGTTGCAGACGACAGCATCTCAAAGTGGACTTTTCGATCATTTAATAAACGTTTGGGAATTCAAGCCCGGTCCTACTCCTGGAACCTGTGACCTTTACTTCTTAGTGGATTTTAAGTTCCAGTCACCCCTATATCGACAGGTACAACCAACTAGTTTGTTATGATTATAGACATCAGTTGCCTTCATTTTCTCATGGTCCTCATCAAGCTTTTAATCACAGGTTGCTTCCATGTTCTTCAAGGAAGTAGTTTCCAAGCTCGTGGGGTCACTTAATGATCGATGTTTTAGAATTTATGGACCTGCTGTTCCTGTGCTGGAGAAATCTTATGGGCAAGGAAGGTAGACATAAATGATCTAATTTTGAAGGATGCGCGCTTCATCGGAACCTGTCTTAGTAAATTTCCGCAGATGATGCCCCGCAGATGATGCATATAGTCCTCCATTTGTGATGACATGTTTCCATATTCGGCAAGTGGGTCACGAGGGAAATTGGCCAGAATTTTCACCCTTTGGCTATTTCCAAGTTTTTTCTTTCATGTACAACTAGTTTGCTAGCATCTGTAACAACAAAATGGCCACACACACACACACAAAAACACGATTGTTTACCAGGTCAATCGGATCTCCAAACTGTATTTCGACCTGAACTGTTGGCCACAATCATATAAGGATGATGTACGATTCTGATGTTATGTGAAAGGCACCCTGTGACTTCCTCACTCGTCTTTGATTCATGCTCTTCTTTTCAAGTGTTCATGGAAGTCTGCTCTTGTGCTCCTATTGTGCAATCAGCTGATTCCGTCCAACGATTCGAGTTTCTTTGTGGAAGAAGTGATCAGAGTGAGTACATCCTACTGTATTAAACTTTGAATCGTGCTCTGTTGAAGCTAACATTGAATTGTGTGATTATGATACACAAATGAATTAAGAAATCCGATGTGCCCACTGGCCAGCGGGCAGCCGGCCTCCAAAGCAATCTAGTACGATTTCTCCTACTCCGTCCTCAACGCGCCTGCAGCCGTCTCACGGTCCGGCGGCCCCGACAAGGCCGGCCACCAGGTTCGCCAGCCTCTGTCCCGCCTCACCATTCCTGACAACGTCAATGTCGCCCCCGACCGTGCAGTTGTTGCCGGCGGCATCTTCGTCACTGCCAGCACACCACTGTCCCGGCGTGATACCGTCGAGCGGGCGCCGCAGCAGCTCGTCGTCTATCCTCTGCAGCAGCGCCTCGTCACCCTCGGCGTCGCCGAACCGGCCCGCGAAGGCCGCCCCGCTGCCCGCCACGGCGTCGAACCGCGACCGCTGGGCGCCCTGGTCCGGGACGTAGGCCCGGAAGGTGTGGTTGACGGTGGTGTTCCTGAAGCGCGCCGAGTTGGCCATGACCGTCTGGAAGTAGAACTCCATGGGGCTGAGCGCGTTGCTGAAGTACATGAGCAGCGTCCTGGGCAGGTTGTCGGGCGCCACCACGCAGTGCTCCACGAACCCGCGGCTGAGCACCGTCCAGGGCGAGCCCTTGAAGAGCTCGAACGCGTCGGGCCTGGCGCGGCGCCCCGACGAGAAGGAGATCTCGGCGTTGCTGCTCTGCAGGAGGTTCTGGTCCAGCACCACCACCGGCGCGGTGTCGGAGTCCGTCCTGTGGTCGATGAAGTTGAGGTCCCGCGGCACGGCCGAGAGCGCGTGCAGGAGGTCTGCGGATGCATGACACCGTTAATTTTGTCAGCGACATATGCATGATCAGATCAACTGCAGCGCTGCTCAGTGCTCACGTACCGTCCTGCGTGACGAGCGGGTAGTCGGAGGCCTGGAGCGTGACGAGCCAGTCCCAGTCGGCGCCGACCCTCACCAGCACGGAGGCGCCGCGGAGCACGGCGGCCAGCGCGGACGCGCCGCGGCCGTCGAGGGAGTCCCCCTTGCCGACGACGAGCACGTTCCCGTACTCGAGGAACGGCCGCTCCGACCGGACGTATCCCGCCAGCCTTGCCCGCTCGTACGCGCCCGCGCCGGCGTCCAGGTGCAGCAGGTACCGGTTCCGCGGGTGGTACACGGCCTTGAGCAGCCGCGTCATCCTGACGGACTCGCCGTGCCCGCCCGAGATGTAGTAGGCCAGCACCGGCGGGTACCCTGCCCCGCGCTTCGGCACGGCCGCGTCGCCGTCCGGGCTGTTGGGGACGTCGTCGTGCCCGTACGCCGCGTCCCTGAGGAAGGAGCCCGGCCTCGAGGACGACGACGCGTAGCCCAGGACCAGCAGGGCGGTGGTGAGCGCGGCCAGCGACGCGAGCGCCGCGCACGGGGAGCACGTCACGAGCCAGGAAGCGCGAGACATTTCGTGCCCGTGCCGGAGGAATGGCCGGCGGCGGTTCCGTACTACTAGTAGATGTACCTCTTTCAGCCTCCAGGTGTATGTCAACGCTTGTGTCTGTTGGGGCTGTGGTCGGATCGTGGTGGAGGAGCAAACATAAGCACTGACGCAGCGCCGAAGTGCTGGTGATATACATAATGAACCCTGGATGGGGATATTATCTTCTGTTGATATCCTGTTTTTCTATTGTTGTGGTCTGGCATGGTGTATCCGTGTACGTGGAATGGAGACCATGAACCAGACGACGTGCTCCCAAGCCAAGGAGCGCTTGCCGGCGGGCATATCGCGGAGCGCCCGAGCATCCCAATCATTGCTACCTACAAGCTGATGGACGAAGGTTGTAGTCGATGTCTCGCGGCCGGCTGTCGCGCGATGCACGATCAGCTCGTGGTTGTATATTTTGTTTTAAAAATCGCGAGCTTTATTAATTCAAAACCACAAAGTTACAATCACAGCCTCTAAGCCAAGAAAACGACGCCTCCTATGAACTCAAGTCTACTTCCAGAATTACTCTGCTAAAACCCCTTCCCATAGCATAGAGTTTCAGCAGTTAGAGGATCCGAAATCCTAAAATAGGATTCACAGCAAGCACCACGAAACAGTTGCTCATCTCTGGCTACTGCTCCTATTGTTTTTCTTATTATTGACCGCACCATCTGAATTTTTAACTTGATCACATCATCCGACGGGTTTTGCCATTTACATGTTGGCATGGCAGGTTCAGGCAAAACCTACTCCATGGGTTGTTCTAAGGTTTGCAAGGTCTCTGGAACAATCTCCGTTGTTTTGACTGGATTGAAACCAACCTCTCCTCCATGCGTCAGATTATTCCTAGAGGACCAAATGGAATACATCACCGAAGTGATAACCGCTCTGTCCCTTTGACTGAAGACAGATGCAGACAGTAGTTCTCCCAAGCTGAAGGATGCAATCAGGGCAATTTTACTAAAAGCAACTCCTTAGTTGCTTCCCAAAACAGCTTTGCATGGTTTCAGTCAACCAACATATGTATAAGTGTTTCAGATTCTGCTTTACATAGTTCGCAGGTGTTGTTTTCTTTTATATGCCGCCGTGAAAGAGTCCCATAATAATCTGGTAATATACCTCGAAGAACTCTCCACCAAAACACACGCACCTTCGGAACAACTTTTACATCAAGATGATACAATCAAGAGAGCCACACCCGGCTTCTGCACAGAATAAGAACCTTCAGAACAACTGGAAGTTTCCACAACTCACTGTCACTGTCAGAAGAAGGGACAACTTCCTGTCTTGCTAATTCCTCAGATTGACACTTATAAACGCACTTTGGCTGTTGGGGATCATTTATTGCAGACATGGGGCTAGCCTTAGCCTGTTTGCCAACATCTTGCACACAAGCTTGGCTACAGAGTGCATAAGGCTAACATGCCTGAAGTCTTTCACCTTGCAGGCATCATCGCGTTTAGGCAGGAGGGAGATACGAGCTGAATTCAACACGTGCCACCGCTTTCCTCTTAATCGATGAAGCTGATTGACAGACAACAACAGATCATCTTTTATTACTGTCCAACGTTTTCTGAAGAAAGTAGAAGTGAACCCATCCGGACTGGTCGCTTTCCCAGTTGGCGGGCCAAAAACCGCTGACTGGAGCTCATCTTCTGAAAATCTCTGCTCTAAAGATGACAAGTCGTGTCTTGGAATATCTAGGGCATCCCAGTTCACTATAAATTCTAGTCTTGTACCCCCAGATTACTGAAACTTGTGCATATATAGTCTGATGTCCTCTTTGGAATTTAGAACTTCCGAAGATGTTTCCGAGGATCATAATTCTTTTTTTTGAAAAAAACTACCAAGGACATTTCAATCATGCAATTAGTGTCGTGAAATCCTTACATAATGCCCATACTTTTAAGACAAAAATAGGCCCTCTTCCCATGACGCCTCACATGAACACCTCAGCAACACATATATAGGAGTAATATAAGTTCTCAAACATGACCATCCAATGTACTTTTAAGTAACAAGGTGCGGACAGAACTTATAAACCACTGAGATAATATCTGAAGATAGATAAACTGACAGGTTTCATCCTCTCCGACAACATTGGAGATAAGCCATCTGCTAGTTTTTCACTTCCAGATTCTTAGATAATCAAAGTAGCAAGAGCCAAACCATGCCTCAATCTAACACTTCTCACGACGAATGATGTAGACCATCATCTTCAGGGGCTCCTCGTTCTCCATCAGCTTGAAGAGGCACAGATCATCTTTCCGCAGGTTGTTGTCGCGGGAGAAAGACGCCCATCCTTTCGAAATCATCGTGCAATCACTCCTGCGTCGCACCTCTGTGGACCATGTCCTGTTCTTCCCCTCCCGTTGAAGTACCAAACTGATAACATTCCTCTTTCCGTGATGCCCAGTAACGTACTTCTTTTCAAGATACCTTGACACGTACCCGCGTGCCAAAGTACTATTTATATGAATAAACAGGAAGGATGTTAGTTACACAGATGCAGATTTTTTTTTCTTTTGGAAAAGAGCATATACACAAATGCAGATACAATAGGAAAATTTGTGAATGTGTATTGTACCCAAGGACACAATAATGCAGTTGAGGAATTGATAGGCCGCTACATAACATAGAGAAATTAAGATTTTTTTGAACTTACAAAGGACATGCCGGAATGTCTGCGACGCACATTGGAACCGACATTGGAACCATTTATGACCGCGACGTAAATTGGCAGTACTGACTTGATCTTGATGGCTTCAACTTTCTCCCGCACTTTCATCTCCTGCGCCTGCGTTAGAGAGACTCTGTCTGACAGCATGAAGGGAGGCTCAAAAGATCCCTCGGGATTGTCAGAGGACCCATAGTCTTCAGGTCCCGGTGATGAGATCTCTTCATCTGAACATGTACTCAAATAATCAGACACAGAGGAAATGCACTGAAATATGACACATGAACTTTAGCGTCCATGATGTCTTTTGTGCAGTGTGTGCCATACCATCGGTAGCTTCTTCCTCCTTTACACTGGCTGTCAAGTCTATCTTTGCGCTTGTCCTTCCGTGGTTTGGGACAGTAGTCACAGTACCGGTTCTTCCACCAGGGGCTCTGGGGAGCAGATGGACCATTACTGTGAATCTTCTCGCCTTAGCCTTTGTCATTGGTTGAAAGATGCAGATATCTCCTACTCGAACACTGTTATCACGGACGAAGTTGCCCAAATATAGGTTGCACCCACCATCAGGCCTGACGCGCAAATTACACTGCCAATCCTCGCTCTTCCTAGGAACCTGTAGTGTGACAGCTTGACTTTCACGTGGAAAGTACACGAGTGCGTAGCTCTTGCGTATTACCTGAAAAGGGACATGATGGTACTGTGAACCTATTTTATCTACTCCCTCCGTCCTAAAATAGATGTCTCAAATTTGTCAAAATTTAGATGAATCTAGACACTATTTAGTATATAGATTCATCCAAATTTTAAAAAATCCGGGACATCTATTTAAAGACGGAGGGAGTAATAAGAAAGTACATAAGACTGTCACATGGCATGATTGTTATAATAAGGTAATTCTATTGCGGTTTCAATTACAAATGTGTTTTGTTGCAGAAGTATCTTTCAGAGATTTGTCACATGTTCGAACAGCAAGACTGGAGTTCCCAAAAATATCAAAATTATAAAATGTACCTACCTACAGGAAATTAGCAATTCATACAAATTTGGGTGTTAAAATTAACGTACCAGATCAGCATAAGGTTCTACATTGGTCTTCTTCATCTGCACAACAAGCACTTCGGTTTTAGGTTGAATTTCAGCAGCGAGTGCATGCATTTTTTCTTTTTGTGCTATTGTAAGAACACATCGGCCTGATAAGACAAAATCCTTTGGGAGCATCTGAAGATCATCCTCTTCAGATGGATTGTCTTCTGCATTATAAAAAAACTCGGGAGTAGGTAATAGAGCAAAGGGTAAGTGGGCAATTGATTTAATTTGAGAACACAGCTTAACCTGAAAATTCCTCAGAATTATAAGATGATGCAGCCATCTTTGCTGATTCACAATAACGGCACGAGCCTTGATTTGGGCATCCATCTGAATCTGATCTTTCAGCTGATGACGACCGAGTAGTGCCATCAAGTGAAGTGCTCGAATTATCGACATGGCGACTGTTTGGTGTTTTCACATCAGAGGCAGTTTCCATTCGAGCACAGGACAAGGCTTTCTCCTTACCGTTGGAATCAAAAATTGTGACCTCAAAGTGAGCATTTCCAAGATATCGAAACATCAAGGAATAATTTTCTTCTATTTGATTGGCATCAACGAATGCCGCCCATCCAGACTTGAGGATTGTTCTGTTCATGTTCTCAGTGACTCTGACATCATATGTGTTACCATTAGGTGCTTCTAATTTGACAGTTCCCAGGATCTTTCCTCCAAAATAGTTCACAAACCACTCTGGTATGACCTGTAGTGAGCAGAAATGGGAGAAGCAAAGAGAGAATGAGGCAGCGAAAAATCTCGACAAATTTCAGGAAACCCACTGAACAAGGAAATACAGAAGTAACTCACCATGCTATGCATGACGTTTCCATTAATCTGTCTTATGAACCTCAGCTTTCTTTTGCAACACTCACAGGGATTGCTCATCTTGGATACGTCCTGTAAAATGGATCATATATTAAGTCAGGTGGCATTATTCATTGTGTAAGTAATGATGCCTGAAATCACTCGAGATTCAAAACAATCCCCTATAATATTTTGGGAGTACAGACAGAATTTTCTTTGTCTAGAATAGCAAGAAGACATTGTGAACTCTAGAAAACTGAATGCTGCCCTGCAAACATGTTATGATTGTCATGTAAAATGAAAAAAAAATCAACAGCAGAATAAGTAGAGATATTGCTGCTCAGGTGTAGAAGAAGAGAATATGCATGACTAGATTGTAGACAAACAGAGCAACTTGGCAGAAGTTCACTGCAGTGCTAATGATTACTGCAGTGTATCAGAATTGTCAAGAGACTGAATTGCTAATGGTTACTGCAGTGTATCAGAATTAAGTCGTTTATGAAGGGAGCTGCATTTTTAGCATTATTTTAGTGTCCGTTGCATGCAGGCTTCTCATTCCCAAGTAATCCTATAAGATTTAATTGGACACTTCTCATATTTTAGTGTCCATTGCATGTAGGCTTCTCATTCCCAAGCACTAGGACCAGTCTAATTGGAGACTTCTTATTTTGCAAGGCATTAACAGCGTATATAGTATCTCTCTCCTGCCCAATATTATAACAAAAATCCCATGTCATGTTCAACCTCCTTAACTCCCATGATTTAACAAAAAAAATGAAATGGGTAACTCCCAACACTAAATCAAATCGAAGTTAGGAAGCCAGCTAATTTCCCAAAAGTAGTTTCCTCATACATGGAAAGCTTGCAAGTACTTCTTGTCTTTCTAGATAATGCTACTGTTATTTTTTATAAAGGGTAATTTATTAATATAAGCTGAAAGCTGATACCAAATACACCCGGCCTCTGCAAAAACACAATCTCAAGAGCTAGTTGAGACTAGTCGAGACATCGAGGCAATCAGGAGCAGCGTAGCACACGACCTCATCAACATCAACCACCACCATTGGCAACACCAGACTTCGAAAAAGGTTCTCGAACAGAAACGCCTCAAGCAAGGGAATGATGCACGAGGTCCATTGTCGCTGGACCCAACCACTAGGGCCTGATCATGGGTTCTAGATAATGCTACTGTCATATCAATGCTTGAACCTAAAAACTTGATGCCATATACTTCTAACCCACACCAGAATTATTCTTTCCAAGTAAAGAGGTAAAACACATGTCCTCTGCATCAATCAATGTAGTGCATCAACATGCAGCCATTTATTCATTTATTCTAACCCATTTCAGATGTGTCTAGGTCTAGGTCCATATAATGCAATTGCATATGATATCAACTAGCAGCTCTACTTTGAGAAGTTACATTGCTACAACGCCAACTGATAAACTAAAATGGATGTGCAGGGTGGCCAGAAAGTTAATGACAAAGCATCGTTGTATTAGCCAGTCTGTAAAGTTTACATCTGTTATATTAATAGAAAGCTAACATGAACCACGCTGGATAAAGTGAGAACAATAAATTGACAAACTAGGAATTTTCACGACCCTAATAAAATGACAGAACCGATAGAAAAAAATGAAAACTTGATGCGCACATCACTTCATAGAAAAATAGCACAATAAACAAGTATCTCACATGTTAACCTAAACACATTTTCGACTAAAACAATGGCAAGTGTAGCTAATACTGCAAGAGATTCAGTGTGGAGTTTGTAATCACAGAGCCTACAAAATTTCTACAGTATAACAATGGCTGGCTTCAGGGCATTGCTGTCCGCAATCTAGAAATGTAAGCTGAGGGTGTGGGACGGGCGGTAACCTGTAGTACAAAATTGAATTATGGCATAGATTCTACCCAGAGCCAATAATATTGCTCAGTTGCCTTAAATAAACATAAATCTAGTCGAGAGGTTGGATTTGCATCCAACGTTTTTATTTTTCTCTTTGGCTGAGCTCCGTTTTAAGGGGCGTACCAATAAGGAAAACAACTCTTACCTGGGCCAGCCGAAAATACCATCCAAAAAAATTGTTCAACAGACTGTCCACAAACTGAACCTTCTTTTCTCTTATCAAGACACAAATATGGAAACAGAAAATCATTGACAACCATACATGAAAAGAGTGGAAATAGAAACTGAAACATAGTGCAGTAAGCTCATAATGTGACTGTGAAACTGTAGGTAATGCACAGTCATAGAAACATGTGTGCGCTAAAACGAAAATAATCTCATCATTTTCTTCCAATAGAATTTTGTCACTGGCTGGGTAGTCTCATACACAAACGATGAGAAAGAAAAAAGAATCAACTAGCAGTATATATACCTTGATTTTATCCTTCTCTTTGAGGTTTGGTGAAACTTCTTTGTAGATGGTACGGTGTAACCTAAATAGAGGATACGAATTGAAAAAAGAATTACACATCAACCCACACTACAAAATCTATTTGATCTATTGTACTCTTCTGGATGTGCCGTAGCTGTAACAAAAAAAAACGAGATAACCACAGAGCAAAAACAGAAACTAGCGTGCAGACGGCAGTGACAAATGCTACGATCCGAACAACCAGAAAACTGAAGCTGCAAATACGAACAAGCAAGCAGCTCAAATATATTCAGATCCGTCATTAACGCAGATCATTTCGGCCACGAGGAACATCGAATCGAATTAAACCGAAATCAAATCGGTGACATCACAAAAACCCCAAGCGAATCGCCTTACAAAAAAAACCCAGTCGAATCGCCTTACAGAAAAAACCCCAGTCGGTTCACATGCCGGAGGCCGTCTCTGCAGCGTCGGCAACGAGCCGGAGGGCGGAGAGGATTCGGCACATACTACTGAGGTCACCTCTGCAGCACCGGCGACGATAGGGATACCGGAGAGAGTTTCTGCAGGATCAAGGTGGTGGGTAGGGGCAGGAACTGGACAGGAGCAGGAGGTGGAGAAGGACGTGTGGTCGAGGCCAAGAACAGAGAAGGAGGGAGGAAGATGCTGGTGAAACTTACACCGGCGTGAATCAATCGCCGGTGGCGTCGCTCCCGCTCGTTCAATGCGTCAGGATGCGAAGGCGCGAGAATCCAAAAGTCGGGATAAGGACGAAAATTTATGAAGCTTGGACTCGGCGGTGGTTCGACTTCTTTCTTAACTACATTTACGGGTGAGACAGTGAGACCGTGGACTACTTTTTTTTCCTTTTTTTTCTTTAAAGTTCATGGACTACTTTCATGAGAAAGAGAAAAGCCAGAGGGTACTTATGTGTACAGATTAAGTACAGTATTATTTTAAAGAAAAGACTTTATCTTCGTATCTCTGCTAGTTTCAAACGTATGCATAGAATTTGAAGCTCTGTACCCCCAATTGTTTGAAACATGTCTCTAGGGTAAGACTAGCAGGCCAGCAAAATCACAAACAGATGAATATATTTTACTCACAAATAGGATTGACATAAATAAGAAAATTCACTTTTACTTTTAGGTGTGGAAATAGTTCTCCGTCGATCAAGAAGACCGGTGATTAGCATAATTTTTGGTCACATCACGTCGTCACATGATTTGTACCCGTGAACATGGTTTTATGGTAATATTTCAATTGCACGAAACATTTTTTTCTTGATTGCAACTGAGAAAATCTCGGTTGCTACCCGCTTACAACTCATAGGACACATGAACCATGATACAAATCTAACGCTTAGAGTCAAGTGAGAACTAGCAAAACCGTAACTTTTACTTGGGACTAACAAAGGGCACAAATCTTCTATATCTAAGTAGGATTTCCTTGTTACTTGATTTTCCTTCGTTCTGGTGCATCCACGTCGTCCTTATTTTCCCAGGTGTTGAGCCGCGTTACGTCCGATCGCTCCATCCCGTTTGGTTTTGTTCATGTGTTCGGTTTCCCATTTAATCACGACACACAAATGGTGCAGCCCATAACTTTAGCCCACATGCAACCCATCTCTTCATCTGATGGAGGCATCTCAGGAGTCTACGGGATGTCGCAATGCAAGGCTAAGAACTAGGTTTATCTCTAGGGAAAGGCAGTTTCGGGAGATTTCTCACCATCCGCACACTGCCATAACCCTCCTGCCCCTCCATCGACTCGGGCTAACCAAGGGGTTGACCTCCTCTTGCTTCCCGACCTTGGGAGATAGAGGTGGAGGCTAGGGTTTCTGCGAGGTTGAGGAGATCGTGATCGCCAT
Organism: Avena sativa; assembly: GCA_916181665.1. Taxonomy (NCBI): domain Eukaryota; kingdom Viridiplantae; phylum Streptophyta; class Magnoliopsida; order Poales; family Poaceae; genus Avena; species Avena sativa. Next base: position 382,358,104 of record OV702282.1, read on the forward strand.
GGTTGAAAGCTCTCGGGCGAAAGAGGGGAAGACCAGGAGCGTCTTCTACATGGATTAACTTCTCAAGAACCTAAAGCTTCATGGGGAAGAACTGCACGTTGTGGTCCTAGGCAAGGAAGAGGTTTGGCAAGGGTCGGATGTCAAGTGGCGTGTGATGACTACATGTTCATAGTTCGTATGTAGCTAGTTTAGAAGTAAGAGTATCGAACCACTGAGAGCTATTGATAGAGGTCTTAATGCCCGTCGTTACTATTCACCGAGAAGTGTTTGGGAGTTGTCTTTAATTTCAAGCAAGGGTGTTTGAGAGTGTCCGTGTGTGTGTGAACAAAGAAATATCAATCTAATGAATGTAAACAGAGAGAGACAATCACAGTGTAAATAGTATGAAACTACAATATGGCTAAAGATTTCTCATGGAGTGTTGGATCCATCACTAGTAATTAGATTAATCATGATTAGGATATATCTATATATTTATGTTTGTGCATGGGAGAAGCTCCAAATAAGATTATCAGAGACCAGCCATTTGCTATTTCATCCTTCATAATCACATATTCGCAGTGGTGATCAAACGCCAACCCCCCGCAATTAAGGGTTAACCTCATGGTAATGGACTTAGCTTTGTGAGTCTCCTCTTATCCCCCTTAACTACATGAATGATAATCAAGTGTGACTTGTCACTTAACACCTTCAACACCATCACATGTCCAACGGTAGTTCCCTATCAAGTCCCAAAAGCAAATGTTATGTGGTTGACATTCACATAACATCAATAGAGTGAACCAATACATACTCGTAAACCAATGTTATAGATCATCTTTATTTCAATATATAATGTTGTTAAGGTTTTTCCATCTCCCCAAGAACAAGGAAAACTACTCACACATAGAGACAATCAATATCATCATAATAGTATGAATGGAATACAAATGGATAGACGAGGACTTGTGCAAATCCACAATAGGGTTTAGAAATTACAATAAGATGAATGTAAATAATATGTGGGGGATGGTGAAAACTTTCCAAAATTTCAGCATGGCGGGTTGCCCCTATACCATGCCACCATACCGTAATTTATCAACTTTCATACGCGCTATTATTATTATGATATCAAACAGAAAGGAAGCCACAATTACTAAAGTATTAACGATCATTGGTATGACATGAGTGTCACTGTACTGTCTGCATTTACCACCCAGAAACTAGCAATTCTGAAATACAAGGATTTTAACAAGGGTTGATACGGGTGAAGCGTCGCTGTATGAAGCCCGTACCAACTCTCAAAAACTTCCAAAAGGTTCAGAAAAAGGCAAGGAAAAAGAAAAAAAACTTCCAAAACAACAACTAAAAATAAAAATAAGTAAGAATAATCTTACATCACTTACCTACCCTTCAAGAGGGGTCATTGGAAAGGTTCTTCTCCTTCAACCTGAGTGATTTTTTAGGGGTCCGCATAACTTTTCTCGTAATTTTACCAAAACCATTGCATAAAGAATAAGTAAATTTATTTTCTTTAATATTAATTGTACCTAGAGGAATATATATATATATATATGGTTTCCAAATTCTCTATCTTTGATCTTTCGGGTGGTTCCTCCCTTCCTTGCACAATCCGCAATTCAAAATCGCGTACTAAAAGAATCCAAAGGATCATTTTGGCTTAACGTCCGTTCTTTCAAGCCACATCGGTCCATATGAACTCTTACTTTAGAATCAATTATATAAGATTTGAACCTTTCACAAGAGAAAACAATAAGAAAGAGTTCTTTCTTAGTCATGGAATAGTTCTTTTGAGACTCATTAAGAGTGTGTCTAGCATGATAAATGATATTGAAATTATCACCATCATGTTGGACTAGAACAGCCCCAACAGCTTCATCACTAGCTTCACATAAAAAGATCAAAAGGTCATTTCCAATTAGGTGGTTCTATTATTGGAGCATTTAGCAAGGATTACTTAAGGATATTAAAAACAGTAAAGCAATTATCATGGAAATTAAAACGAGCATTTGTTAAGAGGTTAGTAAAAAGATCGAGAGACTTTAGAGAAGTTTTTTATGAACCTTCTATAAAAACCTGCATGACCAAAAAATTCGTATAGCTTTTACATCTTGCGGGGGTGCTAATCTTTCTATTTCTTCTATATTTGCTTTGTCAATCTCTATACCTTTACCTGAGATTTGTGGACCAAGTATTATTCCCTTCTTCACCGTGAAGTGGCATTTCTCTCAGTTCAAGACAAGGTTAGTACATTCATATCGCTCAAAATATTTGTTAAGATTGTAGAGACAATAATTAAAAGAAGTTTCATAGACGAAAAAATCGGCAATGAAGACTTCCATTATTTCTTCTACAAAGTATATGAATATTGCAGTCATACATCTTTGATAGGTAGCAAGTGCATTGCTTAGATCAAAGAGCATTCGACACTAAGCATACATACCATACGGGCAAGTGAAAATTGTCTTAAGTTGATCCTTGGGATGAACAACTATTTGTTAGAAACTAGAATACCCATCCAAAATACAAAAGTAGGAGCGCTTAGCGAGCCTCTCTAACGTTTGTGTAGGGGTTCGTAGCATGAAAAACAAAAAATTCTAATGCATGAACACATACAAGCCAAGATCTATCTACTAGATTGTAGCAACGAGTCGAAGAGTACTCACCCTCAAAGATTCCAAAAGGGGTTGACAAGAGAGAATTCTCGTGGGTGATGTAGTCGTTCACTTGCCGATCTCAAGATCGCGTAGACGATCCTTCCGGCGCCGCGTTCCGGCAACGCTTCCGCAGTCGGTCACACGTTCGGTACTCGATGAATACCTTCCTATCCCTTGTTCCAGGAGGTAGCGAAGGTTGTATATCTCTCCTCGCGATTTCGGCAACATGACGGTGTGGTGTCAGAGTTTAGAGGGGAAATCTCGCAGGGCTTCGCCTATGCCGGAGCGGGTATGGTGGAGTAGAAGAGGGACTCGGCGATATAGGGTTTAGATGGCATCGAGGGGAGGTGGTGGCCGGTGTCTAGGGCTAGGGTTATCCCCAAGTCAGCGACTTTGAGAGGTGGTGGCGCCTTTCTAGGGTTTGGGTGTGAGGGATAGGGGCGCCCTATCCCTCCTTATATAGGTGGGGAGGCGGCAAGGGGGAGGGAATCCTCGCCCAAGTCCACTTCATGTGGACGCCGGCAAGGAGAGGGAGGAATCCTCCCTTAGGTAGGATTCCTTCCCTCCCTCCACTTGGAAACCAATCTTCTAGTTTGACTTTTACAAGGCTTTTTGTATTTTAAACTAGAGTTTGATTTCTCTTTTCCAAGTGTCCAGCCAAGTGACCTAGGACATGATGCAAAGATTTCACTTTGTCATGACACATCCATGTACCCTTCCCCTTCCGGATCGGTGGACCTTCTAGACCCTTCTAGAACATTCCGGTGAAAACACTGAAACCATTCCCGAACTCCGGAATTGGACTTTCCTTATATGAATCTTATTCTCCGGACCATTCCGGATCTCCTTGTGATATCTCGGATCCCATCCGAGACTCCAAACTACATTCGGTCTTTTTAGTCACTTCAATATCTACTAAACAACATCGAATCCTTAAGTGTGTCTCCCTACGGTTCATGAATTATGCAGACATGATCGAGAATCTTCTCCTATATAACCAATATAGGAATCTAGAAATTCATATCGCTCCCACATATTTATACGATTACCTCATGATCGAATGAACCATTTAAATATGATACCAACTGATGGTTGTGAAATACCACCTCTTTTAGCCATATAAAATATGCCATTTATATCTCATATCATGTTTCTTCTAGCTATAGCTACGCCTTATATGCATGAATTCTATTTTTCATTCTATTTTAAATATGAGCTTTGCACATTTAGTAGTTTAGGTAGAATTTTATCACTTTTGGTCTATTACATGTGTGTAGGTGTTGATGATGATTATGGATAAAGTAGAGGCAAAAGGAACAAAGAGAGCATAGTATGGAGGACCTGTAGGGGCCAGACTTAGCCATTTGAGAGGATGAAAAAGTGTTTTTTTTCAAACTTCTTAAAATAAATATCCAAGACTATGAGGTTGTAGCCCTCGTCAATACGAATCCAACGAGCCGAAGAACACCCAAAACGGAGTTCGTATGAAGAAATGGCGACCAAAATATGAAAGAGTACTACAAGTATAACGACCAACTATACGGATGGAGGTTGTATAGCTCCGGCCGTGTAGTTGACAAAAAGGTCGGGAACGATGGAAATTGGCCCTAGAAAATCTCCAGAAGCTTTCCAAAGTCATATGACGGTATTAGGGGTACCCTAGGGCACCCCCAAGGCCTATATAAGGAGGAGAGGAGCCAAGAGAGAGCCACCAAGCCATACCCTCCACCACGGCGGTGCCCTACCACCGTGCTACCGCCATAGACGCCTCCAATCAGATCTACACCATCACCACTTGATAAGAAGAGAACGGACTATTTCAAACTGGCTTTTTGTCTTTCAAACTAGAGTTTGATTCCTCTCTTCCAAGTGTCTAGCCAAATGACCTAGGGCATGATGCAACCATTCCTCTTTGTCATGACATATCCATGTACCCTTCCCCTTCCGGATCGGTGGACCTTCTAGGCCCTTATAGAACATTTCGGTGAAAACACCAAAACCATTCCCGAACTTCGGAATTGGACTTTCCTTACATGAATCCTATTCTTCGTACCATTTCGGATCTCCTCGTAATATCCCGGATCCCATCCGAGACTTCGAACTACATTCGGTCTCTTTAATCACTTTCCATATCTACTAAACAACATTGAATCCTTAAGTGTGTCTCCCTACGGTTCGTGAATTATGCAGACTGGAGGGATACAGTTAGGCTACACTAGCGCAAATCAAAAATTTCTACCGTGTAAACCAGGAATACTGTTGTCATAGATCACGGGATTACCACTAGACGCGCAGTTGTGGAACTTGATGAAGCGCGTCAAGGCAGTGTAGACGTTCTACGTCTCCTCCTTGTCCTCGTCCCACGAGCAGCTCCCCTTGCGCGGCTCGTCCAAATACCACAGATGCAGCACCTCCGAGGTATCCACACCACACGTACATGGTGAAAGCGTCAAACATCGGACTGCTAGGTCCGCGCGTGCAACACAGGCGTGAGGGGTGGCGGCTGGGAGGAATGGTCTAACCCTGGTCAGCTCGCCCTACCCTCTCTTATATAGGCGTCCCTAGTGGGCTTCTACATTAGCAGCCCATTAGTAGCCTAATCCTGGTCTAATTCGGATCCAATCTTCATTAGGCTTCCATCCCCTTAAGTGTGTGACCCTATAGGTTCATATACGTATAGACATGACACGAATACACTTATTATGTCAATAGTTGGTAGCGGCCTCTAGCAAGGCGTGCCAACTCCTAGACGCATAAAAAGATCATATCGGACGAACCATCACAAGGTTTAGTATATGTCTTTCCCTTTGCCTCACGATATTTGGTATAGCTCCAAGCTGACCTCCCTTTCTCAATACCATGATTCGGAATCCCTTTACTAGGTTAACTCTTAACCATATATAGCACGGCCATGTATTTCTAGATCCGATCACTCGAGGGGCCTAGAGATATCTCTCTCAAGTAGAGAGGGGCAAATCCCATCTTGATTGACCATGCCTTGCAGCATGCTTCAGGACAAACCCAAAAGCTACCTTTATAACTACTCAGTTACAGAGCAGCATCTGATAGCCCCAAAGTAGGTTGATCCACATCTCAAGTGCATGCGACAATCTCAGGTCTAAGGACAAAACGTACATGATGTGTAGAGAGAGCTGCAAGTCTAATTGTCAGTCTCAAGTTGGGTCAGTCCAACCCCATGTTCGTAACATGTGTCCACATCATTGGTTTGACATCTCCATGTCTATGACTTGCGAAACATAGTCATCAACCAATCGATGTGCTAGTCTAATATTCACGTGTGTCCTCACATGAACTCTGACTAGGAACAACTATTAGACAACCATACAAGTATAGAGTTTCACAAACAATTCATATAATTGCCAATCAATACAAGTTGCCAGATATGAATATTCAAAGAACATTACAATGACTCATGGATACATAAGAAATATAATCATCTCTATGATTTCCTCTAGGGCATATTTCCTTCATATACATAACCGAGACTCTTCTCCGATCAATAACCAATAGAGGAATTTGGAAATTCATACGGCTCTCACATATTTCTACGATTACTTCGTGACTGAATGGACCATTTACATATGATACCAATTTCCCTTTGTCTCGTGATACTTTACTTATCCGAGGTATGATCGTCGGTATCTCTGCATACCTAGTCAACCTCATTACCGATAAGTACTCTTTACTCGTTCATGTGATATGTGATCCCTTGTGAGTCAGTCACATGCTTGCAAGCTAATTGGATGACATTCCACCGAGAGGGCCTAGAGTATATCTATCTGTTATATGGATGGACAAATCCCACTCTTGATCCATGTGCCTCAACACATACTTTCCGAACACTCAATGTCACCTTTATAACCACCCAGTTACGAAGTGGTGTTTGATGTCATCAAAGCATCCATCCGGTGATGGTGATTAACATGATCTCATGGTCGAAGGATTTAGGTTACTATGTAGACGAAAGCTTATAGCAAACGAACTATTAAAATGACTGATCTTTATGCTATGCTTATCTGTAGGAGTATGTCCATCGCACCATTCTCCTAACGAGATGATCTTGTTGTTAATAATATCTCAATGTTCATGATCATAAAACCACGATCATCTATTAACCAATAAGCTAGTATTACAAAGAGGCTTTACTAGAGACTCTAACAAGTTTACAAATCACAAAAAAATTAATGTTTCCAGTTACTACAATTATAGCATGAATGTAAAAATTTATCATAAAAATAAAGATATAATAATAACTACTTTTATTATTGCCTATTGGGCATATCTCCAACAGTTTGATCTATGAATGTCAAAGGGTAGTGATCTTTTCTAGTACACTTATTCAATTTCCTGAAATTAATACACATTTTATTCCCAACAATAGTCAGAGTAGGGATTATTGTTCTCATTAGCTATAACAGTGAATCCTCTCTTTTTATGAACACAATGAACTGGACTTACCCAATCATTTCTACCACATGATATATGATACCAACATCTAATAGGCATATAAGTCTTTTCTGACCACTTTCTTAATTTGGAATTTAAGTATTCTTTGGGAGTCTGAATTAAGGGACTTATCCTCTCCAAGTCATCCATAGAATATCCAAAGGCCTTATGATGCGTCTTCAATATCACCATAAGTTGGACATTCACTTTTCATGTAAGATCAACACTAACAATAACATGATATTTATTTGTACCGTCTAAGAATTTATACTTTAGATCTTTCGGTAAAGGTTTTAGCTCAGGAGGTGGGAGTTCTTCATCTCCTTTCGTATCTGGTACTTCATAAGTCTCATTCATGGGATACTCCATTATGGATGTTGAATCAAAATATTCATTTACCTTTTCTTTATCTTTATATTGAGGACTATCATCATTATTCACCAAGCTTCTTTCTAGATCATCTGTTGGTGTTCCATAATATATACCTGTAAGCTCGGCGATAGTCTTTCCTTCACTTCCTCCGAGTTCTTCAAACTCTTCATAGTTAGGCCTATTCTGAAATTTAGAAAAATGAAATTGCATTTCTTTTTCTCCGAACTTATGAGATACTAGCATGGGCTACACGGCATACGCCTCGCCCGTGGACGCTACCGTGCGGAGAGCACTGACAAGATAACGAACAAGTGTCACGAAGATGCATGTATGTAACGCCCCGAATCGGGTCTATGCAGATCTCAGCATTTCCCGCCGAAATCCGCATAGAAGCGATTCAAAGACGCCCACCAGACACTTTCGTGTGGGTGGGATTTGAATACAAGTAGTTACATCACAGTAGTTTACAACCGAGTCCACTAGAACTTATATATACAACAACAGATCAACGAGTCAAGAATACAAATGTTACAAATTATAAAGAGAGCCAATAGTATCCGAGTACGGACAAGATCCAAATGGGACTAAGAGTCCTGAAGAATAACCAAGCGGTGTCCATAACCCTGCTTAGGCCAAGCCGGAAGGGTAACCTTGATAACGTCATCGGGCACATACCTGTCAAGCCAAGAGGGTGCCGACAAAGGGCAAAGGAAAAATAGAAAGAGAGCGGTCAGTACTGAGGCCAGTACACGGCGAGACTAGAATTCGGCAGTCATCGCCTATATAGGTATGGTGGGCTCAGCGGCAGCAAAGCTTGCACTATCTAACTTATAGAGATACGCTACAACTTCGGCTATTAGAGCGGGGTAAGAGAGCACTGTACGATAACTATATATAACACCAAACATAACCCATTCGAAGATTTCCCCCTCGAAGACCAGTCGAGGAAGTTCCCTTGCGGAACACACACAGTTGCAATTTTAGTTAAGCAGGTGTTTAGTTGATAAGGCTAATTACTAATCATATTATTAGAGGCAAAACACTAGTGGCGTTGTCTATGATCATGACACTGTACTCCTGAGGCGTCCATAACCGTGGACACACGGCTTTTCAAAAAGATTTACCCTACGGGGGTGCACTACTGTAACCAAACGCATGCTCAACCCATCAGGAAACATATTACGCGTGCCATCTGAATCTCATAACAAGAACTGTCCCTTAACTACGCGCATATCTAGAGGCATCACCTACTGTGGGGAACCAACCAAGAGGTACGACGATTCTCAAGGAAGGCACAGCGTTTGCGCCTACTGGTGGATCGGGCCCTGCGGGATAACTTGTACACACCGTGGGTGCCGCCACCGTGTACCGCGATTTATGTATGCAAGCCATGGCAATCCACCAAAACATCAAGTCCGAAGACATATCAACTCACCCATGTCCGAGGACATATTATGCGTATGCACCAAATGGAAAACCAATTTTGTAACCCTCTGGATAAACGAATAGCGACGGTAGTTGAGGGGGGATCCCAGAGGCCCCACGTTTGGTTAGCGCGATCAACTCAGAATTGGTATCGTAGAACGAACGGGTCCTAGGTCGGCTCAAGCAGTTCCCAAAGGTGGTCCCTGCCGGGGCCTTATCATTAGGTGAAGCCATAATCAACAACATCAAATTAATTATCTTATCACCAACAATATCCAAGTGTCATGTTTCACCTGTATGAGAGCGATACTAAGCATGCCTACGACTCGCAAGGACAAGCTAGCTAGACAAACAAGGCAATAGGACAACCAAGGCAATATAGTGGAGTAGATAATTAAAGGAACGGTACTATAGCATCGACAATAAGGATAACAATAGATCAAAGGAAGAAAGTAAAGACTATAAACGCAAAATAGGTAGAAGAGGGAGAATGCTCGCTTGTAAGACAAAGTCGGGAAACCGGAGGCATGTCGTATCTCACATCGACTCATCGTCCTATCCGGTGAAGAAGCAAACACTAGAAAGAGCAACCGGTGCAATATTTAATAATACGGCGAAAGATCCGGCATGTTTCTGATATGATGCATGGTATGGCAATATGCGGTCCTATTAGCAATATTAAGCGGAATCGGGAGCCCAACTTTTATTATTAGGTTCAAGTTATTTAACTACCCCGCATATTAAATGTTGAATTAACAAGGCAAAGCAGGGCATCGGTTCGCTACACAAATTTAAATGGAGTCGAGATAATATAAATATAACCCACATATGGTCTCCATATTTATTTAGGTGAATCGGCATAAGGCCCCCAAACCACACAACATATATGCGAGTATGAATGGTTATATGCAATAAGTATATTCATATATTATAAAATATAGGGGTCTCAGAAAGAGGGGTCACACATGAAGGTTTGGCATCTTGGGGTTCGGAGTTCGATCTCCCCGGGATCGGTCTTCGGACACATGAACGAGAACTCGGCGTTCCGCGATGAAGGTCTCAGGAGGACATCGTCGTGTTCGGGTCCCATGTCGTCGTCCTTTGGCGTCAAAGGTCTTGTTGGTACCAGATCAGATGCCATGCTCATCCTCTGCCATATCCACGCCCATAACATCCACATCTTCGCCCCACCACCATATTTAGAGCACCACATCATCACGTGTGCCTGAGTCCTGGAGAAAAACGGTGTAGGGTTCGCAGCATAGAAAACAAAAAATTTCCTACGATGTGAACTATATACCAAGATCTATCTACTAGATACAAACAACGGGCGGATGTATATCCGTAGAGAACATACCCTTGAAGACCGACAAAGCTTAACGAGTTCAACTCGTGGTTGATGTAGACGATCTCTTGCCGATCTCAAGATCGAGAGGAAGTCCTAGCGCCGCAAATCAGCAGCGCATCCGTGCTCGCACACACGTTCGAGGCACCGAGCAACCTCCACCTCCTCGCTCCAGCGATGCAGCGGAAGCACAACTCTTTCTTGCCGAATAGCCACCGGGAACATGTATCTCGCTAGTCCGAGACCATGGGGGATAAATTCTAGAGGGGGAGAGAGATCCTTCATGAGGAGGTGTGAGAGACAAGTGAGGAGGGGGGCTCCTTTTATAGGAGGAGGGGGGGCACCCAAGGGGGTGGCCGCCGGCCATGGGGGCTGCCCCCTCCCCTCCTTCATTCATGTGGGTGGACACTCCACTCACAAAATGCCCTTTAAAATCCCTCCACTCAAAAGTCCACTCAAATTCCCATTAAATTTCCACCAAATTTAATGCAAACTCTCATTAAATAAAACTCTTTTATTTTATTCAGAATTTTGTCAATTACTTTAATGACAAACATTCACAAATAACCCCTTGCTAGTATTTCATTTCACATGCATAACCACTTTATGCAATTTCACCCGAAAACCTGTTTCGGTATCTAGTGAAATAAATTCCTGCGCTTGTTCATTCTTTTGGCATGAAACATTTGCTCCAATTGGATGTCGGTGTCTCTTAAGTGTGTCACCCTACGGTTCGTGAATAATGCGGACATGATCGAGACCCCTCTCGGATCAATAATCAGAAGCGGGATCTGGAGACCCATACTGACTCCCACACATTCAACGATGACTTTCTTGTGATCGTCGGAACCTTTTACGCTAGTATCTTAATCCCTTTGTTTCACGATATATTACATGTCCGAGATTCGATCATCGGTATCTCCATACCTAGTTTGATCTCGTTACCGACATGCACTCTTTTCTCGTTCCTGTGATATAACATTCTAGTGATCAAATCACTTGCTTGCAAGCTAATTAATGTGATATCACCAAGAGGGCCCAGAGTATATCTATCCGTCATCGGGATGAAAAAAAATCCACTCTCGATCCATGAGCCTCAACATAACACTTTATTAGTTCTGAATCCATCTTTATAATCACCCTGTTACGGTGTGACGTTTGATGTTATCAAGAAACTCTTCCGGTGTTAGTGATTGACATGATCTCATGGTCTAAGGATTAGGATCACTTCGTAAGTTGTTATAGCAATATAAACTCAGTGACTTTGATCGTAATGCTATACTTCGGATGAATGTTCATCACACCATTACACTAATGTTGTGATCCCGTTATTAACAACATCCAATGTCCATGATCAGGAAACCTTGATCATCTTGTTAATCAACGAGCTAGTTTATGAGAGAGGCATAACTAGGAACTTTCTGTTTGTTTATTAAACACACATGTATTAACGTTTCCGTATTAATACAATTATAGCATGCAAAATAAACATCTATCATATACTTGGAATACACATAATAAACACTTTATTATTGCCTCTCAGGGCATATTCCCTTCAGTCTCCCACTTGCACTAGAGACAATAATCTAGTTACATAGTGATAAATCTAACACCCATTGAGTTCTGGTGTTGATCATGTTTTACTCTAGGGAGAGTTTTAGTCAACGGATCTGCTACATTGAGATCCGTATGTACTTTACAAATCTTTATATCTCCATCCTTGACATGCTTGCGGATGGAGTGAAACCGGCGCTTAATATGCTTGGAATGCTTGTGAGACCTTGGCTCTTTGGCATTGGCAATGGCACCATTGTTGTCACAATAGATCACCATTGGGTCCAACGCGTTTGCCACCACTCCTAGTTCGGATATGAACTCCTTCATCCAAACTGCTTCCTGAGCCGCTTCTGAAGCAGCAACATATTCGGCCTCCGTTGTTGATCCCGCTACCACAGGTTGTTTGGAGCTCCTCCAACTAACCGCTCTGCCATTCATGAGAAATACGTATCCGGATTGAGACTTAGAGTCATCCGGATCGGTGTCAAAGCTAGCATCGACATAACACTTAGCGACGAGCTCTTCTTCACCTCCGTATACAAGAAACATATCCTTAGTTCTTCGTAAGTACTTAAGGATATTCTTGACCGCTATCCAGTGTTCCGAACCTAGATCCGATTGGTACCTATTAGTCAAACTAATAGCATGTGCCACATCCGGTCTTGTACATAGCATGGCGTACATTATAGAGCCTATGGCTGAAGCATAGGGGACTTTGTCCATTATCTCTCTTTCTTCCGCCGAAGCCGGACTTTGAGTCTTACTCAATGTCTTGCCTTGCAACATAGGTAAGAACCCCTTCTTACTTCCGTCCATTTTAAACTTCTTTAAAATCTTATCAAGGTATGTACTTTGCGATAGCCCTATTAGGCGCCTAGATCTATCTCTATAGATCTTTATGCCTAATATGTATGACGCTTCACCTAGGTCCTTCATTGAAAATTTGCTGTTTAGGTAACTTTTAACACTGTTTAAAAGATCTATATCATTTCCGATCAATAATATGTCATCCACATATAATATCAGAAATGCCACATTGCTCCCACTCACTTTCTTGTAAATACAAGCTTCTCCATAAGTTTGGACAAATCCAAACTCTTTGATCACCTCATCAAAGCGGAGATTCCAACTTCATGATGCTTGCTTCAATCCATAGATGGATCGCTGAAGCTTGCACACCTTGTTAGCATCCTTAGGATCGACAAAACCCTTTGGTTGTATCATATACAACTCTTCTTCAATATTACCATTGAGAAACGCGGTTTTGACATCCATCTGCCATATCTCATAATCGAAATATGCAGCAATTGCTAACATAATCCTAACTGACTTTAGCATCGCTACGGGAGAGAAAGTCTCATCGTAGTCAACTCCTTGAATTTGTCGAAACCCCTTTGCGACAAGTCGAGCTTTATAGACGGTCACATTACCATCAGCACCAGTTTTCCTTTTGAAAATCCATTTGTTCTCCACGACCTTTCGGTCGTGAGGTAATTCCACCAAGTTCCAAACTTGATTTTCATACATGGATTCCATCTCGGATTTCATGGCTTCTAACCATTTGTTGGAATCCGGGCTCATCATCGCTTCTTCATACGTCGCAGGGTCATCATTTTCATCAACCATGAAATTCATGACAGGATTTCCGTACAGCTCGGGAGCTGCACGCGTCCTATTTGACCTGCGAGGTTCGGTAGTACTCTCTTTCGGAGTTTCATGATCATTATCATTAGTTCCCTCTTCAACAGGTGGAGCCAACTCCGGAACAACTTCCGGTGCTACGCTACTCGCCATACTTTGAAGAGAAGGTTCCACAACCTCTTCGAGTTCTACCTTCCGACTACTCACACCTTTCGCGAGAAACTCTTTCTCTAGAAAGGATCCATTCTTGGCAACAAAAACCTTGCCCTCGGATCTGTGATAGAAGGAATACCCAATAGTTTCTTTAGGGTATCCTATGAAGACGCATTTTTCCGCTTTGGGTTCGAGTTTATCCAGTTGAAGTTTCTTCACATAAACATTGCATCCCCAAACTTTAAGAAATGACAGCTTAGGTTTGTTTCCAAACCACAATTCATACGGTGTCTTTTCAACGGATTTAGATGGTGCCCGATTTAAAGTGAATGCAGCAGTTTCTAGTGCATAACCCCAAAATGACAACGGCAAGTCCGTCAGAGACATCATAGATCGAACCATATCTAATAAAGTACGATTACGACGTTCCGACACACCATTTCGCTGTGGTGTTCCGGAAGGTGTGAGTTGTGAAACAATTCCACACTCTTTCATGTGAGTGCTAAACTCGTAAGTTAGATACTCACCTCCACGGTCGGACCGTAGAAATTTGATCTTTCTATTACGATGATTTTCCACTTCATTCTGAAATTCCTTAAACTTTTCAAAGGTTTCAGACTTGTGTTTCATCAAGTAGATATAACCGTATCTACTCAAATCATCCGTGAAAGTAACAAAATAACGATATCCACCTCGCGCCGACACACTCATTGGACCACATACATCAGAATGTATGATTTCCAATAAATCTGTCGCCCGTTCCATTGAACCAGAAAACGGCGTTCTAGTCATCTTGCCCATAAGGCATGGCTCACATGTATCAAATGATTCATAATCAAGTGATTCGAAAAGTCCATCCGAATGGAGCTTCTTCATGCGTTTAACGCCAATATGACCTAGACGGTAGTGCCACATATATGCGGATATATCATCATTAAGTTTAATCCTTTTAGCATCAACATTATGAATATGTGTAACATTATCATCGAGATCTAATAGAAATAAACCATTCATCATTTGTGCATGACCATAAAAGATTTCATTCATATAAATGGAACAACCATTGTTCTCGGATTTAAATGAATAACCACTTCGCATCAAACACGATCCAGATACAATGTTCATGCTCATTGCAGGCACCAGATAACATTTATTCAAGTTTATAACTAATCCCGACGGTAAGTGGAGAGGCAGCGTTCCGACGGCGATCACATCAAATCTTGATCCATTGCCGACACGCATCTTGACCTCACCCCTTGCTAGCGGTCGCTTGTTCCGCAGCCCCTGATTCGAGTTACAAATATTAGCAACTGAACCGGTATCAAATACCCAGGTGCTACTGCGAGCACTAGTCAAGTACACATCAATAACATGTATATCATATATACCTTTGTTTGCCTTGCCGGCCTTCTTGTCTGCCATATACTTGGGGCAGTTGCGCTTCCAGTGGCCAGTCCCCTTACAATAGTAGCACTCGGAATCAGACTTAGGTCCAACTCGGGGTTTCTTTTCAGGCGCGGCAACCGGCTTGCCGCCCTTACTTCCCTTCCGTTTTCCCTTCTTGTCTTTCTTGAAACCAGTGTTCCTATTGATCATCAACACTTGATGTTCCTTTTTGATCTCCACTTCTGCAGTTTTAAGCATTGACAGAAGCTTGGGGAGAGACTTCTTCATGCCTTGCATATTATAGTTCATCACGAAGCTCTTATAGCTAGGTGGCAGAGACTGCAGAACACGATGGATGCCTAAGTCAATGGGAATCGATATTCCCAAGGACACAAGCTTATCGGCGTAACCCGACATCTTGAGTACATGCTCACTAACGGAGCTGTGCTCTTCCATCATGCAGCTAAAGAACTTTTCTGAAGCGTTGTAGCTCTCTACAGCAGCATGTGTGTCGAAAATCATTTTCAACTCACCCATTGTATCAAATGCATTGCCGTTTTCGAAACGCTTTCGAAGTTCCGGCTCTAGCCCATACAATATGCCGCAATGAACTAAGTTGTGGTCCTCCTGACGAGTCTGATAGACATTCTTCTCCTCGTCAGGGGCATCATCAAAAGGTGGGGGGCCTAACGGCGCTTCTAGCACATATTGCTTTTGTGCAGCAGAGAGGAGAATCCTTAAATTCATGGCCCATTCGGTAAAGTTGCTACCGTTCGTTGCTAGTTTCTCTTTCTCCATGAACACATTGAAATTAAAAGCAGGTGGTGCCATCTACAACAGAATTTGTAAAGTTTAGACTAAGTGTATGATAGATTGAGTTCAACTAATCTTTATTACGAATGAACTCCCACTCAAAAACGACATCCCTCGTGCTTTTTTGGTGATTACATGAACCAAATCCACTACACCAAGTCCGATCATCACGTGAGTCGGTATAGCTTCAAAGGCGAGCATCAAATGGGCATCATATCAACTATATGACTCATGCTTAACCTTTCGGTCCGTGTTCCGAGGCCATGTCTGTACATGCTAGGCTCGCCAAGTTAGAACCTTAGTATTCGCGTGTGTAACTATTTTACAACCGAAATATGGTCGTGGATCCAAGAACACCCGATCATCACGTGATGTCTTGGAGCGACGAAAACATAATCGGTGCATACTAAAGGAAGAACACATTCTTATCTTGATATTTAAATGAGGGATCATCTTATTATGCTAACAAAGCGCTAAACAAGCAATATAAGATGCTATCAAACATCATATGTTTATTAGTGAAATGATATGGTTCCCGCAGATGATCTCTATCATGTGCATCGTGGTATGATCACTATCATACCTATATGTGTAAATCCAAGGTCTATGGATTTTACACGCTATGTGTGTTGTAAGAGTATCATCTCATACTTCTACATACAACACTACCATATCATAACACTAGCCCAGCAACAATCTAAACTAGACGCCTCTAATTTATCTATTGCAAGTTTTACGTGGCTTAGGGCTTTCGAGATAGAACCGTTCTTACCTACGAACATGAACCACAACGAGGATAATCAAATTGTTGACAACTCGCTTGCAAAATAGATATTGACTATAGTAGGAGAGACAGACACCCGCTAGCCACTTATGCAAACTAGTTGCATGTCAAGCGTGGAACAGGTCTCATGTGCGAGGACATGTAAAGTTTGTCCGGACCTCTTCATCCCACTATGCCACCAATATCCAAAATTACAACAAAGGAGCAACAACATGATCATCATCGCCCACATACTCATATGTGTACTACCCGTGTAAAGTATCTACGCATAGATCCGGCTCTGATACCACTGTAGGGTTCGGAGCATAGAAAACAAAAATTTTCCTACGATGTGAACTATATACCAAGATCTATCTATTAGATACAAACAACGGGCGGATGTATATCCGTAGAGAACATACCCTTGAAGACCGACAAAGCTTAACGAGTTCAACTCGTGGTTGATGTAGACGATCTCTTGCCGATCTCAAGATCGAGAGGAAGTCCTAGCGCCGCAAATCAGCAGCGCATCCGTGCTCGCACACACGTTCGAGGCACCGAGCAACCTCCGCCTCCTCGCTCCAGCGATGCAGCGGAAGCACAACTCTTTCTTGCCGAATAGCCACCGGGAACATGTATCTCGCTAGTTCGAGACCATGGGGGATAAATTCTAGAGGGGGAGAGAGATCCTTCATGAGGAGGTGTGAGAGACAAGTGAGGAGGGGGGCTCCTTTTATAGGAGGAGGGGGGGAACCCAAGGGGGTGGCCGCCGGCCATGGGGGCTGCCCCCTCCCCTCCTTCATTCATGTGGGTGGACACTCCACTCACAAAATGCCCTTTAAAATCCCTCCACTCAAAAGTCCACTCAAATTCCCATTAAATTTCCACCAAATTTAATGCAAACTCTCATTAAATAAAACTCTTTTATTTTATTCAGAATTTTGTCAATTACTTTAATGACAAACATTCACAAATAACCCCTTGCTAGTATTTCATTTCACATGCATAACCACTTTATGCAATTTCACCCGAAAACCTGTTTCGGTATCTAGTGAAATAAATTCCTGCGCTTGTTCATTCTTTTGGCATGAAACATTTGCTCCAATTGGATGTCGGTGTCTCTTAAGTGTGTCACCCTACGGTTCGTGAATAATGCGGACATGATCGAGACCCCTCTCGGATCAATAATCAGAAGCGGGATCTCGAGACCCATACTGACTCCCACACATTCAACGATGACTTTCTTGTGATCGTCGGAACCTTTTACGCTAGTATCTTAATCCCTTTGTTTCACGATATATTACATGTCCGAGATTCGATCATCGGTATCTCCATAACTAGTTTGATCTCGTTACCGACATGCACTCTTTTCTCGTTCCTGTGATATAACATTCTAGTGATCAAATCACTTGCTTGCAAGCTAATTAATGTGATATCACCAAGAGGGCCCAGAGTATATCTATCCGTCATCGGGATGAAAAAAATCCACTCTCGATCCATGAGCCTCAACATAACACTTTATTAGTTCTGAATCCATCTTTATAATCACCCTGTTACGGTGTGACGTTTGATGTTATCAAGAAACTCTTCCGGTGTTAGTGATTGACATGATCTCATGGTCTAAGGATTAGGATCACTTCGTAAGTTGTTATAGCAATATAAACTCAGTGACTTTGATCGTAATGCTATACTTCGGATGAATGTTCATCACACCATTACACTAATGTTGTGATCCCGTTATTAACAACATCCAATGTCCATGATCAGGAAACCTTGATCATCTTGTTAATCAACGAGCTAGTTTATGAGAGAGGCATAACTAGGAACTTTCTGTTTGTTTATTAAACACACATGTATTAACGTTTCCGTATTAATACAATTATAGCATGCAAAATAAACATCTATCATATACTTGGAATACACATAATAAACACTTTATTATTGCCTCTCAGGGCATATTCCCTTCAAACGGGTCATACACTCACTGCCGAGCCGTAACACAAAAGGTCAGGACCTACCGGATTTGGACAACAGCAGCACAAATAAACAGGACTCACTCGCGCGCATAGAAGTGGACGAACCCGAGCAGAGCCGGCTCAGGGTCACGCAAGAGGAGGTGCCAGCGGCCTATGGCAGGGGCGGCGCTCTCGCAGGAGGAATCCCATGGGGGCGACGCGCGAGCGACCATCGGAGGAGAGGGGACCTGCACGGGGCGGCGGCCGTGGAGAGATATGAAGGCGGTGGCGGCCCAAGCAGAGAGGAAGGCGGCGGTGCTCCTGCGCGAGGAGGAGGCGCTGACGCGACTCAAAGGGAAAACACCGGCAGACGCTTATCGGGGAAGGTGGAAGCAGGGGAGGCAGGGCGACACGTCTCCGGGTTGAGCTAGGCGCGGGACGGCCGGAGAGGGGAGAGGGAGGAGCAGGTCGGGCCGGGTCCTTGGAGGTGAGCGGTCGGCGGCGGCACCGAAAGGCGGTTGAGGGCCCGACGGCGGCGTCGGGCGCGCCAGGGAAGGAAGGAAGCGAGGCGGCGGGGATTGCGGGCTCGAGGCGAGGGAAAGGGTGGGCGTCGTGGGCGGTTTCGGGATCAGGGATGGCAGGTGGCGTGCGTCGAGGCCAAGGGAGCGGAAAGCGCGTGCGGGTGGGGCCAACACTAGCTGGATGTGAGGGTGGCGACAGCTGGTTAGGGGATTTGGGTAGGATTTCTAGGGTTTGGTCTTAGAGATAGGTTTAGGTTTTGAAACGGGCTGGCCTTGACGGGTAGTAGGCGGCCCGGCCTAAACGGCTGGCTGCCTCCCCGAAACTCTTTTATTTTTATTTGTTTTAGTTTTAAAAGATTTTTGTTAATGGTTTTTAGACAATTAAAAGATCTGGAAAAGACCAGGTTTTGATTTGAAATTAAAGGAGGGACTAATTAGAGAATAAAATAGGCTTTTGGTTAAAATAGTTTAGAGCAAAAATATGCATGATGTCATGATGATGCAAAAATAGAAAATAACACGCAATTTTATTTCGAAGTATGTTTCGGGGCATTACAATGTAGTGGCCAACTTCTCTCGCAAGATACCCAGTCTCATCTCACCGATGTCTGCAACAAATCTATACGATGAAGCTCAAACTGTAACGACAACACTCCCTTGGATCCGGACCGAGCCTTGCTAGAAACCCCCTAGAAACCGTCGCGAGAGGCTGCACCGGCTTTGTGCGCAATACGTGAGAGCAACTAGCAACATAGCACATCAACTTATCAACCTCGGTCTATCTCCTGCCAGTTCACCCAATGGCTTGCCACATTGTCCATACCGAAAGAAATCAACGCAACACGATGATGGCATATTGGCGCTAGCATAACGGATGTGTACTAACAGGCGGAACCCAACCGACTCCTTAATGGGGGGCAAGTGGCTGAAAATTTGTATTTGGGTAAGCATGGCATGAGTTTGTCTCGAAATGACTCCTCTCGATAGTTGGCTCCCGAACTTTTATAATCGTAGCAATTACATGCAACTCCGGGTCATTAGAGCAGCATCTCCACCGGCTCCCCCCCCCCCCCCCCCCCCCAACCCGGTGAGTACATGCTTCCACAATGAGATTCCGGAAAGATACTTGAGGCAGCGTACGAAATTTGGCTTGTGTTTGATTCTGTCAAAACTCAAGCCTGAATACCAGTGCACTTGTTCCGAATGAAAATCAGTACATTGAGACTGTTGAGTAGATGCTTCCGCAATGAGACCCCTAAAAGATATTTGCGGCATCGTATGAAATTTGCCTTGTGTTTGCTTCTGCTATACTTCCTAATACGGGCCTGTTGTGATTTTTTGATGGTATGCAACCCATGTTGCTAACGGTTTGCAGGATTTAGCAATTTAGAGCCCAATGAAATGCTTATTCTATCTCTTAATAATGCTACTAGGAGATTTTTCCAATAATTTCAGTTCAGTGTTGCGATTCCAGGGATATGATCAGCCGGCTGTGGGATTGCTGTTGCGGCCTGTGTAGAGTTGTTCAGTGTGACATGTTGAGAAGTGGCCGTGTCCTCATTTGGCATGGTTTGCAGTGTTAGCAAATAATTATTAGGACACCAAAACGGTGTCGTGTGCGTATGTGTTCCGTGTGAGTAGCTAGCTGAGTTCATCACCGATACGTATTGCTGCGCTGCGTCGCTTGCCGAGTATATATACCCATGTATGTTACCTTGTAAGCTGACACGGGAGAAGCAATAGAAGCGGGATCGATACGGCCCCGTGGCTATCAATTTGTTTTCTACATACGACACGCGTGAGTTGAGAGATAACAATGATCTGAGCTAACTGATCTATCGATCGCTGGTCTATCTAGCTAGCCGATCATTGTTGGTTTGTTCTTGTACGTACACGCGACTCGTCGGAAGTCTTTGTCGTCGTCACGCCGGATTGCACTCGGCGTTTGGGGCTGGGCCAACAATTGGTATCAGAGCCTCGCGGAGGATCTCCTAGTAGCGGAAGGTCATAACGGGCAAGGAGCTAGGCGAGTACTCCGGTGCGGCTGCGGGTGCATCGGTGTCGTCGCAGTACCCGCGGTATGATCGCGGCAACTACACGACGTGGGCGAAACGGATGGAGTGGGCCATGGAGGGCAACGACATCTGGGAGGCTGTCGATCCCAGCGGCTACGAGTTCAAGAAGGGCGCGTCGAAGTACCGCAAGGACCGACAGGCACTCACGGCCATCGGCTCCGTGGTGTCGGCGGACGTGATGCAGCACCTGATCTCGAAGGGTTCTATAAAAGCGGCGTGGGAGACACTCAAGACGTTGAATCTTGGGCACGAGCGCGTCCGCAGAGCGATCCTACAAACCTTGCAGAAGAAGTACGAGAACCTGGAGATGGAAGGAGATGAGACGCTGGACGCTTTTGCCTCGAGGGTAGCGACAATTGTCAACGGGATTTGCGCGCAAGGTGAGAAGCTGGAAGATATCTCAGTCGTAATGCGTTTCCTACGCGCAGCGCTGCCGCAGTACATATCTGTGGTGTCGGCAATCGAGCAATGCGTTGATCTCACCACCCTCACGATGGATGACCTGGTTGGACGGTTCAAGGCGCATGACGAGTGGATGAAGATCACCTACGGCGACGCGAATCAAGATGAGCACCTCATGCTTACACGTGCCCAGTGGCAGGCAATGGGCGCCAAGGAGAGGAGCAATAAGCATCTGGCAGTGGCGATGGCCCTGTCCCGGCGAAGAAGTCGAACAGCAAGCCGAAGAAGCCAAAGAAGAAATTCGACAAGAAGAATCTTCGCTGCCATAAGTTCAATCAGCTCGGGCACTTCAAATCAGAGTGTCCCAACCGTTCAAAGGAGAAGGATCTCATGGCGAAGGGAGGAGATGATGGACCGATGATGCTCATGCTCGAAGCTTGCAAGTTAATGACCACCAAGGAATCAACTCCTCAGGAGTCCGCTACGGAGATCGTCACGCTCGTGGAAGAGAAGGTCTTCCCGCGGAGGATGCAGACGGCTCACGACGTTTGGTACCTCGACACAGGCGCTAGCAACCACATGACCGGCGACAAGGCTCAGTTTTCTGAGTTAAACCTCATGGTTGGAGGCTCCGTTCGATTCAGCGATGGGTCGAAGGTGGAGATTGCAGGGCGAGGCACAGTCCCGTTTGAGTTGAAGGATGGAGGTCACAAGGTACTCACTGATGTGTACTATATTCCCAAGCTAAATACCAACATCATCAGTCTTGGTCAGCTCGCGGAGCGTGGATGCAAGATCGTGTTGGAGGACGAGTTCCTGTGGGGATATGACCGCCAAAGGCAACTCATCATGAAGGTGGAGAGGTCGAAGAATAGACTCTACATCCTCAATCTCAATCAGGCGGATCCAGTATGTTTGAAGACAAACATGGAAGACTCGGCGTGGAAGTGGCATGCACGCTACGGACATCTTAATTTCCAGGCTCTACGACAACTTGGACAGAAGGAGATGGTACGCGGCTTACCGTGTGTTGATCATGTTGAGCAGGTGTGCGACGGTTGTCTCATTGGAAAGCAAAGGCGAGCCCCGTTTCCAAGGGAGGGACAATATCGAGCAAGTAAGGTTCTTGAGTTGGTGCATGGATTCTTATGCGGACCAATCACGCCGGCGACCCCCGCCGGGAACAAGTACTTTTTGCTCATCGTCGACGACTTCAGTAGATACATGTGGGTTGTGTTGCTGAAGAGTAAGGATCAAGCTTTGCAAGCGTTCAAGATTGTGAAGATGGCAGCCGAGGTGGAGTCCGAGGCAAAGTTGAAGTCCCTCTGTATCGATCGGGGTGGGAGTTCAAATCCAATGAATTCAAGGCGTTTTGCGAAGCTCATGAGATCCAACGGTACCTTACCGCACCATATTCACTGCAGCAAAACGGTGTTGTGGAAAGAAGGAACCAAACCGTGGTGGCCATGGCACGCAGCATGATAAAGAGCAAATGCATGCCGGGCAAGTTTTGGGGTGAGGCAGTTAGTACAGTTGTCTATTTGCTGAACAGGGCGCCAACTAAGAGTGTAGTTGGTATGACTCCGTACGAATCATGGTACGGACAAAAGCCCTCGGTTGATCATCTTCGCATTTTCGGGTGCGTGGCGCATGTGAAGACGGTGTCCGGGCACACAACCAAGTTGGCGGATAGAAGCACTACAATGGTCATGATCGGCTATGAAGCCGGTATAAAGGCATATCGCGCATACAATCAGGTGAACAAAAATTGGTGATGACGTACGACATACTTTTCGAGAAGGAGAAGTCATGGAATTGGAAATCCGCGGACCCAGTACAACCGATATCCGACGAACGTGACGGACGGCGACATATTCTCCTACACGTACGGAAGCTAGCACAAATGAAATGGCATGTACTGGAACCGAACATAGTTTGCATGGGAGCCCAGACGTAAGCAGCAGCTCACGTACTGCACATGGTGCATCGCAAGGAAGCCATGCAAGGGGCCCATCTCGTCTGGAAATAGACCAAGGCTCAGCACAAGTGCTTGGAGGCGGACCAGGAGCTTGCGCTAGTGGCCAATCTCCGCCAAGAGGTCCGTACACGGGAGCTGGTCCAGGAGGGACTAGCAACGTTAGTCCAGAACGGACGCAAGGCCGTGCGCTGGAGGTGGACTCGTCAAGATCAACTCGTACAGCTACGTCGCTAGCTTCTGGTGATGCTGATACGAGCGCTACTACAACAGATCGTGCGGCAAGTACTTCGTCAGTTTCAGCGTCTTCTCCGACGGTGCAGGAACCAAGGTGACGGCCACCTACTCCGGAGAAACTACGAAACGTTTTGGAGTTGTATCCACCGGAGGCTCTCCACGGGCGCGGACGAGGGCGAGGTCGGTGTTTACTCACCGAGGAGCCGACAAAATTCGAGGACGCTAATACGGAGGTGTTTACTCACCGAGGAGCCGACAAAATTCGAGGACGCTAATACGGAGGAGTGTTGGCGTCATGCTATGGATGAGGAGTTAGGATCGATCAAAGACAACATTACATGGGAGCTTGTCGATCTACCCAACAATCACAAGGCCATAAGGCTCAAGTGGGTGTACAAGATCAAGAAGGATGCCGGAGGGAAGTTGATGAAACACAAAGCTCGGCTAGTGGCCAAGGGATACGTGCAAGATCAAGGTGTGGATTTCGAAGAAGTGTTCGCTCCTGTTGCAAGGATGGAATCGGTGAGATTACTTATCGCTCTCGCGGCTCAAGAATCTTGGAAATTGCATCACATGGATGTGAAATCCGCGTTTTTAAATGGGGAGGTAGAAGAAGAAGTATATGTGAAGCAACCACCGGGATATATCAAAGAGGGAGAAGAACATAAGGTTTTGAAGCTACACAAGGCGTTGTACGGGCTACGGCAAGCCCCTCGAGCGTGGAACATCAAGCTTGATCGTACATTGATCTCTCTCGAATTCGAGAAGAGCCTACTGGAGCATGCGATGTATAAGCAAGGTAAAGGAGGGGATCATCTACTAGTTGGCATCTATGTTGATGATCTATTGATAACTGGAGCGGATGAG
This sequence comes from Avena sativa, assembly GCA_916181665.1. Classification (NCBI taxonomy): domain Eukaryota; kingdom Viridiplantae; phylum Streptophyta; class Magnoliopsida; order Poales; family Poaceae; genus Avena; species Avena sativa. Next base: position 382,382,715 of record OV702282.1, read on the forward strand.
AAGGAGATTTCAAAGTTCAAGTTACAAATGAAGGAGTTATTCAAGATGAGTGATCTAGGCTTGTTGAGCTACTACCTTGGGATCGAGGTACATCAAAAGCTGGGTGAGATCACGCTATGCCAAGAGGCATATGCAAAGAAGATACTCGAGAGGTGTGGCATGGAAGAATGCAATCCAACTCATGTTCCGATGGAACCTCGTCTTAAACTGAGCAAAAGGAGTGAAGCACCTGCGGTTGATGCAACAGAGTATAGGAGTGTGGTCGGAAGTTTGAGGTATCTCATCAACACAAGACCGGACTTGGCCTATTCCGTTGGCTATGTGAGTCGCTTCATGGAAGCACCCACAATGGAGCATTGGACAGTCGTGAAGCATATACTCAGGTATATCAAAGGTACTACAAACTTTGGTATTGTCTACTCGAAAGAGAAGGAGGAGGTGAAGCTACTTGGCTACAGTGATAGCGACATGGCAGGAGATATTGACGATCGTAAGAGTACCTCGGGCGTGGCATATTTCTTGGAAAGGAGCATAGTAAGTTGGCTATCACAAAAGCAGAAAGTGGTGGCACAATCATCATGTGAAGCTGAGTATATTGCGGCTGCAACCGCGGCGTGTCAAGGTGTGTGGCTAAGGAGTCTACTCGGTGATCTCACCAATCAGAAGGCGGAACAAGTGGTGTTCAATATTGACAACAAGTCTGTAATTTCTTTATGCAAGAATCCGGTGCACATGATAGGAGTAAGCACATTGATACGAAGTATCACTAAATACGACAGTGCATAGAAGAAAGCAAGATTAAAGTCAATTATGTTTGCACCAATGATCAGCTTGCGAATATCTTAACTAAATCTTTGGGACGAGTGAAGTTCGCGGAGATGAGGAAGGATCGGCGGTCAAGCTGTGAAGAGCGGCACATCGTGCTTATGGGGGTGATTGTTAGGAATAATAATCCCGATCGACACCGGTAAGGTGTCCGTGTGCGTATGTGTTCCGTGTGAGTAGCTAGCTGAGTCCATCATCGATACGTATTGCTGCGCTGCGTCACTTGCCGGGTATATATACTCATGTACGTTACCTTGTAAGCCGACACGGGAGAAGCAATAGAAGCGGGATCGATACGGCCCGGTGGCTATCAATTTGTTTTCTACGTACTATACGCTTGAGTTGAGAGAGAACAATGATCTGAGCTAGCTGATCGCTGGTCTAGCTAGCTAGCTGATCATTGTTGGCTTGTTCTGGTATGTACACGCGACTTGCCGGAAGTTTTTGTCGTCGTCACGCCTGACTGCACTCGGCGTTTGGGGCTGGGGCAACATGCAGCCCTATCAGATAATGGCATTCATCGCAATACACATTTGTACTAGTTGTTATTATCAGGAGTAACTTGATATTCCAGTAAGAACATCGCTGTCCCGGTGCCCAAACAGCAGTTCCACGTCAGTGAATAAAAGCTACTCCAAAGGGCAAGGAAACATAATATAGTAGAGTACTTGAGTAAGGTAACAACCGGAAAGTTAACTGCCTGAACCAACACATGGGGCTTGTTCGTGAGGACTTTCGCAGAAGCAACACAGATGATTAACTAATATAGGTGCCAAAGCATTCTTCATCCAATTTGTACCACGGATCTTGTTCTCCTGGACAGATTCACCATCACCTAGAGTCCTATCACTGTTTTTTACAACATGTAACAGTAAATTACAATTCTGGCAAAAAATAGTGCAACAAAAAAAAGAATATTTACTAGAGATCATACAATGATATTTGTAGAGAACATACCATCATATGGCAGTACCAGGAGCAGTATCATTGGTTGTTATAGGAGGGTTAGGCAGTACCAGGGAGCAGTATACAATGACTTTGCATGTTTACATCAACCAACGCATGCACAAGTGTTTCAGATTCTGCTTTACACGGTTCGCAGGTGTTGTTTTCTTGAGGGTTTTTACGGTACCGTTTTCTTTTATATGCCGCCGTGAAAGAGTCCCATAACCTGGTAAATATACCTCGAATAATTCTCCATCAAAATACACGCACATTCAGAACAACTGGAAGTTTCCACAATCGTTTCCACAACTCATTGTCACTGTCAGAAGAAGAGGATCAACACACTTTGACTGTTGGGGATCATGTATTGATGACAACGGGCTAGCTTGTTTGCCAACGTCTTGCACACAAGCTTGGCTACAGAGTGCATAAGGCTAACAGGCCTGAAGCCTTTCAGCTTGGAGGCATCATCGCCTTTAGGCCTGAATTCAGCAAGTGCCACCGTTTCCCTGAAGCAGGAAACAATTGACAATCATACATTAAAAGAATTGAAATAGAAACTGAAACATAGTGCAGTAAGCTCTGAATGTGACTGTGAAACTGTAGGTAATGTTTGGTCATAGAAACATGTGTGTTCTAAAACGAAAATAATCTCATGATTTTCTTCCAATAGAATTTGTCACTGGCTGGGTAGTCTCATGCACAAACGAAGAGAAAGGAAAAAAGATCAACTAGTAGTATATATACCTTGATCTTATCCTTCTCTTTGAGTTTTGGTGAAACTTCTTTGAAGTTGAGGATAAGAATTGAAAAAAGAATTACACGACATGAATCTGTATAAGAGGGAACAGTAAAGCAAGCACCACACATCAACCCACACTAAAAACTCTATTTGAACTACTGTGCTCTTCTGGATTTTAAAACAACAAACATGGATGCGCCCTATCTGTAACGAAAAAAAGAGAGCAGAAACAGAAACTAGCGGGCAGACGGCAGATACAATGCTCACGATCCGAACAACCAAAAACCCTGAAGCTGCAAATACAAACAAGCAAGCAGTTCCAAAATATTCAGATCAGATGAGAGACTGCCGTCAGTAACGCAGACCATTTCCTCCACGAGGAACATCGAATCGAACTAATCCGAAATCAAATCGGTGACATCACAGAAACCCCAGTCGAATCGCCTTACAGAAAACCCCAGTCGAATCGCCTTACGCCCTTACGGAAAAAACCCCAGTCGGTTCACATGCCAGAGGCCGTCTCTGCAGCGTCGGCAACGAGCCGGAGGGCGGAGAGGGTTCGGCACGTACTATCGAGGTCCTCGCCTATGCAGCACCGGCGACGATAGGGATACCGGAGAGGGTTTCTGCAGGATCGAGGTGGTGGGTGGGTGGGAACTGGACAGGAACAGGAGCAGGAGGCGTAGAAGGACGTGTGGTCGAGGCCAAGAACAGAGATGGAGGGCGGAAGATGCTGGTGAAATGCGTCAGGATGCGAAGGACGTGAATCGCCGGTGGCGTCGCTCCCGCTCGCTCAATGCGTCACGATGCGAAGGACGAAAATTTATGAAGCTTGGACTCAGCGGTGGTTCGATTCCTTTCTTAACTATATATTTACAGGTGAGAGTGTGAGACCATGGACTACTTTTTTTTTCTGTAACAACCCAAAAATTCAAAGTCTAATCTATCTATATCTCTATATCTATCTACTATGTGAGCCGTGTCGCGAGGTGAAGTCCGCCGGTGGATGGTGGCTATAATCTGCTGGCTGAGAGGGAGGCGGTGGCTTCAATCTGGTGGTGGAGAGGGAGCTTGCGGGGGCGAGCTGGCCGACAGGTGTGGAAGGGTTGCGCCATGGCCAAGAGGAGGACGTTGAGGAGCCGGTGGACGCCTCCTTCCACTTCTGGTGGTCCTTGACAGGGTGAAGGGGATCCCGCTGAAGCGTCTAGCAGAGCTGTAGGGAGGTAGACGAGGATAAGCAGAGGTGGGGGCGGCGTAGGCTTGCAGGGTGGCGAGCTAGCGTGCTGGCGGTGCTGCAGGGAGGTAGCCGAGGAGAATAGGGGGTAGGGGCGGCGGCGCGCGCAGGTGTCACGGTCGTCGGGATCAGAGAGACAAGCGGCGCAAGGGGCATGGCTATGGAGGCAGGAACATGAGACGATGAGCCGGGTGTGGAGGAAAACGTGGGTGGCGACCGACAGCGCTGCAGGGAGGAATCGAGGCGGAAGGGACGGGAATCCTGGTCCGATGGTGCTCCTTTGCTGGTTGGGGAAGAAGGCTAGCTATACAGGATGAGGTGCGTGCGTTGTGTGGTCTAGCGTGTGTCTGTGTGCGTGGCGACGTGGGTGTGGTTTTTTTCCTTGGGGCGTGGGTATTATTCGTATGGTGTATGCGTGTGCTTTTCTTTAGAACAATAGGATTTCGTATGGTATAGATGGCCTATGGGTGGGCCTCCAGCTAGGTTTATCTTCGACCTTGCAGGTTTGGAAGGTCTGCCATCCTATATTATTTCTTATTTTTTTTACCAGCACAAAATAAGTGACTTCAATTTATCAAAATACCCCTTGCAGGTTGGGAGGTTCGCCATCTATATTATTTTTTACTAGCAAACATGCTCGTGCATTGCACCGAGAAAGACGAAGACCAAAGTTGTCGTTGGTTCTTTTATAATTCTATTTCATCTCATGTCCATACGATGTGCATATAGAATTAAGATGATCTCCTAATAATACATATGGTAAACTTGAGAAAGCACACAACCCACACATGGATACACGCACTGATAGGTAGATTTGCACAACACGTACTCCTCACGCACACAGGCCGGCAACCAACACCATGACACACGCAACGCACGCACTCGCCTGGCTCACGTCTTCCACTCCTAGAGCCGCCACGGACCAACCCCATCGATCTGTGTCGCCGCCTCGCTTGTTTCCTCGTCTGCCGCCCTGACGAGCTTGAGCTCGAGCCCGCCACCGGTTCCCCCGCTCCTCTTCGCTCTGCCGCCTCACGTCTATAGCCTTCCGCGCTTCCTTGCTCTTTGATTTTCAATTCCTCTCCCCCCACAAGCCCATCGCCATGTCAGCCCTTGAGCCGCTCGTTAGAGCCATTGCCGTTTAATTGTGCCATGTTCATCGCAGCCATTGTTGTTTAATTGTATCTCATCAAGATCCTCTTGATTAGCTTGTTGATAGTCAATGTGCCAAAGTACATACACCGGTGTATTTTTGTGTAAGGGAGCAAGATGGTACTATTAAATATACAATCCTTGGGCAAGGGATCTAACCAGCAGCCAAACAGTCCCACCGGTCAAACGATCTATTTTGACGTTTTACGTGGCCGGCAGGAGCTGACCACGTGACTTGTACTTAGGAAACTTGACCAGCCCAAAAAATCAAACTGGGTCCAAGTCCAAGGCATGTAGCTTTGTAGGATACGATTGTATGTGCATGTCAGGTCAACTTGACTTATAGATGGCACATGTGGATAATTATACCAGATAGATATGGGCAAAATGGTCTAAAAATGTTGGACCGGAAGGAACACTTCGTCTTTTATTATTAGGGGTATAGATTTTGTTTTACCAACACAAAACAAGTGACTTCAATTTGTCAAAATACCTCAAGCAATTTAATACTCCCTTCGTCCGGAAATAAATGACTTTGATTTGGCTAAATTTACATGTATCTATAAACTTACATAAGAATCTCGATAAATGCAAGTCACTTATTTCCAGATGGATGGAGCAGTAAAATTATATGTAGTGGTAAAATAAACTTTAAGGTCCATAAAAAAAAGAGAATTGCCTTTTTAAAACTATTTGTATATTTATCTAAATTAATTCTTTCGTAACTGTTGCAACGCACAGGCATATTCTTGCTCATCCCGATCCCCCAATGGATGCATGTGTTCTCTAGGTAAAGCGGTTTCTGCGAGTGCACACGACTACATAATTAGAATCTTGGCCGTTCCGGAATAATTCTTCTTCCTTAAATTGTATATCATTATATTTAGTTGATTTTTTAGTCAGATGAATTTGTTAGGCTTCATGTGATGTGCTGCCAGCATTCTCTATTGCAGATGGTGAAAGTTAGGAGGTGGCGCACAGCTGTTGTGCTATGTGTCCCGCGTTGCCTATTGGTAAATACTCATTGAAAGGATTAAATCTATTTTTAATTTATCCAAAAGAGGATTTCTATAAACTAGACAAACTTAACCCTGAGAAATGATACACAACCCTCGGGGACCGTGTCATCCCATCGTCCGGGTGCATCAGACGCGGAGCAGCCCACCCGTTATCTTATCTCCTCCTCGTTTTATCTCAACCGCGCCGCTTCTCCAAGTCAACCACGGATGCATGCCGCCAAAACACGCCGCGATTCCTCCTATGCCTCGCATCGCCGCACACCATCGGGAACTCGCTGCCTCCCTCCTTTTGTCAACGGGACATGAGCTCAAATAGGAGAGGGGTGGCAATTGTAAAACTTATCTGGGGTTATGCCCCCTCACCGGCGCTTCGCTCCGCCTCCTGAGGCCTTAGCGCTCGGAGGTGTGGCCTTAATATGATCTATTTATTATTTATTGTAAAATTTTATGTCCCGTAGCAACGCACGGGCATTCAGCTAGTATCTACTAATTTTCCTTGAGGCCTTGTTTACCTCTGGTGTATTTCCACCCCCTTGGAGGTTGGGGATTGGAGGGGATTTGGTGAATCCCACCATTTCACCCAATCCCCACATTTCCCCATATTTCATCACATATCCCCTCATTTCCCAACCCCCTTCTGGTTACTTTGTTTTTCAGGGATGGGAGGGGACAAGAGAGGATTGAGATGTCTGATAAAAAGAGAAACTTTACACTCACAACATGACATGGACATAGTCACTCAAATAAAAATTCAATATTTGCAATAAATATATATAAATTTCTATCAAACTTTAGACGACATGACAAAAAAAACCAGAATATCAGCTCGATGCCATGCAAATATAAATATCTACGTGCATCAAGCTTAGATAAATCCTACAAGTAAGACATCAAGTATTATGCTCATGTCAATGATGAGATCATTTCCAGCTCCTCTCCTCTCAAATGATTTCATCAACTTCAACCTGTCATAAAGGCAATAGATACAAGTTAGGCCATGTTCACCTCATTTTGTAAGGCTAAAAGAATAACTCAGAATACTAACATAACTTCAGAAACAGTGTATTATCCCACAAGCAAAATAAGTACTTCAGAAAAAGCCTTGTGTATCTCTAGAAACACTCTCATAACAAATCTCCGAAAACACTCTCATAACCATTCGATATATTATATCTAAATGTTAGCATTCATACCTCAGTCCCAGATTCACTACTCAAAATAGAAGTGATTATTTGGTCAAGTGTCCAGAGAATGAACATGTACTTGAGGCTACATCAAATGGAACAGGAGTGATAATGGTTGGAGTACAACCATTATCATGAAGAGCTAAATCGTGTATTTGCTGAGCTAGGCGAGTATTTTCCCGGCCCACCCAACAATCCCCGATTTTCCCAGAAGGCCCGTTTACTTCTCTGCTATTTCTGAAGTACTTATTTTGCTTGTGGGATAATACATGATCCCGGTCTATATTTCTGAAGAATAGACCCATCTTCATGCATAATGGTTGGAAAATACATCTGCTGCTAATTACCAAATCATTCTTTATAATTTTGATGATCCTAGACTAAATTTGGTGCTGAGCGAGACGAGATAGTCGGGTACCGAGATCACATAAAGAAATAAAGAAAGACCGAAAGAAACAAAAAAAAAACAGAACGAACAGAGTAAGGTTCTCAGTTTCAACGACATCAAAGATCAAACAATCCATCTAGGAATAATCTCGAATCCTACCTTTACACATACGGAAAAGCTACAAGAAGCATAGCATTTAGATATAGTTTTACTCTCCATGTTATCTACATAGATACCGACTAGCACATGATCTATAAGGCATACTACAGACTATAAGGCAAGAAATTTATTGCAGCACAAGGCGAGAAAGAATTGAAGATTTACCTCAAGATAAGTCTTGCAGTTCACCCCGTAACCACATGATAGCCGACTCCTCATCTTGAGCAGCCCAAGTAAGAAATGTCTCTTGGTTTTCAGCAATTTTGAACACTTTTGAAGCCTTCACTCTCTCCACACGTGAGAGCTCCTTCATATTTTGCACAGCAGAAATACACTTGGAGATAGTGAAAACATTTGACTCCGCCTTTTCTTCCTCGGCCTGCTTCTCTTTCATCTTCACGTATCTGTCAACCACTGCTACCATCGCATCGCTCTTGTTAGGCTTGTTTAACTCATTTGTTGGCTTTTTCTTAGGTACAATAGCAGGACCCCCTCCATTTGTTGGCTTTTTCTTGGGTACAATAGAAGGACCCCCTTCATTTGTTAACTCATCCTTTTAAGCAGCATCCACTGGATTCAGCAAAGATACACTTATCAGCATTTTTCAAATCATGTATATTATATTATTCTTGACTAAATAGGATGTGTTATGCGAGATAAATTTACCATCAATGACTGGATTGACCTCAGCTCCTAGGTGAGCAGGACCCCCTCCATCTACAATCTGTAGATCATCATCATCATTTGTATCCGCACTTTGTACTTCTTCATTTTCTTCATCAATTTGTGATGGCTCAGAGATAGAGGTGAAGTTGTACGTGCCCTCTGCAATTTGCCCTGAAAAAACAATGTAGTTATGCAAACAAGTAATACTATTATGTATCTGACTTAGTTCTAACAATGAACATAAGTCGAGTTACCATCATATAGATCTCCAAGTCTATCAAATAGAGGGAAGTCATATTTCTTGAATTTCCCGATTTTTGGGAAGGACTGCAACCAAACATGAGAGAAAAAATGAGTGCCAACTTGGTATATAAATTTTGGCCAAGTATAAGAATGGAAAAAACTTACAATTAGTAAGTTATCCCAGAGTGCATCATCAGCTTGTATTCTGCAACTTTTCTCACACCACCCGGCACCGCTTTGCTTGCGAGCTTCCTTCAGCATACAATATTGTCTCTTGAGTTCCTTCTCTTGGTCTTGTAGCTGCGACTTTGTAAAATTCACATGCTTGTTTCGATCTTTGAATATTTTCGTCATTAGATTCCATGTGTCTCCACTCCATCCATTTTGAGCTCTATGGTAGTCATTGTTGTGCTCGTGGAGTATGTCAACTAGAGATTTCTGAAGTCCCATGTTCCATTGAGCTCTTGGTTTTGATCCTATAGAAGCTAATGAAGTTAAAACATGGTATGACATACATGCATGCACATAAACAACACAAGAATGCACATAAACAATAGAGAACAGAAACAACAGAACAAGAATGCATATCATGTGTTACCTTTGGGAGATCTCCTTTTCCGATTGTTTGATGGTGTTTTTTTCACGCCAAGTGCAGCCTTTTGCAAGTTAAACTTAGGAGAACCTTTTGGATACATATCTGGTTTGAAAAGAAAATCAACACTTGTTACATTAAAGACATATATCAACCAACATACACACATTCCATTCAAATATGAAACATACACTTGTTCCATTATGACATAAAGAATATTATCCAACATACACTTATTCCATTATGAAACATGCAAACTAAAGACAAATTCAAATTTCACTATTACATGACAAAGATCTAGTTATGCTGGAAATCGTTCCACATTTGCATGGCTATTTGGTCTCTTAAAGCATTGCCAGCGTGGTTGTTTCCTTGGTGGTTATCATCACCATTGGGAAGATCAACATAGTTAGCTGGAAGTATAATGTCTTATTGATGTTCAAGCCACTCCTCATCGCCATGTTGCATTCTAATGATATTATGCAAAATTGCAGTAGCTGCAGCTATCTTCACTTGGTTTTGCATTTGGTGAAATGTTGCGACATGTAGAATAGGGAATCGCTTCTTCAGTATTCCTAGGAGCCTTTCTATATGATTTCGCAGCACAGCATGACGATGATTGAAGAGCTCCATGTAATTTTGTGGGCGATGGCGGCCATGGCCGAATTCTTTTAGATGATACCGCACACCACGGTATGGGGCAAGAAAGGATTCTGTATTTGCATAACCACCATCAACAAGATAAAATTTCCCGGTGGGTACTTTAAAACCAGTGTTTAAGGCAGACCGAAGGACTTTAGCATCCGTAGCAGATCCTTCCCAACCACAAGAGATATAAGTGACAATTAGATCAAAATCACATGCAATCATCACGTTGTGGCTGAGGGTTCCCTTTCTGTTGCGAAAAGGAGCCGCAAGGTGGGGTGATACACTAACAGGAACATGTGATCCATCAATTGCTCCTATACAGTTCTGCAAAAAAATTATAATGGCAAGGGAAGATGAGATTCAATTTTTGACATACTAATGGTTGAGCGGTAAGGAAGAGCTTCAAGGTGTCAAAAGAAGAACCTTAAAATATGGGTAGAATCGATCATCGTTCGCAATTTTTGGATGTGGTTGGTCAATTATGGGAGGCTTCAGAAATTGCCTACTTAGGACAGGGATGATGTTGAAGAATTCTTTTATGCACTTGTGGAAGGTGCGGTTGCTATGCTGGAACTCCAATTGCAAATATTGAAATGAGGCATTGTGTGACAGCATGTAGAGAAAAATGGCAAGCTTTTCCTCAACCTTAATCCTTTTGTCATTTATCAACCTTTCACTTCTAAGATAGGATGCCAAGGATCTGAAAATGTGTGCTTCCATCCTATAGGCTACCCGGCAGTTCTTCACATGTCCCTCAAGAATTCCATCGACACGCGCCTTGCCGTATAAGACGAAGCTATGCCGCTGCATTCTCTCCATTTTTCCTCTACCATCCATTTGGCGAAAGTGTAATATTGGTAATAGTAAAAACATAAACTCCTCATCATCTTCCTCTCTCCTCTTCCTAATACGATCTAGTCTTTGTGGATTCATTTAGCACTAAAAGAATAGCAATTAAGGCAAACAATAAGATTTCAAGGGCTAGCAAATATTATTTCATAACAAGTAAAAGTAGTAAATATGAATTCATACCGAAGTTTGGTGTACTCACAGGGTCCCAAGAAGGTGGTGGTTCATCCACTCCTACTAGCGTCCAAGGGGTAGGTATCTACCAAAAACAACGCTGAACATATTAGACACAAGTATGACATGAATAGATCAGAGACATGAACAGATCAGCGACATGAACAAATCAGTGACATGAGCAAACCAGAGACATGAACAAATCAGAGATATGAACAGACCAGAGACATAATCAACACTTCAAGCTGAAACTACAACAAAAAGAGAACCTAGAAAATAAAAGCATGATATAGTTTTTCTTTCCATATTATCTACATAGATACAGACTAGCACATGATCTACTAATCAACTCACTTGACATCATGGTCTGTTTCCGGAATGGACTACTAACTAATAACTCATGCATTAGATCTCTCTTTTCTCACACCAACTAGGGAAACCGAAATACACAAACTAAAGTGCTAGCAAGTTATCAAGTAGACATTAAGCACAATCTACACATAGAGAACACCAAACCAGACTCTAGCTAACTCAGATCAACGACATAATCAACACCTCAAGCTGAAACTACAACAGAAAGAGAACCTAGAAAATAAATAGTAACAACAGCTCTCATGCAAGATCCTACTAGTTTCAATGTATGAGCCCCCTTGATCATGGTACGAACTATGAAGTGGAATTTCTGAATTTTTTTACAGGGAGCACATGGTTGTAGTACATTTGCTATGAAGTGGAAATAATTAACCACTTTGTGATTTCTGGAACTAGAGTGTTGGAGAAACTTATTTTGGATTGGAGTAGCAGATCAAGAAACGTGTTTTGTGATTTCTGGAACTAGAGTGTTGGAAATGTTTTTTTGTCAGTGCTTCTATATTAGGAATGAATATGATAGAACACAGGTGCACAGATTCAGCCCGCTACATCAATCATGAATCTAGTCCCTTAATTAAGTGCATATAGTGACGTCCAGTTTGAGTACATGATACTGCCAAATCAGAAACAACAGACAGAAGACAATAGCTTCCATGGGTACACAAACTGTGCACAGCAGACTTGTAACTTATTTTCAGTTGTGCTCACGGTATTTTCAGACTTGTGCACAGTATTTAGTTGTGCTCACAGCAATAGTGGATTAAACTCGTTCCATTTAGCAACACAAAAGTCTGCACCTAATACAGAAACGAAAAAGACACCAAGTGGATCTAGAATCTAAGCACTTTGCAGAAACGAAACAGATCATCCAATTTCAGTTAATACTGCACCTAATACTGCAGTTAGTATGCCAGTACATAAATGTCAATTTCAGTTGTTTTGTTGGTCCAGGTGACCGACCCATCCAACACAACAGGCCAGGAACAAAATGAAATTCTGGGAAATAGGTCCATAACCATACAAAGTTTATCATATTCAGAACAGGAAACTGCTCAGAAAATCACTAGCGCTTCTTGCAAAAACCGGATGCAAATTATCTTCAACTCCTCAAGTGACAGTTATTAGTGCAGAGCTAACTTAGGCATTGAAGAAATATAATAGGGTAATCAAATGAAAATCTGACCACCATAACCACTCAGATCCAGTGCAAGAAACGACATGAGACTAGCTACAGAAGCAAGAACCTAAGACAAAGGGACGGACTACAAGATCTACACGACACGGCAGTGATCCTAGTTCCAGGATGACAAGTACAGGGAAGGGCAACCGCTCACTACCTGGAGTACCAAAGGAACAAAGGCCGGAGGGCAGGAGGTGGATGGCGGCGGCGGCCAAGAAACCCTAGCATGGGAGGAGACGGGAAGAGGCACGGGCCAAGGAGGACTCACCGGAGAGAAGGGCTTGGTGAAGCCGAAGGAGGTGCCCGTCGGCGGCGTCCCCAGGTCGACGTCTGCGCCGTCGCCTCCGGTCCGCGCCGTCGCCTCCCTCTCCGCTCGCTTTCCTTCCTCGACAACACACGAGGGTGGAGTCGTGTGCGAGAATACACGCGCTTTGTTCGGGTTGGACCGGTATTTTCGGGGATGGGCTGGGATACTCCCAGGAAAAACAAGAGAAGTAAACGGCATCTGTGGGATTTTCGGGGATTTGTGGTTGCGCCGGGAAAATACCTGCCGAGCCCGGCAAATACCAGAGAGGTAAACAAGGCCTGAGGTGGTTTTCGTTGCAGCAGATTTTGGTCCGACTTTTTTCTGGACAATTTTACCCCTCGCTATTTCAGAATATTACCCACCACAGCTACCAGTAAATACCGCTTCGTAAACAAAAAATATGTGCGTTTTTCTTCCCGGGTCTGCCCGAAATCCCCACCTCATGGCCGACCTCCATGCATTTTCTTCGCCGCCTCGCAATCTCCCCGGCAGCCGTATCCGTGCGGCCATGGCAAAAATTGGAGGCAGCCGTATCCATGCGGCCATGGAAAGAATGGTAAGCGACTATGGCCTTGGGAGGTTGCCGCATGGAAAGAATGGTAAGCGACTATGGCCTTGGGAGGTTGCTGGATGAGAAAGGGGATTAAGAATTTGAGATCCAAATCTTGGAAGCCTACCAACACGAGTACGCTGGACTAAATCGCCGTGCTCGGGGTCCTGCCCTTGCTCGGTTGGCATCTGCTCGCATCCCCGGGACATGGAGGCGCTCCATGCCCTCCGCTCCGACTGCTAGAAGCATCAGAACGAACATGTGCATGTCTTCGAGAAGTGAAATTGATTGAGAATTTTGACTGGTCATGTCATGTGTCGCTGTTCTTGTGGATGGATTATTGGATTTGTGCTTTAAATTTAATATCCGCTCGATTTCATGCCAACTTTGAAGATGGGGATTTTGTGGGCGCAATCATTGCCCTACGGAGCTCTCGCGCACGGTTGCCGTCGAGGTAGTGGTCTCCCACGTAGGCCTGGCCCATAGAAGGTTGGAGAAGGAGCATCGAGCACGGGAAGGGAGGGAAGGGAAGGAATCCGGGGCGAGGATGCCGGGGAGGGAGACGCTACCCCGCCGAAAGGTATCAAGACGCTGCTGTTGTGCTCTGGCGCCTTTGCCACCTTGGCTGTAGACCTACAGTGCTAGCAGGTAGCAAACGACCATCTGGTCCACACCATGGTGAGCATTGAGCAAGAGCTCCAGCTAGCAGGAGAACATTTTCAGACTACCCCGCTGTGTGCTCTTGTTATCTCGTCTTTGGTGGATTCCTCAGTGAGGAGCCCTTGGGCACTTAGTGCCAGGTTATGGGGATGACTGAGCATGAATAATCCTAAGGAGTGACCGAGTCGGAGGCCCATGGTTTCTTGAGGTCGCCTGTCGGTGGTGGCTGAATCGCAATGCCTCTCCTGTCTTATCCCGTCTGCTCTCTGTCCTGATTTTTTGGCTGTACGTTACATGTGCTTGAAGCGGTAGGACTGGCGACCAGGACAAGAGCACGGGAGCAATACCGGAGTATTTTATTAGTTAATCTAGGGGCAGTATGAATGTTTTGCTTATAACTGAAGATTCTAGATACACTGATTCATTTTTTAGGAAAAGATAGTAATATTTATAATTATTTAAATCTGGCAAATAAACAAACTAACAATCAAACTGTGCATACGAGGAGAGGATGCAGTATCGTGGATACTAGCATTTTTATGAGCTGTATCGTGGATACTAGCTAGCTTACTGCTGCTTTGCACCAGCTAATTAGGTTGCTGCTATTTAATTGGTAGTGACATATAACAAGAAGTGGTGCTAGCTAGCTTGTCGTTGCTTTGGTATCACTGATTGCCTTATTTCAGTTAACGGTACAATATTCTCAATGCTTCAATACACTATTTTGTCTTCTGGTGAGAAACAACATAGTTGCTATCTGCATTCTTAATCTTATCAAGTGCTAGAGATAAAATAAATAAATTTTCAACCAAATTGACAATGGAAAAATCTCGAAATTGTAATATTTTCATTATATGACAATGTAAAATTATAGCTTCTGCCAATAAAAGGTGGATAGAATATGTGAGGTCCGAAAAAATTCCTCCAATCTGAAACATACTTGGTCATCTATATTATGGAATGTTGTTCGAAAACATTGGTCTAACACATTTTTCTATGAATTACACGTGCATTAGAATTTAGGAAATAAATTTCTTATGAGTTAATTTTGTTTCAAAAATAACCAAGATTCAATCATGTATTTTTCCCCATCAAACCATAGGTTTTGACCAGATAAATTTGTAAGCGATCTTTATCCCTTCAAACTTATCGAAGCGTTGCAGCGCATGGACATTTAGCTAGATGTAGAGGGGTTGGTCTTGACCTCGAGCAAGATGGGGCAGCATAAGTTGTCCAGCCATGACCCAGCTCCAGAACCTTCATGGCGGTGCTCTTGGCCTAGGTTCAAGGATTTTTTTACGGCCGCCAATCCCGAGATTCATATTGGGGAAAGTCCACTTCCGGTTCATCATTTTAGGGAGTATTTGTGTTAATTATTTTCTTGAGATGCGTGGCACACTTGCTGATCTGATTCTTTATAAAAAGGACGTTCCGCTAAAGTCACTGGTGTAGGTCTGATTGGCTCCACCTTGAAAATATATGAATGCTTTCAGATGTAACAATTCAAATTCCATAGGCAGAAAACAATGCAATATGAAACTGAAGAAAACAATGCATTACACACATAGTTTGAGTGACCACGAAGAAGAAATACATTCAGAAAGATCAAAACACAACCATGAATTTATCAAGCACAAGCGGTACCTTCAAAAGTCTCAGATAGTGATAACATCACCTATTCACCTTCAAAGTTTACAACATGGACGTTTGGGTTCAAAGCTTGAGATTACCTAGCTCCAATGTAATGATCATGGCGGGGCGAAGAACTCAGTTGAGAACCTCGAGGTCGTTATACTCGGGGCTAGAGACGGCATCAGCCATATGGTCGAGGGTGTGTTCACACCTTCCGCCTACGGGAAGAGCTTATACTTGAGATTGTATTGTCTTAGGAATATATATATGAGACTTGGCTCAATCTATGCTTGCTATTGGCGGTTTGCTACTATATTGGTAGTACTACTTGAGTGTTTTGGATGAAAGTCTCTACATTGTAATTAGTTCTGCTGGCGTACCAGTACGTCTTCATCTATCAGAAAGTCAGCAAAAGAGGTCTAAAGCATGGCATCAAGAGAGTATTGTGCAAATGAGTACTGTGCAAAATTCCCCCATCCGGAAAGACAAACAAATAAATTGTCTACTCAAAGGACACTGTTTGGTCGAAAGCATGGCATAAACAAAAGTTTATTTCACCATATAAATTTATTTGAGTAAACTTTTATGGTGAAAGGAAGGCGAAATGGTTATTTTCTCTAATTTTATTTCACCTTGCAAAAAATCATTTGCTTTAATCCAGTATCTCCAGTAGATATATTTCATGGTTCCAAATAACCTTTTCATCCTTATCATATTGATTTCGGTGTCACCGGAAAACAAACTTTATATCTTTCAAATGGACATTTTAAATCATCATCTCAATCTGTACACAATGACAGACATGACATGTTATGTTTACATGTGTATTATGGCATGCATTTTAATGTGTTTGATGTTTATATATGTGGTGAAAAAATATTTAGAAACCGTAGCAACGCACGGGCATTCAGCTAGTCAAACTTTAAATCAGCTTGAGAACGAATTTGAATTGGAAGATTCAAACAAATTGCAAACAAACAAACAAAAAAATTGAACAAAGAGCAGAGGAACAGAGAGAGCAAACCCTAGCTGCCGTTGATCGTGGCATCATCGGTCGCCGCCGCTGTGGCCCCACCGGCGCTGTGGCTGACGCGCGCTCCGAGCCGCGCGTCGCCCGCCCGTGACACTGCTCGCCGTCGCCATACCGCGCACTGCTTCGCCATCACCCCGCCGTACGCGAGGCCGCTGCCGCCGCCCAGCCGCTCGCCACCTCACCGCGCTCCTGCAGCTCGCCGGACACGTCCGCCGCTTCGGAACGATCCCATAAAGCCCCCGCGCTTCCCATACGAGCTCGCCATCGCCGCCGGATCATCCCCGCCACCACGCGTCGTCCTCCGGAGCGCCACCGTCGCCTATAAAATCCCCTCTCTGCGACATTTTTTGATTTTTCTCTAGGAATCGCTCCTCCTCTCCCTCGCGAGCGCAACCGCACTACCAATTGGAGCCACCGCCGCCTACAGCTCGCCTCCATCGCTGCCAATCGCCGGTGAGTCCTCATCTTCTCCCGTTCCTCTGCTTCTTCTTTTCTTTTTTTCCCTGGCACACAGAAGCGGTATGCCCTTTCGGGCTGCCTCTTGGGCCACGCCCACGTCCAATGCTAGGCTGGCTGCTCTCTTCCCATCCCAAGCAGAAAAAAATGAACCCTTTTTCTTTTTCTATTTCCTTTTCTGTTTTCAATTTAAAATACATTTAAAACAAATTCTTTTGCAAGGTTGCTTTGGCTAAAAGCTATAAAATAAAGAGGGCTACATTAGTCCTCATAAACCTCTGTTTGCTAACCACTATTTCAATGCTTTCAAAAATCATTTTGTTGGACTTTTAAATTTTAAAACCGTTAAGTGCATGTAGTAAAACAAAGGCCCTTTTTATTTATAATTCAATCCTAGTTCACGAAAATAAGAAATGACCTTGGGCAAATGTTTCTGAACATTTTAGGACCCATTACTGAAGCCTCGGAGGATTTTGTCATAGGAGTGCACCATTTCGGGGTCGAGGATTTCCCGAAAGGACCTCTCTTTTGGCAAGTCACCTCTCTCACCGGTGAAATTTTGGTGATAAATGATTTTAGAATATTAAAGCTATGTGCAATAATAGAACCCCTGAACCATTAATATTTGATGTTATGCCTTGAGACCAACCCTAGTGGAAACCCTGTACTTGCTTAATGGATGATGCATGATACAAATTATTTGTATGATTGCTTGGAGGTCATATTTACCTTCAAAATATTGGTATAAAAGGACTCTTCTTCTGGATGAGAGCCTTGACTTTGGATTGTGTGCCCTAGTATATGGGTAAACCTGTGGTATATCCCTGACACAAAATAATAAAACACACCACATAAATTGTAAGAACCCCCTACTCTATTCCAATGGATTTTCTACATGGTAGATTGAGCCTGGTATGGGTGATCAACGGGAAGACACTCGGAGTCAAGATGCTATAGTATGTTATCAATTTCCGTGGCCCTGACATACTCTAGGTGGGATTCGAGTGATGAGACCTTCCCGGGTATAATTTTCAAAACATAGAGTAGATAAAAACTTAGCTTTCAATTAAAGGTTCTTATGCTAATGATAGCAATATCGCAAACCCTAGTGGTTTGGTCCACTATGGCTTAGCACAGAACCATTGGAGGCACACACTTAAATATCTAAAATCCATGGTAAAGAATGAAAGAAAAATAAATATATATATTGAAGAAAATAAATAATACCAAGTGTGATCACTTGGTGGAATTAAGTATGCCACGGGTGGACGATGATTTCCCCTGCGTTTGGCAAAGTGGTGAAAATGATACCACTATGGGTTTGACCACAAGGAAACCTTATGGGATTTTCCTGGTTAAATAATCTTGAATAAAACTTAAATTTAAAACCATCTTGTGACTTGCTGAGTACTTTAGTACTCACCCTTGCTATATAAACATTTTTCAGAAATACCCGAAGATGTCGCGAAGGTTGATCCCGATGCCTTTCTTCGAGGAGAAGATTTCGAGTTCTTGGTCATTCCTACGCTCGAGGGCTGATCCTAGAAATGTAGCCATGCATGTAAAAATCAATAAAATTTGTATGCTTTAGTCATGGTTTAATGATCTTAAGACAAAGAGAACCTCGTTTAATGTTGGATTGTAAGAAATCTATTTATGTGATATTATCTACCCAAGTAATAATATTCCTATGAGTTTGTATGCCTGTGTTTTGTAATCACTCGGAATTTCACAAAAAATTTCCTTAGGTGAATTCGTAAAATTCCTAGTCATGGTCCAGAATTTTCGGGGCGTGATAGAGTGGTATCAGAGCGAGCCTTGACCGTAGGAAAGACCCCCATTTTTGAAAAAATGGTACATGTTTGCAAAAAAACGATTGAGAAAAAGAAATTTTCTAAAGCCTTTATCCAGCTCTTAAAATCTTTTGTTTTTGATATAAAATTTGTAAGATAAAATTTTGTGTGTAAAAAAAATCTTTTTGCGCTTTAAAAAAAATTATTTCACATATTGTAGGCATGGTGTACTATTTTTATACCTCTCCCGAGACGCTCGGGGGATGGGCCCAACTCTTGTGGAGGATGTTGGGATATCTTTTTGTGCCGAAGCAGGACCTCCCATATTTTCATGCAAAAGCTATTTTTGTGCATCGGATACTTTAGTATTGGACCGGATGGGTTAACGTAAAAGTTGATGGTACCGAGACCACTTATGTTGGACAAAGGGATATAGAGGAGGATGCAATTCAGGACGCATCCAGAAGGGCTATATTGAACCTACGACATAAGTAGGATGACACATTTGATGAATCTGTCTATCGACTCATACCCTAGGAGTTGAATGATGGAAACATCATGGGAGTGCCTTTTCCACAATTCGTGAATGACGGGTCAGAGATAGAGGTGGTGAGAGAAATAGCCTTTATAGCAGGGCAATATGGGAAGATTCAAAAGGAATATCAAGAAGCCAAGGTGAGATAGTACAGTTGCGAGGCGAAAATATAGAGCTCTGCCAGAACATATTTGACTTGGAAGGAAGGCTTAAGAAAGTCTTAAGTGCCAAGCAGGAGATGGTCGGTCCAAGTGCAAAGCAATTAAGGGCTTGTCAAGGGGGCCAATCACAAGGACCAGGAGCGAAGAAGATCAAGACCATATGGACCAAGAAATATCTTGAACGCTTCAAGAGTGCTCCACAAGTGAGGCTGGAAGAAATAGAGGCGTCACCAAGTCAGGAGGATGAAGAGGAAGAGGAACCGATGGAACGTGAGTTCTATACCAGCAGCAACCCTCCGTCAGATGACGAATAGACACTTTAAGAAAAGCGCTAGTGTAATCTAGGTTTGTGTCTTAAAATGGGCGTGCCATGTTTTGATGATGTGTGCAATATATGCATGTATGTGTAATTAAGCGCGAGGTATGAGTAGCTAGTAGGCTATGTAAATCGCTTGGTGTTTGTGTAAAATAAAAAAATAACGCTTTTAATATTTTCTTACTCTTGTATATCCCAAATACATATATACTCTCTAATAAAAGTTTTTCTTTCAAATAAAACAGTTACAAGTCATCAACATGGATGACCACAACTCACAAACAACCCGAGATAATGGGGAGTACGGTAGTAATGGAGAGCAGCCAAGTCTAGCAGCAATTATGCTAGCCATGGATAGAGGCAGACGACAAACCGAAGAGAACCAGATGAGGATGATGGAAAAACATGCCCAGATGTTAGAAAGAATAGCAACAAAATTGGCAGAACAAAAAGGAAGTTCGGAGGCAAAGAAGGAGTCAAGAAAACCAAGGTGGGGAGATTTCCAGAAGACAAACCTATAGGGGTTCGTAGCATAGAAAACAAAAAAAATTCTACCGCATGAACACACAATCAAGATCTAATCTATGATCAAGCCAAGATCTATCTACTAGATCGGTGCAACAAGTTGATAGAGTACTAACCCTCGAAGATCCAAAGCGGTTAACGAGAGCAGATTCTCGTGGGTGATGTAGTCGTTCACTTGCCAATCTCAATATCGCGTAGACGATCCTTCCGACGCCGCATTCCGGCAGCGCTCCCGCAGTCGGTCACATATACGGTACTCGATGAAGACCTTCCTCTCCCTTGTTCCAACAAGCATCGGAGGTTGTAGTTCTCTCCTTGCGATTTTGGCAGCACGACGGCGTGGTGTCAGAAGTAGAGGGGAGATCCCGCAGGGCTTCGCCTAAGCCGGAGCGAGTATGGTGGAGTAGAGGGAGCCCGGCGATCTAGGGTTTAGAGGGCCTAGGTTTATAGGTATCTAGCAACTAGAGTTTAGCTAGTCGGTAGCGGTTTAGAGGAGATCTAGATTGGTCGCAACTAGAGAGGGGGCGGCGGCCAACCTAGGGTTTCTTGGGCGCCTGGGGCAAGGTGGATACCTTGGGGTGCGCCCCTACCCCTCCTTATATAGGTGGGGGGCGTCCAAGGGTGTTTCCAACCCAAGTGGAAACCCTCCCTAACTCAGAAACCCTCCCTAACTCGAAAAGGGATTTGACTTTTTCAAACTGTCGTTTTGACTTTCAAATTAGAGTTTGATTTCTCTCTTCCAAGTGTCCAGCCAAGTGGCCTAGGACATGATGCAACCATTACACTTTGTCATGACACATCCATGTACCCTTCCCCTTCCGGATCGGTGAACCTTCTAGACCCTTCTAGAACATTTCGGTAAAAACACCGGAATCATTCCCGAACTCCAAAATTGGACTTTCCTTATATGAATCTTATTCTCCGGACCATTCCGGATCTCCTCGTGATATCCCGGATCCCATCCGATACTCCGAACAACATTCGGTCTCTTTACTCACATTCCATATCTACTAAACAACATCGAATCATTAAGTGTGTCTCCCTACGGTTCGTGAATTATGCAGACATGATCGAGACTCTTCTCCGATCAATAACCAATAGAGGAATCTGGAAATTCATATGGATCCCTCATATTTCTATGATTACTTCGTGATCGAATGAACCATTTACATACGATACCAATTTCCCTTTGTCTCGCGATACTTTACTTATCCGAGGTTTGATCGTCGGTATCTCTGCATACCTAGTTCAACCTCATTACCGATAAGTAATCTTTCTTGTTCCCTTGATATGTGATCCCTTGTGAGCCAGTCACATGCTTGCAAGCTAATTGGATGACATTCCATCGAGAGGGCCTAGAGTATATCTATCCATCATATGGATGGACAAATCCCACTCTTGATCCATGTGCCTCAACACATACCTTCCAAACACTCAATGACACCTTTATAACCACCCAATTACAAAGTGGTGTTTAATGTCATCAAAGCATCCATCCGGTGATGGTGATTAGCATGATCTCATGGTCGAAGGAATTAGGTTACTATGTATCAGAAAGCTTATAGCAAATGAACTATATTAAATGACTTGATCTTTATGCTACGCTTAACTATAGGAGTATGTCCATCACACCATTCTCCTAATGATATGATCTTGTTGTTAATGACATCTCAATGTTCATGATCAGGAAACCATGATCATATATTAACCAACAAGCTAGTTTAACAAGAGGCTTTATTAGGGACTCTTTTATGTTTACAAATCACACAAGTATTAATGTTTCCGGTTAATACAATTATAGCATGGTATGTAAACAATTATCATAAGCATGAAGAAATGATAATAATCTCTTTATTATTGCCTCTTGGGCATATCTCCAACAGTCTCCCACTTGCACTAGAGTCAATAATCTAGTTTCAAACCTTTGTGCATTCAACACCTATGGCTTTCCGGTGTTGTATTTACACGATTGCTAGTGGTCAACTGATCTTCGGATCCTACACTTTCAGGTCCGTGTGTAATTGCATGTCTTTGTGTCTCTACACATTACTCATCCTCTAATGAGATGACTTTGTATAAATTTGGTCCTTTGGTGAGACCTTTAGTTCCTTGAGGTTAAAACATGTAGATAATATTGTCGTACAATATATCTTCATAGTACTATCCTGCTGTGAACCACACCTAGTTTAATAACAAACTACTTGACATAAATGCCCTCTTTTGCTGCTATAATAGCAGTCATATACTTAGCCTTTTGTTGTATATCTGTCACAATGTCTTAACTTTGGAACTCATCCAAATCCATTATGGAACTTACTTTCCATCATATTGTGCCACCCTTAGTTTTAGATTAATATAAACTTAATTTGTACTTTGTGACATAACTAGTATCAATGTAGTACTTTTACAATGAACTAACCATCTATTTGTCACTTCTACAAAATAATATATTCTTAGTTCTTCCAAGAGAGAATAAGAATATCCTTACTATCGTCCAATGATCATCTTATGAATCATTCTGGTATATGCTCATAATATTTAGAGCATAAGACATATCTGGATTTGTACATATCACAACATGATTGAAAAATATTCTTTGTGATTTGATTCATCAAGTATCAATCAATACTTGAATCTTTGTTTCACTTACCAAGTGTCAATACACTTGAATTTCGATTTAATCCTTTCTGTGTGGCAAGAACCTTCCTTGTCATTTCCTTATTGAACTCATTCAATATCTCATTTATGTACATTTGGAACAACCATATTAGCGTCTCAATCTATCTATATAGATATTGATGCCAAATATTCGGGTTTTGCCTAAGCCTTTCATCGAGATGAAATTCTTAACCTGTGTCATTAAAAGATACATCATTTCCAATCAACAATATGTCTTCCACATAATGTATTAGAAATATGTCTTAGCACTCCCACTTAATTTCTTGCAAATGCAAGCATCTTCATCATCTCTGATGAATTTAAACTCTTTTAACAGTTTCACCATGATGAAGATTCCAACTCTATGATGCTCACTTCAACCATTAAAGTTTGCATACGCTTTTAGCATCCTTTGAATTAACAAAACCCTTTAGACCGTGTTATGCACACGTCCTAGGTAACAATTCTATTAGAAGAACTTGTTTTGTTTATTAAACTACCACATAACAAAATTATATGTAGTGGTTGCTACATTAATCCGTTTAGACTAAATATCGCTATGAAAGATAAAATCTTGTCATAGTCAACCTTTGAACATTGTTGTGAACTCTTTTCCCAACATGTCGACAATTTCATAGATGTGAAACGTCCATGTCTATTTCTTTATAGATCCAAACTCGACTGTAAGGTCTTACACCTTTCTAGAGGGTCTTTCAAGTTCAAAGCTTGATTTCTCGTGTATGGAACTATCACGGATTATATGGCTTCAAGCCATTTGACGGAGTCAGGGCCCATCATCCCTTATTTGCATGTAGTCGGTTCATTATTGTCAAATAATGATTCAAACCACAAATCTTGGTATTTGATTGTTTATTCGACCTACTTTGTTCAATAGGAACTTAGATCTCCGTGTCCACAACCTTTGAGGCACGTGAGCCATGAGCATTGTTGCTGCCTCCGGAACAATTTTCGGTGCTGCGCAACTTTGCACATATAGCTAAGGTTCGTTTATCCTTATCAAAGTTCTATTGTCTTCCCACTTAACTTTTCACGAAAAATTCCTTCTCAAAGAAACTTGACGTTCTAAGTGACAAACACTTTTGTCTTTTGTGTTATGGAGGAATACTTAACGGCTATTAAAAATAACATACAAATAAATATTCATCTGACTTTGGTTGTAAACATCTTCTTTATGCATAACATACCAATGTTTAAGAAAGGACAATTTGGGTTTTATCCCAAACCATAACTTTATATGGTGTCATTTCAACGGATCATGATGGAGCTCTTTTCAGTGAAAAAGTGGTAGTCTCTAAAGCTTTTAATCTTTAAAATATAATGGCAATTTTATGAATTACACCTTTGATCTTACCATGTCAAACAAGGTTTCATTACATATCTCGATTATTCCATACTCATATGGTGTTTCGGGAAACGAAAATCCATGGAACGATTCCTAAAATGTTAGATGTTATGCTAAACTTGTTACTCAAATATCTCCCTTTATGATCCTATCATAAATTCTTTATTTTCTTGTTACATTGATTTTGCACTTCATCTTGAAAGTCTTCGAACTTTTCAAATGTTTCACACTTCATCCTCATTAAGTAAATATTTATATATTCACTCAAATTTTCGGAGAAAACATATGAAGTTGAAATCCATCGCTCTTGACTACACATAATGGGCTTTATACATCTATATGTATAAGTTCCAATAAGCTAGTCATTCGTTCACTTTTGGCCTATGAACGGAGTTTTAATTATCTCTAGGAAAGTTCCGCAAGCGTCATTTGATCAAAAATCAAAAGACTCCAAAATTCCATCCACATGGAGTTTCTTCATGCTTTATTTACAATATAATTTAAACAGTGATGTCACTTCCTAAGTGATCTTTCAATCAATTTGTCTTTCGATATTTTTAGCACTAGTTTTATGGATGTGATTTCTCCAACGAGATTTGTAAATCATCCATCTTTTATGGATTACGACAATTGTTTGAACAACCCTTTTGTTCTCATAATACCTGATCGAAATAACAATTATTGAAAAACAAATCTTGAAGGTAAGTTTTGATTTGAACGAGCAACACAACAACCCTTTATTTGTTCTCGATGAGCATCATCACATATTCTTTTGCTAGTTACTTTAGGCCATTGTAGTTCATGAGTTTTGTTGTTTCGAGTTCTGTTGTTTCGTATGACGATTCACACCAACAAATTCAGTATCCAATACTCAAGAACTACATTGTTTAACAAGCAAAGAATACAGCCATAACATGTATATCCTCTATATACCTAAGCTAAATAATTTTAGTCTTTTCTCTTCTGCCAAATATTTCTTAGATTTCTCTTTCAGTATTTCTTTATCCTTTCAAAAGAATCTATCAACATCAACAGTGGCGCCATACTTATGACACATAGTCCAAAACATGTATAGTTAAATACCAATGTCTTTGGACTTGCACTTTGAAGTAGATCACCATCATCAAATGTTTGGTGTTGTTTCAAATTCTATTCTTTAGTAATCTTTTAGTGTAGTAAACATTTTAGCTACATCAAATATTCATCCTTATCATGGAACTATTCATGATCAATCTACTTTAGCTTATAACGGTGAATTACGAGTATAATGTTGCTCTCCAAAACCTTTTGGAGGATTAGGATGACCATCGTCTCCAACCTTTTGAAAATTCTCATCAAATATGAGAACATGACTTTTGCCATATTATACTCTATCATGTTATAACCAAAACTTTGTTTTAGATATCACAATATCTTTCACACATGATGGTTTTTGAAACAATTCTTTCAGCTCCCAGATAACTTTGATATTAAAACAATCTTTTGAATATCAAGAATCATGGAGACTAACATGATACTTATATACTAATACTAGAATTGTTACTCTTGATTTAGTACCAACTATTAAACTTCATGGAGTAACCGGAACTTACTGAAAGTTTGCAATAGGACTTTTAAAACTTTAGATTAATACTTCAAAACAATACGATACCAGTTCGTAAAGTAACTAACCAGAATTCTATAGTTCTATTATCTCAATTATAACTAAGCGCAAGGTGGTAAATGGATGCCAATGACTACAACAACTATGCAAATTCACTTTGATTTATTTTATGATAAATAGTGCTCAAATTTTAATCATATTGATGTTGAAATCCCACTCAAAACAATATCCCTCACATTGTTTTAGTGATCACACGAACCAAAATCACTACACCAAGTCCGATCATCACGTGACATGATATAGTTTCAAAGGCGAACAATCATCATGTTCATCATATCATCTATATGACTCATGTTTTACCTTTCGGTATTCCGTGTTCCGAGACCATGTATGTACATGCTAGGCTCGTCAAGATCAAACCTTAGCTTCCGCATGAGCAAATCTGGCTTGCTCCCATTGTATACACTCGCAGAATCTAACACACCCGATCATCACGTGGTGCTTCGAAACAATGAGCTTTGGCAATGGTGCCTACTAAGGACGAACACTCTATAACTTGATATTTTGTGAGAGGAATCATCTTATAATGCTACCGTCGCGATCTAAGCAATACAAGATGCATAAAAGGATTAATATCACATGCAATTCATAATATGTGATATGATATGGCCTTTCTTCTTGTGCTTCCGATCTCCATCTTCAAGCACGAACATGATCTCCATCATCACCGTCATGGCGTCAACTTCAATGGCACCGCTCCATGGTTGTCGTCCACCAGCATCAACTATTACAACTACTTTGAATAATAGACACGCAGGTCTTGACGAAATTAAAAGACAACTATATGGCTCCTGCCGGTTGCCGACTTACAATAAGGAACATTGCATACATCATATATAATCATAATCATGGCCATATCACATCACATCACACCCCTGTAAAACAAAGTTAGACGCCTCTAATTTTCTTTGCATGTTTTACGTGGTTTGGGGCTTTCATAAAGTGTCGTTCTAACTTACGAACAAGAATCACAACATTGATACTAGTATTGTCAATCACCCGTTGTAAATTGAATCTTCACTATGTGGGAGAAACAGGCACCCGCAAAGCCACTTATGCAATACAAGTTGCATGTCAAGTGTGGAGCAAGTCTCATGAACGATGTCATGTAAGGTTAGCTCGGGCCGCTTCATCCCACCATACCGCAAGATGCAAAGTACACAAGAAGCAATTGATAATAAAAGCACCAGCACCCACAATGACCATTGTGTTCTACTCGTGCAACAGATCTACATATAGACACGGCTCTGGTACCACAGTAGGGGTTCGTAGCATGGAAAACAAAAAAATTCTACCGCATGAACACACAATCAAGATCTAATCTATGATCAAGCCAAGATCTATCTACTATATCGGTGCAACAAGTTGATAGAGTACTAACCCTCGAAGATCCAAAGTGGTTAACGAGAGCAGATTCTCGTGGGTGATGTAGTCATTCACTTGCCGATCTCAAGATCACATAGACGATCCTTCCGGCGCCGCGTTCCTACAGTACTCCCGCAGTCGGTCACATGTACGGTACTCAATGAAGACCTTCCTCTCCCTTGTTCCAGCAAGCAGCGGAGGTTGTAGTTCTCTCCTTGCGATTTCGGCAGCACGACGGCGTGGTGTCGGAAGTAGAAGGGAGATCCCGCAGGGCTTCGCCTAAGTCGGAGCGAGTATGGTGGAGTAGAGGGAGCCCCGGCGATCTAGGGTTTAGAGGGACGAGGTTTAGAGGTAGCTAGCAACTAGAGTTTAGCTAGTCGGTAGCGGTTTAGAGGAGATCTAGATTGGTCGCAACTAGAGAGGGGGCGGCGGCCAACCTAGGGTTTCTTAGGCGCCTAGGGAAAGGGGGATACCTTAGGGTGCGCCCCTACCCCTCCTTATATAGGTGGGGGCGTCCAAGGGTGTTCCCAACCCAAGTGGAAACCCTCCCTAACTCAGAAACCCTCCCTAACTCAGAAACCCTCCCTAACTCGAAAACCATGTTGGGATTTGACTTTTTCAAACTGCCGTTTTGACTTTCAAATTAGAGTTTGATTTCTCTCTTCCAAGTGTCCAGCCAAGTGACCTAGGACATGATACAACCATTACACTTTGTCATGACACATCCATATACCCTTCCCCTTCCGGATCGGTGAACCTTCGAGACCCTTCTAGAACATTCCTGTGAAAACACCGGAATCATTCCCGAACTCCGAAATTGGACTTTCCTTATATGAATCCTATTCTCTAGACCATTCCGGATCTCCTCGTGATATCCTGGATCCCATCCGAGACTCCGAACAACATTCGGTCTCTTTACTCACATTCCATATCTACTAAGCAACATCGAATCCTTAAGTGTGTCTCCCTACGGTTCGTGAATTATGCAGACATGATCGAGACTCTTCTCCGATCAATAAACAATAGAGGAATATAGAAATTCATATGGATCCCACATATTTATACGATTACTTCGTGATCGAATGAACCATTTACATATGATACAAATTTCCCTTTGTCTCGTGATACTTTACTTATCCGAGGTTTGATCGTCGGTATCTCTGCATACCTAGTTCAACATCATTACCGATAAGTACTCTTTTCTTGTTCCCGTGATATGTGATCCCTTGTGAGCCAGTCACATGCTTGCAAGCTAATTGGATGACATTCCATCGAGAGGGCCTAGAGTATATCTATGCATCATATGGATGGACAAATCCCACTCTTGATCCATGTGCCTCAACACATACCTTCCGAACAATCAATGCCACCTTTATAACCACCCAGTTACGAAGTGGTGTGTGATGTCATCAAAGAATCCATCCGGTGATGGTGATTAGCATGATCTCATGGTCAAAGGAATTAGGTTACTATGTATCAGAAAGCTTATAGCAAGTGAACTATATTAAATGACTTGATCTTTATGCTACGCTTAACTATAGGAGTATGTCCATCACACCATTCTCCTAATGATATGATCTTGTTGTTAATAACATCTCAATGTTCATGATCAGGAAACCATGATCATATATTAACCAACAAGCTAGTTTAACAAGAGGCTTTACTATGGACTCTTTTATGTTTACAAGTCACACAAGTATTAATGTTTTTGGTTAATACAATTATAGCATGGTATGTAAACAATTATCATAAGCATGAAGATATGATAATAACCTCTTTATTATTGCCTCTTGGGCATATCTCCAACAAAACCCACCAATCTTCTCTGGTTCAGAAGAGCCACTAGACGCTGATGACTGGCTCAGAGATGTTGAATGACGACTACAAACCATAGGATGTGAGGACCAGGAAAAGGTGTTTTTTTGCATCACACAAACTACAGGGATCCACCGCAGCATGGTGGATAAATTTATGGGAAGCCCGTCAGAACCTAGAAGAAATAACATGGGAATAATTTGTGGAAGGATTCAAGAAGGAACATATTCCTTCGGAGATAATGTTGATGAAACGTCGGAATTTCTTGGATTTGAAGCAAGGAAATCAAACTCTGAAGGAGTATTTGGGCAAGTTCAATTATTTGGCAAGGTACACAGCTGATGACATGAGCACTGAGACAAAGAAGATGGAACAATTTGAGCAGGGTCTGCAAGACTCATTGAAGTACCACATCTCGTCTCAAGTGTTTCCCAATTACCAGGCCATGGTAAATAGTCTTTTGAAGACTGACAAAGTGAGGGCAAGCATGGTGGAGGATCGGAAGAGAAAAGCACGGAATTTCAATACCCCAATGGATGCCATCTGATCTAGGACTTGGGTGACACCAAGTTCGGCAGAGCAGCGGAAAACAATGGCTATAAAGAGGGATGATCGAAGAGGAGGAAATGTTGACAGAATTATTAACTGCTTTAGGCGCAAAGGAAGACATTCGATAGGAATTTGTCCACAATGAAAAACAGTGTGCTATCACTGTGAGGATCCTACTCATTTGCGGAACGCGTGCCCAAGAAGGAATTTACCAGTGGAAGTGGCGAGGACCCAATTTCGACAACAACAAAGCATGAGGCCACAAAATGCAGCCAATAAAGGGAAAGGATTGTTGCAAGCAGGGAAGGCCATAACTGGATAAAATTCTCAGAGGGTGAACAAGGGAGGAATGAACCAAAGGCCTAATCAAGGACATGTGAATTATGTGTCTACCAAAGAGTCCATAGAGGCTACCGACATGACTACCGGTGCATTTTCAGTAATGTCTAAGCTAGCCTTAATTCTATTTGATCCCGGAGCTACGCATTCCTTTATTTCAATCAGCTCCACATTAGAAAATGAGATACCCTCCTTCCCCTTAGAGAAACCTTATGTGGTTGAATCACCCGGAGCAAAGATGAAAGCTCAAACAAAGACCAATGAGGTAGAAATAGACATCCAAGAGAAAAATGTAAAGAAAACCTGATACACTTGCAACTAAGAGATTTGGATGTCATATTAGGAATGGACTGGTTATATAAGTATAAGGCAAAGGTTGATTGTGAGGAAAAAATGGTTTATGTCACTAGTCCGAATAATCTAACCCTGAGGATAAAGTCACAAAATTCCTTTTTGAGGAAGCAGAATAAGAGGGTATGTAGTATGGTAGCAGAAGGAGTAATGCAGATTCCGGTAGTTAAGGAATTTGCAGATTCCGGGGAGCCACCAAATAGGGAGGTAGAATTTTAAATATAACTTAAACCCGGAATAGAACCAATTCCAAAGAAACCATACCACATGTCAAGAAAGGAGCTAGTAGAGTTGAAGAAGCAAATTGACGAGTTATTAGACAAGAACTTTATACAACCAAGCATCTCGTCATGGGCAGCACCGGTATTATTTGCAAAAAAGAAGGATGGTAGCTCGAGACTATGTGTAGACTACCGGGGACTGAACGCAACCACTATTCAAAATAAATACCCTCTGCCCAGGATTGATGACCTTTTTGACCAGTTAAGGAATGCCAAAATCTTTTCAAAGATAGACCTAAGGTCTAGATATCATCAGCTGAAAATTTGCCCGGAGGATAGACCAAAGACTGCTTTCACTACCAGATATGGATTATATGAATTCACGGTAGTACCTTTTGGGTTAACCAATGCACCAGCCTTTTTCATGAATCTCATAAATAAGGTGATGATGGACTTTTTGGACAAATTTGTAGTAGTCTTTGTCGATGATATCCTAGTATACTCAAGTAGCCCTAAAGAACATGAGAAACACTTGAGACAAGTTTTGACAAGGCTAAGAGAGCATAAGTTTTCGTAAAGCTTTCAAAATGCAAATTCTGGATGAAAGAAATTGCTTTCCTGGGTCACATTATATCGGAAGAAGGAGTTAAAATGGATCCAGAGAAGGTGAAAGCAATATTGGAATGGAAGGCCCCAACAAACGTGAAAGAAGTTCGAAGTTTCTTAGGATTTGCAGGATATTATAGGAGGTTTATTGAAGGATTTTCAAGGATTTGTCGGCCACTAACCCAATTGATAAAAATGGATAAGGAATACGAATGGACAAATAAATGTGAAAGTGCATTTCAGGAGTTGAACAATAGGTTAACCACTGCACCAGTTCTGGTTTTACCAGACTCAGACAAAGAATTTCAGATATATTGTGACGCATCAAGACAAGGGCTAGGATGTGTATTGATGCAAGATGGAAAGGTCATATCCTATGCGTCAAGACAACTCTGACCACATGAGGAAAATTATCCAACACATGAATTAGAACTAGCAGCAGTAGTTCATGCATTGAAAAATATGGAGACACTACTTGCTAGGGAATAAGTGTGACGTATTTTCGGATCATAAAAGTCTAAAATATATATTCACGCAGCCCGACTTAAATCTTCAGCAACGAAGATGGTTAGAATTGTTAAAAGACTATGAACTAGAATTTCAATACAAACCCGGTATGCCAATGTAGTGGCAGACGCATTGAGCCGAAAAGTATATCATAGCACAGTAACTGTGCGGCAGGATCAGCTAGAGTTATGGAAGGAGTTCCGGAAGTTGAATTTAGAATTAGTTGAAGAAGGAGCAGTGATGACCCTACAAGTTCAAATCACACTAAATGAACAAATTAAGCAAGCCCAAGAGAAAGATGAAGAAATACAAGGGCTTAAGAAAAAGGTGCTGAAAAACGAGGCACCAGACTTTTCGGTAAATGAGCAAGGAGTACTGTATTTCTGGAATCGTCTGTGTGTACCAAACAAAAAGGAGTTAAGGGACTTAATCCTGCAGGAGGCACATGCTTCGCAATTCTCCATACACCCAGGAGGTACGAAGATGTACCAAGACTTGAGAAAGAGGTATTGGTGGAGAAATATGAAACGAGAGATTGGTGAATATGTTACACTCTGTGACATATGCCAACGAGTGAAAGCAGGCCACCAAAAACCGGTTGTATTACTACAACCTCTATCCATTCCAGATTGGAAGTGGGAGGAGATCGGTATGGATTTTATTACAGGTTTACCCAAAATTAGAAATGGATATGATGCTATATGGGTCATCGTTGAAAGGTTGACCAAAGTAGCCCACTTTATACCCATAAACCAAACATATGGAAAGAATAAGCTTGCAGAGTTATATTTAACCAAGATTATAGTGTTGCATGGAGTACCTAAGAAGATTTGCTCCAATAGAGGGCCGCAATTCACTTCTCACTTTTGGAAAAAGTTACATGAAGCCATTGGGACGGATTTGGATTTCAGTACAACATACCACCCACAAACCAACGGACAAACTGAGAGAGTGAATCAAATCCTGGAGGACATGTTGTGGTCATGTGCGCTAGTTTATGGAGCTGCATGGGACACATGTTTACCATTTATAGAATTCTCATACAATAACAGCTATCAAGCTAGTATTGGGAGATCACCATTTGAAGCCATGTATGGAAGAAGTTGTAGAACACCGTTAAATTGGACTGAGGTTGGAGAAAAGCAACTTCTTGGACCACAAATAGTTCAAGATGCAGAGGCTCAAGTGAGGATTATTAGAGAAAAGCTACAAGCAGCTCAAACTAGATATAAGCATAATGCCGACAAACACCGACTTAATCTTAGCTTCCAGGAAGGGGATTATGTATATTTAAGGGTCACTCCTTTCAAGTCAATCCAGCAGTTCCACACAAAAGGTAAGTTGACACCCAGATTTGTGGGACCATTCAAAATTACAAAACGAGTAGGGGAAGTTTCCTACCAACTAGAGTTAAGTCCAAAACTGAAAAGAGTACATAATGTGTTTCATATATCGCAACTCAGAAAGTGCTTAAAGCCGTCGGAAAAGAAGGTGTCCTTGGACGAGATAGAACCCCAAGAGGATCTTACCTACACTGAGGAACCAATTAAGATCCTTGAAACCAAGGAGCGACAATTAAGTACAAGGAACATCAAGTTCTGTAAGGTGCAATGGAGTAATCACACGGAAGCAGAAGCTACATGGGAAAAAGAATCGGAGATCCGACAGAAATGTACGCATCTGTTTCCAGAGGAGGAGTGAATCTCGGGGACGAGATTCTTTTTAAGGGGAGTAGGTTGCAACAACCCAAAACTTCAAAGTCTAATCAAACTTTGAATCAGCTTGAGAACGAATTTGAATTGGAAGATTCAAACAAATTGCAAACAGACAAAAAAATTGAACAAAGAGCAGAGGAACAGAGAGAGCAAACCCTAGTTGTTGTTGATCGTGGCATCGGTCACCGCCGCTGTGGCCCCACCGGCGTTGTGGCTGACGCGCGCTCCGAGCCGCACGTCGCCCTCCTGTGACACTGCTCGTCGTCGCCATACCGTGCACCACTTCGCTGTCACCCCGCCGTACACGAGCGCCATGCCGCTGCCGCCGCCCAGCCGCTCTCCGCTCGCCACCTCGCCGCGCTCCTGTAGATCGCCGGGCACGTCCGCCGCTTCGGGACGATCCTAGAAAGCCCCCGCGCTTCCCAGACAAGATCTCCATCGCCGCCAGATCATCCCCGCCACCACCATCGCCTATAAAATCCCATCTCTGCGCCATTTTTTGATTTTTCTCAAGGAATCGCTCCCCCTCTCCCTCGCGAGCACAACCGCACTACCAATTGGAGCCATCGCCGCCTACATCTCGCCTCCATCGCTGTCAATCGCCGGTGAGTCCTCCTCTTCTCTCGTTCCTCTACTTCTTCTTTTCTTTTTTCCCCTCGCACACAGAAGCAGTCTGCCCTTTCGGGCTGCCTCTTGGGCCATGCCCAGGTCAAGTGCTGGGCTGGTGATGACCCACAAGTATAGGGGATCGCAACAGTCTTTGCGGGTAGTATTACCCAATTTATTGATTCGACACAAGAGGAGTCAAAGAATACTTGCAAGCCTTAACAACTGAGTTGTGAGTTCAGATACACCTGGAAATAGTTATTGCTCACAGAAGTTTATTAGTATCAACAGTTTGTAGTACCAATAGCAAAGCAACAACAACAACAACAATGAAACAGTAGCAATAGTAATAGTAACGGTAACAGTAGGATTCGAGTGCGGTAGGCATAGGGATGGATGGACGGGCGTTGTATGGACGAGTCTAAACATGTAACTTCAAGATCTAGGGCATTGCAGATAAATAATAACAAGCATCCAAGTATTAAACAATCCTAGGCATGTGCTCCAAATATAGTCATACGTGCTCGCAATGAGAACTTGCACAACATCTTCTGTCCAGCCAGCCCATGGCAGCGGGGCCTCTAGGGAACTATTGGCAATTAAGGTGCTCCTTTTAATAGAGCAACGGAGCAAAGCATTAACACTCCGTGAACACATGTGATCCTCACACCACAACCATCCCCTCCGGTTGTCCCAATTATTGTCACTTCCAGGCCTTTGGATCCGGACAATGATATGTGTACACAACTTGCAGATAAGATCACAAACAATACTATCATCATGATTCAATAATAAGTTCAGATCTGAGATCATGGCACTCGGGCCCTAGTGACATGCATTAAGCACAACAAGTTGCAACAAAGTCAAATAGCACTAATAGAGATACTAGGCACTATGCCCCTAACAGATCTTATTCGATTACATGATATAACTCATCCAATCCCTACCATCCCCAAGCCTACATCGGGGGATTACTCACTCATGGATGAGGGAAACATCGGTGGTTGATGGAGATGCGTTGGTGATGACGATGGCGATGATCCGCTCCAAATTCCCCGTCCCGGCAGGGTGCTAGAACGGAGTTTCTGGATTCGAATCTTGGTTCCTGGTGGCAGCGGCGGAGCGGAACTCTTTCTGGAAAACTATCGAACCTCCCTTGGTTTTTAGGTCGAAAGGCAACTTATAGGCGCAGAGGGAGGCCGAGGGGGTGCCTGGGGTGGCTGCAACCCCTCCAAGCGTGACCAGTGGTGGGCCCGCGCCTGGGGTGGGTCTGGGCCCCCTAGGCCTCCCCTCCATCTCTTCTTCTGGCTCTGTGGATCTTCTGGTGAAATATAATTTTTGGCATATTTTTCGGGATTTTTCCTGATAGTTCATTTTTTGCACAAAAACAAGACACCAAGGTAATTCTACTAAAACAACGTCAGTCCGTGTTAGATGTATCCAAATCACACAAGGTTTAGAGGAGAAACAATAGCAAAGTGTTCGAAAAAGTAGATATGTTTTGGACGTATCAACTCCCCCCAAGCTTAGCTTATTGCTTGTCCTCAAGCAATTCAGTTGAAAACTGAGTGCGATAAAAGAACTTTCACGAACACTTTGCTTCATAAGATGTATCTATTCTTAGCACATGAGTAGATGCTTAGACAATTCATAATAAGGAGTATGCAACTAAGACTACTCAATAGTCATTGCAAGCTATGAAGAGAAACCAACTCAATAATAATAAGTAGCATGAAACATAAACATAAGCAACATTGCAATGCTCATAATAAGGTATGATAGAGTGGTATCTCGCTTGCCTTTGTTTGAAGAGCATAATTTAAATGCCAAGGCACCTCTGAAGTTCACATGAATACTATAAGTAAAGATATCAGAGATACAAGCATCAAAGTCAAGACATAATTAACCAAGTTTTGGAACAAACACAAGAATAACAACTATGCTCTCGAGAAGGTGCTCATAGAATAAGTGGTGACTCAACAAGGTTGTGAAAACGGTTTTGTGAATGTTTGAAAGGCTTCCCAATGCTGAAAGGAAGGTACTCATTAGCTTTGATCTCTCATTGCCCCTATCATAGGCATCTTCATGAGGTTAAGGTGAAAGTGAGGTCCACTCTGAATCATATGTTTGTTAGACCATAGACTGGAAATCCCAAGTCCCTTGAGTAAGAGGGTCGCTCCGCATGCTACTCAACTTTGGTCACCTGAAAGTTCTTGTCATTGTAAATACATCCATATCATCGAGAACCGCGAACGGGGTACCCCTTGCACATAGTACAGGAGCTATCCCATAACTAAAATGACAAGGCAAGCAGACAATGAGCATCTCAGCAATCTTTTTATTTACCATATGCATAGCTTTTTATTGAGGACGCTTCATAGATGCTCATTATGGTGATGTTGCAAGTTTCCACCATGATTAAGCATGACTTAGGATAGCGGCCCAGACGTTTCTCTAACACAATGTATAAACTCCATGAACTCACAACCTCCCCTTTTATTTCACATCGTCGACATCCGTAAACAAAAGAGCAAAGAATCAACTGGATGAGATATCCAACAGGTGTTGAAAGCGTTCCCCGTGATAGTACGGTTCTGCTGACTCCCAGTATATAATAAGCAAGCATATAACTTTCATGGACTAGTCACAATGGTTCAAGATTATTAAGCGCAAGGAATAAAGTGTGCCATCAAGTTCGTGAGAGCTTTACTAACTAACTTTCTCAAAATAGACAAACATTTTATTTTGGAAGAAAACACGGCATATGGAATATGCACTGAAATATCAAATGATGCTCATAGGTAGGTATGGTGGAATCAGCTGGCAATATTGGTTTTGGGGAGTTGGAAACACATGTAGAGCACATACTCAGTGCAAATGAAGGCTAGCAATAGAGAGGGAGCGACAAACAAGAGAGCAATAATTGTCATAATCATGATTGCAACAAAATTGGACTAACTATGGCATGAAAGCGATACAAGAACTCTGAGGCAAAATAAATCATCGAGGCTTACTGACTATTGATTAGTCATATGCAAACTTCCGGGCCTTTGGATCCGGACAATGATATGTGTACACAACTTGCAGATAAGATCACAAACAATAGTATCATCATGATTCAATAATAAGTTCAGATCTGAGATCATGGCACTCGGGCCCTAGTGACAAGCATTAAGCACAACAAGTTGCAACAAAGTCAAATAGCACTAATAGAGATACTAGGCACTATGCCCCTAACAGATCTTATTCGATTACATGATATAACTCATCCAATCCCTACCATCCCCAAGCCTACATCGGGGGATTACTCACTCATGGATGAGGGAAACATCGGTGGTTGATGGAGATGCGTTGGTGATGACGATGGCGATGATCCGCTCCAAATTCCCCGTCCCGGCAGGGTGCTAGAACGGAGTTTCTGGATTCGAATCTTGGTTCCTGGTGGCGGCGGCGGAGCGGAACTCTTTCTGGAAAACTATCGAACCTCCCTTGGTTTTTAGGTCGAAAGGCAACTTATAGGCGCAGAGGGAGGCCGAGGGGGTGCCTGTAGGGTTCGCAGCATAGAAAACAAAAATTTTCCTACGATGTGAACTATATACCAAGATCTATCTACTAGATACAAACAACGGGCGGATGTATATCCGTAGAGAACATACCCTTGAAGACCGACAAAGCTTAACGAGTTCAACTCGTGGTTGATGTAGACGATCTCTTGCCGATCTCAAGATCGAGAGGAAGTCCTAGCGCCGCAAATCAGCAGCGCATCCGTGCTCGCACACACGTTCGAGGCACCGAGCAACCTCCGCCTCCTCACTCCAGCGATGCAGCGGAAGCACAACTCTTTCTTGCCGAATAGCCACCGGGAACATGTATCTCGCTAGTCCGAGACCATGGGGGATAAATTCTAGAGGGGGAGAGAGATCCTTCACGAGGAGGTGTGTGAGACAAGTGAGGAGGGGGGGCTCCTTTTATAGGAGGAGGGGGGAACCCCAAGGGGGTGGCCGGCGCATGGGGGCTGTCCTCTTGCCCTCCTCTCTTCATGTGGGTGGACACTCCACTCACAAATCTCCTTTAAATTCCCTCCACTCAAAAGTCCACTCAAATTCCCATTAAATTTCCACCAAATTTAATGCAAACTCTCATTAAATAAAACTCTTTTATTTTATTCAGAATTTTGTCAATTACTTTAATGACAAACATTCACAAATAACCCCTTGCTAGAATTCTATTTCACATGCATAACCACTTTATGCAATTTCACCCGAAAACCTGTTTCGGTATCTAGTGAAATAAATTCCTGCGCTTGTTCATTCTTTCGGCATGAAACATTTGCTCCAATTGGATGTCGGTGTCTCTTAAGTGTGTCACCCTACGGTTCGTGAATAATGCGGACATGATCGAGACCCCTCTCGGATCAATAATCAGAAGCGGGATCTGGAGACCCATACTGACTCCCACACATTCAACGATGACTTTCTTGTGATCGTCGGAACCTTTTACGCTAGTTTATCTTAATCCCTTTGTTTCACGATATATTACATGTCCGAGATTCGATCATCGGTATCTCCATACCTAGTTTGATCTCGTTACCGACATGCACTCTTTTCTCGTTCCTATGATATAACATTCTAGTGATCAAATCACTTGCTTGCAAGCTAATCAATGTGATATCACCGAGAGGGCCCAGAGTATATCTATCCGTCATCGGGATGAACAAATTCCACTCTCGATCCATGAGCCTCAACATAACACTTTATTAGTTCTGAATCCATCTTTATAATCACCCTGTTACGGTGTGACGTTTGATGTTATCAAGAAACTCTTCCGGTGTTAGTGATTGACATGATCTCATGGTCTAAGGATTAGGATCACTTCGTAATTTGTTATAGCAATATAAACTCAGTGACTTTGATCGTAATGCTATACTTCGGATGAATGTTCATCACACCATTACACTAATGTTGTGATCCCGTTATTAACAACATCCAATGTCCATGATCAGGAAACCTTGATCATCTTGTTAATCAACGAGCTAGTTTATGAGAGAGGCATAACTAGGAACTTTCTGTTTGTTTATTAAACACACATGTATTAACGTTTCCGTATTAATACAATTATAGCATGCAAAATAAGCATCTAACATATACTTGGAATACACATAATAAACACTTTATTATTGCCTCTCAGGGCATATTCCCTTCAGTCTCCCACTTGCACTAGAGACAATAATCTAGTTACATAGTGATAAATCTAACACCCATTGAGTTCTGGTGTTGATCATGTTTTGCTCTAGGGAGAGTTTTAGTCAACGGATCTGCTACATTGAGATCCGTATGTACTTTACAAATCTTTATATCTCCATCCTTGACATGCTCGCGGATGGAGTGAAACCGGCGCTTAATATGTTTGGAATGTTTGTGAGACCTTGGCTCTCTGGCATTGGCAATGGCACCATTGTTGTCACAATATATCACCATTGGGTCCAACGCGTTTGCCACCACTCCTAGTTCGGATATGAACTCCTTCATCCAAACTGCTTCCTGAGCCGCTTCTGAAGCAGCAACATATTCGGCCTCCGTTGTTGATCCCGCTACCACAGGTTGTTTGGAGCTCCTCCAACTAACCGCTCCGCCATTCATGAGAAATACGTATCCGGATTGAGACTTAGAGTCATCCGGATCGGTGTCAAAGCTAGCGTCGACATAACACTTAGCGACGAGCTCTTCTTCACCTCCGTATACAAGAAACATATCCTTAGTTCTTCGTAAGTACTTAAGGATATTCTTGACCGCTATCCAGTGTTCCGAACCTGGATCCGATTGGTACCTACTAGTCAAACTAATAGCATGTGCCACATCCGGTCTTGTACATAGCATGGCGTACATTATAGAGCCTATGGCTGAAGCATAGGGAACTTTGTCCATTATCTCTCTTTCTTCCGCCGAAGCCGGACTTTGAGTCTTACTCAATGTCTTGCCTTGCAACATAGGTAAGAACCCCTTCTTACTTCCGTCCATTTTAAATTTCTTTAAAATCTTATCAAGGTATGTACTTTGCGATAGCCCTATTAGGCGCCTAGATCTATCTCTATAGATCTTTATGCCTAATATGTATGACGCTTCACCTAGGTCCTTCATTGAAAATTTGCTGTTTAGATAACTTTTAACACTGTTTAAAAGATCTATATCATTTCCGATCAATAATATGTCATCCACATATAATATCAAAAATGCCACATTGCTCCCACTCACTTTCTTGTAAATACAAGCTTCTCCATAAGTTTGGACAAATCCAAACTCTTTGATCACCTCATCAAAGCGGAGATTCCAACTTCGTGATGCTTGCTTCAATCCATAGATGGATCGCTGAAGCTTGCACACCTTGTTAGCATCCTTAGGATCGACAAAACCCTTTGGTTGTATCATATACAACTCTTCTTCAATATTCCCATTGAGAAACGCGGTTTTGACATCCATCTGCCATATCTCATAATCGAAATATGCAGCAATTGCTAACATAATCCTAACTGACTTTAGCATCGCTACGGGAGAGAAAGTCTCATCGTAGTCAACTCCTTGAATTTGTCGAAACCCCTTTGCGACAAGTCGAGCTTTATAGACGGTCACATTACCATCAGCATCAGTTTTCCTTTTGAAAATCCATTTGTTCTCCACGGCCTTTCGGTCGTGAGGTAGTTCCACCAAGTTCCAAACTTGATTTTCATACATGGATTCCATCTCGGATTTCATGGCTTCTAACCATTTGCTGGAATCCGGGCTCATCATCGCTTCTTCATACGTCACAGGGTCATCATTTTCATCAACCATGAAATTCATGACAGGATTTCCGTACAGCTCGGGAGCTGCATGCGTCCTGTTTGACCTGCGAGGTTCGGTAGTACTCTCTTTCGGAGTTTCATGATCATTATCATTAGTTCCCTCTTCAACAGGTGGAGCCAACTCCGGAACAACTTCCGGCGCTGCGCTACTCGCCATACTTTGAAGAGAAGGTTCCACAACCTCTTCGAGTTCTACCTTCCGACTACTCACACCTTTCGCGAGAAACTCTTTCTCTAGAAAGGATCCATTCTTGGCAACAAAAACCTTGCCCTCGGATTTGTGATAGAAGGAATACCCAATAGTTTCTTTAGGGTATCCTATGAAGACGCATTTTTCCGCTTTGGGTTCGAGTTTATCCGGTTGAAGTTTCTTCACATAAACATCGCATCCCCAAACTTTAAGAAATGACAGCTTAGGTTTGTTTCCAAACCACAATTCATACGGTGTCTTTTCAACGGATTTAGATGGTGCCCGATTTAAAGTGAATGCAGCAGTTTCTAGTGCATAACCCCAAAATGACAACGGCAAGTCCGTCAGAGACATCATAGATCGAACCATATCTAATAAAGTACGATTACGACGTTCCGACACACCATTTCGCTGTGGTGTTCCGGCAGGTGTGTGTTGTGAAACAATTCCACACTCTTTCATGTGAGTGCTAAACTCGTAACTTAGATACTCACCTCCACGGTCGGACCGTAGAAATTTGATCTTTCTATTACGATGATTTTCCACTTCATTCTGAAATTCCTTGAAATTTTCAAAGGTTTCAGACTTGTGTTTCATCAAGTAGATATAACCGTATCTACTCAAATCATCCGTGAAAGTAACAAAATAATGATATCCACCTCGCGCCGACACACTCATTGGACCACATACATCAGAATGTATGATTTCCAATAAATTTGTCGCCCGTTCCATTGAACCGGAAAACGGCGTTCTAGTCATCTTGCCCATAAGGCATGGCTCACATGTATCAAATGATTCATAATCAAGTGATTCCAAAAGTCCATCCGAATGGAGCTTCTTCATGCGTTTAACGCCAATATGACCTAGACGGCAGTGCCACATATATGCGGATATATCATCATTAAGTTTAATCCTTTTAGCATCAACATTATGAATATGTGTAACATTATCATCGAGATCTAATAGAAATAAACGATTCATCATCGGTGCATGACCATAAAAGATTTCATTCATATAAATGGAACAACCATTGTTCTCGGATTTAAATGAATAACCACTTCGCATCAAACACGATGCAGATACAATGTTCATGCTCAGTGCAGGCACCAGATAACATTTATTTAAGTTTATAACTAATCCCGACGGCAAGTGGAGAGGCAGCGTTCCGACGGCGATCACATCAACACTTAATCCATTGCCGACACGCATCTTGACCTCACCCCTTGCTAGCGGTCGCTTGTTCCGCTGCCCCTGATTCGAGTTACAAATATTAGCAACTGAACCGGTATCAAATACCCAGGTGCTACTGCGAGCACTAGTCAAGTACACATCAATAACATGTATATCATATATACCTTTGTTTGCCTTGCCGGCCTTCTTGTCTGCCAGATACTTGGGGCAGTTGCGCTTCCAGTGGCCAGTCCCCTTACAATAGTAGCACTCGGAATCAGACTTAGGTCCAACTCGGGGTTTCTTTTCAGGCGCGGCAACCGGCTTGCCGCCCTTACTTCCCTTCCGTTTTCCCTTCTTGTCTTTCTTGAAACCAGTGTTCCTATTGATCATCAACACTTGATGTTCCTTTTTGATCTCCACTTCTGCAGTTTTAAGCATTGACAGAAGCTCGGGGAGAGACTTCTTCATGCCTTGCATATTATAGTTCATCACGAAGCTCTTATAGCTAGGTGGCAGAGACTGCAGAACACGATGGATGCCTAAGTCAATGGGAATCGATATTCCCAAGGACACAAGCTTATCGGCGTAACCCGACATCTTGAGTACATGCTCACTAACGGAGATGTGCTCTTCCATCATGCAGCTAAAGAACTTTTCTGAAGCGTTGTAGCTCTCTACAGCAGCATGTGTGTCGAAAATCATTTTCAACTCACCCATTGTATCAAATGCATTGCCGTTTTCGAAACGCTTTCGAAGTTCCGGCTCTAGCCCATACAATATGCCGCAATGAACTAAGTTGTGGTCCTCCTGACGAGTCTGATAGACATTCTTCTCCTCGTCAGGGGCATCATCAAAAGGTGGGGGGCCTAACGGCGCTTCTAGAACATATTGCTTTTGTGCAGCAGAGAGGAGAATCCTCAAATTCATGGCCCATTCGGTAAAGTTGCTACCGTTCGTTGCTAGTTTCTCTTTCTCCATGAACACAT
Organism: Avena sativa; assembly: GCA_916181665.1. Classification (NCBI taxonomy): domain Eukaryota; kingdom Viridiplantae; phylum Streptophyta; class Magnoliopsida; order Poales; family Poaceae; genus Avena; species Avena sativa. The sequence goes on from OV702282.1 coordinate 382,426,000, forward strand.
TGAAATTAAAAGCAGGTGGTGCCATCTACAACAGAATTTGTAAAGTTTAGACTAAGTGTATGATAGATTGAGTTCAACTAATCTTTATTACGAATGAACTCCCACTCAAAAACGACATCCCTCGTGCCTTTTTGGTGATTACATGAACCAAATCCACTACACCAAGTCCGATCATCACGTGAGTCGGTATAGCTTCAAAGGCGAGCATCAAATGGGCATCATATCAACTATATGACTCATGCTTAACCTTTCGGTCCGTGTTCCGAGGCCATGTCTGTACATGCTAGGCTCGCCAAGTTAGAACCTTAGTATTCGCATGTGTAACTGTTTTACACCCGAAATATGGTCGTGGATCCAAGAACACCCGATCATCACGTGATGTCTTGGAGCGACGAAAACATAATCGGTGCATACTAAAGGAAGAACACATTCTTATCTTGATATTTAAATGAGGGATCATCTTATTATGTTAACAAAGCGCTAAACAAGCAATATAAGATGCTATCAAACATCATATGTTTATTAGTGAAATTATATGGTTCCCGCAGATGATCTCTATCATGTGCATCGTGGTATGATCATTATCATACCTATATGTGTAAATCCAAGGTCTATGGATTTTACACGCTATGTGTGTTGTAAGAGTATCATCTCATACTTCTACTTACAACACTACCATATCATAACACTAGCCCAGCAACAATCTAAACTAGACGCCTCTAATTTATCCATTGCAAGTTTTACGTGGCTTAGGGCTTTCGAGATAGAACCGTTCTTACCTACGAACATGAACCACAACGAGGATAATCAAATTGTTGACAACTCGCTTGCAAAATAGATATTGACTATAGTAGGAGAGACAGACACCCGCTAGCCACTTATGCAAACTAGTTGCATGTCAAGCGTGGAACAGGTCTCATGTGCGAGGACATGTAAAGTTTGTCCGGGCCGCTTCATCCCACTATGCCACCAATATCCAAAATTACAACAAAGGAGCAACAACATGATCATCATCGCCCACATACTCATATGTGTACTACCCGTGTAAATTATCTACGCATAGATCCGGCTCTGATACCACTGTAGGGTTCGCAGCATAGAAAACAAAAAATTTCCTACGATGTGAACTATATACCAAGATCTATCTACTAGATACAAACAACGGGCGGATGTATATCCGTAGAGAACATACCCTTGAAGACCGACAAAGCTTAACGAGTTCAACTCGTGGTTGATGTAGACGATCTCTTGCCGATCTCAAGATCGAGAGAAAGTCCTAGCGCCGCAAATCAGCAGCGCATCCGTGCTCGCACACACGTTCGAGGCACCGAGCAACCTCCGCCTCCTCGCTCCAGCGATGCAGCGGAAGCACAACTCTTTCTTGCCGAATAGCCACCGGGAACATGTATCTCGCTAGTCCGAGACCATGGGGGATAAATTCTAGAGGGGGAGAGAGATCCTTCACGAGGAGGTGTGTGAGACAAGTGAGGAGGGGGGCTCCTTTTATAGGAGGAGGGGGGACCCCAAGGGGGTGGCCGGCGCATGGGGGCTGCCCCCTTGCCCTCCCCTCTTCATGTGGGTGGACACTCCACTCACAAATCTCCTTTAAATTCCCTCCACTCAAAAGTCCACTCAAATTCCCATTAAATTTCCACCAAATTTAATGCAAACTCTCATTAAATAAAACTCTTTTATTTTATTCAGAATTTTGTCAATTACTTTAATGATAAACATTCACAAATAACCCCTTGCTAGAATTCTATTTCACATGCATAACCACTTTATGCAATTTCACCCGAAAACCTGTTTCGGTATCTAGTGAAATAAATTCCTGCGCTTGTTCATTCTTTCGGCATGAAACATTTGCTCCAATTGGATGTCGGTGTCTCTTAAGTGTGTCACCCTACGGTTCGTGAATAATGCGGACATGATCGAGACCCCTCTCGGATCAATAATCAGAAGCGGGATCTAGAGACCCATACTGACTCCCACACATTCAACGATGACTTTCTTGTGATCGTCGGAACCTTTTACGCTAGTTTATCTTAATCCCTTTGTTTCACGATATATTACATGTCCGAGATTCGATCATCGGTATCTCCATACCTAGTTTGATCTCGTTACCGACATGCACTCTTTTCTCGTTCCTATGATATAACATTCTAGTGATCAAATCACTTGCTTGCAAGCTAATCAATGTGATATCACCGAGAGGGCCCAGAGTATATCTATCCGTCATCGGGATGAACAAATTCCACTCTCGATCCATGAGCCTCAACATAACACTTTATTAGTTCTGAATCCATCTTTATAATCACCCTGTTACGGTGTGACGTTTGATGTTATCAAGAAACTCTTCTGGTGTTAGTGATTGACATGATATCATGGTCTAAGGATTAGGATCACTTCGTAATTTGTTATAGCAATATAAACTCAGTGACTTTGATCGTAATGCTATACTTCGGATGAATGTTCATCACACCATTACACTAATGTTGTGATCCCGTTATTAACAACATCCAATGTCCATGATCAGGAAATCTTGATCATCTTGTTAATCAACGAGCTAGTTTATGAGAGAGGCATAACTAGGAACTTTCTGTTTGTTTATTAAACACACATGTATTAACGTTTCCGTATTAATACAATTATAGCATGCAAAATAAGCATCTAACATATACTTGGAATACACATAATAAACACTTTATTATTGCCTCTCAGGGCATATTCCCTTCAGTCTCCCACTTGCACTAGAGACAATAATCTAGTTACATAGTGATAAATCTAACACCCATTGAGTTCTGGTGTTGATCATGTTTTGCTCTAGGGAGAGTTTTAGTCAACGGATCTGCTACATTGAGATCCGTATGTACTTTACAAATCTTTATATCTCCATCCTTGACATGCTCGCGGATGGAGTGAAACCGGCGCTTAATATGTTTGGAATGTTTGTGAGACCTTGGCTCTCTGGCATTGGCAATGGCACCATTGTTGTCACAATATATCACCATTGGGTCCAACGCGTTTGCCACCACTCCTATTTCGGATATGAACTCCTTCATCCAAACTGCTTCCTGAGCCGCTTCTGAATCAGCAACATATTCGGCCTCCGTTGTTGATCCCGCTACCACAGGTTGTTTGGAGCTCCTCCAACTAACCGCTCCGCCATTCATGAGAAATACGTATCCGGATTGATACTTAGAGTCATCCGGATCGGTGTCAAAGCTAGCGTCGACATAACACTTAGTGACGAGCTCTTCTTCACCTCCGTATACAAGAAACATATCCTTAGTTCTTCGTAAGTACTTAAGGATATTCTTGACCGCTATCCAGTGTTCCGAACCTGGATCCGATTGGTACCTACTAGTCAAACTAATAGCATGTGCCACATCCGGTCTTGTACATAGCATGGCGTACATTATAGAGCCTATGGCTGAAGCATAGGGGACTTTGTCCATTATCTCTCTTTCTTCCGCCGAAGCCGGACTTTGAGTCTTACTCAATGTCTTGCCTTGCAACATAGGTAAGAACCCCTTCTTACTTCCGTCCATTTTAAATTTCTTTAAAATCTTATCAAGGTATGTACTTTGCGATAGCCCTATTAGGCGCCTAGATCTATCTTTTTAAGGGGGGTAGGTTGCAACAACCCAAAACTTCAAAGTCTAATCAAACTTTGAATCAGCTTGAGAACGAATTTGAATTGGAAGATTCAAACAAATTGCAAACAGACAAAAAAATTGAACAAAGAGCAGAGGAACAGAGAGAGCAAACCCTAGTTGTCGTTGATCGTGGCATCGGTCACCGCCGCTGTGGCCCCACCGGCGTTGTGGCTGACGCGCGCTCCGAGCCGCACGTCGCCCTCCTGTGACACTGCTCGTCGTCGCCATACCGTGCACTACTTCGCTGTCACCCCGCCGTACACGAGCGCCATGCCGCTGCCGCCGCCCAGCCGCTCTCCGCTCGCCACCTCGCCGCGCTCCTGCAGATCGCCGGGCACGTCCGCCGCTTCGGGACGATCCTAGAAAGCCCCCGCGCTTCCCAGACAAGATCTCCATCGCCGCCAGATCATCCCCGCCACCACCATCGCCTATAAAATCCCATCTCTGCGCCATTTTTTGATTTTTTCTCAAGGAATCGCTCCCCCTCTCCCTCGCGAGCACAACCGCACTACCAATTGGAGCCATCGCCGCCTACATCTCGCCTCCATCGCTGTCAATCGCCGGTGAGTCCTCCTCTTCTCTCGTTCCTCTACTTCTTCTTTTCTTTTTTCCCCTCGCACACAGAAGCAGTATGCCCTTTCGGGCTGCCTCTTGGGCCATGCCCAGGTCCAGTGCTGGGCTGGTGATGACCCACAAGTATAGGGGATCGCAACAGTCTACGCGGGTAGTATTACCCAATTTATTGATTCGACACAAGAGGAGTCAAAGAATACTTGCAAGCCTTAACAACTGAGTTGTGAGTTCAGCTACACCTGGAAATAGTTATTGCTCACAGAAGTTTATTAGTATCAACAGTTTGTAGTAGCAATAGCAAAGCAACAACAACAACAACAATGAAACAGTAGCAATAGTAATAGTAACGGTAACAGTAGGATTCGAGTGCGGTAGGCATAGGGATGGATGGACGGGCGTTGTATGGACGAGTCTAAACATGTAACTTCAAGATCTAGGGCATTGCAGATAAATAATAACAAGCATCCAAGTATTAAACAATCCTAGGCATGTGCTCCAAATATAGTCATACGTGCTCGCAATGAGAACTTGCACAACATCTTCTGTCCAGCCAGCCCATGGCAGCGGGGCCTCTAGGGAACTACTGGCAATTAAGGTGCTCCTTTTAATAGAGCAAGGGAGCAAAGCATTAACACTCCGTGAACACATGTGATCCTCACACCACAACCATCCCCTCCGGTTGTCCCAATTATTGTCACTTTCGGGCCTTTGGATCCGGACAATGATATGTGTACACAACTTGCAGATAAGATCACAAACAATACTATCATCATGATTCAATAATAAGTTCAGATCTGAGATCATGGCACTCGGGCCCTAGTGACATGCATTAAGCACAACAAGTTGCAACAAAGTCAAATAGCACTAATAGAGATACTAGGCACTATGCCCCTAACAGATCTTATTCGATTACATGATATAACTCATCCAATCCCTACCATCCCCAAGCCTACATCGGGGGATTACTCACTCATGGATGAGGGAAACATCGGTGGTTGATGGAGATGCGTTGGTGATGACGATGGCGATGATCCGCTCCAAATTCCCCGTCCCGACAGGGTGCTAGAACGGAGTTTCTGGATTCGAATCTTGGTTCCTGGTGGCGGCGGCGGAGCGGAACTCTTTCTGGAAAACTATCGAACCTCCCTTGGTTTTTAGGTCGAAAGGCAACTTATAGGCGCAGAGGGAGGCCGAGGGGGTGCCTGGGGTGGCTGCAACCCCTCCAAGCGTGACCAGTGGTGGGCCCGCGCCTGGGGTGGGTCTGGGCCCCCTAGGCCTCCCCTCCATCTCTTCTTCTGGCTCTGTGGATCTTCTGGTGAAATATAATTTTTGGCATATTTTTCGGGATTTTTCCTGATAGTTCATTTTTTGCACAAAAACAAGACACCAAGGTAATTCTACTAAAACAACGTCAGTCCGTGTTAGATGTATCCAAATCACACAAGGTTTAGAGGAGAAACAATAGCAAAGTGTTCGAAAAAGTAGATATGTTTTGGACGTATCAACTCCCCCCAAGCTTAGCTTATTGCTTGTCCTCAAGCAATTCAGTTGAAAACTGAGTGCGATAAAAGAACTTTCACGAACACTTTGCTTCATAAGATGTATCTATTCTTAGCACATGAGTAGATGCTTAGACAATTCATAATAAGGAGTATGCAACTAAGACTACTCAATAGTCATTGCAAGCTATGAAGAGAAACCAACTCAATAATAATAAGTAGCATGAAACATAAACATAAGCAACATTGCAATGCTCATAATAAGGTATGATAGAGTGGTATCTCGCTTGCCTTTGTTTGAAGAGCATAATTTAAATGCCAAGGCACCTCTGAAGTTCACATGAATACTATAAGTAAAGATATCAGAGATACAAGCATCAAAGTCAAGACATAATTAACCAAGTTTTGGAACAAACACAAGAATAACAACTATGCTCTCGAGAAGGTGCTCATAGAATAAGTGGTGACTCAACAAGGTTGTGAAAACGGTTTTGTGAAGGTTTGAAAGGCTTCCCAATGCTGAAAGGAAGGTACTCATTAGCTTTGATCTCTCATTGCCCCTATCATAGGCATCTTCATGAGGTTAAGGTGAAAGTGAGGTCCACTCTGAATCATATGTTTGTTAGACCATAGACTGGAAATCCCAAGTCCCTTGAGTACGAGGGTCGCTCCGCATGCTACTCAACTTTTGTCACCTGAAAGTTCTTGTCATTGTAAATACATCCATATCATCGAGAAACGCGAACGGGGTACCCCTTGCACATAGTACAGGAGCTATCCCATAACTAAAATGACAAGGCAAGCAGACAATGAGCATCTCAGCAATCTTTTTATTTACCATATGCATAGCTTTTTATTGAGGACGCTTCATAGATGCTCATTATGGTGATGTTGCAAGTTTCCACCATGATTAAGCATGACTTAGGATAGCGGCCCAGACGTTTCTCTAACACAATGTATAAACTCCATGAACTCACAACCTCCCCTTTTATTTCACATCGTCGACATCCGTAAACAAAAGAGCAAAGAATCAACTGGATGAGATATCCAACAGGTGTTGAAAGCGTTCCCCGTGATAGTACGGTTCTGCTGACTCCCAGTATATAATTGTAGGGGTTCGTAGCATGGAAAACAAAAATTTTCTATCGCATACAAACAAACAAGCCAAGATATATCTACTAGATTGTAGCAACGAGTCGATGGAATAACTTACCCTCGAAGATTCCAAAGCGGTTAACGAGAGCAGATTCTCGTGGGTGATGTAGTCGTACTCTTTCCGATCTCAAGATCGTGTAGACGATCTTTCCGGCGCTGCGTTCCGGCAGCGCTTCCGCAGTCGGTCACACGTTCGGTACTCGACGAAGACCTTCCTCTCCCTTGTTCCAGCAGGCAGCGGAGGTTGTAGCACTCTCCTCGCGATTCCGGCAGCACAACGGCGTGGTACCGGAAGTAGAGGGGAGATCCCGCAGGGCTTCGCCTTAAGCCGGAGCGAGTATGGTGGAGTATGAGAGAGAGCTATTAGTGGTCTAGGGTTTAGACACACCAATTAGAAGGCTCTAATCCGAAGGCTAGGGCAATTAGAAGCTCTAAACCAAAGCGGCTCTAAACCGGAGTCTAGGGCTAGGGTTTAGATTTAGAGGATAGGAACTTGTGTGTCTAGAGGAGGAGGCCCTGCCCCTCCTTTTATAGGTGGGAGGGGCGGCCAAGGGGAGGGAGTCCCTCCCCAAGTCGGCCTTGGGTGGCGCGCCGGCTTGGAGAGGAGGGACTCCTCCCCCAAATCGGTTCCAACCTCCTCTTGCTTGTTTCCCACAGTTTCCTGTTTTAGCCGTTTGACTTTCAAACTGGCCATTTGACTTTTCAGTTTTAGGATTCAATTTAATCCTTTATTTGGAACAGCAAGAACACTTAGTACATGATGCAATCATTCCAATATGTAATGACACATTCATGTACCCCTTCCCCTCCGGAGTGCCGGACATTCCGGAACCTTCTAGAACATTCCCGATGAAAACACCGGAATCATTTCCGAACTCCGAAACGGGACTTTCCTTATATGAATCTTATTCTCCGGACCATTCCGGATCACCTCGTGATATCCCGGATCCCATCCGAGACTCCGAACAACATTCGGTCTCTTTCTCATAATACCATAACTACTCAAACAACGTCGAATCCTTAAGTGTGTCTCCCTACGGTTCGTGAATTATGCGGACATGATCGAGACACTTCTCCGAACAATAACCAATAGAGGAATCTGGAAATTCATATGGCTCCCACATATTTCTACGATTACTTTGCGATCGAATGAACCACTTACATACGATACCAATTTCCCTTTGTCTCATGATAGTTTACTTATCCGAGGTTTTGATCGTCGGTATCTCTGCATACCTAGTTCAACCTCGTTACCGATAAGTACTCTTTTCTCGTTCCCGTGATATGTGATCCCTTGTGAGCCAGTCACATGCTTGCAAGCTAATTGGATGACATTCCACCGAGAGGGCCCAGAGTATATCTATCCGTCATATGGATGGACAAATCCCACTCTTGATCCATGTGTTTCAACCAATACTTTCCAAACACTCAATGCCACCTTTATAGCCACCCTGTTACGGTGTGGTGTTTGATGAAATCAAAGCATCCATCCGGTAAAGGTGATATGCATGATCTCATGGTCGAAGGAATTAGGTTACTATGTATCAGAAAGCATATAGCAATTGAACTATTGAAATGACTTGATCTTTATGCTACGCTTATCTATAGGAGTATGTCCATCACATCATTCTCCTAATGATATGACCATGTTGTTAATAACATCTCTATGTTCATGATCAGGAAACCATGATCATATATTAACCAACAAGCTAGTTTAACAAGAGGCTTTACTAGGGACTCTTATTTTAGTTTACAAATCACACAAGTATTAATGTTTCCGGTTAATACAATTATAGCATGGTATGTAAACATTTATCATAAGTGTGAAGATATGATAATAACCACTTTATTATTGCCTCTTGGGCATATCTCCAACAGTCTCCCACTTGCACTAGAGTCAATAATCTAGTTTCAAACCTTTGTGTATTCAACACCTATGGCTTTCCGGTGTTGTATGTACACGATTGCTAGTGGTCAACTGATCTCCGGATCTGACACTTCCAGGTCCGTGTGTAATTGCATGTCTTTTGCGTCTCTACGCATCACTCATTCTTTAATGAGATGGCTTCGTACAAATTTGGTCCTTTGGTGTGACCTTTAGTTCTTTGGGGTTAAAACATGTTGATAATATTGTCGTACAATATATCTTCATAGTATTATCCCGCTGTGAACTACACCTAGTTTGATAACAAACTACTTGACACAAACGCCCTCTTTAGCTGCTATTATAGCAGTCATATACTTAGCCTTTTGTTGTAGTATCTGTCACAATGTCTTCACTTTGGAACTCATCCAAATCCATTATGGAACTTACTTTCCATTATATTGTGCCACCCTTAGTTTAGATTTGAGATAAACTTAATTTGTATTTCGTGACAAAACTAGTATCAATGTAGTACTTTTACAATGAACTAACCATCTATTTGTCACTTCTACAAATAATATACTCTTAGTTCTTCCAAAAGATCATAAGAATATCCTTACTATTGTCCAATGATCATCTTATGAATTATTCTGGTATATGCTCACATCATTTAGAGCATAGGACATATCTGGATTTGTACATATCACAGCATAATTGATATAAATACTCTTTGTGATTTCATACATCAAGTATCAATCTATACTTGAATCTTTGTTTCACTTACCCTGTGTCATTACACTTGAATATATCATCAATATTGAACTCATTCAATCCTTTCTGTGCGACAAGAACCTTTCTTGTAGTTTCTATATTGAACTCATTCAATATCTCATCTATGTACTTCTGGCACAACCATATTGGCGTCTATTGATGCCAATTATTTGGGTTTTGCCTAAGTCTTTCATCGAGATGAAATTCTTATCTTGTGTTAATAAAAAGATACATCACTTCCAATCAACAATATGTCTTCTACATAATGTATTAGAAATATGTCTTAGAGCTCCCACTTAATTTCTTGCAAATGCAAGCATCTTCATTGTCTCTGATGAAATTAAACTCTTTTAACAGTTTCATCATAGTGAAGATTCCAACTCCGCTATGCTTATTTCAACCATTGAAGTTTGCATATGCTTTTAGCATCCTTTGAATTAACAAAACCCTATGGACCGTGTCATGCACACGTCCTAGGTAACAATTCTATTAGAAGAACTTGTTTTGTTTATTCTACTACCATATAACAAAATTATATGTAGTGGTTGCTACATTTATCCGTCTAGACTAAATCGCTATAAAAGATCAAATCTTGTCATAGTCAACCCTTGAACATTGTTGTGAACTCTTTCCGAACATGTCGACTATTTCATAGATGTGCAACATCCATGTCTATTTCTTTTATAGATCCAAACACAACTGTAAGGTATTACACCTTTCTCGAGGGTCCTTCAAGTTCAAAACTTGATTTCTCGTGTATGGAACTATCACGGATTTTATGGCTTCAAGCCATTTGACGGAGTCAGGGCTCATCATCGCTTCTTTGCATGTAGTCGGATCATTATTGTCAAATAATGATTTAACTCTCAAATCTTGGTATTCGATTGTTCATCCGACCTACTTGTTTCAATAGGAACTTGGATCTCCGTGACCACAACCTTTTGAGGTACGTGAGCCATGAGCATTGTTGCTACCTCCGGAACACTTTTCGGCGTTGCGCAACTTTGCACATATAGCTAAGGTTCTTTTAACCTTATCAAAGTTCTATTGTCCTCCCACTTAACTTTTCACGAAAAATTCCTTCTCAAAGAAACTTGACGTTCTAAGCGACAAACACTTTTGTCTCCGGTGTTTTATGGAGGAATACTTAACATTTATACAAAGACAGGTTCATCCGACTTTGGTTGCACACATCTTTCTTATGCATAGCATACCAATGTTTTAAGAAAGGACTACTTGGGTTTTATCCCAAACCATAACCTTATATGGTGTCATTTCAACGGATTATGATGAAGCTCTTTTGAGTGGAAAAACGGTAATCTCTAAAGCTTTTAATCTTTAAAATATAATGGCAGTTTTATGAATTATACCTTTGATCTTACCATGTCAAACAAGGTTTAATTACATACCTCGAACGCTCCATACCCTTATGGTGTTTCGGGAAATGCAAATCCACGGAACAATTCCTTAAATCTTTAGGTATTATGCTAAACTCTGTAACTCAAATATCTTCCTTTATGATCTTTATCATAAACTATTTGTATTCTTGTTACTATGATTTTGCACTTCATCTTGAAAGTCTTTGAACTTTTCAAATGTTTCATACTTCATCCTTATTAAGTAAATATTCATATATTCACTCAAAATTTCGGAGAAAGCATATGAAGTTGAAATCCATCGCTCTTGACTACACATAATGGACTTCATACAACAATATGTACAATTTCCAATAAGCTAGTCTTCCGTTCCCTTTTGGCCTATGAACGAAGTTTCAATTATCTCTAGGAAAGTTTCACAAGTGTCATTTGATCAAAAATCAAAAGACTCCAAAATTCCATCCACATGGAGTTTCTTCATGTTTTCTTTCCAGTATAATTTAAACGGCGATGTCACTTCCTAAGTGATCTTTCAATCAATTTGTCTTTCGACATCTTTAGCACTAGTTTTATGGATGTGATATCTCCAACGAGATTTGTGAATCCATATTTTATGGATTACGGCAATTATTTGAACAACCCTTTTGTTCTCATAATACCTGATAAAACAAATCTTTGAAGGCAAGCTTTTATGTTTAACGAGCAACACAATAACCCTTTATTTGTTCTCGATGAACATCATCACATATTCTTTTTCTAGTTACTTAGGCCATTGTAGTTCATGAATTGTGTTGTTTCGTATGACGATTCACACCAACAAATTCAGTATCAAATACTTGAGAACCACATTGTTTAACAAGCAAAGAATATAGCCATAACATGTATATCATCTATATACTTAAACTGAACAATTCTAGTCTTTTCTTTTCTGCCATATATTTATGAGATTCTCTTTCAGTATTTCCTTTTATGTTTGAAAGAATCTATCAACATCAATAGTGGAGTCATACATATGACACATAATCCAAAGCGTGTATAATTAAATACCAATGTCTTTGGACTTGCACTTTGAAGTAGATCACCTATCATCAAATGTTTGGTGTTCTTTCAAATTCTTTTCTTTAGTAATCTCTTGGTGTAGTAAATAATTTACCTACATCAAATATTCACCCTTATCATGGAATTATCCATGATCAAGCTACTTTTAGCTTGTAACGGTGAATCGTGAGTATAATGTTGCTCTCCCAAAACTTTTGGAGGTTTAGGACAACTAGTGTCTCCAACCTTTTGCAAATTCTCATCAAATATGAGAACATGACTTTTGCCATATTATACTCTATCATGTTGTAACCAATACTTCGTTTCAGATATCACAATATCTTCCACACATCATGGTTTCTGAAACAACTCTTTCAGATCCTAGATAACCTTGATATTAAGAGAATCCTTTGAATATCAAGAATCATGGAGACAAACATGATACTTATATACTAACACTTGGAATTGTTATTCTTGATTTAATACTAATTATTAAACTTCATGGAGTAACCGGAACTTACTGAAAGTTTGCAATAGGACTTTTAAGCTTTAGATTAACACTTCAAAACAATACGATACCAGTTCGTAAAGTAACTAACCAGAATTCTATAGTTCTATCATCTCAATTATAACTAAGCGCAAGGTGGTAAACGGATGCCAATGACTACAACAACTATGCAAATTCACTTTGATTTAGTTTATGATAAATTGAGTTCTAATTAATAATTAAATTAATCTAGGTGAACTCCCACTCAAAACAATATCCCTCACATTGTTTTAGTGATCACACGAACCAAATCCACCACATCAAAACCGATCATCACGAGAGTTGATATAGCTTCAATGGCGAACAATCAACATGTTCATCATATCTACTATATGACTCATGCTCTACCTTTCGGTAATCCGTGTTCCTGAGACCATGTCTGTACATGCTAGGCTCGTCAAGATCAAACCTTAGTTTCCGCATGAGCAAATCTGGCTTGCTCACGTTGTATACACTTGTAGAATCTAACACACCCGATCATCACATGGTGCTTCGAAACAACAAGCTTTAGCAACGGTGCTAACTAAGGGTGAACACTTTATGACTTGAAATTCATGTGCATGAGGGATCATCTTATAATGCTACCGTCGTCTACTAAGCAATACAAGATGCATAAAGGATTAACATCACATGCAATTCATAATATGTGATATGATATGGCCTTTCTTCTTTGTGCTTCCGATCTCCATCTTCAAGCACGAACATAATCTCCATCATCACCGGCATTGCATCAAGGTCAATGACGCTGCTCCATGGTTGTCATCCACTAGCTTCAACTATTACAACTACTTTGAATAGACATGTGGGTCTTAACAGAATTTAAAGACAACCATATGGCTCCTGCCGGTTGCCGACTTACAATAAGGAACATTGCATACATCATATATAATCACAATCATGGCCATATCACATCACAGCACACCCTTGCAAAACAAAGTTAGACGCCTCTAATTTTCTTTGCATGTTTTACGTGGTTTGGGGCTTTCAATAAGTGTCGTTCTAACTTATGAACAAGAACCACAACATTGATACTAGTATTGTTAATCACCCGTTGTAAATTGGATCTTAACTATGCTAGGAGAAACAGGCACCCGCAAAGCCACTTATGCAATACAAGTTGCATGTCAAGCGTGGAGCAAGTCTCATGAACGATGTCATGTAAGGTTAGCCCGGGCCGCTTCATCCCAACATACCGCAAGATGCAAAGTACACAAGAAGCAATCGACAATAAAAGCATCAACGCCCACAATGACCATTGTGTTCTACTCGTGCAACAGATCTACATATAGACACGGCTCTGATACCACTGTAGAGGTTCGTAGCATGGAAAACAAAAATTTTCTATCGCATACAAACAAACAAGCCAAGATCTATCTACTAGATTGTAGCAACGAGTCGATGGAATAACTTACCCTCGAAGATTCCAAAGCGGTTAACGAGAGCAGATTCTCGTGGGTGATGTAGTCGTACTCTTTCCGATCTCAAGATCGTGTAGACGATCCTTTTGGCGATGCGTTCCGGCAGCGCTTCCGCAGTCGGTCACACGTTCGGTACTCGACGAAGACCTTCCTCTCCCTTGTTCCAGCAGGCAGCGGAGGTTGTAGCACTCTCCTCGCGATTCCGGCAGCACATGAGTAGATGCTTAGACAATTCATAATAAGGAGTATGCAACTAAGACTACTCAATAGTCATTGCAAGCTATGAAGAGAAACCAACTCAATAATAATAAGTAGCATGAAACATAAACATAAGCAACATTGCAATGCTCATAATAAGGTATGATAGAGTGGTATCTCGCTTGCCTTTGTTTGAAGAGCATAATATAAATGCCAAGGCACCTCTGAAGTTCACATGAAGACTATAAGTAAAGATATCAGAGATACAAGCATCAAAGTCAAGACATAATTAACCAAGTTTTGGAACAAACACAAGAATAACAACTATGCTCTCGAGAAGGTGCTCATAGAATAAGTGGTGACTCAACAAGGTTGTGAAAACGGTTTTGTGAAGGTTTGAAAGGCTTCCCAATGCTAAAAGGAAGGTACTCATTAGCTTTGATCTCTCATTGCCCCTATCATAGGCATCTTCATGAGGTTAAGGTGAAAGTGAGGTCCACTCTGAATCATATGTTTGTTAGACCATAGACTGGAAATCCCAAGTCCCTTGAGTACGAGGGTCGCTCCGCATGCTACTCAACTTTGGTCACCTGAAAGTTCTTGTCATTGTAAATACATCCATATCATCGAGAACCGCGAACGGGGTACCCCTTGCACATAGTACAGGAGCTATCCCATAACTAAAATGACAAGGCAAGCAGACAATGAGCATCTCAGCAATCTTTTTATTTACCATATGCATAGCTTTTTATTGAGGACGCTTCATAGATGCTCATTATGGTGATGTTGCAAGTTTCCACCATGATTAAGCATGACTTAGGATAGCGGCCCAGACGTTTCTCTAACACAATGTATAAACTCCATGAACTCACAACCTCCCCTTTTATTTCACATCGTCGACATCCGTAAACAAAAGAGCAAATAATCAACTGGATGAGATATCCAACAGGTGTTGAAAGCGTTCCCCGTGATAGTACGGTTCTGCTGACTCCCAGTATATAATAAGCAAGCATATAACTTTCATGGACTAGTCACAATGGTTCAAGATTATTAAGCGCAAGGAATAAAGTGTGCCCTCAAGTTCGTGAGAGCTTTACTAACTAACTTTCTCAAAATAGACAAACATTTTATTTTGGAAGAAAACACGGCATATGGAATATGCACTGAAATATCAAATGATGCTCATAGGTAGGTATGGTGGAATCAGCTGGCAATATTGGTTTTGGGGAGTTGGAAACACATGTAGAGCACATACTCAGTGCAAATGAAGGCTAGCAATAGAGAGGGAGCGACAAACGAGAGAGCAATAATTGTCATAATCATGATTGCAACAAAATAGGACTAACTATGGCATGAAAGCGATACAAGAACTTTGAGGCAAAATAAATCATCGAGGCTTACTGACTATTGATTAGTCATATGCATGCGTGAGCATGTGCCAAGTTGATTCACATGAACAGTCAGAGGAGGATACCACAATATCATACCAAAGTATGAATAAATCAATGCAAGCAAACATTCATATGACGTGCTACAAACTATTAGCAAGCTGGAGCTAATCATAGACAAGCAAGAACTACTAAGTATCCACAATGACATACACCTTACATAAACAGGCTAAGCATGCTCACAATGATGAGTATATGTACAAAAATGAAACCAATAGAGTTCGTTACCAGCCTCTTACCATACCTCGAGTTGTCTTAATCTTCATTATTGCCCTTCATTTGTGTGACTTGAATAATAAACATGAGATCAAAATCCACTGAGCATGGCTGAACCCTGCAAAGAACTCACAAAACCAAAGAAGAACAACAAATATTTTTGGTGTTTTCGAAAAAAAATTAGAAACAAGAAAACAAAGAAAAACCAAACAAAACCAAAGCAAACCAAACAAAGCAAAATATTTTTGGATTTTTCTTTTAAGGCAAACCAAAGCAAAGAAACAAACCAAGAGAAACAATGAAAATATTTTTGGTATTTTTTTTGGGGTTTTAGAAAGAAGCAACAAAAACCAAAAAGAAAGCAAAACAATGGATGTACAAAGAACCAACCGAACATGATACATATAAGTGCGATGTTGGTATACCTCCCCCCAAGCTTAGGCTTTTGGCCTAAGTGGGGCTCAATAGTGTGGGTAGTAACCCCATGCTTGTGGGTCATCATAGGAATGATCATAGTCAGGCGCCTGCGATGAAGAAGAAGACGCGCCCCAATCAAATGAGGGTTGCTGGTATGAAGACTCTCCCAAGTTGGAGGGATGAACCAAATTGTCTTCGGCATCCTCTTCAACATTATCCTCTAGCTGGGAGAGTTCCCCCACATATGTGTCAACCTCCTCCTTCGTAAACGACCATCCTTGCCTGTTATCAAAGTTAAACAAAACAGGTGCAGGCAAATAAACAATTTTCTCAGTACTACCCTTTCTCCGACCTTGCTAGGCAAAAGATAATTCAAATGGTAAACTTCTCACATTAGCTCCCAAGGAAACAAAACCATGCCGAATCATGGATTCAATATCAAGCCTCTCTATGGGGAACTGAAAATCTGAATAATGAGGCTCTAAACCATGGAAAGCTAGCAACCTAGAAGCAATGAGACCTCCACAAATTCCATCCTTCTCACGGTTGGTGGTGAGACGGTGAGCTATCAAAGCACCCAAGCTATAAGATCTATTCCTATTCAGAGCAGCTACAATAAAAGCTAGATCAGAAGAAGACAACTTTCTAGCAATCTTTCTAGCAAGAACACACTTGGTAATGAAATAGGCAAAGTATCTAATAGCTGGGAGCTGAATGTTCCGAATTTTACCACTTTCCTTTGAGAAGTTGAAACCTTGGAAAATCTTAGCATATAAATCCATAAGTGACTTGGGCCTAATTGCTGCATAGAAATCAGCAAAAGGCAGGTCGACAGGTATATTATATATTTTTGTAATGGACCATGGGATTAGAAGTAGACCAAGTGAACCGAAAGTCCTACACAAAAGCCATGGTTAGCTTAACATATTGGAATGGTTCACCTTCAACAAAGTGTTCCAACCCTGCATTTGTAACCATAGTTTGGAAATCTTGGAGGATCCCCGCAGCTCTCATAAATTCATGGCATGGGTATATGGAAGGAAAAACTGCCTCCTCACGATGAACCTTCATTGGCTTATGCACCATCAAGTCATATTGGTTCAGTGGATAAGCACTCATCTTCCTTGCTCATACTTGATAGCAATGGTCCCAATCATAATAGTTTCAAAATTTTCTTGTGGAATGGTACAATATATTTCTCCAACCTTGATGCTCTCAATATTTTCAATGGAATTCAGGAAATAGCTCTTAACAACCTTCTTGGAGAAATAGATAGTGTGCTCTTTGTCATTAATATTGAATGTTACTTTTCCTTGATTGCAATTGATGACAGCACCTGCAGTATTAAGAAAAGGTCTCCCAAGAATAATAGACATATTATCATCTTCAGGCATTTCAAGCACAACAAAATCAGTTAAAACCATGCAATTATGAGCAACTTGAACAGGAACATCCTCACATATACCAACAGGAATAGTAGTTGACCTATCAGCCATTTGCAAAGATATATCAGTTGGTATCAACTTTTCTAGCTGGAGTCTCTTGTAGAGAGAAAAAGGCATAACACTAACTCCAGCTCCCAAATCACATAAAGCAGTTCTGACATAATTGTTCTTAATAGAGCAAGGAATAGTTGGTATACCTGGATCACCAAGTTTCTTTGGAACCTTACCATTGAAGGAGTAATTAGCAAGCAAAGTAGAAATTTCCTCATTAGGAATCTTCCTTTTATTAGAGACAATATCCTTCATATACTTTGAATAAGGAGGCAACTTAATAGCATCAGTCAAAGGAATTTGCAAGAATAAAGGTTTCATCCACTCACAAAACTTGTTGTAGTGTTCTTCCTCCTTTGAATTATGTTTCTTACCTGGAAAAGGCATAGGTTTATGCACCCAAGGTTCTCTCTATTTACCATGTTTATTAGCAATGAAATATTCCTTTGTGTACCTAGTGTTCTTAGTGTGCTTCTCAGGTTCTTCCTCACCTTCCTACTTATCAGGAGACTCATTTTTATCATTACCACTCTCAGTTTTAGCATCAGAGACAGATATACTATTAGGATCTACAACAGGTTCAAGTGGTTCCTCAACAATCTTATGTTTCTTTTTCTTTCTCTTACTAGGACTACCACTATCTTCACCTTGTTAGGAGTCCTACTCTATTCTTTTAGGGTGTCCTTTAGGATATAAAAGGATCTTGAGTAGCTATACCACTCCTAGTTCTAATTCCATAAGCATGTTTATCTCCTGAAGCATTAACTAGCATATCCTTTTGTACCTTAGCAAGTTGATCAAGTTGGGTTTGAACCATTTGAAAGTGTTTACAAAGCATTTTAATATCATTAGAAGTTCTTTCCACAATATATTTCAACTCATGGATAGCTCTAGAGTTTTCCAATAAATTATTCTGAACTTGTTTATTAAAATACCCTTGTTTAACAATAAAAATGTCAAGTTCCTCTAAACATTGATCATGAGGCTTACCATAAGGAATATCACCTTCATCAAAGTGTTGGAGAGAGTGTACCTCAATAGTAGATGAGTGGGGAATTGGCTTACATAATTCTTCTATAGGAGGCAGATTCTTCACATCTTCAACTCTAATACCTTTCTCCTTTAGACACTTCTTAGCTTCCTTCATCACTTCATCATTTAATGCAATAACTCCCCTCTTCTTTGTTGTTGGTGTTGGAACTGGTTCGGGAACAACTGGTTCAGGAGTAATAAGCGCAGGTGCATTCAGCTCAGTTGAAGTCCAATCATCATAATTCTTGCTTATTTTAGCCATTAATTCTTCAGCCTCTCTAGGAGTTCTTTTCCTGAAAACACAATCAGCAAAGCTATCTAGGTAGGTCCTAGAATCATCAGTTAGTCCATTATAATAAATATCAAGAAGTTCATTCTTAGGTAATGGACATCCAGGATGTGCATGAATCAAGGCACAGAACCTTGTCCATGACTCAGTCAATTTATCTTCTTCTCCCTGTTTAAAATCAAAAAGTCTCTGCAAAGCAGCATGTCTAGCACCGAGAGGAAAATATTTCTGGAAGAAAGAAGCAATCAAGCAATCAGGGCTATCAATGGAACCAGGAGGTAATCTATTAAACCAAGCCCTAGCTTCTCCTTTTAGTGAAAAAGGGAAGATCTTAGCAACAAAGTACTTGCACATCTTAAAATCATCAGAGAACAAAGCACTCATAGTAGAAATCTCATTCATATGAGCCACAACACTCTCAATTTTAGTCCCACAAAAAGGTTGTTTCTCAACAATATCTAAGTAAGAGAAATCAAGAGAGAAATCATAGTCTTCATCTTTAATATCCATGGGAGAAGTGGAAAACTTAGGATTAGAGGACAACTTAGGCATAATAGTACATCTAGCAAGGAGACTATTAATAGCACTAGTACCATGTGTGCTTCGGCACTCTTCAACAAAATCATCAGTGAACTCAATGTAACCATAATTAATATCATAACTCTCACTAGCCTCAGGTGAGCTAACAGGTGTAATAGTGTCTTCACTAGGAGTTTCGGTATTTCCTAGACTAGCCATAGTAGCATCTAGAAAAGGACCTATGCCCCTAACAAATCTTATTCGATTACATGATAGAGCTCATCCAATCCCTTCCATCCCCAAGCCTACAACGGGGGATTACTCACTCATGGATGAGGGAAACATCGGTGGTTAATGGAGATACATTGGTGATGACGATGGGGATGATCCGCTCCAAATTGCCCATCCCGGCAGGGTGCCAGAACAGAGTTTCTGGATCTGAATGTTGGTTTCTGGTGGAGGCGGCGGAGCGGAACTCTTTCTAGAAAACTATTGAATCCCCCTCGGTTGTTAGGTCGAAAGGCAACTTATAGGCACATAGGGAGGCCGAGGGGGTGCCTGGGGTGGCTGCACCCCCTTCAGGCGCGGCCAGTGGTGGGCCCGCGCCTGGGGTGGGTCTGGCCCCCCAGGCCTCCCCTCCGTATCTTCTTCTGGCTCCGTGGATCTTCTGTTGAAATATAATTTTTGGCATATTTTCCGGGATTTTTCTTGATAGTTCATTTTCTACACAAAAACAAGACACCAAGGTAATTCTGCTGAAAACAGTGTCAGTCCGTGTTAGTTGTATCCAAATCACACAAGTTTATAGGAGAAACAATAGCAAAGTGTTCGAGAAAGTAGATACGTTTTGGACGTATCAGCTGGCTGCTCTCTTCCCATCCCAAGCAGAAAAAATGAACCCTTTTTATTTTTCTATTTCCTTTTATGTTTTCAATTTGAAATACATTTAAAACAAATTCTTTTGCAAGGTTGTTTTGGCTAAAAGCTATAAAATAAATAGGGCTACATTAGTCCTCATAAACCTCTGTTTGCTAACCACTATTTCAATGCTTTCAAAAATCATTTTGTTGGACTTTTAAATTTCAAAACCGTTAAGTGCATGTAGTAAAACAAAGGACCCTTTTATTTATATTTCAACCCTATTTCACGAAAATAAGCAATGGCCTTGGGCAAATGTTTCTGAACATTTTAGGACCCATTATTGAAGCCTCGGAGGATTTTGTCATAGGAGTGCACCATCTCGGGGTCGAGGATTTCCCGGAAGACCTCTCTTTAGGCAAGTCACCTCTCTCACCGATGAAATTTTGGTGATAAATGATTTTAAAATATTGAAGCTATGTGCAATAATATAACCCCTGTACCATTAATATTTGATGTTATGCCTTGAGACCAACCCTAGTGGAAACCCCGGACTTGCTTGATGGATGATGCATGATTGTTTGTATGATTGCTTGGAGGTCATATTTACCTTCAAAATATTGGTATAAAAGGACTCTTCTTCTGGATGAGAGCCTTGACTTTGGATTGTGTGCCCTAGTATGTGGGCGTGGTTGATGGGTAAACCTGTGGTACATCCCTGACACAAAACAATAAAACACACCACATAAATTGTAAGAACCCCCTACTCTATCCAATGGATTTTCTACATGGTAAATTGACCTTGGTATGGGTGATCAACGGGGAGACACTCGGAGTCGGGATGCTATAGTATGTTATCGATTTCCGTGGCCCTGACATACTCCCGGTGGGATTCGAGTAAAGAGACCTTCCCGGGTAGAATTTTCAAAAGATAGAATAGATAAAAACTTAGCTTTCGATTAAAGGTCCTGATGCTAATGATAGCAATATCGCAAACCCTAGTGGTTTGGGACACTATGGCTTAGGACGCAACCATTGGAGGCACACACTTACATATCTAAAATCCATGGTAAAGAATGAAAGAAAAATAAATATATATATTGAAGAAAATAAATAATACCAAGTGTGATCACTTGCTGGAATTAAGTATGCCACGGGTGGACGATGATTGCCCCTCCGTTTGGCAAAGTGGTGAAAATGATACCACTATGGGTTTGACCACACGGAAACCTTATGGGATTTTCCTGGTTAAATAATATTGAATAAAACTTAAATTTGAAACCATCTTGTGACTTGCTGAGTACTTTAGTACTCACCCTTTCTATATAAACATTTTTCAGAAATACCCGAAGATGTCGCGGAGGTTGATCCCGATGCCTTTCTTCGCGGAGAAGATTTCGAGTTCTAGGTCATTCCTACGCTCGAGGGCTGATCCTAGAAATGTAGCCATGCATGTAAAAATCAATAAAATTTGTATGCTTTAGTCATGGTTTAATGATCTTAAGACAAAGAGAACCTCGTTTAATGTTGGATTATAAGAAAGCTATTTATGTGATATAATCTACCCATGTAATAATATTCCTATGAGTTTGTATGCGATGGCTGTGTTTTGTAATGACTCGGAATTTCGTGAAATTTTGCCTTCGGTGAATTCGTAAAATTCCCAGTCACGGTCCCGAATTTTTAGGGAGTGACATTTTCCATTTTTTTCCTTGAGAAAGAGATCAGCCAGAGGGTACTTGTGTGTACAGATTAATTACTCCCATATTTACAGGTGTTTGAGAGTGTTTGTGTGTGAACAAAGCAATACCAAGCTAATGAATGTAAATAGAGAGAGAGACAATCACGGTGTAAATAGTATGAAATAATAGAGCTAAAGAATTCTCAAGGAGTGTTGGATCCATCACTAGTAATTAGATTAATCATGATTATTATATATCTATATCTTTATGTGTATGCATAGGAGAAGCTTATCGCAGGCCAGCCATCTGCTATTTCATTCCTCATAACCATAACGGTGATCAAACGCCAGTCACCCTGATCCCCCGCAATTAAGGGTTAACCCCATGGTCATGGACTTAGCTTTGCGAGTCTCCTCTTCTCCCCCTTGACTACATGAATGATGATCAAGTGTGACTTGTCACTTAACACCTTCAATACCACCACATGTCCAACGGCAGTTCCCTCTCAAGTCCCAAAGACAAATGTTATGTGATTGATATTCACATAACATCCAACATCCAAAGAGTGAACCAATACATACTCATAAACCAAAGTTATAGATCATCATTATTTCAATACATAATGTTGCTAGGGTTTCTCCATCTCCCTAAGAACAAGGAAAAATACTCACACATGGATGCAATCAATATCATCATAATGGTATGAATGGAATACAAATGGGTAGATGAGTACTTGTGTAAATCCGCAATAGGGTTTATAATTACAACAAGATGAATGTAAACAAGATGTGGGGATGGTGTTCCAAAATTTTGGCATGGGCGGGATGCCCCTATACCATGCCCCACGTACCGTAAGTTACCGACTTTCATACGAGGTATTATTATTATTTTGATATCAAATAAAAAGACAACCATAATTACTGAATTATTAACGATCATCATTGGTATGAAGAGAGTGTCACTGTACCATCTGCTTGTACCATCCAGAAACCGACACTTCTGAAATACAATGGGATTTAACGAGGGTTGATACGGGCAAAGCATCACCGTACAAAGCCCGTACCGACTCTCGAAACCTGCCAAAAAGGTTCAGAAAAAGGCAAGGAAAAAATAAAAATAAAACGAAACTTTCAAAACAACAACTAAAAATAAAAATAAGCAAGAATAATCTTACCTCACTTACCTGCCCTTCAAGAGGGGTCATTGGAGAGGTTCTTCTCCTTCAACTTGAGTGATGTTTTCTTTTTATGGGTCCGCATAACTTTCCTCGTAATTTTGCTGAAACCATTGCATAAAGAATAAGTAAATTTCTTTTCTTTAATATTAATTGTACCTGGAGGAATATATATGGTTGCCAAATTCTCTGGCTTTGATCTTTTGGGTGGTTGCTCCCTCTTTGCACAATCTGCAATTCAAAATCTTGTAGTAGAAGAATCCAATGGATCATTTTTTGCTTAATGTCCATTCCTTCAATAATTTCTTTCAATCCATATCGGTCCATATGAACTCTTACTTTATAATCAATTATATAAGATCTGAACTTGTCACAAGAAAAAACAATAGCAAATAGTTCCTTCTCAGTCATGGGATAGTTCTTTAAGCCTCATTAAGTGTGTGGCTAGCATGATAAATTATATTGAAATTATCATCATCATGTTGTACTAAAATAGCCCCAACGACTTCATCACTAGCTTCACATAAAAAATCAAAAGGTCATTTCCAATTAGGTGGTTCTATTATTGACGCATTTATAAAGGCATACTTAAGGATATTAAAAATAGTAAAGCAATTATCATCGAAATTAAAACAAGCATTTTTAAGAGGTTAGTCAAAAGATCGAGAGACTTTAGAGAAGTTTTTATGAACCTTCTATACAAACCTGCATGACCAAAAAAACTTCGTATACCTTTTACATCTCGCGGAGGTGCTAATTTTTTTATTGCTTCTATCTTTTCTTTGTCAACCTCTCTACCTTTTCCTGAGATTTGTTGACCAAGTATTATTCCTTGCTTCACCATGAAGTGGTATTTCTCCTAGTTTCAAGACAAGGTTAGTATGTTCATGTTGCTGAAAAACTTTATTAAAATTATATAGACAATTATAAGAGCATGTGGACCCTCATGTGTGGTTTTGGTAATTAATGACAATCTCTATGGACTAATGTTTGTATTGAGCTACACTTGTAGGAATTGTCCATTAACATCACTTGGACCATGTGTTGGCTTCAAGGTAGAAGAAATGAAGAAGAAGCATTATCCAAGGGCTTTGGGCTTATTGGAATCATGTAGAAGAATAATAATAAAGAAAAGAAGATCAAGAGTGTCTTGAAGAAGAAGATAAAATTTCCCATATATGTATCTTCAAGACATCATCCTAATGGAGTTAGAAGAAATGAAATGCAAGCTCAAGATGCGCCATCTCTAGAAGATCTCATGCTTGAAGCTTGTCATCCTAAGTGTTCATGGATTGATGAAGACAAGCTCAAATAAGAGACGGTTTCCCCATGGTGTATGGGGGAGAAATTTGTAAGTATTCATCAAGCAAGCGTGGCAAGTGCAATCAAGAAAGGTGTTCCATATTGAGAAGGACAAGATCGTCTATATCAAGCTCAAGTGAATTGCTCAAGGCAAATGTATAATCTTGATAGGTTTTCCCTTTTGCCGGTCTCCTGTTGGTAGTTGGAAGACCGGGTTTAGGATATATAACCGTACTATCAAGAGGGGCTCGTAACTTGATCATATCTTTCGGAGAGAGCTCAAACCTTTGGATACTTCGCATTATATTTCTTGATTCTTACTTGGTTCTTATCCATGAGAGGATTTTTAGTTTGTGTTAATATCAATGATAAGCTCAAGTTTATCGAAAACGTATTTCATATGCTTCTCTATTGCGTTTTCGATGTTGGAGGTTTTACCGGTTTATCTTTTATAGATAGGTTAAACTTTTCTTAATTTGGTACTATTCTCCCTTGCTGGACTATAACGGTTCTCTGTACGATGTTGTAGATCTCGTTGCTATCTTCAAAATGATCCCAAGATCATTAAAATTGGAGTCTGAATGCAAAAGTTATGGTTGTTTTCGTATTGATTTTTCTATCGGTTTTGGGGGAGGAGGGAGACTCCGGTCTTGCACCCTGGAGACTCCAGCCCAAATTCTGGCCCAGACTCCGGGGGATGTACAGAGAGCATCTGGAGGTTGCCCCGGAGTCTGGACCCCAATGACTCTGGTCCTGGGGGGAGGAGACTTTGGTCCTAAAGGCCGGAAGCTCCAGGATAAGTGGTCTGCAACGGCTAGTTGTCGTGGGGGGACCTATAAAAGGCCCCCTTCTTCCCCAAGTGGCCGGTGTCTTGCATCCTCTCTCTCTCCTCCATTGTTTCTACCTTCTAGAGCTTACAAATACTCTCAATCCCTCCCATATTTCTTGAATCTTTTTGATGGATTTGAAAGAGGACATCTAGATCTACAACTCCACCAATCCATCTCTCCTCTATGTGAGGGGAACATCTTGGGATCTAGATATTGGGGTTTCTTTTGTGGATTTCCTCTTGTGTCCTTCATCTCTTATTCCCCCAATAGCTTTTGTATCTTTGGTGGAATTTGAGAGTGAAGGACTTGCCATTGCATTAGGTGCATCGGTTTGAGTTCTCCTCGGAGGATTTGGTTGGTAAAATCAAGAAGCTTGTTACTCTTGGGTTCTTGGAATCCTAGACGATTGTGTGGCCTTTGTGGCGAGTTCTTGGGGCCTCCAATTAAGTTGTGGATCTCTCCTCAAGTTAGTGGCCTTAGTGGTGATTATTGGGAGCCTCCAATTAAGTTGTGGAGATTGCCCCAATCTTGTACGAGTTTGGTGACCGTGCTCAAGTGTTCCATAGTGAATCAGGTTCTTGCCGTGCGGCGGGTGCTCAGAAGAATAGGGTGAGGCCTCTTGTGGCGTTGGTGGTATTAGTACCGTCCACCCCTCCAACGTGACGTACTTCCTTGTAGGAAGGAACTCGGTATAACCTCGTCGTCCCTGCGTGCCTCGGTTATCCCCTATACCTGAGCTCTTTACTTATGAACTTTACATTGTGATAGCCTTCGTATTTGAAGTAATCTATCTTGCTATTACTTTGTTGTTTGTCTTGCTTAGCATAAGTTGTTGGTGCACATAGGTGAACATTAGTGTATTTAGTCTTTGTGCTTGACAAAAGAAAACAATAGTTTTATTCTGCCATTGTTAAGCCCATCTCGTAAAAGTTTTTAACCGCATATTCACCCCCCTCTAGGCGGCATCCGTGATCTCTCAATAATGATTAAAAGAAGTTCCATAGACGAAAAAATCGTCCATAAAGACTTCCATTATTTCTTATACAAAATCTATGAATATTGCAGTCATACATATCCGCAAGGTAGCAAGTGCATTGCATAGACCACATGGCATGAAATAGTTTGTATTAAGTGAAAGTGAAATTTGTCTTAAGTTGATCCTCAGGATGAGCATCTATTTGTTAGAAACTAGAATACCCATCCAAATAACAAAAGTAGAAGTGCTTAGCGAGCCTCTCTAACTTTTGATCTATGAATGGAAAAGGGTAGTGATGTTTTCTAGTATCCTTATACAATTTCCTAAAATCAATACACATTTTATTCTCAACAGTAGTCCTAGTAGGGATTATTGTTCCCATTAGCTACAACAGTGAATCCTCTCTATGTTAAAAAAAAACCCAGTGAATCCTCTCTTTTAATGAACACAATGAACTGACTTACCCAATCATTTTCTACCACATGATATATGATATCGCCATCTAATAGGCATATAATTATTTTCTTACCACTTTCTGAATTTGTGATTTAAGTCTTCTTTGGGAGTTCACAATAGGTTGAGCGCCCTCTTCCATAAATATTCGACGGGTGACTATTAAGGGACTTATCCTCTCCAAGTCATCCATAGAATATCCAAAGGCCTTATGACGCGTCTTCGATATCTCCATAAGTTGGTACTATACTTTTCCTGTAAGATCAGCACTAACAATAACATGATATTTATTTTTACCATTTAAGAATTTATATTTTAGATCTTCCGGCAAAGGTTTTAGCTCAGGAGGTGGGAGTTCTTCATCTCCCTTCGTCTCTGGTACTTCATAAGTCTCATTCATGGGAGACTCCATTATGGATGTTGAATCAATATATTCATTTACTTTATCTTTATCTTTATCTCTAGGAGTATCATCATTAGCTTCTTTCTAGATCATCGGTTGGTGTTCCATAATATATACTTGTAAGCTCAGCGATAGTCTTTCCTTCACTTCCTTCGAGTTCTTCAAACTCTTCATAGTTAGGCCTATCATGAAATTTGGAGAAGTGGAATTGGATTTCTTTTTCTAAACTTATGAGATACTAGCATCGGCTGCACAGTGCCCGCTCGCCCGTGGACGCTACCGTGCGGAGAGCACCGGCAAGATAACCATCAAGCGTCATGAAGATGAATTTGGTGGCCAACTTCTCTCACAAGATACCCAGTCTCAGCTCACCGACGTCCGCGACAAATCTATATGATGAAGCTCAAACTGTGACAACAACGTCTTCTTGGATCCGGACCGAGCCTTGCTAGAAACTCCCTAGAAACCGTCTGATTTCTTCTAGCAGCCTAGTATCAACTTGGCCCGAGCGAGAGCAAGGGACTGCACCGGCTTTGCGCACAATTCGTGAGAGCAACTAGCAACATAGCATGATGTACGCAGCAACCGCTCAACCCCGGTCCATCTCCGGCCAGTTCACCCAATGGCTTTCCACATTACTCGATACCGAAAGAAATCCACGCAACACGATGATGACGTATTGGCGCTAGCGTAACGGATGTGTATTGATAGGCGGGACCCAACGGACCCCTTAACAGGGTGTAAGTGACAAAAAATTGTATTCGGATAAAGGTGACATGAGTTTGCCTCAAAATGGCCCCTCTCGATAGTTGGTTCCTGAACTTTTATAACTATAGAAATTACATGCAACTGCGGGTCATTAGAGCATCTCCACCGGCGGTCCCCCAACCTGGTGAGTAGATGCTTCCACAATGAGATTCCTAAAAGACACTTGAGGCAGCATAAGAAATTTGGCTTGTGTTTGATTTTGTCAAAACTCAAGCCTGAATACCAGTGAACTTGTTCCAAATGAAAATTAGCCCTATCAACTTTATCTAGATATGAATGCATGAGACTATTAATATGGACCGGAGGGAGTACATTGAGATTGTTGAGTAGATGCTTCCGCAATGAGACTCCTGATTCCTGAAAGATTATTGAGGCATCGTATGAAATTCTGGCTTGTGTTTGCTTCTGCTATACTTCTTAATACGAGCATGTTGTGATATTTTGGTATTATGCAACTGATGTTGCTAACGGTTTGGAGGATTTAGCAATTTAGAGCCCGATGAAATCCTTATTCTATCTCTTAATGCTACTAGGAGGTTTTTCCAGCCATTTCAGTTCAGTGCTGCGATTCCAGGAATATGATTGACGTCACCAGCGAGAGAACAACAACCGGCCGAGGGATTTCTGTTGCGGCCTGTGTTCAGTGTGACATTGTTGAGCAGTGGCCGTGTCCTCATTTGGTATGGTTTGCAGCCCTATCAAATAATGGCATTCATCGTGATAAATCACGGACAAGCAATGCTAAAACTTCTAGTTATCAGTGAGAGTAACTTGATATTCCAGTCAGAACATCGCTGGCCCGGTGCGCTAAACAGGTAAGACTGACCGAGATTAGATTTTCTTTTTTGAGAAACACAATACAATCGTAGACAGTCATAACACGTACATGCACCAACCCTTAGGAATTTAAAGTTTAAGACTATTTAGCTACCGCTATAAGTCCATGGTTTAAAACGGACTTTACTCCTTGAATTAACAGAATACCATATCAGTGAATAAAAGCTACTCCCTCGGATCCATAATAAGTGTCGCTGATTTAGTAGAACTTTGTACTAAATCAGCTACACTTATTATGGATTGGAGAGAATAGTAAAATTGATATAGTTCATCACGTGCCAAAGGGCAAGGAAACATAATAGAGTAGTGTAATTGAGTAAGCTAAGAACTGGAAAGTTAGGTGCATGAACCAACACATGAGGCTTGCACAGAAGCAAAACAAATGATTAACTAATATAGGTGCCAAAGCATTCTTCATTCAAGTTGTAACACGGATCTTGTTCTCCTGGCCAGATTCACCATCATTCAGAGTCCTATCACTGTTTTTTACAACATGTAACACTAAATTACAATTCTGGCCAAAAATATAGTGCAACAAAAAAAATTACTAGAGATCATACAATGATATTTGTAGAGAACATACCAGCTAAATTTTTTTAAATAATACATTTTTTTATTGAATTTCACAAATAATACACAAAACGGGCAAATTGCAAATCTGTTGGTCGGTCGGCCGTTCAACAGACGAAACACTGCGAAACACTGCCTTCGTCCGTTCAACGGACGACACACCCTGCTGTCGGCTGTTTGGTAAAGGAGGGGTTTGCACGGACGAAGGCAATGTGTCGTCCGTTGAACGGACGAAACGAGTTTGTCGTCTGTCGAACGGCCGACCGACCAACAGATTTGCAATTTGTCCGTTTTATGTATTATTTATGCAATTTAATAAAAAAATATATTATTTAAAAAAAAATAGCGAACATACCATCATATGGCAGTAGCAGGAGCAGTACCATTGGTTGTTATGGGAGGGTTAGGATCGGTGATCCCATCAACACCCATAGAAGGACAAGGCATCTCATCTTCACCTATCACAGATGTCTTCAATCTGTTGACAGCACAAAAAAAAATTAACTCAAGGCCAGGAAACTTAAATGCACCTAGAAAACCAAATTATAGTTATTTTCAGATCATACTCTGCAAACTCATGGATGTCGATAAGAAATTGCAGCAATGGAGCCCGTAGAGATTTACAAATCTCAAGCCTGGCAAAGCGGTCCATGCGCTTCTGATTCAGCTTCAGCAACTCACGTAGAAGATTGGTCTCCTTTTTCATGCCCTTCAAAACATTATAAAAAATCGCTGAAGATAAGCTTATAGGCATTAAAGCACTACAAGTACTAATTTGGTAAACAATTTTTATAGTAACAGGCATCAACATACCAACAAGGAAGCAGCAACAGAGTCCAAACAAGGCCCTTAGTAGGTAGTCAGAATATCAAGTGCGGCCTTTCGGACATTATCGCTAAAGCTTAAGCTTAAGGAGTCATCATTCAGAACCTCAGTAATAAACACATCCTTCTCCGCGCTGTTGCTAGTTCCACATGCCAATAATTCAGACATGTACTCGGCTTCTTCCGCAATACACTAGAAACAGTCAATCACAAATGGTGCAAATAGATGTTAATAATAATGTAGCACTGAAAAAAGTCTCTTATCGTGGTCCCCGACCCGTTCGCTCGCTCGCCCCCTGTGGGCGACGGGCGAACCCTCGCCGCCTCCCACCCACCGCCCCCTCCTTCTCCCTCTCCCCAGCCGTCGCCGCCGGCATAAGGCGCCGGGCTTCTCCCGCACGGGGCTGGCGGCGGCGGGTCAGCCTCTTCCCGACGAGCGAACGGAGGGCAGGGCCTCCCGACGGCGCCGGTGCTCCTCGGCGGTGGACGGTCCGGCTCGGCGGCGTGAGACCCGCGACCGGGTGGTGGCGTTGCGGCGGCGCGGCCGTTGGCTGCGGGGGGCTGCGGTGGCCGGCTGGTCGCTGGCCGCTCGCCGGCAGAGCCCTGTCTGCCCAGATCTGGGCCCAAAAGGGCTCCATCTGGGCCTGGGCGGGCCATGTCTGGCGCGGCTGCGGCTTCTCCGGTGGATGAGGTAGCAGAGCTTGGGCATGGGTTGGTGGCGGCGGCGGTGCCCCTGCTGCAGTGTTGCGGCGGGACTTCACGGGCCCTCTCGGGCCGGCGGGCCTGGTGTGTCCTGCTGCTACACCCGGTCGGCTACCGCCTCCCGACGACGGAGGTGGTGGAGGTAGTTCCCTCCCGGGTGGCGCTGTATCACTGACCCTCGCCGGTGCTCCTTGCTTATCGTATTTATCGGCCTCGCAACGTGGACCTCAGTGAGATGGCGGGGGTGATTGCAAAACCGTGGTGGCGCGCGCTGGTGGACGGCAAGGTTGGTGGACGTTCCGGAGGGCCCGGAGGTGTGGTTTTTTTGGGGGTCGGGAGAAATCCCTGTCTCGGCACCGGCGTGGTGACGCCTGCGAGTGTCACCTTCCTTCCTGAAGGGCGTCGGAGATCCCTCTTCCCCACCCCCGTTGTGGACCGGGGGAAACCCCAGGATTGGTTCCGGGGAGTCCCCTTGGAACGATCCGGTCAGCAGCGGCGTCATCGTCGCTTTCCTTCTTGGAGGTGTTGCTTGGTGCACGGCGCTTCGGAGCGATAGTAGCGGGGTGGAATTTCGTCGGAGGGCGCAGCGGTGGAGAATCCCCTTCGTTTTCGTCGAACCGCCGTTCTCGGCATTGTTTTCTCTTTTTTTTCTGTTTCTCTTGGGCTCAGATTGTGCTGTTTTGCCCCAGCGGTGGTATCCTTGTATCGGTGGTTTGCTATATAAATATAGCGGGGCGCAAGCCTATTTCGAGGATAATAATGCAGCACTAAAAACTAGAAAATATAAAGGCAGTGTCACAATTTGATCTAATTTGTGTGAAACGGACAAGTTACCATAAAGCAAGCAGCTGGAACAGGAGATTCAGTATCTAATGGTTTGGTCATACAGTCTGCTTACTCCTTGATCTTGTTGCTCAGTGCAACATCGGCAGTCAAACCTTCTGTGGAAACCAACTTCTCTTCCATCTCCAGACACTTGATAACATTATTTTGCAAAGGGGTAAAGAAGCTAATGAGAAAAACAATCAATCAAAGTAGTAATAGTCTGGCTAGATAGACAGGAGGGAACTTACAGTAGAGGCTGCAGCATTCACGTTGAAAACTGTAGGAGTATTTCGGTAGAAGTACTCATTCAGATAAACCAAATAGAAATCCATAGGAACATAACCAGACTTCCAGGGCAACAGCCTGTCCCAACTCCATGTGGATTCCATAAGATCTTTATACGGAAGAAACACTAGTCAGATAAAATCCAGTTTTTTTAGTAAGAATAGAGAAGAATGAGGCAGATGTGCTACACTTCTTGATGCTTTTGCTGATGTGTTACAACAGATGATCAGGAAAGCTTATAACAGTGGTTTCTTTCAACACCCCCCTCCATAGAGACTGGGGCACCACTGCCGGTCCTACAATACGCTGATGACACGCTACTATACTACATGGTTCAGTTGATCAGGCAATATATGCAAAAACACTTCTTGATGCTTTTGCTGCCTTCAGTGTCGTGAGGATCAATTTCCAAAAAAGCACCTTCGTACCACTACATATGACACAACAAGATGCGAAATTCTGTGGCCCAAATCCTAGGTTGTCCTATCTCCGGCTTGCCATGCACCTACCTAGGACTGCCACTGTCAATGAACAAGATCATGAGACCACTGCTACAGCCAGTAATTCAAAGGATCGAGAGAAGACTGCCAGGTTGGATGCCAACAATGCTTGCATCAGGTGGTTGAGTACAGATGATAAACTCCGTTCTCTCGGCCATTCCAAAATTCTTCATGGCCTGCATCCTATGGGAAAAAAGCTAGTATATAGAATTAGTGGACAAACTGAGACAATCTTTCCTTTGGAAAAACAAGCAGGAGGTGCTTGGAGGACAGTGCTTGGTGGCCTGGGGTGTGGTCACAATGCCAAAGGAGCAAGGCAGGCTATGAATTAGGGACCTGCCTGGGGTGTGCTAACCTTTGCTTGATTCGGATCTGTCTTATCTTTGAATATCCAGCCGCCTAGATTCGAGTTAAGCTTTGCTTGATTCAGATATGTCTTAGCTTTGAATATCTAGCCGCCTAGATCCGAGTTAAGCTTTGCTTGATTCGGATCTGTCTTAACTTTGAATATACAGCCGCCTAGATCCGAGTTAAGCTTTGCTTTATTCGGACCTGTCTTAGTTTTGAATATTCAGCCGCCTAGATCCGAGTTAAGCTT
This sequence comes from Avena sativa, assembly GCA_916181665.1. Lineage (NCBI taxonomy): Eukaryota > Viridiplantae > Streptophyta > Magnoliopsida > Poales > Poaceae > Avena > Avena sativa. Next base: position 382,459,102 of record OV702282.1, read on the forward strand.
TGCTTAATTCGGATCTTCCTTAGCTTCGGATATCTGACTATGTAATTTACTTTGTCGCTTAGGTTGCCCATGATCGGCGGACATCCGAATTCCAAAGGCTGCTTTTCGCGCACAAGAAGTTGCAAGAAAAGTATGAGAAAGTTCTTCCCGTGGTGAAGAAAGCTGGTAACTTAACAAATCTTTGTATTGTGCCTTAAGCTCTTAATATTTTCGACTTGAGGTGTTAACTCATTTTGCTGGTAAACAGGTAATATCAATAATCTTAATATCCGTCTTGAGAAGAAAGTCAAGGCTTTGGAAGGTTAGTTAATCTTTTCCTCTATGAATTTTCGCTCAAAACTTATCCTGGGTTTCTTATAACCTTCTGGCTTTGGTATAGCCGAGTTACAAACTCTTGCAACATCGCATCAAGAGTGCATACCCATGCCTGATATGATGCTGCATTTTTTAGAGCAAGCCGCCACTCATTCAGCGCAACTGAAAGAGAAAGACGACGAGATAACCCGATTGCGTGCTGAGGTGGAGTCCCTCAAGCTTTCTCAGAAATCCGAGTTAGAGAAAGTTGATCAGGAGTTCTCCGAAGAAAAGAATCGGCTAAGTCTGCAACTGCAGAAAGATAAAGAACTCCTCCAGGCTGCCGAGCTGAAGAATCGGACGATGAGCGAGGAAATCACTCGCTTTGAGAAGACCAAGGTTGACTGGACCCAGGATCTCCAGAAAATGTTGAGTTACATTCATCGTAAGTTTCTGATCGTGGCCGAGTTATTTTCTCCTCTTTCTTACCTTTAACTGATACGTTTGCCACTTATGTAGATCATTTTCCGGAAGCTAGGCCAGTGAGTTCTAAGACAGTGATTTTTGCTCGTCAACGGCGAGGTGTCCCTGTAGATTCGGATCCTGAATATTCAACGGAGGATTTCCTGGTTGCCGTTGGCGCTGCCATTAGGCCGATGAAAATTATGGGCCGATATTTGGTGCAAGCAGCTATCCGGGCTTACCATGTTTTGTGGACGAATACTTCTGGGACTCCTGACATCGACGAGGTTAAAGTACTTGTGGATAGACTGATGCCATCTGAGACCCAGTTAAATCTCTGGAGGGAGTCTGCTGGGAGATCTGGTGCTGATATGGCGCTTACAGCCGTTATGTCTTGGTACGAGGACATTTCGCTCGATACCTTGATAAACTTGCGCACTGGCTCTCGTTGGGTTGAGGATCCTGAATTCGTCGCTCGCCGCCAAGCTCGTGCCTTCCAGCTTGTTGAATATGCTGATGTGCATAACTGGATTGAAGGGCCGAGTTTTCTTCCCAACCCAGCGGATAACGTCGAAGTCGAAGATGCCTCTGATAATAATTCGGCCGACCAGGATGAGGGTGAGGGCGACTCGGACAACTCTGGTGATTCTAGCACAAGCTCGGATGGGGACGGCGACGCGCGATCATCTTCTAAAGGGACTAGGCATTCTCAAGCTCAAACTACTGCCTCTCAGCAGCCCAGGACGTCCCCCGAGGCTACTATCGCTCCTATTGAAGGCAAAGTAACCTCGGCCGAGGCACCGTCTACCTCGAAACACCCACTTTCTGGAGATGCCCCTGCATAGGAGACCGAGGTCGTGCCGCCGTCATCTGAGACAGCCATTCCTGATGCCCCGGGTCATGCTGCTGCCCCTTGAAAGTGCTCTGGCCGTTTTCGTTGTTTATGCTTAAAAAACCTCTTAAGTTATTCTCAGTCCCCGGTATGTCGGGCGTATGATGTCTTATGAATCAATCGTTTGTCCTGTGATGCGAACCTTTTTGCCTTTTGCTGCTAACGCATGGGTGATGGTAATCATTATGACTTTGTTTAAGCGGGTCTCATTGCCTTATATGTTTGTTTTGGCGACCTTTTATTTCGTAGATTCGGATTGTATTTCTCCGCGTGACTGGCCTTAGTTCGGCATATAACCTGTCTGTCTTTTGAAAACAGTGGGTTATGTCAATTAGTCCCCGAGTTATTACTTGGGTTGTCGAATTCTCTGCGTGATCAAAGGAGTTATTTTGGACCATGTGGTAGTCCCCGAGCTAATGCAGAGAATACTACATGGTATTCCCCGAGTTGTTGCTCGAAAAGCCAAAGTATTTTATGAGCAGGCAACAATCGCAGGGCAGTCCCCGAGTTGTTGCTCAAGGCGCCGAAGTTTAATACGTAACTCAAAAATAATAAATACCATAGGACAGTCCCCGGGTCACCGCTCAAGGTGCCAAGGTTTAATACACAACTCCAAATAAGAAATTACATAGGGCAGTCCCCGAGTCGCTGCTCAAGGTGCCGAGGTTTAATACGTAACTTAAAAATAATAAGTACCATAGGACAGTCCCCGAGTCACCGCTCAAGGTGCCGAGGTTTAATACATAGTTGATACTTCGACTTGAAGCGTCATATCACAACGTGCCATAGATGGCTCCTACGAGTAAAATGGACGAAGTAAAGCAATGTTCCATGGTCTTTTTGACTCTTCGCCGGCTTTGTTTGCCTTGTTCCTTTCTGGCGACTGAGCATCGATTAGGTAATATGCATCGTTGTGCAATGCTTTACTCACGATGAATGGTCCCTCCCATGGGGGTGATAGTTTGTGCATGCCGGCTGTGCGTTGCACTAGCCGAAGAACCAAATCTCCTTCTTTAAACACTCTTGGATTGACTTTCTTGCTGTGATATCGTCGTAGGTCTTGCTGGTAAATAGCTGACCTTGATAGTGCCAACTCCCTGGCCTCTTCTAGCAAATCGACATCGTCTTGCCGAGCTATCTCATTTACCTCAGCAGTTGTATACTGGGTTACTCTTGGCGAATCATGTGTTATGTCGGCTGGAAGCACGGCTTCTGCTCCGTATACCAGAAAAAATGGGGTATACCCTGTTGACCTGTTTGGTGTAGTTCTGAGGCTCCATAGTACTGCTGGTAGTTCCTCGATCCAGCATCCTGCCGACCTTTGCAGAGGTTCGACGAGTCGGGGTTTTATTCCGGACAATACTAGTCCATTAGATCTTTCTACTTGCCCATTTGATGCTGGGTGAGCCACCGAGGCGACATCTAGTCTTATGTGTTTTTCCTGGCAGAATCTAGCAAAAGTACCTTCAGCAAAGTTTGTGCCATTGTCTGTAATAACACTATGTGGATAATCATATCTCAAGATAATATCTTTGAGGAATTTTACTGTTGTTGGTCCATCATATTTTTTATCGGTTTTACTTCAATCCACTTTGTGAACTTATACACCATGACTAAAATGTGGGTCATCCCGCCCCGGGCCGGCTTGAATGGTCCCACCATATCCAAGCACCATACAGAAAATGGCCAAGTAATTGGTATTGTCTTTAACTCGGACGATGGCATATGTATCTTGCTGGCATATCTCTGGCAACCATAACATTTTTCTACCAAGTCTTTGGCCTCTTTCAACACCGTCGGCCAATAAAATCCATGCCTGAATGCTTTGGCCACTAAAGCTCTAGACGAGGCGTGATGCCCGCGTTCTCCCTGATGTATATCTAGGAGGATTTCCTGGCCTTCCGCCGAGTCAACGCATCTTTGCAGCACGCTTGTGACGCTTCTTTTATACAGCTCATTGTTTATGATTGTATAAGATTTTGCTCTTCTCACTGTCTGTCTAGCCAGTACCTCATTACTCGGCAAAATTGCACCCTTAAGGAAGGAAAATATGGGTTGCGCCCTTGTTGGCATTATTTTCTCTGGGATAACTTTACTATCTATTTCCATATTTTCCGCTGACATAATAGCCTCAGATTTTTCCATATCCATTCGTGCGACGGCCGGGTTCACTTTCAGAAATTTCAGGTTATTTTCTTTGTCAATTTCCATTGGCATACTATCTTCTCTTGATTTTGTCGGGATAAAAATGGATTCGGACTCTGGTGATGGCGCTATTGATGGTTTTCTCAGGTGCTCTAGGGCGATACCCGAGGGAATTGATTGCCTGGTTGATCCGAGTTTCGATAGCGTGTCTGCAGCATCATTTTCCGCTTGAGGTACATGATGAAATTCACATCCTTCGAAGTATCCACTGAGTTTTTGCACATGGAATCTATATAAGGCCATATTCGCATCTAGCGCGTCCCAATTGCCTGATACTTGATGTACTACTAGATCTGAATCCCCGTAACATATGATCCGATGTATGACAATCTCTTTTGCCACCTTTAACCCATGGACAAGTGCTTCGTACTCGGCTACATTATTTGACGCGGTGAAATGTATTTGCAGCACATATTTCAGCTGATCTCTTTTTGGCGAGGTTAACACTATCCCTGCCCCCAAGCCATTCCTCAGCTTGGAGCCGTTGAAGTGCATTGTCCAATAATTCGGATCTGGTAATGGCGGCTCATATTGTACCTCGGCCCAATCCACAAAAAAGTCGGCCACTGCCTAAGATTTTATTGCATCTCGCCTATCGAATTGCGGAGCATAAGGTGACAATTCAATTGCCCATTTCGCTATTCGGCCGCTTGCATCTTTGTTACTCAATATGTCGGCTATGGGGGCTTCACAGATCACTTTGATCGGGTGTTCTTCGAAGTAATGTTTAAGTTTCTTCGCCGACATGTATACTGCTGGAGATATGCCCTAGAGGCAATAATAAATGTAGTTATTATTATATCTTTGTGTTTATGATAAATGTTTACATTCATGCTATAATAGTATTAACAAGGAAACATTAATACTTGTGTGATTTGTAAACTTAAATTGAAGTCCCTAGTAAAGCCTCTATACATCACTAGCTTGTTGGTTAATAAATGATTGTGGTTTCCCTATCATGAACATTGAGATGTTATTAACAACAAGATCATATCGTTAGGAGAATGATATGATGGACATACTCCTATAGATAAGCGTAGCATAAAGATCAAGTCATTTTAATAGTTCAATTGCTATATGCTTTCTGATACATAGTAACCTAATTCCTTCGAACATGAGATCATGCATATCACCTTTACCGTATGGATGCTTTGGTGACATCAAACACCACACCGTAACTGGGTGGCTATAAAGGTGGCATTGAGTGTTCGGAAAGTATTGGTTGAAACACACAAGAGTGGGATTTGTCCATCCATATGACGGATAGATATACTCTGGTCCCTCTCGGTGAAATGTCATCCAATTAGCTTGCAAGCATGTGACTGGATCCCAAGGGATCACATATCACGGGAACGAGAAAAGAGTACTTATCGGTAAAAAGGTTGAACTAGGTATGCAGAGATACCGACGATCATAACCTCGGATAAGCAAACTATCGTGAGACAAAGGAAAATTGGTATTGTATGTAAGTGGTTCATTCGATCGCAAAGTAATCGTAGAAATATGTGGGAGCCATATGAATTTCCAGATTCCTCTATTGGTTATTGTTCGGAGAAGTGTCTCGATCATGTCCACATAATTCACGAACCGTAGGGAGACACACTTAAGGATTCGACGTTGTTTGAGTAGTTATGGAATGATGAGAAAGAGTCTGAATGTTGTTCGGAGTCTCGAATGGAATTCGGGATATCACGAGGAGATCCGGAATGGTCCGGAGAATAAGATTCATATAAGGAAAGTCCTGTTTCGGAGTTGGGGAATGGTTCCGGTGTTTTCATCGGGAATGTTCTAGAAGGTTCCGGAATGTCCGGCACTCCGGAGGGGAAGGGTACATGAATGTGTTATATCAAGTTGGTATGATTGCATCATGTACTAAGTTTCATCGCTGAACAAAATAGAGGATTTAATCAAATCCTTGTTTGAAAAGTCAAACGCCAATTTGAAAGTCAAACGGCTAATTTTGGGAAGTGGAGGGGAGGTGGAATACGAGTTGGGGAGGAGTCCCTCCACCTCCACCGCCGGCCCACCTTGGGTCCAAGTTGGGGAGGGACTCCCCTCCCCTGGCGCGCCTCCCTCCACCTATAAGAGGAGGGGCAGGGCTCCCCTCCTAGACACACAAGATCCCCACCTCCAAACCCTAAGTCGCCGGCGCCGCCACCTGCTGCCGCCGCCGCCGCCCTATGGCAAACCGCCGCCGCCGCCTAGCAACCCTAGCCGCCGGCCTAGCCCCCTCCTTGGTGTGTCTAAACCCTAGAACACCGAGGGCTCTCTCATAGTCCACCATACTCGCTCTGGCTTAAGGCGAAGCCCTGCGAGATCTCCCCTCTACTTCCGGTACCACGCCGTTGTGCTGCCGGAATCGCGAGGAGAGTGCTACAACCTCCGCTGCCTGCTGGAACAAGGGAGAGGAAGGTCTTCGTCGAGTACCGAACGTGTGACCGACTGCGGGAGCGCTGCCGGAACGCAGCGCCGGAAGGATCGTTTATGCGATCTTGAGATCGGGAAGAGTACGACTACATCACCCACGAGAATCCGCTCTCGCTAAACACTTTGGAATCTTCGAGGGTGAGTTATTCCATCGACTCATTGCTACAATCTAGTAGATAGATCTTGGCTTATTTGTTTGTATGCGGTAGAAAAATTTTGTTTTCCATGCTACGAAACCCTATAGTGGTATCAGAGTCGTGTCTATATGTAGATCTGTTGCACGAGTAGAACACAATGGTCATTGTGGGCGTTGTTGCTTTTATTGTCGATTGCTTCTTGTGTACTTTGCATCTTGCGGGATGTTGGGATGAAGCGGCCCGGGCTAACCTTACATGACATCGTTCATGAGACTTGCTCCACGCTTGACATGCAACTTGTATTGCATAAGTGGCTTTGCGGGTGCCTGTTTCTCCTAGCATAGTTAAGATCCAATTTACAACGGGTGATTAACAATACTACTATCAATGTTGTGGTTCATGTTCGTAAGTTAGAACGACACTTATTGAAATCCCCAAACCACGTAAAATATGCAAAGAAAGTAGAGGCGTCTAACTTTGTTTTGCAGGGGTGTGCAGTGATGTGATATGGCCATGATTGTGATTATATTTGATGTATGCAATGTTCCTTATTGTAAGTTGGCAACCGGCAGGAGCCATATGGTTGTCTTTAATTTATGTTAAGACCCGCGTGTCTATTCAAAGTAGTTGTAATAGTTGAAGCCGGTGGACGACAACCATGAAGAAGCGTCATTGACCTTGATGCAATGCCGGTGATGATGGAGATCATGTTCGTGCTTGAAGATGGAGATCGGAAGCACAAAGAAGAAAAGGCCATATCATATCACATATTATGAATTGCATGTGATGTTAATCCTTTATGCATCTTGTATTGCTTAGTAGACGACGGTAGCATTATAAGATGATCCCTCATACACATGAATTTCAAGTCATAAAGTGTTCACCCTTAGTTAGCACCGTTGCCAAAGCTTGTTGTTTCGAAGCACCACGTGATGATCGGGTGTGTTAGATTCCGCAAGTGTATACAACGTGATCAAGCCAGATTTGCTCATGCGGAAACTAAGGTTTGATCTTGACGAGCCTAGCATGTATAGACATGGTCTCGGAACACGGATCACCGAAAGGTAAAGCATGAATCATATAGTAGATATGATGAACATGTCGATTGTTCGCCATTGAAACTATATCAACTCTCGTGATGATCGGTGTTGATGTGGTGGATTTGGTTCGTGTGATCACTAAAACAATGTGAGGGATATTGTTTTGAGTGGGGGTTCACCTAGATTAATTTTATTATTAATTTGAACTCAATTTGTCATAAACTTAGTCTAAACTATTGCAAATATGTTGTAGATCAATGGCAGCCTCTACCATCAATTTTAATGCGTTCCTAGAGAAAGAAAAGTTGAAAAACAATGGAAGCAACTTCGCGGATTGGTTCCGCAATTTGAGAATTGTCCTCACAGCTGGTAATTTGACCTATGTGCTGGATGCACCGCTGGGTGACCCGCCTGCAGCTGATGCTACCGATGAAGTAAAGAATGTTTAGCTCCCTCGAAAGACTCAATACTCCACAGTTCAGTGTGCTATCTTGTATGGTTTAGAATCGGAGCTTCAGAAAAGGTTTGAGAATTCAGACCCATATGATATTGTCGAGGATCTCAAATTAATTTTTGAGACTCATGCGGCAATTGAAAGCTATGAGGCTTCTGAAAAGTTCTTTAACTGCAAGATGGAAGAGGGCAGCTCCGTAAGTGAGCATGTGCTTAAGATGTCTGGGCATGCAAACAAACTTCAAAGATTGGGTATAGTGATTCCTAATGCTTTGGGGATTTATCGTGTCCTCCAATCACTACCACCAAGTTACAAGAACTTTGTGATGAACTACAACATGCAGAACATGAACAAAACGTTGCGAGAACTCTTTGCCATGTTGAAATCTGCAGAAGTGGAGATCAAGAAAGAGCACCAAGTGTTGTTGGTCAATAAGACCACCAAATTCAAGAAAGGCAAGTCTAAGCAAAAAGGACACTTCGAGAAGGGTGGTAAGAAAGTTACCACGCCAACGAAGAAGACCAAGGCTGGACCTAAGCCTGATACTGAGTGCTTTTACTGCAAGGGAGAAGGTCACTGGAAGCGGAATTGCCCAAAGTACTTGGCGGATTTGAAGAACGGCAACATCAAGAAGAAAGGTATATCCGATATACATGTTATTGATGTGTATCTCACTAGTACTCGTAGTAGTGCCTGGGTATTTGATACTGGTTCGGGTGCTCATATTTGTAACTCGAAACAGGTACTGCAGAATAAACGGAAGCTAGAGAAGAACGAGGTGACGATGCGCGTGGGAAACGGATCAAAAGTTGATGTGATCGCGGTCGGCACGCTACCCCTTCATCTACCATCGAGATTAGTTTTATACTTAAATAATTGTTATTTGGTGCCTGCGTTAAGCATGAACATTATATCGGGATCTTGTTTATTGCGAGACGGTTACTTGTTTAAGTCCGAGAATAATGGTTGTTCGATTTATATGAGTAATATGTTTTATGCACATGCACCTTTGATAGATGGTCTATTCTTATTGAATCTCGATAGTGGAAATACACATATTAATAACATTGAGGCTAAACGTTTGAAATCAAGCGATAACTCGACCTATATGTGGCACTGTCGTCTTGGTCACATTGGAGTGAAGCGTATGAAGAAACTCCATTCCGATGGACTTCTTGAATCACTTGATTTTGAATCACTTGAAAGATGCGAAGCATGTCTAATGGGTAAAATGACTAAGACTCCATTTTCTGGTATGATGGAGCGAGCTACGGACTTATTGAAAATCATACATATCGATGTGTGTGGTCCAATGAGTGTAGCATCACGCGGTGGTTATCGTTATGTTCTTACCTTCACGGATGACTTGAGTAGATATGGGTATATCTATTTCATGAAACATAAGTCCGAAACTTTCGAGAAGTTTAAGGAATTTCAAAGTGAGGTAGAGAATCAACGTAACAAGAAGATTAAATTTCTACGTTCTGATCGTGGAGGTGAATATCTAAGTTACGAGTTTGGCGAGCATTTGAATAAATGCGGAATACTTTCACAATTGACACCGCCGGGAACACCACAGCGTAATGGTGTGTTCGAACGTCGTAATCGAACTCTCTTAGATATGGTTCGTTCTATGATGTCAATTACAGATTTACCGCTATCATTTTGGGGTTATGCATTAGAAACAGCCGCATTCACTTTAAATAGGGCACCATCTAAATCCGTTGAAGCGACACCGTATGAATTATGGTTTGGGAAGAAACCTAGATTGTCGTTCCTTAAAGTTTGGGTTTGTGAAGCCTATGTAAAGAAGTTACAGCCGGACAAGCTTGAACCCAAAGCGGAAAAATGCGTCTTCATAGGATACCCGAAGGAAAATATTGGGTATACCTTCTATCATAGATCCGAAGGCAAAATCTTCGTTGCCAAGAATGGATCCTTTCTAGAGAAGGAATTTCTCTCGAAAGAAGTGACTGGAAGGAAAGTAGAACTCGACGAGGTTGTCGAACCTTCTCTCGAAATTGCGAGTAGCGCAACACCGGAAGAAGTTCCTGTGGTGCCTGCACCAATAAGAGAGGAAGCTAATGATGATGATCATGAAACTTCAGTTGTAGTTGCTACAGAGCCTCGCAGGTCAACGAGAACTCGTACCACTCCAGATTGGTATGATCCCGTTATGAGTGTCATGTTGGTGGACAACATCGATGACCCTGAGACATATGAGGAAGCGATGATGAGCCCAGATTCCAATAAATGGCAAGAAGCCATGAAATCCGAGATTGGATCCATGTATGAAAACCAAGTATGGACTTTGGTGGACTTACCGGATGGTCGGAAGGCTGTCGAAAACAAATGGATTTCAAGAAGAAAACAGATGCTGATGGTAATGTTACTGTCTATAAAGCTCAACTTGTCGCAAAGGGGTTTCGACAAATTAAAGGAGTTGACTTGATGAGACTTTCTCACCAGTAGCGAAGCTAAAGTCTGTGAGGATTATGTTAGCAATCGCTGCATATTATGATTATGAGATATGGCAGATGGATGTCAAAACAGCATTCCTCAATGGAGACATTGATGAAGAGTTGTATATGATGCAGCCCAAAGGTTTTGTCGATCCTAAAGATGCTAACAAGGTATGCAAACTTCAACGGTCCATCTATGGATTGAAGCAAGCATCCCGGAGTTGGAATCAACGTTTTGATAAGGTGATCAAAAGTTTTGGTTTTATACAAACTTATGGAGAAGCTTGTATTTACAAGAAAGTGAGTGGGAGCTCTGTAGCATTCTTAATACTATATGTAGATGACATATTGTTGATTGGGAATGATGTAGACCTTCTTAATAGTGTCAAGGAATATTTGAATAATAGTTTTTCAATGAAAGATCTTGACGAAGCAGCTTACATATTAGGCATAAAGATTTATAGAGATAGATCAAGATGCCAAATATCATTGTCACAAAGTACATATTTGGACAAAGTTCTAAAGAGGTTTGGAATGGAAGAAAGCAAGAAAGGGTTCTTGCCCATGTTGCCCAATACGACGTTGAGTAAAACTCAAACTCCGACATCGGCAAAAGATAGAGAAAGGATGAGTAAGACTCCCTATGCCTCAGCCATAGGATCTCTAATGTATGCCATGCTATGTACTAGACCCGACATTGCATATGCTGTTAGTTTAACTAGCAGATATCAAAGTGATCCAGGAGTGGATCATTGGACAGCGGTCAAAAACATCCTTAAGTACTTGAGAAGAACTAAGGATATGGTTCTTTCTTATGGAGGTGATGAACAGCTCGTTGTTAATGGTTACACCGATGCTAGTTGGAACACCGATCCGGATGATTCTAAATCACAATCTGGATACGTATTTATTTTGAATGGTGCAGCAGTTAGCTGGAGGAGTGCAAAGCAAAGCGTTGTGGCGAGATCTTCAACTGAATCGGAATACATGGCTGCTTCGGAGGCTTCACAAGAAGCGATATGGATGAAAGAGTTCATTACAGAGCTGGGTGTGGTTCCTAGTGCGCTGGACCCAATGTCTATCTACTGTGATAACATGGGTGCCATAGCCAATGCGCAAGAACCAAGGTCACACAAGAAGCTAAAGCATATAAAGCTACGTTTTCACGCTATTCGAGAACATGTCCAAGATGGGACATAAAGATTTGCAAAGTACACATAGATCTGAATGTGGCGGATCCGTTGACTAAACCTCTCCCGAGGGCAAAACATGACCAGCACCAAACTGCCATGGGTGTTCGGTATATTACCATGTAATCTAGATTAGATGACTCTAGTGCAAGTGGGAGACTGTTGGAGATATGCCCCAGAGTCAATAATAAATGTAGTTATTATTATATCTTTGTGTTTATGATAAATGTTTACATTCATGCTATAATAGTATTAACAAGGAAACATTAATACTTGTGTGATTTGTAAACTTAAATTGAAGTCCCTAGTAAAGCCTCTATACATCACTAGCTTGTTGGTTAATAAATGATTGTGGTTTCCCTATCATGAACATTGAGATGTTATTAACAACAAGATCATATCGTTAGGAGAATGATATGATGGACATACTCCTATAGATAAGCGTAGCATAAAGATCAAGTCATTTTAATAGTTCAATTGCTATATGCTTTCTGATACATAGTAACCTAATTCCTTCGACCATGAGATCATACATATCACCTTTACCGGATGGATGCTTTGGTGACATCAAACACCACACCGTAACTGGGTGGCTATAAAGGTGGCATTGAGTGTTCGGAAAGTATTGGTTGAAACACATGGATCAAGAGTGGGATTTGTCCATCCATATGGCGGATAGATATACTCTGGTCCCTCTCGGTGAAATGTCATCCAATTAGCTTGCAAGCATGTGACTGGCTCACAAGGGATCACATATCACGGGAACGAGAAAAAAGTACTTATCGGTAACGAGGTTGAAATAGGTATGCAGATATACCGATGATCATAACCTCGGATAAGTAAACTATCGTGAGACAAAGGGAAATTGGTATCGTATGTAAGTGGTTCATTCGATCGCAAAGTAATCGTAGAAATATGTGGGAGCCATATGAATTTCCAGATTCCTCTATTGGTTATTGTTCGGAGAAGTGTCTCGATCATATCCGCATAATTCACGAACCGTAGGGAGACACACTTAAGGATTCGACGTTGTTTAAGTAGTTATGGAATGATGAGAAAGAGTCCGAATGTTGTTCGGAGTCTCGAATGGAATTCGGGATATCATGAGGATATCCGGAATGGTCCGGAGAATAAGATTCATATAAGGAAAGTCCTGTTTCGGAGTTGGGGAATGGTTCCGGTGTTTTCATCGGGAATGTTCTAGAAGGTTCCAGAATGTCCAGCACTCCGGAGGGGAAGGGTACATGAATGTGTTATATCAATTTGGTATGATTGCATCATGTACTAAGTGTTATCGCTGAACAAAATAGAGGATTTAATCAAAGCCTTGTTTGAAAAGTCAAACGCCAATTTGAAAGTCAAATGGCTAATTTTGGGAAGTGGAGGGGAGGTGGAATCCGAGTTGGGGAGGAGTCCCTCCACCTCCACCGCCGGCCCACCTTGGGTCCGAGTTGGGGAGGTACTCCCCTCTCCCTTGGCCGCCGGCCCCTCCACCTATATAAGGAGGGGCAGGGCTCCCTCCTAGACACACAAGATCCCCACCTCCAAACCCTAAGTCGCCGGCGCCGCCACCTGCTGCCGCCGCCTAGCAACCCTAGCCGCCGGCCTATCCCCCTCCTTGGTGTGTCTAAACCCTAGAACACCGAGGGCTCTCTCATAGTCCACCATACTCGCTCCGGCTTAAGGCGAAGCCCTGCGAGATCTCCCCTCTACTTCCGGTACCACGCCGTTGTGCTACCGGAATCGCGAGGAGAGTGCTACAACCTCCACTGCCTGCTGGAACAAGGGAGAGGAAGGTCTTCGTCGAGTATCGAACGTGTGACCGACTGCAGGAGCGCTGCCGGAACGCAGCGCCGGAAGGATCGTCTACGCGATCTTGAGATCGGGAAGAGTACGACTACATCACCCACGAGAATCCGCTCTCGTTAAACACTTTGGAATCTTCGAGGGTGAGTTATTCCATCGACTCATTGCTACAATCTAGTAGATAGATCTTGGCTTGTTTGTTTGTATGCGGTAGAAATTTTTTGTTTTCCATGCTACGAAACCCTACATATACTCCATAGGCCATCTTCTGGTAGTGTGGGTAGTTTTGTTTTGAGGCTGATAGTACCTCGCTTAGGTAGTATACCGGCCTTTGTATTGATTTATCATCTTCATTCCATTCCACAATGATCACCGCACTTACCACTCTGTTTGTGGCGGCTATGTAAAGTAACATAGGCTCTTTTGACAATGGAGAGGCCAGGATTGGTGCTGTGACCAACATCTTTTTCAGTTCATGAAATGCATTATCTGCTTGCGGTGTCCAAATGAATTTATCAGATTTTTTCATCAGCTGATATAGTGGTAATGCCTTCTCTGCCAGCCAACATACAAATCGTCTAAGCGAGGCCAGGCAACCCGTGAACTTCTGTACGTCATTTAGACATCTCGGCAATTCCATCCTTTCTACCGCTCTTATTTTAGTTGGATTGGCCTCTATACCTCGGCTGGATACGAGAAAACCGAGTAGTTTCTCAGCCGGTACACCGAAGGTGCATTTTTTCGGTTTAAGCTTCATTCGGAACCTTCTTAAGTTCGCGAATGTCTGCCGAATATCATCCAGTAGCGTTTTTCTCTCTTTGGTTTTTATAATCACATCGTCTACATATACTTGTACATTTTTTCCTATCCGGTCATGTAGACATTTTTGCATACATCTCTGGTACGTTGCCTCGGCGTTACGCAGGTCGAATGGCATGTTGCGATAGCAATAAGCCCCGTACGGTGTAATAAACGCAGTCTTTATTTGATCAGCCGGATTTAACGGTATCTGGTGGAAACCAGAATACGCGTCTACAAATGATAACAGCTCACAACCAGCGGTCGAATCAATGACTTGGTCTATCCTAGGTAAAGGAAAAGGATCTTTGGAACACGCCTTGTTCAGGTTCGTGTAATCAATACACATTCGCCATACGACGGCTACATTTGGATCGTCCTTTTTCTTTTCTACTAATACCGGATTTGATAGCCAATCCGGATAAAGCACTTCCATGATGAACCCGGCCGCAAGGAGCCGAGCTATCTCATCTCCTATTATTTTTCTCCTGTCTTCGGCGAAGCGACGGAGAGGTTGCTTCACCGGCCTTGCTCCTGGCCCTACATGCAAAGAGTGTTAGAGATATGCCCAAGAGGCAATAATAAAGTGGTTATTATCATATCTTCATACTTATGATAAATGTTTACATACCATGCTATAATTGTATTAACCGGAAACATTAATACTTGTGTGATTTGTAAACATAAAAGAGTCCCTAGTAAAGCCTCTTGTTAAACTAGCTTGTTGGTTAATATATGATCATGGTTTCCTGATTATGAACATAGAGATGTTATTAACAACAGGGTCATATCATTAGGAGAATGGTATGATGGACATACTCCTATAGATAAGTGTAGCATAAAGATCAAGTCATTTTAATAGTTCAATTGCTATAAGCTTTCTGATACATAGTAACCTAATTCCTTCGACCATGAGATCATGCTTATCACCATCACCGGAAGGATGCTTTGATGACATCAAACACCACACCGTAACTGGGTGGCTATAAAGATGGCATTGAGTGTTTGGAAAGTATGGGTTGAGACACATGGATCAAGAGTGGGATTTGTCCATCCATATGACGGATAGATATACTTTGGGCCCTCTTGGTGGAATGTCATCCAATTACTTGCAAGCATGTGACTGGCTCATAAGGGATCACATACCACGGGAACGAGAAAAGAGTACTTATCGATAATGAGGTTGAACTAGGTATGCAGAGATACCGATGCTCAAAACCTCGGATAAGTAAACTATCGTGAGACAAAGGGAAATTGGTATCGTATGTAAGTGGTTCATTCGATCGCAAAGTAATCGTAGAAATATGTGGAAGCCATATGAATTTCCAGATTCCTCTATTGGTTATTGATCGGAGAAGTGTCTCGATCATGTCCGCATAATTCACGAACCGTAGGGAGACACACTTAAGGATTCGATGTTGTTGAGTAGTTATGGAATGATGAGTAAGAGACCGAATGTTGTTCAGAGTCTCGGATGGGATCCGGGATATCACGAGGAGATCCGGAATGGTCCGGAGAATAAGATTCATATAAGGAAAGTCCTGTTTCGGAGTTGGGGAATGATTCCGGTGTTTTCACCGGGAATGTTCTAGAAGGGTCCAAAAGGTTCGGCACTCCGGAGGGGAAGGGTACATGAATGTGTCATGACAATATGGAATGGTTGCATCATGTACTAGGTCACTTGGCTGGGCAAAATAAAGGGAGAAATCAAATCCTAGTTTGAAAGTCAAACGCCAATTTGAAAAAGTCAAACGACAAGTTTGCTTGGTGGAGGGAGAGTAGGAAACCTACTTGGGGAGGAAGTCTCATCCCTCCAACCGCCGGCCAAGGAGGAGGAGTTGGAGGAGGACTCCCTCCTCCAAAGCCGCACCCTCCCACCTATATAAGGAGGGGTAGGGCTGCCCCTCTCGAACACACCCAAAACCCTAGCCCTCTCCTCCAAGTTGCCGGCGCCACCACCACCTTGTGCTGCCGCCGCCTAGGGCACCTCCAACTCGGCGAGTTGGGGTGATCCCCAAACCCTAGCCGCCGGCTGCACTCTCCCCTTGGTGCCCTCTAAACCCTAGATCACCAAGGCCTCTCTCATACTCCACCATACTCGCTCTGGCTTAAGGCGAAGCCCAGCGAGATCTCCCCTCTACTTCCGGTACCACGTCGTCGTGCTACCGGAATCGCGAGGAGAGTGCTACAACCTCCGCTGCCTGCTGGAACAAGGGAGAGGAAGGTCTTCATCGAGTACCGAACGTGTGACCGACTGCGGAAGCACTGCCGGAACGCAGCGCCGGAAGGATCGTCTACGCGATCTTGAGATCGGCAAGAGTACGACTACATCACCCACGAGAATCTGCTCTCGTTAATCGCTTTGGAATCTTCGAGGGTGAGTTCCTCTATCGACTCGTTGCTGCAATCTAGTAGATAGATCTTGGCTTGTTTGTTTACATGCGGTAGAATTTTTTTGTTTTCCATTCTACGAACCCCTACAGTGGTATCAGAGTCGTGTCTATATGTAGATCTATTGCACGAGTAGAACACAATGGTCATTGTGGGCGGTGGTGCTTTTATTATCAATTGCTTCTTGTGTACTTTGCATCTTGCAGTATGGTGGGATGAAGCGGCCCGAGCTAACCTTACATGACATCGTTCATAAGACTTGCTCCACGCTCAACATGCAACTTGTATTGCATAAATGGCTTTGCGGGTGTCTGTCTCTCCCATCATAGTAAAGATTCAATTTACAATGGGCACTTGATAGTTCAAGCATCAACGTTGTGGTTCTTGCTCGTAAGTTAGAATGACACTTATTGAAAGCCCCAAACCACGTAAAATATGCAAAGGAAATTAGAGGCGTCTAACTTTGTTTTGTAGGGGTGTGTTGTGATGTGATATGGCCATGATTGTGATTATATATGATGTATGCAATGTTCCTTATTGTAAGTTGGCAACCGGCAGGAGCCATATGGTTGTCTTTTAAATTCCGTTAAGACCCGCGTGTCTATTATTCAAAGTAGTTGTAATAGTTGATGCTGGTGGATGACAACCATGAAGCGGCGCCATTGACCTTGACGCCATGCTGGTGATGTTTGATATCATGTTCGTGCTTGAAGATGGAGATCAGAAGCACAAGAAGAAAGGCCATATCATATCACATATTATGAATTGCATCTGATGTTAATCCTTTTATGCATCTTGTATTGCTTATTAGCGACGGTAGCATTATAAGATGATCCCTCAAGCACACAATTTACAGTTTTAAAGTGTTCATCCTTAGTAAGCACCGTTGCTAAAGCTCGTTGTTTCGAAGCATCACGTGATGATCGGTGTCGGGTGTGTACCCCCGGGTACCCCAGAGTTGATGAATTAAATGAGTCAATAAGATACATATATGAGAAAATGATATTCAATACGAGTACAAAAGATAAATAGGAAAAGATAAAGGAAAGTATATTTCATAAGAGAATACTAAGTCAAATAGAAAAAGGAAAAGACAAGAAAGAGCAACTGGGCCGAGATAGGGCCATCTCGGCCCAGTCCATATTCTCCATGGCCGAATTAATTATGAAGAAGAGGAAATAGCCACGCTGGGACGGATTACCCCCAGCTGACCCACCAGCCGAGCTCCACCGATCCCCTCCGACACCAGCGCATCTCCCGCCAGCGTCGTGGCGTCCCCGTGCCGAACCTCCTCCTCACCACCTCGCTCCTTCGACGCCACCCGGGTGGGCCGGGAAGGAGGAACCTCGGACCACCACGGGACTCTCTCCAACCTCGCCAACGTACCAGACGTGCAGCAGGTAACTCCCGGGTGGGCCGAATGAAGGCAAGCTCGGCCCACCACGGGGCAACGCCGCCAGCCCCACCTCACGCCGCCACACCCGCGTGGGCCTGGCGGGAGACAATCCGGCCCACCGCAAGATACTCCCTCAAGGCCTTTCCGCTCAAGCCCCGGGCCGACGCCAGGAACATCTCAGCTGGGCATCCACTAGCTTGGGCCGACTAAAGGGAAACTCGGCCTGGTCGCTGCCAGACCTCGGCTGGGCCACCAGATAATCCGGCTGGGCCGCTTCTCCCCCAGGCCGAATCGACCAAAGCCCAGGCCGAGTTTCCACTTCCTCTAGGACACTTGGGCCGAGTTGTAATGATCTGTAAGCCCTGTAATTTACTTCTAGATGCCTCCACAGTCTCTACAAGAACATGCCATCGGATCAAGACAAGACCAACAAGTACTGTGCCAGTCTTGGGAGCCCACCAGCTCAGACTGGCACATGACGTATGGGATATACCCATGGCATCTAACAAGATGCCAGGAATATGCTCTTAGCATCAAATAAGATGCTAGGGAATATGCCTGGCATCTCCAAAGATGCCAAGGCATATGCTCAGCATCTCAGGAGATGCCCAGAATATGCCATCTAGATGCTAAGCATGTAGCACACGACTTGTCCCCTGGGCTCCCCTTTATAAGTAGCACCAGGGGGATCGTGCTCAAGATAGGCCCCGAAGGGCTCCTCCCCTCTCGGCTCAATAGGAGTTCTCCTTCTTCTTCTTCCTCCACTCTCACAGAGAGATCTAGATAGAGGCATAGGAGATACAACTCAAGGAGCATGATTGTAGCCACAAGTATGGCAAGATTATAAGAGATTAGAGGTAGAGGAAGATGTGTTATCTCTACATGAGAGCCTCAATCCTAGATACATTGTATTTCTCTTTGTTCATACGAGTGTGGTCTTCACTACATCATCCCTCCCTGGATTCCTCCACGTCCATCGGCCCCAACTTTAGCCTACCCATGGCATATGCCGTGATACCACCACGACATTTGGCGCCCACCGTGGGGCCTCTTAGTGGTGTTGGTTGGGTTTCCATCCGGACGGGAGCATCTTCATCAACCTCTTCCTCATAAAGCTCTTTTGGTTCCTCCAAGCAAACAGAGAGCAGAGAGGTAAGCGCAGAGGCTCTCCAAGTCTGACTCATCAAAGCAGGTAAGACTCAGCAAGAAGGACTCAAGCACTACTCCAAGCTTACTGTAAGTACCAAGGAACTCAGCAGGGCGGATAAGACTTAGCAAGACTCACTCAAACGTTTCTCCAAGTATGCTGTAAGTGCCAGATAACTCAGCCACCTACACTCAATCCTTCACCCCGGGGAGAAAATAGCTTAACCCGGGGACTAGCTAACTTATCCGTAGAGTCACCTTTGGATTAAGAGAACGTCTAGTGGATTTGGACAGAATTTGAGTCACCTTATTTATAACTCGGATAGAGTTTGAGTCATCTTATTTATGATTCATATAGAGTTTGAGTCAGTTTACTTATGCTTTGGATTATCCTTTAACTCAGCTCACCAGCCAGCTTATTGACGATTCGGACAGAATTTGAGTCACCTTATTTATAACTCGGATAGAGTTTGAGTCATCTTATTTATGATTCATATAGAGTTTGAGTCATTTTACTTATGCTTTGGATTATCCTTTAACTCAGCTCACCAGCCATCTTATTGACGATTCAGACAGAATTTGAGTCACCTTATTTATAACTCGGATAGAGTTTGAGTCATCTTATTTATGATTCATATAGAGTTTGAGTCAGTTTACTTATGCTTTGGATTATCCTTTAACTCAGCTCACCAGCCAGCTTATTGGTGATTCAGATATAATTTGAGTCAGCTTATTTATGCATCGGATTAACCTTTAATTTAGCTCAGTATCTTATCTCTAATTCGGACTAACATTTGATTCAGCTTGCCAGGGTATATTATAATTCGGATTTGTATTCTAGTTCAGCCTACTAGCTTGTCTCAGATTTGGACTAAAGTTTGATTCAGCTCGCCAGATTGCCAGATTATATTATGACTCGGATTGATATTTCACTATCTTGCCAGGTTATCCCGTATCTCGGATGACTAGTTGCCAACTTATCATATCTCGAATCTATATCTCATATCAACATCTCGAATCAGATCTCTCAGCGATTAGCCCTAATATCATATCCCCAAAACTTAATCTCTGATCTATATCTCGGATCCATATCAAAGGCAAATTAACATCATCACGCCAAATCAAGTTATATCGTGGCAAACAGATGATTCGGATTTGAGTCATATAACTCGGATTTTGAGCCAGGTAACTCAGATTCGAGGCATAAGTCAAATATGAGTAAAGTAACTCGGATTTGAGTCATATACCTCGGATTTGAGTCAGATGACTCAGATTTGGGATGTAAGTCAAAATTGAGTAAGGTAACTCGGATTTGGAATGAGATAACTCGGATTGAGTCATATACCTCGGATTTGAGTCAGATGACTCAGATTTGAGATGTAAGTCAAAATTGAGTAAAGTAACTCGGATTTGAGTCATATACCTCGGATTTGAGTCAGATGACTCAGATTTGAGATGTAAGTCAAAATTGAGTAAAGTAACTCGGATTTGGAATGAGATAACTCGGATTTGAGTCATATACCTCGGATTTAAGTCAGATGACTCGGATTTGAGATGTAAGTCAAAATTGAGTAAAGTAACTCGGATTTGGAATGAGGTAACTCGGGTTTGGGTCATATACCTCGGATTTGAGTCAGATGACTCAGATTTGAGATGTAAGTCAAAATTGAGTAAAGTAACTCGGATGAGATAACTCGGATTAGAATCATATAACTCGGATTTGAGTCAGAGGACTCACACTTCAGACATAAGTCAATTTTGAGTAGAATAACTCGGATTTGGAAACAGATGACTCGGATTATAACTTACCCAATGGGGTTAAAAGAGCATTGCCCAAGAAGGCCAGAACTCATAACTTACCCAATGGGGTTAAAAGAGCAATGCCAAAGAAGGCCAGAACTCATAACTTACCCAATGGGGTTAAAACAGCAATGCCAAAGAAGGCCTGAACTCATAACTTACCCAATGGGGTTAAAAGAGCAATGCCAAAGAAGGCCAGAACTCATAACTTACCCAATGGGGTTAAAAGAGCAATGCCAAAGAAGGCCAGAACTCATAACTTACCCAATGGGGTTAAAAGATCAATGCCCAAGAAGGCCAGAACTCATAACTTACCCAATGGGGTTAAAAGAGCAGTGCCAAAGAAGGCCGGAACTCATAACTTACCCAATGGGGTTAAAAGAGCAATGCCAAAGAAGGCCAGAACTCATAACTTACCCAATGGGGTTAAAAGAGCAATGCCAAAGAAGGCCGGAACTCATAACTTACCCAATGGGGTTAAAAGAGCAATGCCAAAGAAGGACATAACTCATAACTTACCCAATGAGGTTAAAAGAGCAATGCCAAAGAAGGCCAGAACTCATAACTTACCCAATGGGGTTAAAAGATCAATGCCCAAGAAGGCCAGAACTCATAACTTACCCAATGGGGTTAAAAGAGCAATGCCAAAGAAGTCCAGAACTCATAACTTACCCAATGGGGTTAAAAGAGCAATGCCCAAGAAGGCCAGAACTCATAACTTACCCAATGGGGTTAAAAGAGCAGTGCCAAACAAGGCCAGAACTCATAACTTACCCAATGGGGTTAAAAGGGCAATGCCCAGGAAGGCCAGGACTCATAACTTACCCAAAGAGGTTACGACCAGTGCCCAAGAAGGCCAGAGGTCCAAAAATTTACCCAAAGGGTTATAACCAATGCCAAAGCAGGCCAGAAGTCAAAAAACTTACCCAAAAAGGTTATGAACCATAACCTTAGAGATCCAGAAATCAATCATATATGAAAAGACTATAGGCCGGATAAACAACTCTAGAGATACTTAGTATAAAGCCTATGCACGACTCTACAAGCCCCACATAGCCTCGGGGACTAATGTCGGGGGTGTACCCCTGGGTACCCCAGAGTTGATGAATTAAATGAGTCAATAAGATACATATATGAGAAAATGATATTCAATACGAGTACAAAATATAAATAGGAAAAGATAAAGGAAAGTATATTTCATAAGAGAATACAAAGTCAAATAGAAAAAGGAAAAGACAAGAAAGAGCAACTGGGCCGAGATAGGGCAATCTCGGCCCAGTCCATATTCTCCATGGCCGAATTAATTATGAAGAAGAGGAAATAGCCCCGCTGGGCCGGATTACCCCCAGCTGACCCACCAGCCGAGATCCACCGATTCCCTCCGACACCAGCGCATCTCCCGCCAGCGTCGTGGCGTCCCCGCGCCGAACCTCCTCCTCACCACCTCGCTCCTTCGACGCCGCCCGGGTGGGCCGGGAAGGAGGAACCTCGGCCCACCACGGGACTCTCTCCAACCTCGCCAACGTACCAGACGTGCAGCAGGTAACTCCCGGGTGGGCCGAATGAAGGCAAGCCCAGCCCACCACGGGGCAACGCCGCCAGCCCCACCTCACGCCGCCACACCCGCGTGGTCCTGGCGGGAGACAATCTGGCCCACCGCAAGATACTCCCTCAAGTCCTTTTCGCTCAAGCCCCGGGCCGACGTCAGGAACATCTCAGCTGGGCAGCCACTAGCTTGGGCCGACTAAACGGAAACTCGGCCTGGTCGCTGCCAGACCTCGGCTGGGCCACCAGATAATCCAGCTGGGCCGCTTCTCCCCAGGCCGAATCGACCAAAGCCCAGGCCGAGTTGCCACTTCCTCAAGGACACTTGGGCCATGTTGTAATGATCTGTACGCCCTGTAATTTACTTCTAGATGCCTCCACAGTCTCTACAAGAACATGCCATCGGATCAAGACAAGACCAACAAGTACTGTGCCAGTCTTGGGAGCCCACCAGCTCAGACTGGCACATGACGTATGGGATATACCCATGGCATCTAACAAGATGCCAGGAATATGCTCTTAGCATCAAATAAGATGCTAGGGAATATGCCTGGCATCTCCAAAGATGCCAAGGCATATGCTCAGCATCTCAGGAAGATGCCCAGAATATGCCATCTAGATGCTAAGCGTGTAGCACAAGACTTGTCCCCTGGGCTCCCCTTTATAAGGAGCACCAGGGGGATCGTGCTCAAGAGAGGCCCCGAAGGGCTCCTCCCCTCTCGGCTCAATAGGAGTTCTCCTTCTTCTTCTTCCTCCACTCTCACAGAGAGATCTAGATAGAGGCATAGGAGATACAGCTCAAGGAGCATGATTGTAGCCACAAGTATGGCAAGATTATAAGAGATTAGAGGTAGAGGAAGATGTGTTATCTCTACATGAGGGCCTCAATCCTAGATACATTGTATTTCTCTTTGTTCATACGAGTGCGGTCTTCACTGCATCATCCCTCCTCGGATTCCTCCACGTCCATCGGCCCCAACTTTAGCCTACCCATGGCATATGCCGTGATACCACCACGACAATCGGGTGTTAGATTCTGCGAGTGTATACAACGTGAGCAAGCCAGATTTGCTCATGCGGAAGCTAAGGTTTGATCTTGACGAGCCTAGCATGTACAGACATGGTCTCGGAACACGGATCACCGAAAGGTAAAGCATGAGTCATATAGTAGATATGATGAACATGATGATTGTTCGCCATTGAAGCTACATCAACTCTCGTGATGATCGGTTTTGATGTGGTGGATTTGGTTCGTGTGATCATTAAAACAATGTGAGGGATATTGTTTTGAGTGGGAGTTCAACAACAATTTGATTAAAATTTGAACACTATTTATCATAAATTAAATCAAAGTGAATTTGCATAGTTGTTGTAGTCATTGGCATCCGTTTAGCACCTTGCGCTTAGTTATAATTGAGATGATAGAACTATATAATTCTGGTTAGTTACTTTACGAACTGGTATCGTATTGTTTTGAAGTGTTACTCTAGAGTTTAAAAGTCCCATTGCAAACTTTCAGTAAGTTTCGATTACTCCATGAAATTTAATAGTTGGTATTAAATCAAGAGTAACAATTCCAGTGTTAGTATATAAGTATCATGTTTATCTCCATGATTCTTGATATTCGAAAGATAGTTTCAACATCAAGGTAATCTAGGAGTTGAAAGAGTTGTTTCAGAAACCATCATGTATGGAAGATATTGCAATATCTGAAATGATGTTTTGGTTACAACATGATAGAGTATAATATGGCAAAGTTTATGTTCTCATATTTGATGAGAATTTACAAAAGATTGGGGACACTAGTTGTCCTAATATTCCAAAAGGTTTTGGAGAGCAACATTATACTCGCGATTCACCGTTATAAGCTAAAGTAGCTTGATCATGAATAATTCCATGAGAAGGGTGAATATTTGATGTAGGTAAAATATTTAATACACCAAGAGATTACTAAAGAATGGAATTTGAAAGCACACCAAACATTTGATGATGGTGATATACTTCAAAGTGCAAGTCCAAAGACATTGGTATTTAATTATACACGCTTTGGACTATGTGTCATATGTATGACTCCACTATTGATGTTGATAGATTCTTTCAAACAGAAAAGGAAATACTGAAAAAGAATCTTGTTATGTCATTATACACGCTTTGGACTATGTGTCATATGTAGAAAAGAAAAGACTAGAATTATTCAGCTTAGGTATATAGATGATATACATGTTATGGCTATATTCTTTGCTTATTAAACAATGTGGTTCTTAAGTATTTGATACTGAATTTGTTGGTGTGAATCGTCATACGAAACAACACAATTCATGAACTACAATGGCCTAAGTAACTAGCAAGAGAATATGTGATGATGTTCATCGAGAACAAAAAAAGTGTTGATGTGTTTCTCGTTAACATCAAAGCTTGCCTTCAAGATTTGTTTTATTAGGTATTATGAGAACAAAAGGGTTGTTCAATTAATTGCCGTAATCCATAAAAGATGGATGATTTACAAATCTCGTTGGATTAATCACATCCATAAAACAATTGCTAAAAATGTCGAAAGACAATTGATAAGAAAGATCACTTAGGAAGTGACATCGCCGTTTAAATTATATTGGAATGAAAACATGAAGAAACTCCATGTGGATGGAATTTTGGAGTCTTTTGATATTTTGATCAAATGACACTTGTGGAACTTTTCTAAAGATAATTAAAACTTTGTTCACAGGCCAAAAGGGAACGAATGACTAGTTTATTGGAACTTGTACATATTGTTGTATGAAGTCCATTATGTGTAGTCAAGAACGATGGATTTCAACTTCATATGCTTTCTCCGAAAATTCGAGTGAATATATGAATATTTACTTAATAAGGATAAAGTATGAAACATTTGAAAATATTCAAAGACTTTCAAGATGAAGTGCAAAATCATTGTAACAAGAATATAAATAGTTTATGATGAGATCATAAAGGAAGATATTTGAGTTATAAGTTTAGCATAAAACACCTAAGATTTAAGGAATCATTCCGTGGATTTGCATTTCTCGAAACACCATAAGAGTATGGAGCATTCGAGATATGTAATTAAACCTTGTTTGACATTTTAAGATCAAAGGTGTAATTCATAAATCTGCCATTATATTTTAAAGATTAAAAGCTTTAGAGACTGCCGTTTTTCCACTGAAAAGAGCTCCATCATAATCCGTTGAATTGACACCATATAAAGTTATGGTTTGGGATAAAACCCAAGTTGTCATTTCTTAAAAAATTGGTATGCTATGCATAAGAAAGATGTTTGCAACCAAAATCGGATGAACATATCTTTGTATAAATCGTTGAGTATTCCTCTATAACACCGAAGACAAAAGTGTTTGTCGCTTAGAACATCAAGTTTCTTTGAGAAGGAATTTTCCGTGAAAAGTTAAGTGGGAGGACAATAGAACTTTGATAAGGTTAAAGGAACCTTAGCTATATGTGCAAAGTTGCGCAGCGCCGAAAAGTGTTCCGGAGGCAGCAACAATGCTCATGGCTCACGTGCCTCAAAGGTTGTGGTCATAGAGGTCTAAGTTCCTATTGAAACAAGTAGGTCGGGTAAACAATCAAATACCAAGATTTGAGAGTTAAATCATTATTTGACAATAATGATCCGACTACATGCAAAGAAGCGACGATGGGCCCTGACTCCGTCAAATGGCTTGAAGCCATAAAATCTGTGATAGTTTCATATACGAGAGATCAAGCTTTGAACTTGAAAGACCCTTTGGAAAGGTACAAGACCTTACAGTCATATTTGGATCTATAAAGAAATGGACATGGCTGTTTCACATCTATGAAATTATCGACATGTCGGGAAAGAGTTCACGACAATGTTCAAAGAGTTGACTATGACAAGATCTGATCTTTCATTAAGCGATATTTAGTCTACACGGATTAATGTATCAACCACTACATATAATTTTCTTATGTGATAGTTGAATAAACAAAACAAGTTCTTCTATAAGAATGGTTACCTAAGACGTTTGCATGACACGGTCCAAAGATTTTTGTTAATTCAAAGGATGCTAAAAGCATATGCAAACTTCAATGGTTGAAGTAAGCATCGCGGAGTTGGAATCTTCACTATGATGAAACTGTTAAAAGAGTTTAATTTCATCGGAGACGATGAAGATGCTTGCACTTGCAAGAAATTAAGTGGGAGCGCTAAGACATATTTCTAATACATTATGTGGAAGACATATTGTTGATTGGAAGTGATGTATCTTTTTATTAACACAGGATAAGAATTTCATCTCGATGAAAGGCTTAGGCAGAACCCGAATATTTGGCATCAATGTCTATATGGATAAATTGTGACGCCAATATGGTTGTGCCAGAAGTACATAGACGAGATATTGAATGAGTTCAATATAGAAACTACAAGAAAGGTTCTTGTTGCACATGAAGGATTGAATAAAGATTTAAGTATTTTTGATACTTGATAGATACAATCACAAAGAGTATTTTATCAATCATGCTGTGATGTGTACAAATCCAGAAATGTCCTATGCTCTAAATGTTATGAGCATATACCAAAATAATTCATGAGATGATTATTGGACGATAGTAAAGATATTCTTATGATCTTTTAAAAGAACTAAGAATATATTATTTTGTAGAAGTGACAAATAGATGGTTAGTTCATTGTAAAAGTATTACATTGATACTAGTTTTGTCACGAAGTACAAATTAAGTTTATCTCAATCTAAACTAAGGGTGGCACAATGTGATGGAAAGTAAGTTCCATAATGGATTTGGATGAGTTCCAAAGTTAAGACATTGTGACAGATACTACAACAAAAGACTAAGTATATAACTGCTATTATAGCAGCAAAAGAGGGCATTTGTGTCAAGTAGTTTGTTATCAAACTAGGTGTAGTTCACAGCAGGGATAATACTATGAAGATATATTGTACGACAATATTATCAACATGTTTTAACCCCAAAGAACTAAAGGTCACACCAAAGGACCAAATTTGTACAAAGCCATCTCATTAGAGAATGAGTGATGCGTAGAGACGCAAAGACATGCAATTACACACAGACCTGGAAGTGTCAGATCCGGATATCAGTTGACCACTAGCAATCGTGTACATACAACACCAGAAAGCCATAGGTGTTGAATACACAAAGGTTTGAAACTAGATTATTGACTCTAGTGCAAGTGGGAGACTGTTGGAGATATGCCCAAGAGGCAATAATAAAGTGGTTATTATCATATCTTCATACTTATGATAAATGTTTACATACCATGCTATAATTGTATTAACCAGAAACATTAATACTTGTGTGATTTGTAAACATAAAAGAGTCCCTAGTAAAGCCTCTTGTTAAACTAGCTTGTTGGTTAATATATGATCATGGTTTCCTGATTATGAACATAGAGATGTTATTAACAACAAGGTCATATCATTAGGAGAATGGTATGATGGACATACTCCTATAGATAAGTGTAGCATAAAGATCAAGTCATTTTAATAGTTCAATCGCTATAAGCTTTCTGATACATAGTAACCTAATTCTTTCGACCATGAGATCATGCTTATCACCATCACTGAAAGGATGCTTTGATGACATCAAACACCACACAGTAACTGGGTGGCTATAAAGATGGCATTGAGTGTTTGGAAAGTATGGGTTGAGACACATGGATCAAGAGTGGGATTTGTCCATCCATATGACGGATAGATATACTCTGGGCCCTCTCGGTGGAATGTCATCCAATTAGCTTGCAAGCATGTGACTGGCTCATAAGGGATCACATACCACGGGAACGAGAAAAGATTACTTATCGGTAACGAGGTTGAACTAGGTATGCAGAGATACCGATGATCAAAACCTCGGATAAGTAAACTATCGTGAGACAAAGGGAAATTGGTATCGTATGTAAGTGGTTCATTCGATCACAAAGTAATCGTAGAAATATGTGGGAGCCGTATGAATTTCCAGATTCCTCTATTGGTTATTGATCGGAGAAGTGTCTCGATCATGTCCGCATAATTCACGAACCGTAGGGAGACACACTTAAGGATTCGATGTTGATGAGTAGTTATGGAATGATGAGTAAGAGACTGAATGTTGTTCAGAGCCTCGGATGGGATCCGGGATATCACGAGGAGATCCGGAATGGTCCGGAGAATAAGATTCATATAAGGAAAGTCCTGTTTCGGAGTTGGGGAATGATTCCGGTGTTTTCACCGGGAATGTTCTAGAAGGGTCCGGAAGGTCCGGCACTCCGGAGGGGAAGGGTACATGAATGTGTCATGACAATATGGAATGGTTGCATCATGTACTAGGTCACTTGGCTGGGCAAAATAAAGGGAGAAATCAAATCCTAGTTTGAAAGTCAAACGCCAATTTGAAAAAGTCAAACGGCAAGTTTGCTTGGTGGAGGGAGAGTAGGAAACCTACTTGGGGAGGAAGTCTCCTCCCTCCACCCGTCGGCCAAGGAGGAGGAGTTGGAGGAGGACTCCCTCCTCCCAATCCGCACCCTCCCACCTATATAAGGAGGGGTAGGGCTGCCCCTCTCCAACACACCCAAAACCCTAGCCCTCTCCTCCAAGTTGCCGGCGCCACCACCACCTTGTGATGCCGCCGCCTAGGGAACCTCCAACTCGGCGAGTTGGGGTGATCCCCAAACCCTAGCCACCGGCTTCACTCTCCCCTTGGTGCCCTCTAAACCCTAGATCACCAAGGCCTCTCTCATACTCCACCATACTCGCTCCGACTTAAGGCGAAGCACTGCGAGATCTCCCCTCTACTTCCGGTACCACGCCGTCGTGCTATCGTCAACTGCTGTGCATTTGCCCCAGTCAACTGCGGCTGCTGCTGCTGATGTGCTTGATGGGAAGGTGCTTGCATGCCTGCCGGGTTCCCCATTGCATTTTTCATCCAGGCGCATTGCCGAGTTGTATGATTAGCCGACTTGGCCGGGTTTGGAGTGTGAAACTTACACGGTTGATCCAACATGGATTCAAACGTGTACTTCGGCCTTTCCTGCCATTGCTTTTTCTGTTCTGGTGTCCACTGTCTCTTCCCTTCATTCCTTGGTGTCCATTGCTGAGGACCATTTTTCTGCCGCTGACTGTTTTCGTGACTCGGCTGATCTTGCACTACCGCTGCCACCTGATTGGAGGCATATCTATAATCCGGCCTTTCCTCTCTTATTCTACCTTTGAACTCATTGCGCCTCGATGATCCGGCCACATCTCTTGCATATTGATCTTGATGCTCCCGATGGTCCGCCGACATTAGTTCTGGTTGCGTCGGATCTTCCAATGCATATGAATCCGCTATCCTGATGGTTTCTGCCAAAGTGGTTGGCATATCTCTTTGCAGTCGCTACCACAAGACACTGGCATATCGGCATCCTTGAGCGAACCAAGCTATCGCTTGTGATTCTATAACTCCCTCGCATGAATTCCTGAGGTTACACCACCGAGTCAAGAATTCTCTGTCTGTCTCATTCGGCCTCTGCTTGCACATTGCAAGCTGCTGTGGCATGTTTGGTATCTTGTAAGTATTGGTGAAGTTGCTGACAAACATCTCTTCAAAATCTAGCCAGCAGTTGATACTGCCCGCTGGCAGATTATTCAGCCATACTCTGGCCGGACCTTCCAGCATTTGTGGGACATATCTTACTGCCCATCCAAGTTTCCGCTAGCTATTTTTACTGCAGTGGCATAGTCAATTAACCAATCTTGTGGTTTGGTACTCCCATTGTATGTATTCGTGCACCTTGCCAGCTGAAAATTCGGCACAGGCGGCTCGCCCATGATCCGGGGTCCGAAACATGCCGGACCCGACGGACCTTGCTCCTCTAACAACTCGGACCGGTACAACCTATCCAGTTTTAGTCTTGCATCATTTGATGGCAAGTTTTTGTACATGACTCTCTCCTGCATTCCATAATGGTCATTTCCACCATGCCCTGCATACTCCATATCTGAGTAGCCATCATTGTACCTCTCATTTTCCTGATTATGGCGAGCTGGTCTCACTTCTCTTTCCTGCCGAGGTTCATACCTCGGCTGAGGATTGGGCGACGGATCCCTCCTTCCTTCTGCCGGGATATTGTTCTCATGATTTCCTCTTCTGAGGTCTCCATTACCTCGGCTTCCGTTGCCTTTGTTGGCACGGTGGGCGTTTCTTTCACCTGTTGGAGATATGCCCTAGAGGCAATAATAAATGTAGTTATTATTATATCTTTGTGTTTATGATAAATGTTTACATTCATGCTATAGTAGTATTAACAAGGAAACATTGATACTTGTGTGATTTGTAAACTTAATTTGAAGTCCCTAGTATATCCTCTATACATCACTAGCTTGTTGGTTGATAAATGATTGTGGTTTCCCTACCATGAACATTGAGATGTTATCAACAACAAGATCATATCGTTAGGAGAATGATATGATGGACATACTCCTATAGATAAGCGTAGCATAAAGATCAAGTCATTTCAATAGTTCAATTGCTATATGCTTTCTGATACATAGTAACCTAATTCCTTCGACCATGAGATCATGCATATCACCTTTACCGGATGGATGCTTTGATGACATCAAACACCACACCGTAACTGGGTGGCTATAAAGGTGGCATTGAGTGTTCGGAAAGTATTGGTTGAGACACATGGATCAAGAGTGGGATTTGTCCATCCATATGACGAATAGATATACTCTGGGCCCTCTCGGTGGAATGTCATCCAATTAGCTTGCAAGCATGTGACTGGCTCACAAGGGATCACATATCACGGGAACGAGAAAAGAGTACTTATCGGTAACGAGGTTGAACTAGGTATGCAGAGATACCGACGATCATAACCTCGGATAAGTAAACTATCGTGAGACAAAGGGAAATTGGTATCGTATGTAAGTGGTTCATTCGATCGCAAAGTAATCGTTGAAATATGTGGGAGCCATATGAATTTCCAGATTCCTCTATTGGTTATTGTTCGGAGAAGTGTCTCGATCATGTCCGCATAATTCACGAACCGTAGGGAGACACACTTAAGGATTCGACGTTGTTTGAGTAGTTATGGTATGATGAGAAAGAGACCGAATGTTGTTCGGAGTCTCGGATGGGATCCGGAATATCACGAGGAGATCCGAAATGGTCCGGAGAATAAGATTCATATAAGGAAAGTCCCGTTTCGGAGTTGGGGAATGTTTCCGGTGTTTTCATCGGGAATGTTCTAGAAGGTTCCGGAATGTCCGGCACTCCGGAGGGGAAGGGGTACATGAATGTGTCATTGCAAGTTGGAATGATTGCATCATGTACTAAGTGTCATCGCTGTTACAAATAAAGGATTAATTCAGATCCTAGTTTGAAAAGTCAAATAGCTAAATTGAAAAGTCAAACGGCTAAATTTGGAAAGAGGAAAAGAGGAGGAAGTGGGAAACCGAGTTGGGGAGGGAATCCCTCCTCCAACCGGTGGCGCCCCCTCCAAGCCGAGTTGGGGAGGGACTCCCCTTCCTCCCCCTTGGCCGCCGGCCCCTCCACCTATATAAGGAGGGGCAGGGCTCCCTCCTAGTACACACAAGTCCCTCTCCTCAAACGCTAGCTTGGCGCCACCACCATAGCCGTCGCCGCCCCTCTAGGGTTTTGCCCTAGCCGCCGACTTGGGAGTCCCCGGAACCCTAGCCGCCGGCTCTAGCACCTCCTCCTTGGTGTGTCTAAACCCTAGAACACCGAGGAACTCTCTCATACTCCACCATACTCGCTCCGGCTTAAGGCGAAGCCCTGCGAGATCTCCCCTCTACTTACGGTACCACGCCGTTGTGCTGCCGGAATCGCGAGGAGAGTGCTACAACCTCCGCTGCCTGATGGAACAAGGGAGAGGAAGGTCTTCGTCGAGTACCGAACGTGTGACCGACTGCGGGAGCGCTGCCGGAACGCAGCGCCGGAAGGATCGTCTACGCGATCTTGAGATCAGGAAGAGTACGACTACATCACCCACGAGAATCCGCTCTCGTTAAACACTTTGGAATC
The DNA here is from genome assembly GCA_916181665.1 of Avena sativa. Classification (NCBI taxonomy): domain Eukaryota; kingdom Viridiplantae; phylum Streptophyta; class Magnoliopsida; order Poales; family Poaceae; genus Avena; species Avena sativa. Next base: position 382,491,570 of record OV702282.1, read on the forward strand.
TTCGAGGGTAAGTTATTCCATCGACTCGTTGCTACAATCTAGTAGATAGATCTTGGCTTGTTTGTTTGTATGCGACATAATTTTTTTGTTTTCCATGCTACGAACCCCTACAGTGGTATCAGAGCCGTGTCTATATGTAGATCTGTTGCACGAGTAGAACACAATGGTCATTGTGGGCGTTGATGCTTTTATTGTCGATTGCTTCTTGTGTACTTTGCATCTTGCGGTATGTTGGGATGAAGCGGCCCGGGCTAACCTTACATGACATTGTTCATGAGACTTGCTCCACGCTTGACATGCAACTTGTATTGCATAAGTGGCTTTGCGGGTGCCTGTTTCTCCTAGCATAGTTAAGATCCAATTTACAACGGGTGATTAACAATACTAGTGTCAATGTTGTGGTTCTTGTTCGTAAGTTAGAACGACACTTATTGAAATCCCCAAGCCACATAAAACATGCAAAGAAAGTAGAGGCGTCTAACTTTGTTTTGCAGGGGTGTGCAGTGATGTGATATGGCCATGATTGTGACTATATTTGATGTATGCAATGTTCCTTATTGTAAGTTGGCAACCGGCAGGAGCCATATGGTTGTCTTTTATTTATGTTAAGACCCGCGTGTATATTCAAAGTAGTTGTAATAGTTGAAGCCGGTGGACGACAACCATGGAGAAGCGTCATTGACCTTGATGCAATGCCGGTGATGATGGAGATCATGTTCGTGCTTGAAGATGGAGATCGGAAGCACAAAGAAGAAAGGCCATATCATATCACATATTTTGAATTGCATGTGATGTTAATCCTTTATGCATCTTGTATTGCTTAGTAGACGACGGTAGCATTATAAGATGATCCCTCATGCACATGAATTTCAAGTCATAAAGTGTTCACCCTTAGTTAGCACCGTTGCTAAAGCTTGTTGTTTCGAAGCACCACGTGATGATCGGGTGTGTTAGATTCCGCAAGTGTATACAACGTGAGCAAGCCAGATTTGCTCATGCGGAAACTAAGGTTTGATCTTGACGAGCCTAGCATGTACAGACATGGTCTCGGAACACGGATCACCGAAAGGTAAAGCATGAATCATATAGTAGATATGATGAACATGACGATTGTTCGCCATTGAAACTATATCAACTCTCGTGATGATCGGTGTTGATGTGGTGGATTTGGTTCGTGTGATCACTAAAACAATGAGAGGGATATTGTTTTGAGTGGGAGTTCACCTAGATTAATTTTATTATTAATTAGAACTCAATTTGTCATAAACTTAGTCTAAACTATTGCAAATATGTTGTAGATCAATGGCAGCCCCTACCATCAATTTTAATGCGTTCCTAGAGAAAGAAAAGTTGAAAAACAATGGAAGCAACTTCAGGGATTGGTTCCGCAATTTGAGGATTGTCCTCACAGCTGGTAATTTGACCTATGTGCTGGATGCACCGCTGGGTGACCCACCTGCAGCTGATGCTTCCGATGAAGTAAAGAATGTTTACCTCGCTCGGAAGAATCAGTACTCCATAGTTCAGTGTGCTATCTTGTATGGTTTGGAATCGGAGCTTCAGAAAAGGTTTGAGAATTCAGACCCATATGATATTGTCGAGGATCTCAAATTGATGTTTGAGACTCATGCGGCAATTGAAAGTTATGAGGCTTCTGAAAAGTTCTTTAACTGCAAGATGGAAGAGGGCAGCTCCGTCAGTGAGCATGTGCTTAAGATGTCTGGGCACGCAAACAAACTTCAAAGCTTGGGTATAGTGATTCCTAATGCTTTGGGGATTTACCGTGTCCTCCAATCACTACCACCAAGTTACAAGAACTTTGTGATGAACTACAACATGAAGAACATGAACAAGCAGTTGCCAGAACTGTTTGCTATGTTAAAGTCTGCAGAAGTGGAGATCAAGAAAGAGCACCAAGTGTTGTTGGTCAATAAGACCACCAAATTCAAGAAAGGCAAGTCTAAGCAGAAGGTACACTTCAAGAAGGGTGGTAAGAAAGTTACCACGCCGGCGAAGAAGACCAAGGCTGGACCTAAGCCTGATACTGAGTGCTTTTACTGCAAGGGAGAAGGTCACTGGAAGCGGAATTGCCCAAAGTACTTGGCGGATTTGAAGAACGGCAACATCAAGAAGAAAGGTATATCTGATATACATGTTATTGATGTGTATCTCACTAGTACTCGTAGTAGTGCCTAGGTATTTGATACTGGTTCGGTTGCTCATATTTGTAACTCGAAACAGGTGCTGCAGAATAAACGGAAGCTAGCGAAGAACGAGGTGACGATGCGCGTGGGAAATGGATCAAAGGTTGATGTGATCGCGGTCGGCACGCTACCCCTTCATCTACCATCGGGATTAGTTTTATACTTAAATAATTGTTATTTGGTGCCTGCGTTGAGCATGAACATTATATCAGGATCTTGTTTATTGCGAGACGGTTACTTGTTTAAGTCCGAGAATAATGGTTGTTCGATTTATATGAGTAATATGTTTTATGCACATGCACCTTTGATAGATGGTCTATTCTTATTGAATCTCGATAGTGGAAATACACATATCAACAACATTGAGGCTAAACGTTTGAAATCAAGCGATAATTCGACCTATATGTGGCATTGTCGTCTTGGTCACATTGGAGTGAAACGTATGAAGAAACTCCATTCCGATGGACTTCTTGAATCACTTGATTTTGAATCACTTTAAAGATGCGAAGCATGTATGGTGGGTAAAATGACTAAGACTCCATTTTCTGGTATGATGGAGCGAGCTACGGACTTATTGGAAATCATACATACCGATGTGTGTGGTCCAATGAGTGTAGCATCGCGCGGTGGTTATCGTTATGTTCTTACCTTCACGGATGACTTCAGTAGATATGGGTATATCTATTTCATGAAACATAAGTCCGAAACTTTCGAGAAGTTTAAGGAATTTCAAAGTGAGGTAGAGAATCAACGTAACAAGAAGATTAAATTTCTACGTTCTGATCATGGAGGTGAATATCTAAGTTACGAGTTTGGCGAGCATTTGAAGAAATGCAGAATACTTTCACAATTGACACCGCCGGGAACACCACAGCGTAATGGTGTGTTCGAACGTCATAATCGAACTCTCTTAGATATGGTTCGTTCTATGATGTCAATTACAAATTTACCGCTATCATTTTGGGGTTATGCATTAGAAACAGCCGCATTCACTTTAAATAGGGCACCATCTAAATCCGTTGAAGCGACACCTTATGAATTATGGTTTGGGAAGAAACCTAGATTGTCGTTCCTTAAAGTTTGGGTTTGCGAAGCCTATGTAAAGAAGTTACAGCCGGACAAGCTTGAACCCAAAGCGGAAAAATGCGTCTTCATAGGATACCCGAAGGAAAATATTGGGTATACCTTCTATCATAGATCCGAAGGCAAAATCTTCGTTGCCAAGAATGGATCCTTTCTAGAGAAGGAATTTCTCTCGAAAGAAGTGACTGGAAGGAAAGTAGAACTCGACGAGGTTGTCGAACCTTCTCTCGAAATTGCGAGTAGCGCAACACCGGAAGAAGTTCCTGTGGTGCCTGCACCAATAAGAGAGGAAGCTAATGATGATGATCATGAAACTTCAGTTGTAGTTGCTACAGAGCCTCGCAGGTCAACGAGAACTCGTACCACTCCAGATTGGTATGATCCCGTTATGAGTGTCATGTTGGTGGACAACACCGATGACCCTGAGACATATGAGGAAGCGATGATGAGCCAGATTCCAATAAATGGCAAGAAGCCATGAAATCCGAGATTGGATCCATGTACGAAAACCAAGTATGGACTTTGGTGGACTTACCAGATGGCCGGAAGGCTGTCGAGAACAAATGGATTTTCAAGAAGAAAACAGATGCTGATGGTAATGTTATTGTCTATAAAGCTCAACTTGTCGCAAAAGGGTTTCGACAAATTCAAGGAGTTGACTACGATGAGACTTTCTCACCGGTAGCGAAGCTAAAGTCTGTGAGGATTATGTTAGCAATCGCTGCATATTACGATTATGAGATATGGCAGATGGATGTCAAAACAGCATTCCTCAATGGAGACATTGATGAAGAGTTGTATATGATGCAACCCAAAGGTTTTGTCGATCCTAAAGATGCTAACAAGGTATGCAAACTTCAACGGTCCATCTATGGATTGAAGCAAGCATCCCGAAGTTGGAATCAACGTTTTGATAAGGTGATTAAAAGTTTTGGTTTTATACAAACTTATGGAGAAGATTGTATTTACAAGAAAGTGAGTGGGAGCTTTGTAGCATTCTTAATACTATATGTGGATGACATATTGTTGATTGGGAATGATGTAGACCTTCTTAATAGTGTCAAGGAATATTTGAATAATAGTTTTTCAAGGAAGGATCTTGGCGAAACAGCTTACATATTAGGCATAAAGATTTACAGAGATAGATCGAAACGCCAAATATCATTGTCACAGAGTACATATTTGGACAAAGTTCTAAAGAGGTTTGGAATGGAAGATAGCAAGAAAGGGTTCTTGCCCATGTTGCCCAATACGACCTTGAGTAAAACTCAAAGTCCGACATCGGCAGAAGATAGAGAAAGGATGAGTAAGACTCCCTATGCCTCAGCCATAGGATATCTAATGTATGCCATGCTATGTACTAGACCCGACATTGCATATGTTGTTAGTTTAACTAGCAGATATCAAAGTGATCCAGGAGTGGATCATTGGACAGCGGTCAAAAACATCCTTAAGTACTTGAGAAGAACTAAGGATATGGTTCTTTCTTATGGAGGTGATGAACAGCTCGTTGTTAATGGTTACACCGATGCTAGTTGGAACACCGATCCGGATGATTCTAAATCACAATCTGGATACGTATTTATTTTGAATGGTGCAGCAGTTAGCTGGAGGAGTGCAAAGCAAAGCGTTGTGGCGAGATCTTCAACTGAATCGGAATACATGGCTGCTTCGGAGGCTTCACAAGAAGCGATATGGATGAAAGAGTTCATTACAGAGCTGGGTGTGGTTCCTAGTGCGCTGGACCCAATGTCTATCTACTGTGATAACATGGGCGCCATAGCCAATGCGAAGAACCAAGGTCACACAAGAAGCTGAAGCATATCAAACTATGTTTTCACGCTATTCGAGAACATATCCAAGATGGGGATATAAAGATTTGCAAAGTACACACAGATCTGAATGTGGCGGATCCGTTGACTAAACCTCTCCCGAGGGCAAAACATGACTAGCACCAAACTGCCATGGGTGTTCGGTATATTACCATGTAATCTAGATTAGATGACTCTAGTGCAAGTGGGAGACTGTTGGAGATATGCCCTAGAGGCAATAATAAATGTAGTTATTATTATATCTTTGTGTTTATGATAAATGTTTACATTCATGCTATAATAGTATTAACAAGGAAACATTGATACTTGTGTAATTTGTAAACTTAATTTGAAGTCCCTAGTATAGCCTCTATACATCACTAGCTTGTTGGTTGATAAATGATTGTGGTTTCCCTATCATGAACATTGAGATGTTATCAACAACAAGATCATATCGTTAGGAGAATGATATGATGGACATACTCCTATAGATAAGCGTAGCATAAAGATCAAGTCATTTCAATAGTTCAATTGCTATATGCTTTCTGATACATAGTAACCTAATTCCTTCGACCATGAGATCATACATATCACCTTTACCGGATGGATGCTTTGATGACATCAAACACCACACCGTAACTGGGTGGCTATAAAGGTGGCATTGAGTGTTCGGAAAGTATTGGTTGAGACACATGGATCAAGAGTGGGATTTGTCCATCCATATGACGGATAGATATACTCTGGGCCCTCTCGATGGAATGTCATCCAATTAGCTTGCAAGCATGTGACTGGCTCACAAGGGATCACATATCACGGGAACGAGAAAAGAGTACTTATCGGTAATGAGGTTGAACTAGGTATGCAGAGATACCGACGATCATAACCTCGGATAAGTAAACTATCGTGAGACAAAGGGAAATTGGTATCGTATGTAAGTGGTTCATTCGATCGCAAAGTAATCGTTGAAATATGTGGGAGACATATGAATTTCCAGATTCCTCTATTGGTTATTGTTCGGAGAAGTGTCTCGATCATGTCCGCATAATTCACGAACCGTAGGGAGACACACTTAAGGATTCGACGTTGTTTGAGTAGTTATGGTATGATGAGAAAGAGACTGAATGTTGTTCGGAGTCTCGAATGGGATCCGGAATATCACGAGGAGATCCGGAATGGTCTGGAGAATAAGATTCATATAAGGAAAGTCCCGTTTCGGAGTTGGGGAATGTTTCCGGTGTTTTCATCGGGAATGTTCTAGAAGGTTCCGGAATGTCCGGCACTCCAGAGAGGAAGGGGTACATGAATGTGTCATTGCAAGTTGGAATGATTGCATCATGTACTAAGTGTCATCGCTGTTCCAAATAAAGGATTAATTCAAATCCTAGTTTGAAAAGTCAAATAGCTAAATTGAAAAGTCAAACGGCTAAATTTGGAAAGAGGAAAAGAGGAGGAAGTGGGAAACCGAGTTGGGGAGGGAATCCCTCCTCCAACCAGTGGCGCCCCCTCCAAGCCGAGTTGGGGAGGGACTCCCCTCCCTCCCCCTTGGCCGCCGGCCCCTCCACCTATATAAGGAGGGGCAGGGCTCCCTCCTAGCACACACAAGTCCCTCTCCTCAAACCCTAGCTTGGCGCCACCACCATAGCCGCCGCCCCTCTAGGGTTTTGCCCTAGCCGCCGACTTGGGAGTCCCCGGAACCCTAGCTGCCGGCTCTAGCACCTCCTCCTTGGTGTGTCTAAACCCTAGAACACCGAGGAACTCTCTCATACTCCACCATACTCGCTCCGGCTTAAGGCGAAGCCCTGCGAGATCTCCCCTCTACTTACGGTACCACACCGTTGTGCTGCCGGAATCGCGAGGAGAGTGCTACAACCTCTGCTGCCTGCTGGAACAAGGGAGAGGAAGGTCTTCAGCGAGTACCGAACGTGTGACCGACTGCGGGAGCGCTGCCGGAACGCAGCGCCGGAAGGATCGTCTATGCGATCTTGAGATCGGGAAGAGTACGACTACATCACCCACGAGAATCCGCTCTCGTTAAACACTTTGGAATCTTCGAGGGTAAGTTATTCCATCGACTCGTTGCTACAATCTAGTAGATAGATCTTGGCTTGTTTGTTTGTATGCGATAGAAATTTTTTGTTTTCCATGCTACGAAACCCTACATCACCACTGTTACCTCGGCTTCCATTGCCTCTGTTCTCATTGATCTTTTCAGCTACCGCCGGATCATATGGTACAATCTGCTTGTTTCTTTTTCCTGAAGTTACTGCTCTATCTTTTTACGCATTGTTTCCGGGTGAAGATGCTGCTGCCACCGATAGGGCGGGTGCTGCTCCAGCCGAATGAACCATACGTGAGGCACCAGGTCTTGCCGGGTCTGCCTTAAGCATTTCTTCATTCTGCTGGTTTGCAATGCGCACCAGCTCATTCACTCTTTCTTGTTGTTTCTGTCGGGCTTCGCCGGTCAGTCCTTCCAACTCTAGTGCAGCGGCATTCGCCGCCCTTAGGTTCTTTGCCGGGGTGCTATACCTCGGCAAGCCTAGATCGACTGAATCTGCCTTATGAGTCTCATGCTCTTTATTGATATTATTCATGAGGTTTTTCCCTCTTAATCTTAATTCATCGAACCGCTCGGGGGCGACATCTAGCTTATTTTCCTTAGCATATTCTCGCAGGGTCCTGTTTAAGGATTCCCGCAATGCCGACACCTTTTTTGCCTCTACTAGTACCTTTTGCCTGGTCTCTTCTAACTCTGCCTGAGCATTAGCCGAATCAAGTATCGGCGCTATGGGCGTAGTCAGATTATCTATAGTTGCCTAGAGAATATTTTCTGGTCTTTCCAGAGGTGGCCATCTTACCCTTGGTGCCTTCGGGGTTGTCTCCTGCACCTTGGTTGGCTTGGCTGTTGAAGGATCTACCTCGGTGGGCTGTGGAGCTGCCTGCTTGGTGGTCACCTGTCCTCATGTCGTTGGCTCCTTGCTTGATCCGGCACCTCCTGCTGCTACCTGTACCCCTGCCGTGACCATTACCTCGACGCTGCTGGCGGGGCGTTCTCCACGCGGACCGTTCACGGCGCTGAGGGGGGCTCTCCCGCAACAATGACTCGGTGAGGGTAGACACAGGAGGTATCGACGCCGACGTAGATCTGGTGCATGCCCAAGTTGATGAAGACGTCGTTGCGCGGAGGAGCTTTTCTCCTGAAGTTGCCTGCGTTATCGCTGACATAGTCACAGAGATCAAATCTCTGAACTAATCCAGAGACAACGCGCTCGCCAGTGTGGATGAAGTTTCCCGTCCGGATCTTGACTCCAGCTAGCACCGCTGCTGGCCCCACGGTGGGCGCCAACTATCGTGGTGGTGGCACGAAAGATGCCATGGGTAGGCTAAAGTTTGGGGCCAATGGATGCTAGAGGGATCCGGGGAGGGAAGATGTAGTTGCTTCTACACATGAATGAGTAACATGCATATCTTTATTTCTCCTCTCTTGGGCTACAAGTGCTCCTTGAGCTGTTTGTAGGAAGAAGAGAAGAACTTTACGAGCCTAACGGTGTGGAATGAATCGATCCCCTTCTCAGGAACCCATGCCTCTCCTTATAAAGGGGTGCCTTGGCTCCTCTAGGGCTGACGTGGCAAGCATATTCGAAGAATATGCTTGTCCCAATATAGTAACTCGGCGGCCTCCTTTCCGTGTCCCCCTTCTAATGACGGCAAAGCTCTAGAGAACCCCACCTGCACGCCTCGGGCTCCAGGACTGTCACCTCCGTGACCTTCTTCTGCCCTTCTGCTGCTCTGCACCTTGTCCTTTGCGCTTGGCTCTCTTTAGATTCTTCCTAGCCCGTGGCTAGGGTTTGACTATAGGCACCTCCTTCTCCTGCAAGCTTCATGTCATTCGGCCCTGTCTCGCTTAACTCGGCTTGGCCTTCACCTGCATTTAGGTTATTCGGACTTACCCGGCCGACTTAACTCGTATGTAGGCCGGGTAATGTACAGCTCCTCCCATAGATGTCATGGTCGTGCTTATCTCAGCCGATCTTTATATGACTCGACCGATCTAGACAGTAACTTGGCATAAGACAGGAGAAACTCCTTTTATCTTCCCCTGTCTTGACCCTATCCGGGGTCACCTCCCCAACATTATTGTCACTTCCCTTGGAAACTAGAGGCATGAACCCACTATCGAGCATAAATACCCCCTCTTGGAGTTACTAGCAACTACTTGGCCAAGATAGCTACTAACAACGGAGAGCATGCAAGATCACAAACAATACAGACATGATAGAATCATAAAGACAAAACCATTAATCAAACCAACATAATAATCTAAATATCCATCGGATCCCCGCAAACACAACATGCATGATTACAAATAGATTAGATCTTGATCATGAACGGAGCTCACAAGATCAATACATGAAAGCACAAAGGAGGAGATACAACCATCTAGCTACTACAAGGACCCATAGTCCAAGGTGGAACTATTCACGCATCATACCGGAGAGAAGGCCTCCGGGATGATCTCCACTCCGGCAGGATGCCGAGAAGAACTTCAGATCCCCCCGATCTAGGGACGACGGTGGCAGCGGCTACAGAAGGTTTCGTGGAGATTTGATCGGGTACTTAGGGTTTCTACATCGGGGGTTTCTTATAGGCGAAGGGGAGGCCGAAGAGGCGGCCAGAGGGGCAACACCCCTCCCAGGCGTGGGGCAGGGCCTACCCGCGCCTAGGGGGTCTGGCTGCCCTGGACCGCTTCTCTGTTTCCCCTCTAGACTTCTTGTTCCCCACGGAAAGTAATTGACTTTGACGTTTGTCCCGTCCAATTCCAAGAATATTTATTTACTAACTTTTCTGAAACCAAAAACAACAGAAAACAGGCAACTGGCACTGGGGCAACTTGTTAATAGGTTAGTACCAGAAAACATGTAAAAAGTACCTCAAAGTATAGACAAAGCAAAGCAAAGTAGATACTAAACAAGCATGAAGCATCAAAAATTATAGATACGTTTCTGACATATCAACGACGTACATTGTGTGGAGAAAGATTTACATCGTTGCACATGTTCCTAGTGAGGGAACACACACGAGAGGTAGAGAGGGAGGGAGAGAGAGAAGGCAAATGGCCAATTGTGGGATGAGATTGGAGGGCACCCCTCCCCCCTTTATATAGGGAAAAACAGGGCACCCCACCTCTCCAAGTCCCGGGATGGGACTAAACAAAGGGAGAGGTGGGAAAATGCCTTGTCGTCGGCGTGGGATGGGCCCAACCCATGCGCCAAGGCCCACCTAGGTGGACGACGGGGTGGAATCCCCCACCATGGTGCCTTGGACCACCTAGGCTTGGCTGCCTCCCCACTTGGGCACTCTCCCCTCTAGGGAGGGCCCATGTAGGTGTTTGCTCTTTTTTATTTTTATTAAATAATTATTTAATAATTAATTATATTAGTTAAATAATAAATACAACTTATTTAATTCCCTATAGTCAAAACTCCTTTTGAATATCCTCCGAACACTTCGGTATCTCTTCAGAACATTTACGGTTCTCTCTTTCCTATTTCTCTTATGGTCATAGATCAACCCGCAGCGTCCCTACCCTTAAGCGTGACACCCTTACTGTTCGGGAATGATCGGACATGATCGTGATAGCTCTGAGATCAATGGCTAACAACGGTATCCGGAAACACATGATGGTCCCTTCACATTTCACAAATTTGATTGATCGCTTGAACCTTCTTAGACGTCAAGGCTCAATCCCTTTGCGCTATAATACTTGGTTTGTCCAAGAACTGATCTCTGGTATCGATATACCTAGTTTGATCTTGTTATCGACAAACATATTTACTCGTTCTCGTGATATTACATCTTTGTGACCTAGTCACATGCTTGCAAGCTCACCGAGTGGGCCCAGGGTATCTATTCGTCATTCGGATAGGCAAATCCTACTCTTGACACACCAGCCTCAACCTATTCCCTTGGAGTACCCAATACACACTTTTATGGCCACCCAGTTACATACATGATGGTTGATATGATCAAAGCATCCGCATGAGATAGTGATTAATATGGTCTCGCGGTCAAAGTAATCACTACGCCTTGCTAGATATTGCAACATTTGAACTTTATGACTGAATCATATTGCAATTGTATGGTCGGGTATGTCCATCACTTTATTCATTAGTAAAATGACCTCGTTATCAGTTGACGTTTGTGTCAGTCCATGATCGCGAAACCTCGATCATCAGCTTCCCAACAAACTAGTACTAGAGGATACTAGGGACCTGGTTGTTTATATACCACACCTGTATTAATGTTTCTGCTTAATACAGTTATAGCATGATACAAAACTATTATAAACATTAGAGATATATAACAATAAACAACTTTATTATTGGCCTTTAGGGCATATCTCCTTCATATCACATCATTCTCCTAATGACGTGACTTTTTTATTAACAATATTCAATATTCATGATCAGGAAATCTTGATCATTAGTTAATCAACGAGCTAGTTAAACGAGAGACATCACTAGGAACTCTTATTTGTTTATTAGACACATATATATCAAAAATTTCGGCTAATACAATTCTAGCATGAGAAATAAACATTATCATAAATAACTACTTTATTATGGCCTCTCGGGCATATTCCTTTTAGTAGGGTCCACACAGGCGAAGGAGTGCCCCCCGCCGTAGGGGAGCCGCAGTAGTCGAGGGCGCCGCTCCAGTTCCCTCCGCGTTGACCCCTGCTTTCAGCGTCTCTCTCTCTCTCTCTCTTCACGCTCGCGTGGGAGCGCATGGCTCGACCCTGCCACCACTTCTCGCGCTTGGCACACGCCTGGCCCTCTCCTCTCTCCTGCCATGCTCGTCGGCAACCACCTTGCATCTTGCCGCTTTAGTCCTCCTATACACAATGTCGTGTTGGCAAGCGCCTCATGGTGCCACCACACACCCATGTAGGGAGGGATGCATGGAGCGTAGGGAGTGGCGGTAGGAGCGTGATGAGGGATGGAGGCGGTGGATCTACCGAGAGAGGAGGATGAAGAAGAGGGGTAAGAAGATGGCATTGTAACAGATGGGCCCCACGCCCACATCAGATTGTCCTCCACTTGTGCTACCAACTCAACTCTTACAATTGGGCCATACCGGGTAGATTTGTAATCAAAACAGTGTCAAACGAATATTAGTGCTACTTATAACGGACTGCCCCATGCTTAGTAGATTTTTGAAAAAAATACCAGAATACCCATAACCTTTTCTCCAGTTGTGATAGTTCAGTTGTGATAGTTCAGTGTACCATTACCCTCGAGGAGCTCATAAGGAAAAAAATCTCGCTGGTGCCAGACACCTGGCGGGCCTACCGAGCAGACCACGTTATCCATGACTCCGCCGAGGTTAAGCCCGAGCAAATCCTGTCCCTTAAATCCAGCCGGAGGCCGGAGCACGCATATGCATGAGCGCTCACACTGAGCGGAGAGAGGAAAATAAATAAACAGTGAAAAAAAAAGGAAAATCAACAACGCGAAGCCTTCAAAAAGCCAAAGCCTCCTCCTCTCCCTTCCAGACAGCCACAGCGGTGTGTGTGCGTCTGTGCGCCTGCGGGACACCAAACACCAACCTCCCCACACACAGCCTCACCCCCTCTCCCCGCCGCCGCCTCCTCTTCGCCGCCGCCGCACGGTCTCCGTCCCCGAGGTGAGCGCCGAGCCCCGCCCTTTCCTTCCCTCCCCGCCCTCGTATTCTCCCGCTCCGATCGCTCGAGTGCTCCGTGCGCCGTCAGACTGCCTCCCGTGTCGGTGGCGGCGGCGGCTGCGGGCGCGGGCGATCGCCGCCGGGTAGAACGATCTTACACTCCTTCGCCTCCGATCGCGAGGCGGTCGTTCCCTCGCCCGCCGATCTCCCCGTTTCCTGGCGGAAATTTGGATTGCCGCGCGTGTTCCTGGGGTGGCTGCTGGTTTGGGCTACCTTTTTCCGGGGACGATCGGGTGCGTTCCCGGCGATGCAGCGACGTATATCTGCGCGTTAGACCCGAGTGTCGATCGGTTTTGGGGAGAGAAATTTGTGTCGAGGAGATCGGGATAGGATTTGGGGACGAGGAGGAACATCTGTTGCCAAATCTCATGTCATAGTTCCCGGTGTTAGATTTGTGGCCGGAGAAGAAACAAGGGCCGTCTCCTTGTCCTTGTGGAAGTGTGGTGGATGGCTATCGACCTAGTAGAAATGAGAACTACTTTCCCGCGGGCTTGATAACCGAATATTCTTTATCCTAGATGTGGAATTTCATGTTTCCTGTAATATCTATATGTTTGATTACTTGCTGGTAGAATGTAGTTTGTATGTACTAACACTCGATGTTGTTGGTTTTGAGCGCAGATTAGTTATGTGGTAGGAAGTGCATGGGGAGAAAGGATGCCAGAGTTGCGTAGCGGAGTCCGACAATCTCGGTTGAGGGCGAAGAAGGTTGAGGACCTTGACGTAGAGGACCCAGCTGCAAACTTGGTAGCGACAGCACCCACGGTGGCAGGAAGGCGTGGTAGAGGAAGGGGTGGGAGAGGTGGAGGGCGAGGATCTGGGAGGGGAAGGGCAGGAGGAAGAGGGCGAGGTGTTCCGGTGATTGACTTGGATCCAGACCAGCCTTTTGAGGTTCTTCCTGGAGCTGCTGTTGGTGGAGGTGTTGTGGGTGCTCAACAGCGCATTGACGAATTTGCTGACAAAGTTGTCAAGATGGATGGCGGGAGTCCTGAAAAGGTCGGTGGAGGTGAAGATGACGCATCTCCAGTGCCAGAGAAGGTACTATTTTGGATGGACTATGCCTCTTACTAATTCCTGTGTTCTGATTTGCTTTTCCCCTCGTAGAATATAACGACAAATCTTAAATATGTAGAATAACTAGCTAAATGTACTTGCTTGGCCATGCATAATATATATAACCGCTCACTTCACACTTTACGTGTGCTGTCATGCGCATTAAGTTATGTCTATGCTGTCGTCACGCCTCTGTGATCCGTTTCATATTTTGTTGTGTTCCATTTATTTAATTTATTAATTTTGTTAGAGCCCATTTGTAAGGTAGCAATGACTGTAAAACAAGATAATTGAAAAAAAATTCAACAATGTCTTTGTATTTACACCTATTAATGTGTTGCTTGTAATCATATTCCATGAGAATCACCGGATTGTATGCTCATATTAATACTTGTACTGCTTAGCTCTAGTTATATCTGTTTCTAAATTTGGAAGGACAGCTTGCTGATCCACGTGGGCAAGTGAAAAGAACATATATGTGGAAATTTTCTCTTCTTAATACTATGGACTGGAAATGGTGGATGTCATTTTCATGTGAAGAAAATGGTTCTATCCCGTCAAACCAGATAACTGAGTAATAGGAAATAATTGTAGTGTAATCGGATCCAACCCCAGACACGTGTCGTAATTAATTTATACAGTAGCAACTAAGTGATGTGTCAGGGCAGGTGTAGCGACCTGCAATTATGTTTTTATCTGGGATGACTTTCGTGGATTCCTGTACATAGTTTCTTTTAGATGATATTAAATTGAGATTCTTCGGATTTTTATTTTTGAAATAATAAGAACCCAAACATACCCGCGAGGACTTGGACCTCAGTGGCTGGGCTGCACATCCACCCCCCTAGCCAAGTGAGCTAGGATCACTTCTTGTCAAATCTCTCAACATTGGTATTACGTCATGCAAGCTGCTCTTTCTTTCTCCAACGTAGGTTCGCATGCATGTAATGAAGTAAAAGATTACTAGTTTAAGCACAGCATAATTTAATATAACAAATGTCTTATCTAGACGCAGACATGAATGTGCTGTGGTAAATCGTTAGTCTGTTGCCCACTAGACGAGTGTAACTAATGGAAGAAATTTAGGTGGACACGTGTAAATAATACAGATCCAGCAAGATATTTCATATCCAAATCACAGAAATTATCTCATGAGATCTGTTGAAGGCTAAGAGCCGAGGACCCTGTGTGCATGTGGAGGAGTGCTTGAGGTTTTCCATAGAGAGTCGGCGTTGTCTTCTCTTTTCCATAGAGAGCGGGTTTGTCTTCTGAGGGCCCCCCTCTTTTTGGAAGCTTAAGGTTTTCGTGGCTTAGTGTCCGAGGTCGAAGCCGTCTCAAAAAGGTCGTAAATATGAATAAGGTAGACAACCCATATCCATACTGGCCTGATGTGGAAGCTTTTCCTAAAAAAGGTAGTAAATATTAATAAGATAGACAACCCATATCCGTCATCTGCTTCTAGGGCACTAAAAGCTTGATCAATAGGATTCACCTTTTATGTGTCTAGCAATTAGATGTGGCATACACATTCAAACTGATCCTTGTTTATCTAAATCTCTGTCTATACCTTCAATTTTGGCAGGCAGGCATTTACATGCGGAAGGTGTTTAATTTCTAACAATTGAATCTTATCGGTGGATGCCTGGATGGTTAAAGCTAGCTTAAAATTTTCTTCCAACAGTACAAGTTGACAATTTCAAAGAACTTTAATATTCTTGGATTATGGGTTGAAATGCAAGTGATATGATGGAAACTAAGTTTAACTGTTCAAATGAAAATGAGAACTAGTCATCCAGTAAATATATATCTTTTTTAATCATTTGCAGATTCAAGTAGGCCATTCTCCACAATACAAGGTAGAGCGGAAATTGGGCAAGGGTGGTTTTGGACAGGTTTATGTCGGCAGAAGAATGTCTGGTGGAACAGAGCGCACTGGGCCTGATGCTTATGAGGTTTATCTTCACTGCTGTTTCTTATGTATTAAAAGTTGCTGTTTTAATATAACATGGTGTTAATATTGACGTCTTCTCTCCTTGCAGGTTGCTTTGAAATTGGAGCACCGGAATAGTAAGGGGTGCAATTATGGCCCTCCATATGAGTGGCAAGTTTATAGGTAATTACATTATCTGATGGTGTCTATATTCCTACAGAAGATCTTGGAAACCATAAGATTTCTACATATGTGTATCTCGAAACATTATTTTCCTCTGCATATTATACAGTTTCCTAGTTATATCTTGGATCCAAGTTTTTTTTGTCACCATTTAGTTATAACTTCTGTATATTACCCAAAGGCACCGAAGAGTGAATGCTTACGTAATAACTTTCTTTGTTAGTTATTTTAATTGATTTGGGAGTATCCTAATCTAGAAATAAAGAAGGCTTCCTTATTGTCGCTGTTCATCACTTACAAGAACCAATTGTCATACTCGTATCACCAAACTACTCCCCCTCTTCTGATGTTTTTGTTTTGCATTTGTTTAAGCTCTCTGAACGGGTGTTATGGTATACCGTCGGTTCACTACAAAGGCCGCCAGGGAGACTATTATGTGATGGTTAGTTATATAAACATTTTATAAAATCGTTTTGACGTTCTTTCGCAACAATTAGCTCAATTACACCGCTGTTTCAGGTAATGGATATACTAGGGCCTAGCCTTTGGGATGTTTGGAATTCTGTTGGGCAAGCGTAAGATGGATACACCTATTTGCTTTCTGTTTCAGCCGTATCTGTTTTCAAATTAGAACAACTGAGTGATAATGGATGTTTGGAGCAGGATGACTCCAAGTATGGTTGCTTGCATCGCTGTAGAGGCAATCTCTATTCTTGAGAAACTTCATGCAAAGGGGTAACCAATGTCTTGCTAATTTTTCCTTTGATATGTCGCACTAAATTTTCCTTTGTAATATAGCTTCCCGATTTATATGTTTATTCTTGAAATATTTTTCCAGGTTTGTTCATGGAGACGTTAAACCAGAGAATTTTCTACTTGGCCAACCTGGATCACCCGATGAGAAGAAGCTTTATTTGATTGATCTTGGTTTAGGTAAATGGAAAATTCATTGTGATAAATAATTCATTATTCCTCTGCCAAGAAATCAGTAGATCATTCCAATTTGTCACACGAATTAGGAACTCTGCATGGCATTCTCTGCATTTTTAACTGTATTATATACCTAACACCAATATAAACAAGTGCTTGCTCCTACCATTTACACTCAGCATCAAGATGGAAGGAAACATCATCTGGACAACATGTTGACTACGATCAGAGGCCTGATATTTTTAGGTTTGTTTTTATCTAAGGAACAAGTTTTTTCACCTCCTTCAAGTTTTGAGATTGACCGGTTACCTTCTTTTGGACAGGGGCACAATAAGATATGCTAGTGTGCATGCCCATTTGGGTCGTACTGGTAGCAGAAGGGATGATCTGGAATCACTAGCATATACATTGATATTTCTACTCAGAGGAAGGTTACCCTGGCAAGGCTATCAGGTTTCCTCCTTTTCTCTGGATAGAAACTCATAAACCATTACTATAGTTTCTGGTTGTGCTCAAGAGTTTGAATCATACATTGTGGACTATCTATCATGCCCACTTGCATGTTGAGTGAAGTGAAACTAATTTATTATTTTTACCTAATTGAGATTGCAGATGGCATTCTCTTTATTTTTATCATTTGCCAACACATTCACTGATTATGATAGTCTCACGTAACATATACATCTGTGCTTGATTTTTGCCAAATGATGTGCAGGGCGAGAACAAGAGCTTTCTTGTTTGCAAGAAGAAAATGGCTACCTCTCCAGATCTGATGTGTGTTTTCTGCCCGCCTCCTTTCAAACTTTTCCTGGAGACCGTAACAAACATGAAATTCGATGAAGAACCAAACTACCCAAAGCTGATTTCCCTCTTTGATGAATTGATTGAGCCACAGCATTTGAGGCCTATTAGAATTGACGGTGCTCTAAAGGTTATTTTTATAGAACTGATTCCACCTTTTGTCCTACAATCTTAGTTAGCGCATTACCCCATTGTTCTTGTTTAATTTGACCTTTTCTGATTTTCATATTTAGGCTGGACAAAAAAGAGCAAGAGGAAATCATGATGAAGATGAACAACCGAAGAAAAAAGTTCGACTCGGAAGCCCAGCAAATCAGTGGATTTCAGTATATAATGCTAGGAGGCCCATGAAACAAAGGTAACAAAATACATCATAGCTTTGTAGATTGCACATGTTAATGAGTCTCCGGCTCCAGTCGCCACAATCTGCTCTACTTTATAAGGATTTTGTGTGTTATGGATGAACCTAAAATTTGTCTGTAAATAGTTGAACTATAAAGTAGGCACCTGATGTTAAAAAAAAGTAGGCACGTGATGCACATGATTCAATTTTTTTGAGTTATTTCAGTGCTCCATGTCAAGGTTTATTAAATGCACAGTTTCACAATTGCACTACCAAGAATTTCTTCTGGAAATTGCCAATGTTTCTGATTTACCAGAAAGTCATGTGCACCACATCAGTGATTTGCCATTTTGAACAAAAACTCGCAGTCAATCATATTATATTGTTCTCAGCTAGTTGTCTAGTCACCAGCCATGATATTCAAATTGCCCTTCTAGTAACTTCTTGTCTCCCTCCCCCCTCTCAGATACCATTACAATGTAGCAGAAGCCCGACTTCATCAACACATAGATAAAGGCAATGAAGATGGATTGTTTATTAGTTCGGTAGCATCTTCAGCAAATCTTTGGGCCCTTATTATGGATGCTGGAACTGGGTTCACATCACAAGTCTATGAACTTTCACCAATATTCCTGCATAAGGTATACTATCGACTCTTGAACATGCTGCTTTTTTCTTTTTGGGCTCCTAAGTTGCTTATTTATTTTACTCTAGGACTGGATTATGGAGCAGTGGGAAAATAATTACTATATCAGTGCCATAGCAGGAGCAACAAACGGAAGTTCCTTGGTGGTTATGTCAAAAGGTTTGTTGAATTTGTTCTGTTGTCGAACGGTTATCATTACTTGTCAAATAAAAAAACAGAAATGGCTATTTGTTATACTACCTCTGATCCATAAGAAGTGTCGCTGATTTAGTGCAAAGTTGTACTAAATCAATGACACTTATTATGCACCGGAGGGAGTACTATATATCTAGAAAGGTACAGCATTTGTCCTGCTTCTGCTTCCCATAACTTTGCTATTGTTTGTGCATATAGTGGATGCCCTGTTCCCAGTATTTCTTTTTGTCGTTATTTATGACATGAATGAGGTTAATCTGGATTGGTTGTTTACTTTTTCCAGGAACTCCTTACACTCAACAGTCTTACAAAGTTAGTGAATCGTTCCCATTCAAGTGGATCAACAAGAAATGGAAAGAAGGATTTCATGTTACATCAATGACCACTGCAGGGAGCCGCTGGGGTGTAGTTATGTCAAGGAACTCTGGATATTCTGAACAGGTATTGTGGCAATTCATGAGTCAGATCAGATGTGAACTATACAATTGCCATGTGAAAGAGCATGCAGAACCAAGTTCTGTTATATGAAATCAAATTATTGCTGATTCATTCCTCTGTTATGTAACACAGGTAGTAGAACTGGATTTTCTATATCCCAGTGAAGGTATCCACCGGCGATGGGAGAATGGATATAGAATAACTTCTACAGCAGCCACTGGTGATCAAGCTGCTTTTATATTGAGCATTCCCAAAAGAAAATTGTTGGACGAGACACAGGAAACTCTTAGAACATCAGCTTTCCCAAGCAACCATGTGAAGGTAGGACCATAGCATTTGTTCTTTAGTTCATATTCATAACTAATAAATTTGAGGAGGGAGTATGTTAAGTTTTTGGACTATATTAGCTGTTGCCTGGTTCTGTATGAAACTGCATTTAGAATTGCATGTTTGCATGCATGCATGATAGTATTTGAACCATAAGTAGGGCTGTCAATCCCACGGTTCTGATATTCTGTTAGTTCCCTGTTTTATCTTCGTATAATCCACTCCAACCAGATTTATTACTGTGTGCTGCTGCCCTCTGTTCCTACAGAGCTATTTTCCTTGCTCAAACAGTAACTCAATCACAGCTCTAATGTTGACATATGGTTGTCCTTTTGTAGGAGAAATGGGCCAAGAATCTTTACATTGCCTCTATATGCTTTGGCCGGACGGTGTCATGAGACTTACTTGCACACCAAGCTCGGAGCTGAGCATATTCAAACGATTTGGAAGTCGAGAAACCCAGCAATTTTTAGTTGCTGCTGTGATGCTCTGTATGTTTAGGTAAATTGCGTAGATGAATCTTACATCATGGCCAGAGTAGGGGGGGCGCTCCAGAAGAACTTGATGAAGGGATGACGGACAGCTAATAAGCAGATGGACCTGTGATTCGGCTGGTGGTGGTGCTGACGCCGATGGCATAAAGTATTTTGCATCAACATGCTTCTGCTTCGCTCCAGCTGCTGTGCAGAGTATGGTGGCCTTAGCCTGTATAGAGGCATTTAACCTGTGAAAGCCCCTTGTGTATATAGCTAGTTCTATTATGTCCTGCATTTTGTAAGTGGAAACAAGTTCCATATTCCCAGATAGACCGGAAGTGTCTAAATTATTATGTGAGGATTCCATTAAGCTCATTGCATTGATGGCATAATGTTGAGTTGCTGATCATTTCCTATCTTGTTTTTGCTTTTGCACACGGAAGGCTTACAAAATACAAAGCTCTAAGGAGTGGCATATATCCAGTAATAAGTGAACTGGAAGAATTTAGAGAACTACGAGTAGTGGCACAATTGTAAAGAGGGGGAAAGGAGAATGTCTAGACCGAAACCATACGTGATAGGTTCATGTGATGATTTGAAAAACAGTTTAAATCGGTCTTCTTTTTGACCAATTAAATTATATAAAGTCTTATGACTGCTCTCAAAGCAAAAACAAAGGAAAAGAAAAACAAATCCAAAGAGAAGGAAGCTGACCACATATGCAACATCCAAACTTCGCGACAATGTATTCTTTAGGAAGGGCCAACCGTGGCATGCCACACTGTCTTATCCTTCTGTTTGACACCTCATTTTCTTTTACCATTTGGTTTCGCTGGCCCAATAGTAGGGTGGCAAGTGGGACGGGTTGCGGCACTGCTTTTTCACTAATCCTTCTCTAAATTTTGCTGGTTTGCGCGACCTTTTGCGGGTCGCTATGTGGTTGCTGGTTGCCGTCCTACCCAATGGCGAGCCTCGATGAAAGCTCGTACCTTTGTACTCCCTCTGTTTTTCTTTTTTGAGACCATACTTCCTACATTAAGTTCTAGCTTTGTTTCAAATTTGACCGAGTCTATACATAAAATTAATATCTATAACACTAAATTAGTTTGATTATATTCCTCATAGTAAACTGTATTTTTGTACTATATGCATTTGATGCCATATTTTTTATGTCCGCACATTTTTCTATAGACTTTCTCAAATGTAACAAAGTTTGACTTACGGAAAGCTAGAAATTGAATTAATTTGCAATGATCTCACATGGTAGTCGATTGCACCTCTTGATTTCTTCTTAAATATCTGATCAAATAGTGTCGTCCGAAATTAAGTTGGTTGAAACTTGGTGTCAAAGATTTGGAGCCATATGTTCAGGTAGACGGAGACTATTGTCTGAGTAGAAGAGAGCCCTAAAAGCACACCATCTTACTCCATGAAATGCTAGTCTCACCAGCCTTCCTCAGATGCGTAAGGTCCCACCACGTTTGATGGGGAGGCAGCATCACAATTGTTACAAAAGGCACTCCTAATGTCCATACCATGAATGGAACAAGAAACATATAAAAAATGAATGACACAAGAAAGAAGAACCTAACAAACATGCCCAAACCTAGCCTAAACTTCAATGACAAGTCAATCTCTGAATTTGAAAGAGAGGTGGTAGTGGCAGTACAACCTTTTAACTCCTATTTTTGCTCATTGGTCATAAGCAATGGCAGTATAGAGGCATTTAACTTGTGAAAGCCCCTTGTGTATATAACTAGTTCTATTATGTCTTCATTTTGTAAGTGGAAACAAGTTCCATATTCCGAGATAGACCGGAAGTGTCTAAATTATTATGTGAGGATTCCATTAAGCTCGTTGCATTGATGGCATAATGTTGAGTTTCAGATCATTCCCTATCTTGTTTTTTGCTTTTGCACAAGAAAGGCTTAAAAATACAAAGCTCCAAGGAGTGGAGGTGGTGTTTTGACTCCCAGGTGCAAATGAACCTATTACAAAAAATACATAAAAAAGTAAAATTTAAATTTTCAAAAGAATCTGAATTTTTTTTTGCATATACATCTGGACATTTTGCTAGTACACAAGTTTTTTAGAAAAAATGAACATTTTATGTGGATTGTGTAAAAAAGTCAAAAGACGTGTTTGTGAATAGACATGTTGAAGCACTGGAATTTGTCTTTTTACATGGAACATCTAAAATGTTTCTTTCACCCACAAACTTGTGTACGAACATTTAGTGCCCGGATGTACATGTATTTTTTTAAAAAAAATCTTTGACATTTTAAAATATGTTTTCACATAATGGGATCATTTGCATCCGTGAGCCGAATTGAATTTACGCCAAGAAGTGGCATATCCAATAATAAATGAACTGGAAGAATTTTGAGAACTACGAGTAGTGGCCCAATTGTGAAGAGGGGGAAAGGAGAATGCTTGGACCGAAACCATACTGGTGATTAGAAAAAAAATTAAATTATAGTCTTTCTTTCTTGATCAATTAGTTTTTCTTTTTAACGGTCACCGAGAGAGAAAAGTCCCCACCTAAATTTTCATTTCTCATATATCAGCAGACCTTGTTCGAGTGAGGTCGTAAAGTTTTACAAGGGGGAAGGGGGTTCGAGTGAGGTCGTAAAGTTTTATAAGGTGGAAGGGGGTACAACGACAGCAAGAGGGAGCACAGGGCTAGCCCCCGAGACACAGCAACCAAGAGGCAGGATCGTCAGATCGCAGCACTGGCAATCTGACTCTCTAGAGACGCGCATCCTCTCGACGGTTCTTGAGAAGGAGCGGCAGGCATGGGCGCTGATCCCTGAACGCCACCTCATTGTGATGCTTCCAGAGATTCCAACAGTAGAGCAGAACAAATGTAGACACCATCACCGGAGGCACGGGGCCAGGGCGGGGTACGAGTGAAGTGTTGTATATGAGGCCCATGTGGCCCAGGCCCATATAAGCCATGTATATAAGGCTGGTCTCTGTGACAAAAAAAGCAGTAGAGAGAGTGAGAGAGCACGAGCTGCTCCCAGCCACAGCCTCCAGGGGTAACCTAGCTACAGGTAAACCCCTTGCTCCATAATAATCCACATGGTATCAGAGCCAGGTTCCATGGCAGCGGTGGTGGAGGTGCTGGCCTAGCTACCGGTGGCAGGGCGACAGAGAAGAGGTGACAGCGTTAGGAGGTTGCGCGTCAGGGGAGAAGAAGCTCGGGTTGGTCTGCTATTGCTGCTTGTCGGGGAGAGGAGAAGCTGGTGAAGCTCGAGCTAAGTTGGGAAGAAGAAAGGAGGTGGAGAGGAAGCTATTGTGTGTCTGCTGATTGTAGATAGCGTTTCGCTGCAGTTGCTTGAGGAGGAGAGAGGAGAAAGAGTAAGGAGGTTGTCATGGAAACTGAACTTGCATCTACTCTGGAGAAATTGGCGCAACTCTTGACCACGAAAACCGATGATGGGTCATCTTCAGCAAATGGCGCACTTGTAGTGTCCCAATCAGACTAGGTTCTAAAGCTTGAGCTCATGCCCAATTATGTTAAGTTGAATGGCGTGAACAATTATCTGAGATGGTCCAGGAGGCCCCTGTTGATCTTGAAGACAAAGGGTCTGGCGGAATATGTTCTTAGGATAGTTGTAGAACCAGATGCCAAGGAGATCTCATAATGGAAGAAGTGGAGTGTTACCGACTCCCTCACATTGGCCTGGATGTTGAACTCCCTCACACCAGCGATCGTAGTGTCCGTTGAAGCATTGCCAAGTGCTTCTGCGGTGTGGAGCTTACTGTCCAAAAGGTATTCAGGCAAGGGAAACCTGATGCTCATGCCTCAAATTGAAGACAAGATATACGTTGTTCGTCAAGGTGACAGAAGCGCGACGGTATATGTGAATGAGTTGCTACGCCTTTGGGCTGAGCTGGATGAGTGTGATCCCCTTGAGCTACCACATGCTGAATCCATTGAGCTTGCCACCAATTGGATTGAGCACATGTGTGTGATGTAGTTTCTAAAAGGTCTTAGTACATATTTTGAGAGTAGACATGCTAACCTGCTACATCATCCAAAGCTTGCATCTCTAGATGAAGCAATTGCTGTGATGTCCCAAGAAGAGGTTCGCCTGCAACTTAAAAGGGGAAATGGAAATGAATCTGCCTACAGAGTGTCCTAGTAGCAAGATTCTAGGGACTGTTTTAATTGTGGCCAACAAGGTCATCTTAGCCGTTTTTTGCATATCACCCATAAGAGGCAGAGGAAGAGGGTATGGTGCTGGCAGCAGCAATAGAGGTGGTCGGAATGGCAGTGGTGGTTCTTGGCGGGGAGGTGGTGGTTCCTGGCATGCTCCCAAAGCTAATATAGCTGATGTAGTTTAAGGGAACCAGCCAGCAGGAGGGCAGAAAACTTCCACTAGCTATGCCAACTTTGTCGACACAGATGAAGGTAATACTGAACATGCATCAATAGAAGCCCATAAAATTAATTATGAATGGATGCTAGACTCTGGATAATCTCAACATGTTGTTGGAGACTTTAGTGAGTTCACATCATATACTTTGTACTCTTTTACCCATCCAAAAACCATTCAGATAGCAGATGGCATAGCCCAGCCCATCGCAAGTGTTGGGACAGTCAGCTAGACACCAAATATTAAACTATCCTTAGTGTTGCATGTGCCATATTTTCCCATCAACTTACTATACTTGAGTGCTTTGGTTGATAAAATTGATTGTAGAATCATTGTTGACCGGTTTGTGTTCATGATCCAGGATAGGTCGACGGGCGGGAGTCTTGGGACTTTAATAAGACATAGGGGGGCTATGGTACATGGACCGCAACATGACAGTCTAGGAGGGAATTCACATGCTAGCTACAATTGCTGAGGATAAGGAGACTAGAGCCCTAATCCATCACTGTAGGATGGGACATGTGTCTTTTGACAAAATGTATCAAGAATTTCATGATGTAATGAGTGGTGTGGACAGGAGCAATATGTGTTGTGATGTGTGTGAGTTTTCTAAACATACCATAGGCTCATATGTGGCCTCGAGGATCATGAGTATATATCCCTTTGTTTTAATTCATTCTGATGTATGGACATGTCTAGTGGTATCTATCAATGGTATGAAGTAAATCATTACATTCATTGACTGCCATTCTCGAAAGACTTGGGTCTATCTTAAAGATGAAGTGTTTTGGTGTTTCAAAATATTTTATGCACTCATTGAAACTCAATTTAATGTGAAAATTCAAGAACTCAGATCAAACATCTTGTCCGGACACACCTCCTCAAAATGGGGTGGCAGAGAGGAAAAATCGCCACCTACTGGAGGTGTCTTGGGCATTGATGTTCACCATGAACGTGCCCAAGTTCATGTGGAATGAAGCTATCATGATGGCCACCTTCTTGATCAATCACACGCCATGTCAGGTGCCAGGTATGAAATCACCGTGTGAGTTGTTTTTCACAAAAACATAAATTTCCAGTCCCTCTCAAGGTGTTTCGGTTGTGTTTGTTTTGTTCGCGATCATCAGCCATCGATCCATAAACTAGATCCTCGAGAAGTCAAGTGTATCTTTATTAGGTATTCTTCTAGAAAAAGAGGGTACAAATGCTGGAGTTTGTCTAAGAGGAGGAAATTTGTGAGCATGGATGTTACATTTCATGAATTAGAACCATTTTATGGTGAGAAAACTGATCTCGGTGCCATGTTTGAGGTACTTGACCAATCCCCGACTGATGAAATTGGTCAAGAGGGGGATAAGACACTGCTTCAGAACTCCTGTGGCTCTCACATTGATGTGCAGGTTGGTGCACCTAGTGCACCCACTCAAATTGGTACACCAGCTAAAATTGGTAGTGTCCCAAGATGGACAACAACTCAAGAAGAATAGTTAAAGGTGTATACACGGAAGCGATGCGTTGGTGTTGTACATAAGGGGGAGAAACTGGAACAACCACATACAAAACAATAGGGTAGTACTGATGTGATATCAGTTTCCTCAAATGGGGATCAGGCTGAATGTGAATCGGTGGCTATAGAAGGGTCAATTAATTTGCCAATTGCTTTGAT
This sequence comes from Avena sativa, assembly GCA_916181665.1. Taxonomy (NCBI): domain Eukaryota; kingdom Viridiplantae; phylum Streptophyta; class Magnoliopsida; order Poales; family Poaceae; genus Avena; species Avena sativa. The sequence continues at coordinate 382,517,781 of OV702282.1, forward strand.
AAAAGGCACTCGAGCAGCAAGAACAAAACCAATTGACCGTTATTCAATGCAAATGATATTGGAAAATATGTCTCCTGTGAATCAGTATCTCCATCTTGCACAGCTTTTGTTGGATCTCTTCAACCCGTGCTAATTCCTACTGACTGGAAGAAGGCAAAAGAGGACTCAAAATGGCGTTTGGCCATGGTGGAAGAGCTGGATGATCTATGTAAGAACAAGACGGTACTAACTCCTCTTCCAACTGAAAAGAACACAGTCAGCTGCAAGTGGGTATACACTGTGAAGCATAATGTAGAAGGAAAGATTGAAAGGTACAAAGCAAGGCTTGTGGCGAGGGGGTACAACTAGACCTACGACATTGACTATGATGAGACCTTTTACCCAATATCAAAGATGATCATAGTGAGGATTCTCATATCTTGTGCAGCAAATTTTGGGTGGTCTTTACATCAACTTGATGTGAAGAATGCTTTCTTGCATGGTGACTTACATGAGAAGGTCTACATGGAGATATCACTTGGGTTCTCCACTTCTGAGACCACTGGCAAAGTATGCAGGTTAAAGAAAGATCTTTATGGTCTAAAACAATCTCCGAAAGCATGGTTCGACAAGTTCAGACGTGATGTATGTAGTATGGGTATGGATAGTGTAATGGCGATCATACACTATTCTACATGCATAGGAAGGGGAAATCACTATACTTGCTGTTGTCGTCAGATTGTCAACAAGTACGCCATAGGGGGTTCTAAAGGCGTTAAGAAGATGGGGTGTGAGACATACGGTGTTCTGGGAGCGATGAGCACAAGTTTACCTAGGTTCAGATCCGACTGCGATGATCTGATCCTACTCCTGCTAGCAACCCAGTGATATATCGGCGAGAGCCGGATGTTACAGCGGATTACAAGAGAGGTTCACCTATGCGAGTAGGTTGTGGTGTTGTAAGATTGATTGCCCTAAACGATCCCATAGGTCCGGTTTTGCGGTGAACCAACATACCACTGCATGTGTAGTACACTATAGTCGTTGACATGACATCCACAGAACACCGTTCCGTAAATATCACATCCCTCGGAGTGGTACAACAGAAACATTGCGGGTCCATATTACAAACATACACATGTTGTTATTATTACAATACCGGAAGTGCAAGACTTACAAAAGATTCAACTTACAAACCAAAATATAAGTGTTTCAGCGGAAGTTTCAAATTTAAAACTTAAACTCCAAATTGAGCTCAGCAACTTATTGCTATATATTGTTCAGGATGCTCGACTCAAGTGGTTACTAGAACGATAGTAATTATTCGGAATCCTGGAACTCTCCTCCGTAGACGATGTCGTAGTCCTCCCCTTCTACGGATCCATACAAGTTGGGCTCTTCATAGAAGACTTCCTCTTGACTCTCGGATGCATACATTGGAGTATCTTTGGGATTCTCAGAGTTTAAGCAAGGATTCAAGTCAAAGGATGAGTAACATCGTTACTCAACAAATTCATTATATGCAAGGTAGGAAGTTTGATGCTCTATCTACCACCTCGGACTATCAGTCGTTAGTATTATGCAATTTTGTAAATCTTTCTTCAAAGGTTGATTTTATTATGAAAATCTATGACCACCAGCCTTCACAGGTTAACCAGAATTTTCATGGAGTTCCTTTCCTGCCGCGTTCATAGCTCCTTCCCGGAACAGGGAGTAACAAGTTACAATTCTTACACTCTGCAGAGGTGCGTTACTTTTCCCATGAGAGATCAACTCCTTGTTGCACAATCGGGCGTACTTTCCCGTCCACAATTCCATGATGTGGGGCCTAGTAGTTGGTCCAAGCCAATCACTACCCTCTTCGCGACCTCATATGTATGCATGATCCTTCAGGCTGGCTCACCTTCGTTAATCCCCCTTTCGGGTAGGCTAAAACCCTGATGAGTTCCCGAAGACTCTATGACCTAGTGATGACCGGATTAGTACCATTTACATGGACTATCTCCCTAAACACCATTCATAGATAATCTAGACACCAAAAGCGTGGGACGTAAGGGTGCCCACCCATATGTTGGATCCACACAAGGAATCACAACGTCACGTTAAGGTCATCTTGCCTCCATACAAGAGGAAAAGGATACAACTGACTTCTCCATCCCATTCCAAATCTCATGTAACGTGTAATATACGGCGCTAGAATCACTGATGTCATGGGTTATTAATTCCTAATTGTTCATCATTAATGCAAGTAGAACTCTAAGTTCTATTGCTCCATCACATCATCACTTAGGATGATATCTAAGATTTAGTATCTTGAGAAAATAATGTTTTCTTTTTCTATAGTATAGATGATAACACACAATTTGCAAATACTTTGATAAAGACTCTTCAAAGTACATGAGCAAGTGATGAACTTGCCTTGTGATTGCAAGGTAGTGAAGTCTGATGCTTGCACTGGACCTTGAGCTTCTATGTCTACAAAAACACCATTATTGCCCGGTAAGGTCAATATTTAAAGAAGCAAAATGATTATGCAAAGTAATGTAATGCATCATTTAACTTGATATGCTTTCTCCTCATTATTAATAAAATTCATTTTAATAATAAAAGATTTATAAATATTAATTTTTAATATTACAATAGAATATTGTATTCTTTATTTTATTTTTCTTTTATTTGACTTTTATTAATTTAATAATTCTTTTAAGAATTATCACTTAAATATCAAAAATTGTTATTAAATATTTGTTTAGTATTTTCTAAAATAATACAATATTAATATATAATGAAAGTGATCTTTATTTATTTTTATCATCTTTCAATAATTTTGTAAAATTCCATAAAGAATATATAAATTACAAAATTCTTAATAAAATTTATATGTCTAAAATTTTATATATTAATTAATTTGGATAGTTTGGATTATTGTGAATCCAAAAATATTTTATTTATAATTTTTGGACTTTTATTTTATTTTCTAGAATTTAATTAATTTCAGGGGCATTTTGGTCTTTTCCTATTTATTAAAACAGATTCTAAATGAATTGGGCTGGCCTTTTGGGTTTATTAGGCCCTTGTGGACCAGTAGGGAATGGTCAAAACAACCACCCGAAGGTTTTTCGTCCCACCTAGCCCACTCACTCGCTGTCTCCTCTCTCGAGCTCACCCCTCTCCTTCTCCTTCCCGACCCTGTGGTCAGTGGTGTCGCCGCCGGCGATTCCCGCCGTCGTGGACCGCCCTGGCTGCCACCGTGGTACATGAAGAGGTTGTTGACTCCACTCTTCCCTCCTGTCCAACTAGATTTGGACATGGAGCTCTCCTGTGACAGATCGATGTCGTCCCGAACCCTAGGGTTTGGGGTTGATGTGGATCCTGGCGCCGCCGCTGCTGTCGTGCGCCATGGTGATGCTCCTCGCCTCCAAACGTAGCTATGGTCGCTGCCGTGGCATTGTATGGGTCGCAGCGCCCCTCTGGGGGTGCTCCCCGTGTCGCCATGGTCGTCGGCCACCTCTGCTTCATCTTCTAGTCTCCAGCGAGGACCTATGGTGAGTGCTTCCTCTCCTCTTGAGCTCTTTGTGTTAGGCCCTCCCATGTTAAATGTTGGTAGTGGCCTCTCTGATGATTGTCTGGTCCTGATTAGGGTTCTTGGTTCTGTTTAGGGTTCATACCCTGCTTTTGATTAGATACTTATGAATGGGATCATGTGTTGATGGTCCCTAAGCATGCTAATTGATTGTTAGTTGTGGTTTGCTGCTTAAGATGAACTGTGGTGGTGCTAGTGGCTTATCAGATGATTCTATGGATTAATTTTGATGTGATCAGATGATCAAGTTGCTTTATAAGCAATACTTGGGAATCTTGTGGTTTACTGTTTCACCACTGTCATTACTTGGTTAATGACAGTGAGTGTTGTGTGATGAAATCACTGTATTAACACTTGTTGGCTTAAGATTTCAGATGTAGTTTGAGATCAAATGGTTTCAAACAGTGAAGATATACATAGGGCTTTTATTAATTATGATTCCTGTGATGAGAGGAAAATGATTTGTAGTTGATTGGTTGAATCTGTGAAGATTGCATGCTTAACCTGATTAGTGTAGAACTGTTCTTGTGACACCATCTTTGTATGTCTCACAAGATTAGATTCTATTTCTTGATTTGGTTTGGTGCAAGCTTAAGATGAGTTTGGCATTAAAGATAAATAGAAATGTTCCTTTCTTAAATCCCCAAGACCAATGATGTTGGTCTGAGGTTTAGGGATTAAGCTTTATCTGGTTGATTCATAGGGATGGTTCTGGTAGTGGTACCAGCTACTGTTTCTTGAATCAAAGCTTAAAAAATGATGGTAGGCTTGATCATTTGTATAGATCCAACAGATTAAATTATAAGGTGCTACTCTTATCTTAGAGATGTGCCTAGAAGTTAAATCTTAGCTATATTCATTCTTGAATTGAAATATAGCTTGATAGCTAAATCAATGATGTTGTTCTGAGATTTAGTTAGATCCTTGTACTTTGTTGTTTGCTTTTAAAGTTTTAAAACCTCAATGATGGATTCACCCCACTTGGGTGCTTTCTGAGAGTTTAAATAAGTTTCAGATCATGTATGTTTGTCTAATCTTAGACAGATAGATCATTTGATGGTCTATTTATTCACCATTGTCACTTGATGTTGTGGTTTCTAGTGGTTGATCTTGTGGTAACTTGATCTGGTGCTCCCCTGGTATTTCCAGCTCCTGGCTTGTCCTTGATCTAGCCCATCATCTCCTGATCCTGATGGCTTGACCTTGATCTTTCTATCAACCTGATCTTCCCCCTCCTGATGTCACCATCTTGGTGATGTGATCCTGGGCTTTGGTTGGTTTGATATAGCTTGACTTGGTTTAGCTACTATGCTTGGTGTGTAAGAGCAAAGGAATGATGTGGGGATTGGTTTCCCACGGCTGTGTTGATAGTTTTGTTTGGTTGTGTTGCTGCTGTGGTGTTGACAACACACACCATGGAGTTTGGTGTGTGTGCTGCTTGTGTGCCTGCTGCACAGATGTGGATATGTTCAGAATTTTGAAAGTTACTTTCATCTGGTTACTTCTACTTGGCTGGTGAAACTTGCCCCTCCTTGCTGTTATTTGACTTATGGCTTAAAATTATGAAAGATACATTCTTTCATATTGGTGAAACTTGCCCCTTTTTATAAGATTACTCAATGATGAACCTTGATCAGTGCACTTCACTGACAAGTCTGAGAGTAATATAGTTTTAACCTTAACTTTCTTTATTTTTGTTTGTGTTTGTTTTGCAGGTACCAGACTTGGGAATTCAAGATTTTAGTTTAGGTTTTCTTCTTTATTTGTAGAATAGTCATATGTAATATTCTTTATTCTTTTGTAATTTTAGTTCTACCCTTTTGTAATCTTTATTTTATTATTTTGTAATAAAGATTGTACTATTATCAATAAAGAAATATTATTATTTATTTATTTATTATTGCAAGAATTGTGGATGATTTTCATAAGTTACATTTTTTTGTAACTTATTTATTGAATGAAAATATAAAATGGAGATTCTTATTCTTAATTACGTTCTTTATATAAAGTTTGAGTTATTATTGGTTAACTCTTAATTGAATTAAATATTCAAACATTATTCAAAATTCTTTTGAATTATAATTCAAATACTCAAGTTTTAAATTCAAATTTTCATTTCCCAAAACACATAAATCCACAAAGATCATATCAAAGTCTATAGCAATCATCGTTCAAGACTAAACATATTCTCCAAGTATGAAAGAAACCTTGATCACTTTAGGTTTTTATTTGGCAAAAAATTTACCCACATTTTCTCAGATGAATGCATGCAACATTTCAAATTCCTAAATCTACCCTTCGTTAGTTCCTAAATGCCGGGATGTTATAGGCTTATGTACTCACCGGGGCCTAGGGTTATAAGAGAGACTTATCCGTCTATGTTACAGAGTTGGTAACTAGATACAGCTTGGACTACAAGCAATACTACATGCCTAAGTTGGTAACTCTTCTAGGTCTTGTCGTAGCCAGAAGTGACTCCTCTTTCTCTGACTGGGCCACCCGTCAAACAAAGCTCTAACCCGTTGGTGGGCCACCCTTGTCAGCGAGTCCTGTGGGTATACCCGGAAAGTATATCCCTAGCAGTAGCCCCCGGAAGCTCCAAGATCCAAAGTCAGATAAATCATCTAACTTGATGGTTTCTTCGTCTTGAGAATATTTAAGGGTTACCGAAAACTTCTTCCAGTAATGTAGGATTCTGAGTCTCATCTGAGTCAGATATGTCTTCTTGACTTCAGTCATTTTCCTGCTCATTTCAAAACATGAGCCGAATTTAAATAGTTTCGTGTTGTCTGACAACTTTTTCAGACTAGGCCTTGTCACTAACAAATGTCTTGTCAGCATGACCATTGGTGGGTCTGTTCTTTACAAAACATAACACCGTTTCAATGCCCGTGCGAGAATCGAGGGGCGGAGACATCACGAGGAAGCCTCCTCTCTATCTCCTATACGCGTGGCATAAATCGTGCGGATTAGCGCGAATTTTGGTGCAGAGGTTAATAGAAGTAGAGATTTTCTCCTTCTCCCAGATTCATTCCTCGCCGCTCTTCATTGCGTCCTCGTACTCCTCGAGCGCTCCGCATCCTTTCCCATCTGCCACCAAAAAACCCTTAGCGCCGCCAATCTTTGACCCTCCCCGGCGGAGGCACCATCCAGCTTCGGAGCGGTAGCGGCGACAGGCGCGGCGGCAGACGAGAGGAAGCTGCGGGGCCTTTGTGTTTCCAGTGCCATGGACAACGCCGAGCTCCAAGTCATGGAGGACAAGGGCTACATCGTTGCCGGCATGTGGCAGAGTGGTGCTGGAGATGCCATCCCCGCACCGCGTGACAGCGAACGAGTTCTCTTCGTCACGCACATCGACCGCAACCTTAGTATGGAGTTCTTCACCGAAGTTCTCCAATACTATGGTGTGCAACTTCATAACCTTCCCCCCAACTCCTTGCTTGAGCTTAGTGTTCATGCAACTCTTAGTGAGGAGTTTCTTGGCATTAGACCAAGTCTCACCCTTTTCCGGTACTACTATGGTACCCGGAAGAACTCAATCAGTGTTGGTGTTCCTTACACCACCGACACCCTTAGCCTAGTCCTTATGAGAAACCGAGTTTATCCTAGGATTAACGCTAGAGAATCGGTAAAAATATGTAACATCCCAGCATTTAGGACTAAACGAAGGGTAGATTTAGGATTTTGTGCATCTGCATGCATGCATCTAAAAATCCGGGTAAATTTTTCGCCAAATTAAAAGACTAGAGTGATCAGAATTCTCACTCCGATGAATTATGTTTAGTGTTATTAGAAGGGGAGTGAGATGAATTTTGACATGACCTTTATTGTTTTCTGGAGTTATGAGGGGAGAAATTTGACTTATAACTAATTATTCAGAATATTACAAATGCAAGTATTATAAATAAAAGTATAAAGATCCTTAAAATCCAACATTACAATGTTCCTTCAAAATAAAAGAATAAAGAAAATATTTTAATAAAATAATTAAATGAATAAAGAAAATGCAAAATGAATTACAATAATGGAACAAATAGAAGAGTTCCTTATTAAAAGAATAAATGTATATTACATTATCCTTTTATAATAAAGGAATAAAAAGAAATGATTACAACAAGGATATAACAAAATTATTTATAATAAAAGAATACATGAAGTATTACATTATTCTTTTACAAAGAATAAAGATAAAGTACAATACATTAAATAAAAAAGTAGAAGTCATACAGATTGATGGAAATCAAAGAAATACAAATATGAAGAAATCTTTTTTCAATAAAACAAAGATTTAATCAATACAAGAAAATTCAAAGTCATTACATAGATGAATAACTACAAATAAAGAAAAGGAAAAGCTTTAATAAAATATAGAAGTGTTAAATTGTGGTTACAATAAAAAAAGAAGAAGAAGATTACAATAGATAAAAACCTAAGTTAGAATTCCTATCTACTTGACCTCCTGTATTCTTTCTCGATACCTGTAAATAAATACTAAAAGACAAAAAGAGAGGGGTTAGTGTTAATTAGTTTGCTCTCAGTAGTGCAATGTGATGCATTGCTTGTCACATCATTGATCATATTAAAAATGGGGGAGAAAGTTTCACCAGTTCAGTAAAAGGTAAAAGCCAAACCGTAATCACCAGCAAAAGATCCAGTTTTTACTTGATTTGATCCATTTGAGTGAGGCAAACACACAGGCAGCTCACACACAGTTGCATGTGGATGTGCTGTCAACTTAGGGGGTGTTGTGAGAGAGAGATAAGTACACAGCCGTAGCAGAGTGAGTTCTATACTGAACTTCTGCACCATAGCAAGAACAACAAATACACCCAGCTTATATCACCCATACATGTAATCTCTACACCCCAAAGTTTGTAGATTCAGCACCAAAACCCCATAGTACATCATCACCACATCACCAGTGCCCTGGTTACTTGAGGAAGCCATCCAAGAGCACTAGGAGGAGGTCAGAAGCATAAGGAGTAGGCCAAAAGCACAAGAAGCCAGCCAATCAAACAAGAAGGAGCATATCAAGCAGCAACAAGGAACAAGTTCCACCAAGAACCACAAGTCACAGCATAGCTTCCACAACAACAAAAGGTTGCATCATTATCAACCATACATAATATTTATTCATACCAGTTCCAAGCATGATTAGGTGTAAAATAATCATATTCTCAGACTTATACTCAAATGGAGTATAAAATCATCATAGGAGCAAAACATAGTGCTATAGCCAGATATAATTATGTTATCACTTTTACCTTAGCCTTTGCATCCTTGGCAATTGCCCATGATTTAATTTTGCCAACCAAGCTTTATAGAAATCTATAGAAGGATCTATTTTGTTGTGCATCCTCTAGGGAGGTACCACAACAACATAGCCTAGCTACAGTAGCCACAAAATTTGTACACAGAGACTAGCCAAATCAGTTGCAAGGCAACAATTATATATGATCATGTACAACACAAGTAAAGCTTCAGCCTTTTGCATCATGAGCTAAATCTTTATTTTTTCAACATCAACTACATCATTGTAGTGATTACCAACAGCAAATCATGATACCTGGGCTACCACTGTGCACACTCCAAGATTGGAGGCACCACAGCAGCAGCCCAGGGCAGCAGAAGCCATAGAGGATAGTTTCCACATTAGCTAGTCATCAAGATTGTTCAAACAAGACATTTTTATCATTTCCCTAGTAATAAAGTCTAGGAATCAATTAGTTGCAAGTATCATCACTCAATTTATATTCCAACCTATCACTTAAAGAATACTTATCATGACCAACCACAATCTTGTCTTGTCAATACAGCTAACAACAAATCATGCACACAAGCTCTACCACTGTGCACCTTCCAAAATGGAGACACCATAATGGCAGTCTTATGCACAGAAGACATTAGGGAATATCATCACATTAACCAACCACTCAATAATTCCATCTAAAATAGATTTATCATTTTCCTTGTAAGAGAATCAAGGAATCAAATATATACACCATTTTACTATCAACAAGGACATAGAGTCAGATCCTTTTTCCCAAGTTCCAAACTAGAGAAAAGTCAGGTCAAATAATCTAACTAGGAACCAGTAGTTTAACTAAAACAAACCATGGGCATGGCACATGTCCAGGAGATCACCACACCACAACCAACATCACAGTTCAAGGAAAATACTGCAAGCTACTTATACATAGTACCCCAACCAGGAGCATAATATCTCAAGCTGAATATCCAATCCAAGGGGCTAATTCCACAGCAACACGAGCTCAAACAACACTCCAAGCCACCGAGCAGAGTCATCGGCTCGAAGGCCGATCACAATAAAACTCACCGGGGGTGCCAAGCACCTGGAGCGGAGGCGTGACAAAGCCTGGATGTCGTGGGAATGGTCACGGCAGATGCTGCAATCGGCAGCGAGTAGTAGAACGAGGGGCAAGGGAGGCCAGCCATCTGCGGTGCGAGATGAGGGCGGAGACACAAGGTTTTACCCAGGTTCGCCCCCCCGGAGGGTAAAGACCTACTCCTGCTAGATTGTATTATGGTGGAGGTACAATGGGCGAGCTCGGCGGCTAGGCGGCGAGTCGCTTGGGTGTATGATGGAACGTATCTCTACACGCCCTGTAGGGAGGTTTATATAGACTCACCTCCCCTAGGGTTTACATATCTCAACCGAATCAGTTAAGGCTTCGGTAATCGTTTAACCTAACTCGACTGGGCCTATCTACTCGCCTGGACCTTCAGCTTCCAGTCGCTTGGATCCACACCGGGCCTTGATCCAGTCGCCGTCTTGCAGGCCCACTCGTCAGTTCCTGGGCCAGTCGGAAACGTCCTGCTGGGTATACCCCGGTAGGCATATCCCCATCAGTAGTCCCCGAGGCTGCCGTTGATTGGGCGCAGGTGGTTGCTGGCAGTCGGAGTATACGGCTTCAAAGCAGACATCCAGTCGAATCGTCGGCGGGCTCCTGAATAAAGGAAAAAACTAGTCATTCTGATTGCAGCTTTGGCGAGTCGAGTCGGCGAAATACTTAGTCATTGTCGTAGTGATCGGGTCGGCGAGCCGAGTGGCTGAAGTTGGACCGTTAAACGTGGTCAAACTAGCCGTTGGGGTAATCCAACGATAACTTTTGGCGTAATCACCGCGTAGTAACGGCTCCCTGATTTGGCGGGTAACAACCGCTATATTAGGGGAATGGTAGGCGATCGGAGAACCACCTCCTCGTCATTTCCTCCGATTGCGCGCTCCTTCGCTCTCCTTCGCGTCACGATCCAGTCGAACCGAAATCCTCCGACCTCCCCAAACCTTCTCATGAATGGCCCCCTCCACCGAACCATGGGGCAGGTCCAAGTGTACGAGGGCGCTCCTGGCTTCCTTCGAGTAAGCAGGGATCCTACACGCCGGTAGGTAGCGCATCCCCGCGGCCGGAGAGGTGATTCCGGATCCGCGCGAGGGAGAGTTCATCTGCTTCACCATCCACCTAGAATGGGGGCTGGGATTCCCTACGTCCCTGTTCTTCTGGCGCTTCTGCGCCTACTACGGGATCCAACCGTCGGACCTGGGTCCGCACAGCATCGAGCAGCTCGCCATCTTCGTGGCGTTCTGCGAGTGCTACCTGGGCTGCCGGCCCTACTTCCCTCTATGGCAAGATCTGTTCCACGGACGGATCAGTCGCGAGGAAGCGGGCGGCCCAATGCTCGCCGCGGGCGGCCTGACATTCCAGCTGAAGTCGAAGGCCTCGTTTTTTGACTTGATGCTGCCCGCCAAGGCGGCGAGCGAGTGGAAGAAGTCTTGGTTCTACGTTACCGAGGCAACTCTGGAGGGCGAGGCGGCGATCCCACGATACTCCGCCAACCGGCCCGAACCGCGCCGACTCCAAGTCGGCAAGCTCCCCACCGACCAGCGGATGGCCGTGGACGAAATGCTTCAAACCATCCGCGGTCTGAAGAAGAAGGGCCTCCAGACAATTAACTTATACAACTGCTGGCTCGGGCGGCGGCTCGTCCCTCTGGCTCAGCGCGACCACTATATGTACCAATACACGGGCCGGGAGGACTCGACGAAGTCCTGCCTCGCCGAGTGGAAGCTCGAGGACTACATCCCAGCACTGAAGAAGATCACCCAGGCGGTGTACCTAGACGCAAAGGCCGGGGTCGCCCCCTACACCGCGAAGCATCCAGCCCCAACGGTAAGTCTCTTTGCATCATTCGCAGTCGCAGTTTATGCAGTCGCGGTCATTCTAATTTCATCTTGTGCTCATCGCAGCTATTCCAAGTGGTGGAAGGATGGCTCCCGCCTTCAGACAATGAGAACTCAAGCTCGTCCGTCCAGGACATGGGCGAGTCGCCTCCTGCCAAGGGCGACACCGAGAGCGACGAGAGCAACGACGACGACGAATCCGAGGAGGAGGTCGCCCCGCTGGTTCGCAAGACCCGCGGGCAGCGTCAGCGTGAGCTTGAGGCGAGTAAAATCCTCGAGCGTCATGATGATGATGATGACGAACTTCCGGAGACCACCTCGCGCCGCCAGGCTACTCCGTCGAAGAAGAAGAAGAAGGAGAAGGAGGTGAAGGCCCCTCCGAAGAAGAAGACGAAGCCGGTGAGACCGGCCTCCCCGCCGCACTCGGCGAGCAGCTCCGACGCCACCAACCTGGCCAAGGGCGAGGCGCCGCCGATGGTAACCGCGCTGGACACGGCCACTATCCTGAGCGAGGTGCCACTGGCGTCGATGCCTCCGCCATTCGCCCCAGTCTCTGGGCTAGGGGCCGCTCCGGTCGCGGCGGCTTCACCTCGCAGGGAAGCTCCCGCTGAAGATGTCTCAGAGGCTCCCGTCGCAGCCTCTACGACGAAGAAACCATCCGTGTCTTGGGCACACGATGTCTTGGAAATGGGCCTCAGTCGCCGACTGGGCCCCGAACTAGAGAAGCCGGCCGGCATCCGCACGGGGCTACGCTTCATTCCAGTCGCCAAGTGAGTTTGCTCACCTTCTTTCGTCTTTCATTGTACTTGGATTATCTTGCTCACGCAATCAATTTGTAGGACCAGAGCGAAGAAGATAGGCCATCCAACCGTGACTAAGGTGCCACCCATCGTCAGCGAAGAGGATCCCTCCCGGAAGAGGAAGGCGGACGAGGTCGTCGTCCCCGTGGATAGCGCCAAGAAGGCCAAGGGCGACGAAGTCGTCACGGTATCCGACGACACGGCGATCGTGCCGAATGAACCCGTAGAGGAGGCAACCTTACCCGCCAAGGAGGGTGCTCCCTCGCCTGGGGCAGCCGAGCCGGCCTCCTTTGGTGCCGGTGCCTCCATCGTAACGTTCCCGCGCTTCATGGCCAAAGCGGCTACAGCGAGTGGTACCTCGCCCTCGAGCCATGCACCTGGGGTCGACGATACGGAGGTCGAGCAGCGTCGCGGGCACATGCCAGCTCTCCTCGCGTCCGTGGATGCGATACAAATTCATGGCATGCTTGGCGCAGCCATCCAGGTATGTCCAGTCCCCGAGGATCAGGCCGGTGTGTTGCAGCGGTCTGATTCTTTTAGTGTCTTGTTGTTTATTTTTCGCGTCCAGTCCCCGAGTGCGCGCTCGCTAGATTTCAGCGGGTGGGCACTTATGATTTTTTGATTGCCAGTCCCCGAGTGCGCACTCGCTGAATTTCAGCGGGTGGGCACTTAAGGATTTTTTGATTGTCAGTCCCCGAGTGCGCACTCGCTGAATTTCAGCGGGTGGGCACTTAGGATTTTTTGGTTGCCAGTCCCCGAGTGCGCACTCGCTGAATTTCAGCGGGTGGGCACTTAGGATTTTTTGATTGCCAGTCCCCGAGTGCGCACTCGCTGAATTTCAGCGGGTGGGAACTTTGGATTCCGCTTTGGTTAACTGTTTGAATTGTGTGCAGGGTCTGCAACGTGAATCAGCTGACCGGCTTGCTGCAACACGCCGCGCGGAAAAGGAACTGGCTACCGTCCAAGAGGCGAATAAGGGGCTTCAGGCAATTTCCGCGAAGGCAGAGGAGGCCCGCCAGGGACTTGTCCCAGCGAGTGAGTTGGCAGCAGCTCAATCGGCGTTGAGCTCGGCGGAGAAGCGGATCGCCGACCTCAAGCGCGAGCTGAGGGACGCGAAAGAGGAAGCGAGTTCGGCGGATGGTCGAGCCAAGGCCGCCGTTACAGCCGCCGCGGAAGAACGTAAAGTTTCTGACGCCCTTGTTGCTGGGCTTCAGGATGATTACACTTCTCTTCAGAGCTTCATCACGGATCTCTCCTGTCCCTTGATTGGTGAGGGTGTCTGCCCCCGCCTATTGCATGTGCCTTTTTGTAATATCCGATGTACTCACTGTTATCTTCTATCCGCAGGTCGCATCCTTGATAGCGTGGAAGAGGCGAGCTCATTCGACGCGCGACAATGTGTGGCCACGCTCGTCGACTGGGTGACGTTGTCGGCGACATGCATCCGGGCCTACCTCCAGGAGATGTCGCCCACGGAAGTAATTCCCAGCGACCTCGTCGAGGTGTGGCGGTACTTGGAGAAGGCGCCATCGGTCGTCGAGTTTATGACGCGGTCGGCATTCCAACGTGGAGCGGCGACGACGCTTAGCCTTGGGCTCGCCCACTTCCCGGAGGACTTCGACCTGGACGACGTGATGAGTGGCTACCCGTCGTCGACTGGCTCGGTGGAGATCTCTGAGGTGCTCAAGTTGACGGAACGTGCCGCGGTGTACTCCGAGCGCGTCTGGGCGATGGGCGACCTCCTTCCTTACCAGGAGACGGTCGTCGCACCTAACGACCCTGAGACGCAGCACCGGGACTTCAAGGTCGAGCAACCCTTCCGTGCAGCGATGGCGGGTGAGCTGACGACTTACCCGTCAAACCCGTACATGCCCTTCATTCGCAGTCGCAAGGGTGCTGGCGAGTCGTCTTCGAAGCCAGGAGACGGTCGTCGCGCCTAACGACCCCGAGCCGCAGCACCGGGACTTCAAGGTCGAGCAACCCTTCCATGCGGCGATGGTGGGTGAGCTGACGACTTACCCGTCAAACCCATACACTCCCTTCATTCGCAGTCGCAAGGGTGCTGGCGAGTCGTCTTTGAAGCCTGCGGAGTAGAATAGTTTGCCCTGGGGCGTTAGTAGCAGATCTGCCGTTTGGGCATATTTTGTATTTTGAGACGATTGCACAATACTATTAACGAGATATCGTATTTGTTTTGTGATTTGACATGTGTTTTCCGATTGAGGGTTGAACGAGTCCCCGAGCGCGTCCGCCCTTTTTATGGGGTTTACCTCGTTTGTTATGTGTTTGTGGTTTTTTTAATGTTTTGTTATTGTGGTCGACTCGCCCAGGCTCGGAGAGCCAGTCGCGAGGCGACTCCCTTGAGTGCTCTGTACTTCACCGTTTTCCCTTGCGTGAACGAGGCCGGGTGGACAAGTCCCCGAGCGTGGTACTTGGTTGTTCTAGGCGCAACTCGAGGGTGGGTGAGGACTTGGCGCGTTAGTTTGAGCGCGTCACTCCTGCCTGGCCCGTTGGGTCATTCGCATGGCAAGTCCTGGGCATGCTCTCATACTTGGCGTTTTCCCTAGCCGCTCGCGCTGAACTGGTCGCCAGTCCCCGGGCGTGGTACTTGGACGTTCGTGTCGCTGTGTCGAGGATGCGGAGGATCATGGTCGCTGTGAGAAGCGAAGGCAGTTGTCTTGGCTCGTAGAGCCAGTCGGGCTAGGCGACTCCAATGGGGCTCCGGGTAGGCGTTTTTAGTGGACGTTGCAAGACCTGGGGTGACCCAGTGCCCTTGTAACGCACTACTTGGCCGTGCCGATCGCTGTACCAAAGATTGACTTCTGCAGTTTAGGTTGACGCTGTTATTACGAGTGCGAGTGGCACAAGACACGGAGAGTAGGCGCAATTTGCGGTAACCAATTCTTTTTATTTCATAGCGACTGGAGGGTACATATGTGGGGTTCTAGGAGTAGAACTTCCGTAGGAGGGTTACATTCCACGGTCGCTTGACGTCGAGTTTGCCGTCCCCGTGGACGTCGATGAGGTAGTAGGCGTCGTTGCTGAGTACTCGTCCGATGGCGAATGGTCCCTCCCACGGAGGGGAAAGCTTCTGCATGCCCTTCTTGTCCTAGATGAGGCGCAGCACCAGGTCGCCTTCTTGGAAGGTCCGAGTTTTCACCCGCCGGCTGTGATAGCGGCGGAGTCCTTGTTGGTAGATGGCGGTGCGTGATCGAGCGAGGTCACGTGCCTCGTCGAGTTGATCGACTCCATCCCGGCGGGAGAGTTCGTTCGCAGCCTCCGTGTAGTGGACGACTCGTGGCGAGTCGTGCTCGAGGTCGGTGGGCATGACTGCCTCGACGCCGTACACCATGAATAAGGGGGTGAACCCTGTTGACCTGTTGACCGAGGTTCGGATGCCCCAGATGATGGAGGGTAGCTCCTCGACCCAGCACCCGGTGGTGCGCTCGAGTGGTACTTGGAGCCACGGCTTCAGGCCGTGGAGGATGCTCTAGTTGGCCCGTTCCGCCTGGCCGTTCGATTCCAGGTGGGCGACTGACGCGAGGTCGAGCCGGATGTGGTGTTCCTCACAGAACTCGGCCATGGCTCCTTTGGCGAAGTTGGTGCCGTTGTCCGTGATAATGCTGTTTGGGAACCCGTAGAGATATATGAGCTCGCGTAGGAATTTAGTGGCGGTCTTCCCGTCGCATTTCTGGACTGGTTTGGCCTCTACCCACTTCGTGAATTTGTCGACCGCGACCAGGAGGTGGGTGTAGCCAGAGGGAGCCTTTTGGAAGGGGCCTACCATGTCCATACCCCACACGGCGAATGGCCAGGTGATGGGAATTGTCTTGAGCGCGGAGCTCGGCACATGCGTCTGGTTGGCGTACTTCTGGCAGCCGGCGCACCGCTAGACAATGTCGACGGCATTGGCGTGTGCGGTGGGCCAGTAGAAGCCATGCCGCATGGCCTTGGTGACCAGAGAGCAGGCGCCGGAGTGGTGGCCGCAGTCGCCGGAGTGGATGTCGTGGAGGATCTTGCGTCCTTCGGCGGGTTGGACACAGCGTTGGAACACGCCGGTGACGCTGCGCTTGTGGAGCTCGCCGTCGATGATGGTGAAGGATTTGCATCGGCGTGCGATCATCCGGGCGACCGTCTCGTCTGCCGGCAAGGTGCCGACCTCCAGGTAGGCGATGTAGGGCTTGGTCCTATCATCTGGCTCGGTGACGAGTGTGACCAGGGCCGCCTCTAGCTGCAGCGGGACTCCGATGTCGATCTCCCTTGGGGGAGAGACTGATGGCTTGGTGATCGTGTCGAGGAAGACGCCGGCGGGTGGTGCGAGTCGAGCCGACCCAATGCGAGAGAGTGCGTCGGCCTCCTCGTTCTTCCGCCTGTCAATCCACTCGATGGAGTAGCCTGCAAAGTGTCCACCCAGCTTGTCCACTGCTTGGCGGTATGCCGCCATGGTGGGGGAGACGGCGTCGCAGGTGCCAGCGACTTGCCCAGCGACGAGGTCGGAGTATCCGTAGCAGTGTAGGCGGTTGACGTTCATCTCCTTGGCAGCTCGCATGCCGTGGAGTAGTGCCTCGTACTCGGCCATGTTGTTGGTGCAGGGGGTGAAGTCGAGGCAGAGGACGTAGCGGAGCTTGTCGCCCTTTGGTGAAGTCAGCACGATTCCTGCTCCTGCGCCGTCCGTGTTCTTGGAGCCGTCGAAGTGCAGGCTCCAATAATGGAGGTATGGCAGCTTTTCTGGCTCCTGGGCCTCTTCCCAGTCGGCGATGAAGTCCGCTAGAGCCTGCGACTTGATCGCTTTTCGTGGCTCGTACTTGATATTATGGACGCCAATTTCGACGGACCACTTAGCGACTCGCCCAGTCGCCTCACGGTTGCGGATGATGTCCTGCAGCGGTGTTGAGGAGACGACCGTGATCGGGTGCTCCTGGAAGTAGTGCGGCAGGCACCGCTGTGCTCTGAAGACCGCGTATACCAGTTTCTGGTACTGCGGGTATCGTTGGCGCGACTCGGTGAGTACCTCGCTGATGTAGTACACCGGTCGCTGTACTGGGCGCTCCTTTCCTTCGTCCGGTCGTTCGACGACCATGACGGCGCTGTCGACGCGCTCGGAAGCCGCGACGTAGACCAGCATGGGTTCTTTGTCGGCGGGGGCGGCGAGTAGCGGTGCAGCGAGTAGCACCTTCTTGAAGTCGCGGAGCGCGTCGTCTGCCTCCTTTGCCTGGGTTAATCTTTATCTTGTATTTTCGCAAGTTGGCGAATGTTTCCGCCAGGTCGGCGAGTAGATCACCCTGGCGAGCGGATTTTACGACCACGTCGTCGATGTAGACGTGGATGTTGCGGCCAATTTGGCTCGCAAGGCACTCTTGCATGCACCGCTGGTAGGTCGCCCCGGCGTTCTTGAGGCCGAAGGTCATGGCGGTGTAGCAGAAGGCTCCGAATGGCGTGATGAACGCCGTCTTCTCCTCGTCCTCGACAGCCATTTTGATCTGGTTGTATCCGGAGTAGGCGTCGAGGAAACATAGCGACTCCGAGCCCGCGGTGGAGTCGATTATTTGGTCGATCCGCGGGAGGACGAACTGCTCCTTCGGGCAGGCGCTGTTCAAGTTTGTGTGGTCGATACACATCCTCCAGGTCCCGTTCTTCTTCTCGACCAGGACTGGGTTTGCCAGCCACATGGAGTACTTGATTGGCTGGATGAAGCCTGCAGCGAGTAGACGCTGAACCTCCTCGGCGATGGCTCGGAGGCGCTCTTCATTGAAGGGCCGCAGCGACTGTTTGACGGGTCGCACTTTGGGGTCGGCGTTTAGTTTGTGCTCAGCGAGCTCCCTAGGGACACCAGGCATGTCAGAGGGCTTCCATGCGAAGATGTTCCTGTTCTCACGGAGGAACTCGATGAGCGTGCCTTCCTAGGCTGGGCTCATCCCTGTTCCGATCGTCACCGTCTGGCTGGAGTCGCCTGGGACCAGCTCGATGGTGCGGGTGTGCGTCGTTGCCTCGAAGACTGAGGTGTTTGCGCCCTCCGAATTGGGCTTCTTGAGTATGGTGGGGTCGTCATTGTTCACCCCGCTCGCGTACTTGGCGAGCTCGTCGGCGTGGTTGTCCTCTGTCGCGATGACGGCGTCGGCGAGTTCGGCTCCTTTGGCCTCGCACTCGGCGGCCATGTCGGGGTCGCCGTTGACGGTGATGACGCCGCACGGCCCGGGGAGCTTCATCGCGTTGTACGCGTCGTGGGGCGCTGCCATGAACTTGGCGAACGCCTGGCGCCCCAGGACGCAGTGGTAGGGGCTGTCGAAGGGTACCAGCTCGAAGACGATCCGCTCGGTGCGAAAGTTTGCTGGCGTGCCGAAGGTGACTGGCAGCGTGACCTTGCCGATCGGGTACGCCTTCCGACCGGGGACGATGCCGTGGAACGTGGTGTGGGTCGTCTCGATCATCGACTGCGGGAGCCGCAGCCGCCTGAAGGTGTCCAGGTACAGGATGTTGATGGAGCTGCCGCCGTCCATCAATGTCTTGGGGAACCAGTAGTCGCCCACCTTTGGCTTGACCACCAGGGCGACTCGGCCTGGGTACTCGATGCGCGGCAAGTGTTCCTGGCGGCTCCAGGTGATGGGTTGCTCCGACCAGTTGAGGAACTGGGGAACGTCCACCTGGGCCACCGCGTTGACGGCGACGGCTCGGGTGATGACCTTCTTCTCGCGCTTCGTGTTGAAGCCTGTGAAGGTATGGAGCGAGCCGGCCACGTTGCCGAATTTTCCGCCGTTTGGCGGGTTGTTGTCGGGGTCCTCCCGTGCTCGCCGTGCCTTCTCGATCTCCCTGAGGGTGTGGCAGTCGGCGGTCGTGTGCGTTGCGGGTTTCCCTTCCCTGCTGTGAAACGCATAAGGTTGGTTAAGGAGGGCCGCGGGGTCGAACCTTGGCTTGGCCTTGTAGTTGCCGCCGTCGCGGCGTTGTCCTCCATCGCGGCGGAATCTCTTGGGCTCGCGTTGCGCGTGCCCGGCGTTGGCGGCGAAGTCGACTCGCCCGTCACTGCGGTGCTTGCCAGTGAGGCGAGTGTTGTTGTAGCGTAGGTCGGACCGCCGTCCGTTGTCGTTGCCGCTCGTGCGGCGTTGACCTCCCGACTCGTCATCGGTTTCCTGATTTGGGTCTTCTTCCGCGTACCATTTGGCGATCTCGAGGAGATCCGGTATGTTGTCGAGTGTGCGAGAATGTCGTTTGAGCTTGGCGACCAAGGTCTCGTAGCGGCACGAGGTCTTGAAGCAATGGATCGCGGTGTCCGGGTGGATGCCGACCGCGTTGTACCATAGTTCCTCCCACCGCTGGACCCAGTTGCGGGTCGACTCGCGGGGTCCCTTGACACATCGCTCCAGGTCCTCGATAGTGGTGGCGCGGGTGTAGGAGCACTCGAAGTGCCTGACGAAGGCGTCGCACATCTCCTCCCAGGAGTCGATGCTGTCCTGGGGGAGGGTGTTGATCCACTTCCTGCACGTCCCCTCCATCATCAGGGGGAGGTAACGGGCGGCTAGCAGGTCGGTGTGGCCTGCGATCCCCATTGCCATGAGGTATGTATCGAGCCACACGGAGGGGTCGTACGAAGGGTTGTACTTTCCTATCTCCTTCGGCGCCTTGAAGTTCGGTGGGTACTTCTCGCCTCGGATCATTGGTCCGAAGCACTTGGGGCCGAGTCGACTTAGCGATCCCATCGGCTCGCCGTCGCGACGACTGGTTAGGGTGTGTCGCAGGTCGTCGGGCTGGCGTGCGCGCCAGCTTTGGTTGTTGATGATGTGGGTGCGGGCATCGATGGGTTGACCGTTGGCGGCGACGAAGTTGGTCGCTGGCCTAGGGTTGTTGGTGGAGAGTGCCGCGTTCGCGGGTCGATGTTGGAGCTGCAATGGCTCTGGTGGCGGGCAGTTGAGGGTGTTTGCCGCCATGGGGCGGCCACTTGAGGCTGCTCTGCTTCCCGAAGAACGCGAGTACACTCGACCCTACAAGTCGGCGCCTGCGTTTTGCTGCTCGACGGCCTTTGCGAGCAGGGCCCTGACATACTGGATCTGTAGGGCGCCATCGCCGGTGGCCGTGATGTTGTCGGCTGCTGCTCGGCCCGCCACGAGGTTGTCCATCGGGGTGGAGAACAGTGGGAGGCCGTTCGCGTCTCTCTCCCGTGAGGAGACTACTATCCGCGGCTGATCCCGGGGGGGTGTGCGGTTGGGCGGAGGTGGGGCGCCCATCGCCGTCGACCCTGGCGGGAGCCGGGCGCCTCCTCCTGGTGGCGCGTTCTCGCAGATCGCGCGCTCGGCCGTGCGGGCCGGGTCGTTTTCGTCGTCGAAGTTCAGGGCGCGCCCTTGGACGCTGGGGTTCAGGCGCGACCTGATTCGCTGCTGGTGGTAGCGCGACAGCTCCTGCGCCGTCACCTGCTCGAGGCGAAATTTTTCGCGCTCGGCTTGTTCCTTGCGGACTGCCTCCGCCAGCTTCAGGCGGAGTTCCTCGACCTCCGTTGCTGTGGCGTTAGGAGGGATCGGGGTGGAGAAGGGATCCTCCGGCGGATCGGTGCCGGTCGCCATGTAGGTCGCGGCGTGGCGACCGGTCCCGTCACGGAGGTCGGCGGAATTTTCCGACCCAGAGTCGAAGTCGAAGATCCCAAGGATGGAGGGATCCTCGAAGTCTCCCACGTTGGAGACCTGGGTGATGGAGCCTGCGGGTGAAGCCGCGGTGATGGATCCGGCGAGTGACGCCGGGTTCGCCAATTCGGCGTCGTTGTTGAGGGCCGCGTCTTTCGCGGCCGCGGAGTTTTCAGCCACGTTACTGTGGGCCGAGTTGTACTCGGAGGCGAGGCGATGGATCGTGCGAACCTGGCTCTCGGAGAGTCGATCGCGTGGCGGCGACTCGCGGATGCGAGCCGAATCCTCCGAGATGATGACGTCGGTGAGGCCGACGAAGAGGCTGATCGTGCCGACCGGCAGGATCATGTTGTGCGTGACGGGTCGCGCCGCCGGGACGTAGCTGCTCGGCAAGATCTGGAGCATCTCGCCGATCGCTATCATGCGGCCGGTGGCGACCGTCTCGTTGATGGGCAGATTGGATCTCGCTGCAAAACACCGGCCAGACCGGCCAGGCCCCACGGTGGGCGCCACTGTCGTGGGAATGGTCACAGCAGATGCTGCAATAGGCAGCGAGTAGTAGAACAAGGGGCAAGGGCGGCCAGCCATCTGCGGTGCGAGATGAGGGCGGAGACACAAGGTTTTACCCAGGTTCGGCCCCCCAGAGGGTAAAGACCTACTCCTGCTAGATTGTATTATGGTGGAGGTACAATGGGAGAGCTCGGCGGCTAGGCGGCGAGTCGCTTGGGTGTATGATGGAACGTATCTCTACACGCCCTGTAGGGAGGTTTATATAGACTCACCTCCCCTAGGGTTTACATATCTCAACCAAATCATTTAAGGCTTCGGTAATCGTTTAACCTAACTCGACTGGGCCTATCTACTCGCCTGGGCCTTCAGCTTCTAGTCGCTTGGATCCACACCGGGCCTTGATCCAGTCGCCGTCTTGCAGGCCCACTCGCCAGTTCCTGGGCCAGTCGGAAACGTCCTGCTGGGTATACCCCGGTAGGCATATCCCCATCACTGGACGCATCGTAGCAGCGAGGTTGCGGTGACGACGTCACTGCCATCCCGTCGGCAGCAGCACTAGCAGACCATCACCGCAACAACAACCATAGAAATCAAACCAGAGCAGCGAGTCATAGACACTAGGGTTGTAATAGACTTGCCATCCTGCCAGCATCAAGAAATTGGTCAAGTCTAGAAGGAGGAAGTAGAAGCACCAAAAGAACCAGGAGAGGCCGGGAACAATAGGCTCGAGCAGAATCTAGAAGGGGCCAATAAGGTAGAGCGGTCCTAGTAGAGGAACTCGTAGCCATCAGGGAAGAACAGTCGGGGGTGCTGGTACTGCACGGGCTAACCCAAATCGCAGCTAGGGTTTCACAGAGGCATGCGCAGGAGGAGATAGAGCAACCTCAAGGCACAAATAAATGGAAGGGGAAGACCGAGGGGAGGTCGGATGGCGAGCGTGTAGGGGTTCGTAGCATGGAAAACAAAAATTTTCTATCGCATACAAACAAACAAGCCAAGATCTATCTACTAGATTGTAGCAACGAGTCGATGGAATAACTCACCCTCGAAGATTCCAAAGTGGTTAACGAGAGCAGATTCTCGTGGGTGATGTAGTCGTACTCTTTCCGATCTCAAGATCGCGTAGACGATCCTTCCGGCGCCACGTTCCAGCAGCGCTCCCGTAGTCGGTCACACGTTCGGCACTCGACGAAGACCTTCCTCTCCCTTGTTCCAGCAGGCAGCGGAGGTTGTAGCACTCTCCTCGCGATTCCGGCAGCACAACGGCGTGGTACCGGAGGTAGAGGGGAGATCCCGCAGGGCTTCGCCTTAAGCCGGTGCGAGTATGGTGGAGCTTATGAGAGAGGATATTAGTGGTCTAGTAATTAGACACACCAATTAGAGGGCTCTAAACCAATTAGAAGGCTCTAAACCAAAATAGCTCTAAACCGGGGTTTAGATCTAGGGTTTAGGTTTAGAGGGTAGGAAACTTGTGTGTCTAGGAGGGGAGCCCTGCCCCTCCTTATATAGGTGGGAGGGCCGGCCAAGGGGAGGGGAGTCCCTCCCCAAGTCGGCCTTGGGAGGCGCCGGCCAAGGGGAGGAATCCCTCCCCAACTCGGCCTCCACCTCCTCCTCTTTCTCCTCTTTCCGAAAACTGGCAGTTTGACTGAAAACTGGCAGTTTGACTTTTTCAATTAGGATTTGAATTAACCCTTTATTTCGGACAGCGAGAACACTAAGTACATGATGCAATCATTCCAACATGCAATGACACATTCATGTACCCCTTCCCCCTCCGGAGTGCCGGACATTCCGGGACCTTCTAGAATGTTCCCGATGAAAACACCGGAACCATTCCCCAACTCCGAAACGGGACTTTCCTTATATGAATCTTATTCTCCGGACCATTCCGGATCACCTCGTGATATCCCGGATCCCATCCGAGACTCCGAACAACATTCGGTCTCTTTCTCATAATACCATAACTACTCAAACAACGTCGAATCCTTAAGTGTGTCTCCCTACGGTTCGTGAATTATGCGGACATGATCGAGACACTTCTCCGAACAATAACCAATAGAGGAATCTGGAAATTCATATGGCTCCCACATATTTCTACGATTACTTTGCGATCGAATGAACCACTTACATACGATACCAATTTCCCTTTGTCTCACGATATGTTACTTATCCGAGGTTATGATCGTCGGTATCTCTGCATACCTAGTTCAACCTCGTTACTGATAAGTACTCTTTTCTCGTTCCCGTGATATGTGATCCCTTGTGACCCAGTCACATGCTTGCAAGCTAATTGGATGACATTTCACCGAGAGGGCCCAGAGAATATCTATCCGTCATATGGATGGACAAATCCCACTCTTGATCCATGTGTTTCAACCAATACTTTCCGAACACTCAATACCACCTTTATAGCCACCCTGTTACGGTGTGGTGTTTGATGATATCAAAGCATCCATCTGGTAAAGGTGATATGCATGATCTCATGGTCGAAGGAATTAGGTTACTATGTATCAGAAAGCATATAGCAATTGAACTATTGAAATGACTTGATCTTTATGCTACGCTTATCTATAGGAGTATGTCCACCATATCATTCTCCTAATGATATGATCTTGTTGTTTAATAACATCTCAATGTTCATGATAGGGAAACCACAATCATCTATTAACCAACAAGCTAGTGAAGTATAGAGGCTATACTAGGGACTTCAATTTAAGTTTACAATTCACACAAGTATTAATGTTTCCTGGTTAATACTATTATAGCATGAATGCAAACATTTATCATAAACACAAAGATATAATAATAACTACATTTATTATTGCCTCTAGGGCATATCTCCAACAGTCTCCCACTTGCACTAGAGTCATCTAATCTAGATTACATGGTAATATACCGAACACCCATGGCAGTTTGGTGTTGGTCATGTTTTGCCCTCGGGAGAGGTTTAGTCAACGGATCCGCCACATTCAGATCTGTGTGTACTTTGCAAATCTTTATATCCCCATCCTGGATATGTTCTCGAATAGCGTGAAAACGCAGCTTGATATGCTTCAGCTTCTTGTGTGACCTTGGTTCTTGCGCATTGGCTATGGCGCCCATGTTATCACAGTAGATAGACATTGGGTCCAGCGCACTTGGAACCACACCCAGCTCTGTAATGAACTCTTTCATCCATATCGCTTCTTGTGAAGCCTCCGAAGCAGCCATGTATTCTGATTCAGTTGAAGATCTCGCCACAACGCTTTGCTTTGCACTCCTCCAGCTAACTGCTGCACCATTCAAAATAAATACGTATCCAGATTGTGATTTAGAATCATCCGGATCGGTGTTCCAACTAGCATCGGTGTAACCATTAACAACGAGCTGTTCATCACCTCCATAAGAAAGAACCATATCCTTAGTTCTTCTCAAGTACTTAAGGATGTTTTTGACCGCTGTCCAATGATCCACTCCTGGATCACTTTGATATCTGCTAGTTAAACTAACAGCATATGCAATGTCGGGTCTAGTACATAGCATGGCATACATTAGAGATCCTATGGCTGAGGCATAGGGAGTCTTACTCATCCTTTCTCTATCTTCTGCCGATGTCGGACTTTGAGTTTTACTCAAGGTCGTATTGGGCAACATGGGCAAGAACCCTTTCTTGTTTTCTTCCATTCCAAACCTCTTTAGAACTTTGTCCAAATATGTACTTTGTGACAATGATATTTGGCGTTTCGATCTATCTCTATAAATCTTTATGCCTAATATGTAAGCTGCTTCGCCAAGATCCTTCATTGAAAAACTATTATTCAAATATTCTTTGACACTATTAAGAAGGTCTACATCATTCCCAATCAACAATATGTCATCCACATATAGTATTAAGAACGCTACAGAGCTCCCACTCACTTTCTTGTAAATACAAGCTTCTCCATAAGTTTGTATAAAACCAAAACTTTTGATTACCTTATCAAAACGTTGATTCCAACTTCGGGATGCTTGCTTCAATCCATAGATGGACCGTTGAAGCTTGCATACCTTGTTAGCATCTTTAGGATCGACAAAACCTTTGGGTTGTATCATATACAACTCTTCATCAATGTCTCCATTGAGGAATGCTGTTTTGACATCCATCTGCCATATCTCATAATCATAATATGCAGCGATTGCTAACATAATCCTCACAGATTTTAGCTTCGCTACCGGTGAGAAAGTCTCATCGTAGTCAACTCCTTGAATTTGTCGAAACCCTTTTGCGACAAGTCGAGCTTTATAGACAGTAACATTACCATCAGCATCTGTTTTCTTCTTGAAAATCCATTTGTTCTCGACAGCCTTCCGGCCATCCGGTAAGTCCACCAAAGTCCATACTTGGTTTTCGTACATGGATCCAATCTCGGATTTCATGGCTTCTTGCCATTTATTGGAATCTGGGCTCATCATCGCTTCCTCATATGTCTCGGGGTCATCGGTGTTGTCCACCAACATGACATTCATAACGGAATCATACCAATCTGGAGTGGTACGAGTTCTCGTTGACCTCCGAGGCTCTGTAGCAACCTCAACCGAAGTTTCATGATCACTATCATTAGCTTCCTCTCTTATTGGTGCAGGCACCACAGGAACTTCTTCCGGTGCTGCGCTACTCGCAATTTCGAGAGAAGGTTCGACAACCTCGTCGAGTTCTACTTTCCTTCCAGTCACTTCTTTCGAGAGAAATTCCTTCTCTAGAAAGGATCCATTCTTGGCAACAAAGATTTTGCCTTCGGATCTATGATAGAAGGTATACCCAATAGTTTCCTTCGGGTATCCTATGAAGACGCATTTTTCCGCTTTGGGTTCAAGCTTGTCCGGCTGTAACTTCTTTACATAGGCTTCGCATCCCCAAACTTTAAGGAACGACAATTTAGGTTTCTTCCCAAACCATAATTCATACGGTGTCGTTTCAACGGATTTAGATGGTGCCCTATTTAAAGTGAATGCGGCTGTTTCTAATGCATAACCCCAAAATGATAGCGGTAAATCTGTAAGTGACATCATAGAACGAACCATATCTAAGAGAGTTCGATTACGACGTTCAGACACACCATTACGCTGTGGTGTTCCCGGCGGTGTCAACTGCGAAAGTATTCCACATTTCTTCAAATGCTCACCAAACTCGTAACTTAGATATTCACCTCCACGATCAGAACGTAGAAATTTAATCTTCTTGTTACGTTGATTCTCTACCTCACTTTGAAACTCCTTAAACTTCTCGAAAGTTTCGGACTTATGTTTCATGAAATAGATATACCCATATCTACTCAAGTCATCCGTGAAGGTAAGAATATAACGATAACCACCGCGCGATGCTACACTCATTGGACCACACACATCGGTATGTATGATTTCCAATAAGTCCGTAGCTCGCTCCATCATACCAGAAAATGGAGTCTTAGTCATTTTACCCATCAGACATGCTTCGCATATTTCAAGTGATTCAAAATCAAGTGATTCAAGAAGTCCATCGGAATGGAGTTTCTTCATACGCTTCACTCCAATGTGACCAAGACGACAGTGCCACATATAGGTCAAGTTATCGCTTGATTTCAAACGTTTAGCTTCAATGTTATTAATATGTGTATTTCCACTATCGAGATTCAATATGAATAGACCATCTATCAAAGGTGCATGTGCATAAAACATATTACTCATATAAATCGAACAACCATTATTCTCGGATTTAAACAAGTAACCGTCTCGCAATAAACAAGATCCCGATATAATGTTCATGCTCAACGCAGGCACCAAATAACAATTATTTAAGTATAAAACTAATCCCGATGGTAGATGAAGAGGTAGCGTGCCGACCGCGATCACATCAACCTTTGATCTGTTTCCCACGCGCATCGTCACCTCGTTCTTCGCTAGCTTTCGTTTATTCTGCAGCTCCTGTTTCGAGTTACAAATATGAGCAACCGAACCAGTATCAAATACCCAGGCACTACTACGAATACTAGTGAAATACACATCAATAACATGTATATCAGATATACCTTTCTTCTTGATGTTACCGTTCTTCAAATCCGCCAAGTACTTTGGGCAATTCCGCTTCCAGTGACCTTCTCCCTTGCAGTAAAAGCACTCAACATCAGGCTTGGGTCCAGCCTTGGTCCTCTTCGTCGGCATGGTAGCTTTCTTACCATCCTTCTTGAAGTGTCCCTTTTGCTTAGACTTGCCTTTCTTGAATTTGGTGGTCTTATTGACCATCAACACTTGGTGCTCTTTCTTGATCTCCACTTCTGCAGATTTCAACATAGCAAATAGTTCTGGCAACTCTTTGTTCATGTTCTGCATGTTGTAGTTCATCACAAAGTTCTTGTAACTTGGTGGTAGTGATTGGAGGATGCGGTAAACCCCCAAAGTGTTAGGAATCACTATACCCAAACTTTGAAGTTTATTCGCGTGCCCAGACATCTTAAGCACGTGCTCACTAACGGAGCTACCCTCTTCCATCTTGCAGTTAAAGAACTTTTCAGAAGCTTCATAACTTTCAATTGCCGCATGAGTCTCAAAAATTAATTTGAGATCCTCGACAATATCATATGGGTCTGACTCTTCAAACCTTTTCTGAAGCTCCGATTCTAAACCATACAAGATAGCACACTGAACTATGGAGTACTGATTCTTCCGAGCGAGGTAAACATTCTTTACTTCATCGGTAGCATCAGCTGCAGGTGGGTCACCTAGCGGTGCATCCAGCACATAGGTCAAATTACCAGCTGTGAGGACAATCCTCAAATTGCGGAACCAATCCGCGAAGTTGCTTCCATTGTTTTTCAACTTTTCTTTCTCTAGGAACGCATTAAAATTGATGGTAGGGGCTGCCATTGATCTACAACATATTTGCAATAGTTTAGACTAAGTTTATGACAAATTGAGTTCAAATTAATTAATGAAATTAAACTAGGTGAACTCCCACTCAAAACAACATCCCTCACATTGTTTTAGTGATCACATGAACCAAATCCACTACATCAACACCGATCATCACGAGAGTTGATATAGTTTCAAATGGCGAACAATCATCATGTTCATCATATCTACTATATGATTCATGCTTTACCTTTCGGCGATCCGTGTTCCTGAGGCCATGTCTGTACATGCTAGGCTCGTCAAGATCAAACCTTAGCTACCGCATAAGCAAATCTGGCTTGCTTACGTTGTATTTACCCGTGGAATCAAAGACACCCGATCATCACGTGGTGCTTCGAAGCAACAAGTTTTAGCAACGGTGCTAACTAAGGGCGAACACTTTAGAACTTGAAATTTATGTGCATGAGGGATCATCTTATAATGCTACCGTCGTCTACTAAGCAATACAAGATGCATAAAGGATTAACATCACATGCAATTCATAATATGTGATATGATATGGCCTTTCTTCTTTGTGCTTCCGATCTCCATCTTCAAGCACGAACATGATCTCCATCATCACCGGCGTAGCATCAAGGTCAATGACGCTTCTTCATGGTTGTCATCCACCAGCTTCAACTATTACAACTATTTTGAATAGACACGCAGGTCTTAACAGAAATTAAAGACAACCATATGGCTCCTGCCGGTTGCCAACTTACAATAAGGAACATTGCATACATCAAATATAATCACAATCATGGCCATATCACATCACTGCACACCCCTGCAAAACAAAGTTAGACGCTTCTACTTTCTTTGCATATTTTACGTGGTTTGGGGCTTTCCATAAGTGTCGTTCTAACCTACGAACAAGAACCACAACATTGATACTAGCATTGTTGATTACCCGTTGTAAATTGGATCTTTACTATGCTAGGAGAAACTGGCACCCGCAAAGCCACTTATGCAATACAAGTTGCATGTTAAGCGTGGAGCAAGTCTCATGAACGATGTCATGTAAGGTTAGCCCGGGCCGCTTCATCCCAACATACCGCAAGATGCAAAGTACACAAAAAGCAATCTACAATAAAAGCATCAACGCCCACAATGACCATTGTGTTCTACTCGCGCAACAGATCTACATATAGACACGGCTCTGATACCACTGTAGGGGTTCGTAGCATGGAAAACAAAAATTTTCTATCGCATACAAACAAACAAGCCAAGATCTATCTACTAGATTGTAGCAACGAGTCGATGGAATAACTCACCCTCGAAGATTCCAAAGTGGTTAACGAGAGCAGATTCTCGTGGGTGATGTAGTCGTACTCTTTCCGATCTCAAGATCGCGTAGACGATCCTTCCGGCGCCACGTTCCAGCAGCGCTCCCGTAGTCGGTCACACGTTCGGCACTCGACGAAGACCTTCCTCTCCCTTGTTCCAGCAGGCAGCGGAGGTTGTAGCACTCTCCTCGCGATTCCGGCAGCACAACGGCGTGGTACCGGAGGTAGAGGGGAGATCCCGCAGGGCTTCGCCTTAAGCCGGTGCGAGTATGGTGGAGCTTATGAGAGAGGATATTAGTGGTCTAGTAATTAGACACACCAATTAGAGGGCTCTAAACCAATTAGAAGGCTCTAAACCAAAATAGCTCTAAACCGGGGTTTAGATCTAGGGTTTAGGTTTAGAGGGTAGGAAACTTGTGTGTCTAGGAGGGGAGCCCTGCCCCTCCTTATATAGGTGGGAGGGCCGGCCAAGGGGAGGGGAGTCCCTCCCCAAGTCGGCCTTGGGAGGCGCCGGCCAAGGGGAGGAATCCCTCCCCAACTCGGCCTCCACCTCCTCCTCTTTCTCCTCTTTCCGAAAACTGGCAGTTTGACTGAAAACTGGCAGTTTGACTTTTTCAATTAGGATTTGAATTAACCCTTTATTTCGGACAGCGAGAACACTAAGTACATGATGCAATCATTCCAACATGCAATGACACATTCATGTACCCCTTCCCCCTCCGGAGTGCCGGACATTCCGGGACCTTCTAGAATGTTCCCGATGAAAACACCGGAACCATTCCCCAACTCCGAAACGGGACTTTCCTTATATGAATCTTATTCTCCGGACCATTCCGGATCACCTCGTGATATCCCGGATCCCATCCGAGACTCCGAACAACATTCGGTCTCTTTCTCATAATACCATAACTACTCAAACAACGTCGAATCCTTAAGTGTGTCTCCCTACGGTTCGTGAATTATGCGGACATGATCGAGACACTTCTCCGAACAATAACCAATAGAGGAATCTGGAAATTCATATGGCTCCCACATATTTCTACGATTACTTTGCGATCGAATGAACCACTTACATACGATACCAATTTCCCTTTGTCTCACGATATGTTACTTATCCGAGGTTATGATCGTCGGTATCTCTGCATACCTAGTTCAACCTCGTTACTGATAAGTACTCTTTTCTCGTTCCCGTGATATGTGATCCCTTGTGACCCAGTCACATGCTTGCAAGCTAATTGGATGACATTTCACCGAGAGGGCCCAGAGAATATCTATCCGTCATATGGATGGACAAATCCCACTCTTGATCCATGTGTTTCAACCAATACTTTCCGAACACTCAATACCACCTTTATAGCCACCCTGTTACGGTGTGGTGTTTGATGATATCAAAGCATCCATCTGGTAAAGGTGATATGCATGATCTCATGGTCGAAGGAATTAGGTTACTATGTATCAGAAAGCATATAGCAATTGAACTATTGAAATGACTTGATCTTTATGCTACGCTTATCTATAGGAGTATGTCCACCATATCATTCTCCTAATGATATGATCTTGTTGTTTAATAACATCTCAATGTTCATGATAGGGAAACCACAATCATCTATTAACCAACAAGCTAGTGAAGTATAGAGGCTATACTAGGGACTTCAATTTAAGTTTACAATTCACACAAGTATTAATGTTTCCTGGTTAATACTATTATAGCATGAATGCAAACATTTATCATAAACACAAAGATATAATAATAACTACATTTATTATTGCCTCTAGGGCATATCTCCAACAGAGCGGCGGAGCTGGATATGGTCGGCGAGGGCCATGGGGAGCAGGCGGCGGCGCTGGCAGCGGTGGAGTCTAATGGAAGAAGATGGGGAGTGTCTCTGTATACGCGTGAGCGAGGAGGGTGAAGGGGCCAGGGTCGGGTTGACCCCGAGCCAGACCTGGCTGGGCCGGGTCAGGCCATTCATGTTACCAACCAAACAGACTAAAATAAAAAAGGGGTATAAGAAAAAGTAAGAATAAAGTAATGACCAAAATACCCCTGTACACTATTTTATTTCTAAAAAAAGTATAAAAAATCCTAAAAATATATTTAATACATCTAAATGCTTATCAAAATAATCTCCAACTAAGAAAAATATAATCATATTTATTTAAGGTTAATAAAATGTAGATAAACATTAACACCCTTATCTAATAAAAATCATTTTCATGCCTAAAAATAAATCTCTTATCTAATAAAAATACTAACTTAAAATTTTACAAATAAAACTTAAAACAAATATTTAGAGACATTCAATAATTGAGATATTTTATAAAAAAATCAAGATAATACCTAAAGATAAATAAAATTCAATTTTAAGATTTTAAGTAAGAATACTTACTAGGATAATACTAAATATATTATTGCAAATACATTTTAAAATTCTTAGATCATATATCTTCAATTATTAAAATGAGATAGTTGTTTTATTGATTATTTAACATTATTTCCTAAGTAAGAAATAATCATGTTCAAAACACAATCTTTTAACTCTAAAATAGTCTAACCTATAACTATAATTTAGGATGCTGTCCAAATATAAACAATCAATTTTATAATATTCTTTTAAAATATTTAATCAACTATAAGTCCAAGATTTACAAAGTTAGTCTTGCAAATCATTAACTTAAATTAGAAGTAAGTGATCTCAATTCATATATAATCATATTAACAAACTTAGTATTCACTAAATATATTATAAAATAAATTCACCTATTTTCTTTATATAAGAAAATCTTATAGTATAATCTATAAATATTAAATATGCTATCTTTAAGTCTCTAAGACTAAGTTTCATCATGCTTAAGTAAAACC
The DNA here is from genome assembly GCA_916181665.1 of Avena sativa. Classification (NCBI taxonomy): domain Eukaryota; kingdom Viridiplantae; phylum Streptophyta; class Magnoliopsida; order Poales; family Poaceae; genus Avena; species Avena sativa. The sequence goes on from OV702282.1 coordinate 382,550,490, forward strand.
CTAATTATTGTTAATGCCATATCCCAAGTCCAATTATATCTTTATAGTTAAATTTGGTCTGACATATCATAAGCTAGGCATATAATGACTCAAAATCATTTAAATCCAACTCACATGTAATGTTGGGGAATTACTTAAGGTTTTACAAAATGCATAACATTACTTATGCATAACAACATATTGCTTCTTTAAACATTGTCCTTACCGGGCAATGATGGTACTTTTGTAGAACCCGAGGTCCAGGGCCAAGTCGAGACATTCGACTACAATACTCCGCTATATCAAGGCAAGTTCACACTTGCTCATGTCCTTTGATTATTTTCTGTAAAATATTTTGCAAATCCAGTGTTGTCATCACCTACATTTGGAAAAGGTCAGAAAACACTATTTTCATAATAATATGATTATAGGTTATTTACCATGAGGTAATAACCTACTATGAAGGTTCCGGTGGTAAAGAAACATATTATCTAGGACTTAACAACCAATGTCGCTAGTGATTCTTGTGCTGTATATTACGCGTTAACCATGAGATTTGGAATGGGACGGAGAAGTCAGCTGGATCGGCTCCCTTTCGCATGCATTGGACACTGTTATGATCATTTGTAAGTTGCAGATCATGGGTATAGCCGTTTTATACAGGGAAAAGTCTACCGTGGATCTAGGCTTACAGAAGACAGATTTCTAGTGTTAATGGTTGTTGTGTGTATCCAACTAAGATATATCCGTTTTATGCGGGGAAAAGTCTATCTTGAGTTTGGGCACACAACAATTGCGGTGTATGCGGGGTCGCGGAGAAGGACAGTGATTGGCTTGGATCTTAGTCTGGGCCTCATACCAAGGAAGTGTGAACGGGAATGCGCGCCCGGATGTGCAACAAAGCTAAGATCTCTCATGGTTAAAGAAACGCATCTCTGCAGAGTGTAAGAACTGTAACTTGTTACTCCCTGTTCCGGGAAGGAGCTGTGAACGCGGTGGGAAAGGAACTCCACGAAAGTTCTGGTAAACCCGTGAAGGCTGACGGACATAGCTTTTCAGAATAAAAGCAGCCTTTGAAGAAATGTTTACAAAAACTTGCATTGCCAACGACATATGGTCTGTGGTTGTAGATATAGTGCATCAAACACTCCTTTTTAGTGAACTTGCTGAGTATGCTCGTACTCAACGTATCTTCTTAACCCTTGCTAGATTCTGAAGACATCAACGGTCAGGAAAAGGAAATACTATATCCAATTGAAGACCAAGAAGAATTCCGCTATGAAGAACCAGAAGTATCCGGAAGCGTCGAAGGGAACAATTACAAAAATATCCATGGAATGGAGACCGACGTATCTGAAGTGTAGATGTAGCATATATAGTGATCTAATCCAGTAGCATAGATCTCTATCCTCTATCTATATTAAATCTCGTATAAACCTTAGTTGCTCCTTTATTATGTTCTTCGAGTTATTATAGTTTATACATGAGTCATAGGGGTACCTCTATGGACCTAGGAGGATCTCCAAGTCGTCATGCAATTCTGGTTGTAATAATGATAGTGTATGATGTGGACCCTCTTTGTTTCTGTTGTACCACTCCGAGGATGTAATATTTGCGGAATGGTACTCCGTGAGTGTTATGTCCACGACTATAGTATACTACAACATGCAGTGGTATGCTGGGTCACCACAAAAGATGGGCCGGAACATTCTTCTAGCATAAGGATATTTCGGTCCAGACAAGGCGAAAGGTCTTCTGGCCTTCGTCGACTGTGCCGCCTCCCACCAAGAATCGTGGGACGTAGAAGCGTCGGAATTTTATGAACACTTGGTCCTCTCCAACAGGCGGATCGAGTTTTTGATGAAGCACAAGGGGCTCCGTGGATCCGACTTGATCCACTGCTTGCTGGATCGCCGGATTCAGCCATTGCAGTTTCATGGAGACCGCTTGATGCACACGGTCATCGGAGACCAAAAACACAGCCTGAAGGTTAGTACGACTCGCATATCTGCGAAGGAGTACAAGACCCAAATGCAGTTTTTGATCAAGGAGCGGGTGGAGAAGAAGATCCCCGAAGTCTCCATGAAAACGTTTACCGCCGACCGTCCTCTGATACCGGTAAATATTTCGACTTTGTTTTAAGCTTATTCGCTCTTTTTCGCCTCGCAATCCGACTTTACTTTTACTGATGTTCTTAATACTTATCAGCTCGATAAACTTACCGAGTTTGAGCTTGCCCCTATCGAGGGTTATCTTTCTGACGACTCGGAAGCGATGGAGGATGATGAGGTGAAAGACGTTTATGCCTCTACTTCCAAGAAGCGCAAGGTCAAGGAAGCCATTGTTACTGTTGGCACACAAGTGTTTCCAGTACTTAAAAGTTAACCATCTCTTGGTTTTTAGTACTCTGTACATTGTTTCTTTCTGCAGCACACCCGACATTATTCGTGTGTGTTCCAGAGCTAAATATGTTTTGAAGAGTAAGTCGAAGCCGGAGAGAAAACCAGTCAAGCAACTGCGTCAGCAGAAGCTTGGATTATCTCTAGTGATGCCTCCTCCAACTCCCAGTAGTACTCATACCTTAGTGATGGTGCTTGACATGGAGCACTTCGTTGGAAACCCTAAGAGAAAGGTGTGATGAGCACAATAGCAAGTCTTCCCTCAGTAGAGACCGAGGTTCTCGAACCAGAAGGAGGAAGGAAACATCACACAGGTGTTGCAAGCAACGCGGAGACCTGCAGAACACAAACTCAAGACTTTGCCCCAACAAACAGTGAGGTTGTCAAGCTCACCGGTTTGCTGTAACAAAGGATTAAATGTATGGTGTGGAAGGTAATGGTTTGCAGCAAGTAAACAAGTAACACTGGAAGATGTATCAATGGTAAAGATTGGACCGGGGTACATAGTTCACTATATGGCATGAAGGGTAAACAAATTACAGCAGGGCAATTGACAGGAACTGAGCAAGGCATAACAATGCAATTACTAGTCAGAAAGATCCTATGAGATTCAATTAGGAAATACAACAAGATACATAGACCGCCATCCAACTACATCTATGACTAGAAGTCCACCTTCAGGTTATCATCCGAACCCCCTCGAGTATTAAGTTGCAAGCAACAGACAACTGCTTTAAGCAAAGTGTGTAAGGTAAACAGTCCACATGTTCCATGAACAAGAGACCGTTGTTTTCTCCCTAGTAGCAACAACACATCTACAACTGAAGAGATTTCTGTCACTTCCCTTGGAAACTAGAGGCGTGAACCCACTATCGAGCATAAATACCCCCTCTTGGAGTCACTAGCAACTACTTGGCCAAGATAGCTACTAACAACGAAGAGCATGCAAGATCACAAACAACACAGACATGATAGAATCATAAAGACAAAACCATTAATCAAACCAACATAATAATCTCAATATCCATCGGATCCTCGCAAACACAACCTGCATGATTACAAATAGATTGGATCTTGATCATGAACAGAGCTCATAAGATCTATACATGAAAGCACAAAGGACGAGATACAACCATCTAGCTACTACATGGACCCATAGTCCAAGGTGGAACTACTCACGCATCATATTGGAGAGAAGGCCTTCGGGATGATATCCCCTCCATTAGGGTGCCGGGAAGAACTTGAGATCCCCCCAATCTAGGGACAATGATGGCGGCTATAGAAGGTTTCTTGGAATATTGATCGGGTACTTAGGGTTTCTGCATCGGGGGCTTCTTATAGGCGAAGGGGGAGGCCGAGGCGGTGGCCATGGGCCCCACACCCTGCCTAGGCGCGGGGCAGGGCCCGCCCACGCCTACGGGGTGTGGCTGCCCTCGCACGCCTCTTTGTCTCCCCTCTGGACTTCTTGTTCCCACAGAAAGTTATTGACTTTGGCTTTTGTCCTTCCAATTCCGAGAATATTTCCTTACTAGATTTTCTGGAACCAAAAACAGCAGAAAACAGGCAACTGGCACTGTGGCAACTTGTTAATAGGTTAGTACCAGAAAACATGTAAAAAGCACCTCAAAGTGTAGACAAAGCAAAGCAAAGTAGATACTAAACAAGCATAGAGCATAAAAAATTATAGATACGTTTCCGACGTATCAAGCATCCCCAAGCTTAACTCGTGCTTGTCCTTGAGTAAGTGATAAAAACAATAATTTTTGAGGTGACATGCACCCTCACAATAAAGATCCAACCATTTGCAAGCATTGAAAGCTGGGATCAAAGAACTCTAAACATGTGCATGAAAGATGGAGTTCTAATAATAGGACATAGTAGCTATGCATGCAACATGAAAGACTACAAACAAAGATCATGAATAACATGCATTGAAAAACTTCCGTTTGTTTCACATACAGAAAACATAGCATAGTGGCAACCAGCTTGTCCCTCATAGAGTAGCAAGTAGATGCATAGGACACCTTCAAAGTTCACAAGGGTGACTAGAAAGAAATAGCACAAGAACAAGTAATATCACAATATGCATCAATCAATAAGCTTTAGAACACTGCACATAGAATGGCAACTATGCTCTCTTAATGGTGCCTAAAAGTAGAAGGTGGAGACTCAACAATGGTGCAAGAAAGGCCTTTCATAAAGGAAGAAGGTATTTCAAGTTTCAAAAAGAGCTTCAAAAAATTATGGTACTTGTTAGCTTTCAGCCCTCATTGCCCCTATCATAAGCATCTTGAAGTGGTTAAGGTTAAAGTGAACAAAGATGGAGTATGCTTGACGGAGTATAAGTTGGCAATCTCAAGTCCCTTGAATATGAGGGCCGCACCTCATGCTACTCAACTTCAGTCACATGTAAGTTCTTGTCATTGTAAGTATTTGCATATCATTGAGAACCGCCAATGGGGTACCCCTTGCACATGGTACATGAGCTTTATCATAACCAAAATGACAAGGCAAGCAGACAATGATCATCTCAGCAATATTTTTATTTACCGTATGCATAACTTTTTATTGAGGATGCTTCATAAATAGCTCACTATGGTGATGCTACAAGTTTCCACCATGATTAGGCATGGCTTAGGCTAGCGGCCCAGGCATTTCTCTATCACAGGATACAAACTACATGGACTTACAAGTTCCCTTTTTATTTCACACCGGTGACATCCATAGACAAAAGAGCATGATATCAAATGAGTACAAAGTACAAGTGCAATGTTGAAAACGTTCCCCGTGACAGCACGGTTCTGCTAATTCCAACGTATAAGTGCAAGCATATACAACATAGATGACACAATAGTTCAATTTTATTAGGGGCAAAGAATATAAAATGTGCCATCAAGTTTGTGAGGGCTTTAATCACTAAGTTTTCACATAAAAAAATAGTTTTTAATTGGAAGATAGCTGAAAACAAGAATATACTTGGAATGGTGTAACACACCATGCATAGGAGTTTATAGTGGACACTTTGGAATAACTTGGTTTTTTGGGAGTTGGAAGCATGATTAAAGCTTACTCATACAAGTGGATGCTAGCAAAAGACTAGGAGCAACCAAATAAGAGAGCATAATGGCCATAATCATGCATAACAACAAAGTATTACTAATCAAAGCATAGAGTGGTACTACAAGTCAAGGACTAAATGATCATAGAGGCTATGGTGACTTGTTCATAGTCATAGCATGGTGTAAGCATGTGCCAAGTCAACCCAAGCAAAGCATCAAAGGAGAATACCACAATACTATGCGTTTTGCATGCTAAAACAACGCATAATTTCATCAAGGCACACTAAGCAATCCCAATTGTTTGGAACAAGACATGCTACAGCAATAATTACTAAGCATAAGGTCAAAACAACACCTAGCATGTCATTCTAAAGTCTAAGTCACAGTCAATGCAAGCTCCTCTTGCACTTACAAGCAAGAACTTACTACTCCTTTCCAACACCAAGCAACTTATTTGCAAAACAACACAGCGAGAACGAGGGTCCAAACTACTCAAGCAAACTAAACAAACTAAGCAAAGCAAACAAAAACTAAGACTCTCCAAGAACAACACGACTTGGCATGAAACAATAAAAACGAAGTGTCAAAACAGACCTGATCTTTTTATTGATGAAGAAGGGGGTGCCTTGGGCATCCCCAAGCTTTGATGCTTGTACCTCTTGGATATTTCTTGGGGTGAAACCATGGTGGCATCCCCAAGCTTAAGATTTTGTCCATTCTTCATCTCATTGCATCATTCTCTCTCTACACCTGAAATTTTTCTTCCATACAAACTTCACACAATCTTCATTAGCAACATTAGTGTATTCAAAAGATATTAGACCTCTGGCAAAGCTTTGTAATAGCAAGGATTTTCACTAAAAACATAAGCTAATGTAGTAACTCCTTTAAAAATCTCAAATCCCCAAAATAGAACTCAAAAAGGAATCAATAATAAGCAAATGCAAATACTGGTAGAAATCTATCAAAATAGACCAGCAAGTAGAAACCGATATTTCAAACATCTTCTGTTGCTCAAATCAAAAATTGTTGAACTAACGAAATTTATCTAACATACTAGGGATTTATTCGTAAATTTTGAGATCAATCCGAGTTAGAGAGACTCCTCACGAATTTTATAGTGGAGGACAAAAATCTGTTTCGGGACAGCAACTCCCCAAATATTACTTCCCTCTCATTAGAGGTCATTCTTGGCAAAAAAAAGCAAACAAAAAGGATAAGGAGAGGTCATTACAGAAGTAATAACTTCCAAGACTCAAGGAAACTCTTGGGTTATCTCTCAACAAGTACTTTTCTTTAACGCCTTTAAGTTAGGCTTGATAGCTTGAGAAGATGCTCACATAAGAATTATGAATTGAAGTCAAAGAGAGCATCAAGAAGCAAATTCAAAACACATTTAAGTCTAACCCACTTCCTATGCATAGGAATCATGTATGCAAATAAATTCACAAAGAACAAAGTGACTGGCATAGAAAGATAAGACAAGAGTAACTTCAAAACTTTCAGCGCAAAGAGAGGTGTTTCAATACCATCAAAACTTCTACAACCATATTTTCCTCTCTCATAATAATTTTCAGTAGCCTCATGAATAAACTCAACAATATAGCTATCACATAAAGCGTGCTTTTCATGATCTAAAAACTCATAATTTCTATCAAGATAAAAACAGTGGGATTAAAGCCTCCACAGATTTTATCCAAAGTAGATATTTTAAAAGGATCCACACGAACATAACATTCATCCTCCTTTGGTAAGCATGGGGGACAATCAAATAATGCAAGGGATAAAGAGTTACTCTCATTATAAGGTAGGCATGGGTAGATAATCCATTCTTCCTCCTTTTGTTTATCACTCTCCCCCTCTTTTTCATCTAATGAGCTTCCAGTTTCAAAAATTTCTTCTTCCATAGGCTCCTGCAAGACATTAGTCTCTTCCATTTGTGGAAAACGCCTATTAAAATATTCAAGAATATAGCAATTTTCTTCCTTGTAATTATCAAAGGAAAATTTAAGTATTTCATAAACCTCACATTCATAAGGTGCATCATCAGTATTTTCAAGCAAGCTGGCAAGTTCAAATGCACCGTTGAAGGCAATAAATTCTTCAATTTGTTCCACATCATCAAAGTCGTAATTTCCTTTAACATAAGAGGATATGGTAACATTATCATTATACTCACACTAAAAATGGAGGTGTTTATACCTCCTACAGCAACAAGCTTTATCAAAGCAATAAGTAACATTATAAGTAGAACACACGTCTCTAGCAATAGTATTCAACCTATCAATTTGTTCCCATAAGTGTTTCCCTTTTTGTGGCAAACAGTGTTCCTTATAATAATACTTTTGTTCTTCCGTGAACCCACCTTGCCAATAAGAACTAGTTTCAAAGAAACCATCCATTGATAGAAAGCATGACCAAGCAAGGCAACAACAGACCAACAACTAGAGTAGGAACTAATTTTTTTGTGTTTTTTGAAAAGAGGCAAACAAAACCAAGCAAAATAAACAAATCAAAGTAAAGAGAAAGGAAGTGAAGGACTCCCCTAGTGAAGACGTCCTTAGCCTCCCCGGCAACGGCACTAGAAAACTTGTTGATGGTGCTTGACGTGGAGCACTTCATTCGAAACCCCAAGAGCAAGGTGTGATGAGCACAGCAGCAAGTATTCCCTCAGTAGAGACCGAGGTTATCAAACCAAAAGGAGGAAGGAAACGTCACACAGGTGTTGCAAGCAACACGGAGACCTACACAACACAAACTCAAGACTTTGCCCCAACGAATAGTGAGGTTGTCAAGCTCACCGGTTTGCTATAACAAAGGATTAAACGTATGGTGTGGAAGGTAATGGTTTGCAGCAAGTAAACAAGTAACAGTGGAAGATGTATCAATGGTAAAGATTGGACCGGGGTACATAATTCACTATAGGTGCTCTCCTTAGATAAACAACATGGCATGAAGGGTAAACAAATTACAGCAGGGCAATTGACAGGAACTAAGCAAGGCATAACAATGCAATTACTAGTCAGAAAGATCCTCTGAGATTTGATTGGGCAATACAACAAGATACATAGACCGCCATCCAACTACATCTATGACTAGAAGTCCACCTTCAGGTTATCACCCGAACCCCCTCCAGTATTAACTTGCAAGCAACAGACAACTTCTTTACGTAAAGTGTGTAAGGTAAACAGTCCACATGTTCCATGAACAAGAGACCGTTGTTTTCTCCCTAGTAGCAACATCACATCTACAACCTGAAAGAACATTTCATAATCCCTAGTGTTTTGTGTGTTAGATAACAATATCAAGGATTATTTAATATGTGTTGAAGTGTTGCAGTTCTCTATAAGGAAAAAGGAAAAGGAATCTGCCTTTTCCCAGGTAGGCGCAAGTCCCAGAAGGGGGGCAGAGTTTCGGCCGAATTTTCTGGCCCCACCGGATAATCCCCCCTTCAAGGGGGCCGGATAATCCGCCCCTCATGCTCAGCTTGAATTTTGCCAAGGCGCAAGCCCCAGAGGGGGGGCGGAGTTTCGGCCAGATTTTCTGGCCACGCCGGATAATCCGCCCTGGAGGGGGCCGTATAATCCACCCCCAAGATCTTCATCAAATTCTTCAAGGCGCCATCCCTAGAGAGGGGGCGGATTTTCACCCCGGAGTATCCACCCTGTGGGCGGAGTTTTCCCCGGGGACGGATAGTCCGCCCCAAGTGGGGGCGGATAATCCGCCCCCAAACTTGTTCAACGGCCAGATCTGTGCAGGGGGTATTTAAGCCAGCCCTCCCCCTCCTACCAGATCTCTTGGTTCATTTGAAAAAGTCAAGATCTGATCTGCAACCTTCATCCAAGTGAGCTCCACCTAGATCCACCCAAAGGCCCCGTCCCTTGGGGAATCGAAGGAGGAGGACTCGATCTTCAACAACTGCAATCAAGTGCTTCATCTCCTCTCCATTCATTTGGAGAATCACCGATCTAGTATTTCTGGCAAATACCTAGATCCTTGTTTTGTTTATATTGATAAACCTTGTTCTTGTGACAGCTTGTTGTCATCTCGGGAGCCCCCAATTCATTTGTGGGTGTGTGCCCCTGTAGAGTTGTAAAGGCACCGGTTCCCGCCTCGAAGGGTACCAATAGTGGAGAAGGTGGATCAGGCCTGTCGTGGCGAGATCCATCGGAGAATAGGGTGAGGCCTATTGTGGCGTGGTGGTCTTAGAACCGCCCACCCCTCCAACGCAGATGTACTTACCTTAACAAGGAAGGAACTGCGGTAAAACAAATCCATGTGTCTCCGTGTTCTCCACTACGGTTCCCTCGCTCCTCTCTTTACGTGCTTAGTAGCTAGGTTTGCATATAGGGAGATTCTCGTAGCTACATATCTAGAAAATTTACTTTGTGTCAAGCCTAAAATTGAAAAAGAACTAAAAATTGGGTAGCACCTATTCACCCCCCCCCCCCTCTAGGTGCCCATACGATCCATTTCACAACCGAAGAGATTTCTGTCACTTTCCTTGGAAACTAGAGGCATGGACCCACTATCGAGCATAAATACCCCATCTTGGAGTCACTAGCAACTACTTGGCCAAGATAGCTACTAACAACGGAGAGCATGCAAGATCAAAAATAACACAGACATGATAGAATCATAAAGACAAAACCATTAATCAAACCAACATAATAATCTCAATATCCATCAGATCCCCGCAAACACAACATGCATGATTACAAATAGATTAGATCTTGATCATGAACGGAGCTCACAAGATCTATACATGAAAGCACAAAGGATGATATACAACCATCTAGCTACTACATGGATCCATAGTCCAAGGTGGAACTACTCACGCATCATACCGGAGAGAATTCCTCCGGGATGATCTCCACTCCGGCAGGATGCCGGGAAGAACTTCAGATCCCCCCAATCTAGGGACGACGGTGGTGGCGGCTACAGAAGGTTTCGTGGAGATTTGATCGGGTACTTAGGGTTTCTACATCGGGGGCTTCTTATAGGCGAAGGGGGAGGCCGAAGAGGCGTCCAGAGGGGCAACACCCCTCCCAGGCGTGGGGCAGGGCCCACCCGCGCCTAGGGGGTCTGGCTGCCCTGGCCCGCTTCTCTGTTTCCCCTCTAGACTTCTTGTTCCCCACGGAAAGTTATTGACTTTGGCTTTTGTCCCGTCCAATTCCGAGTATATTTCCTTACTAGATTTTCTGGAACCAAAAATAGCACAAAACAGGCAACTGGCACTGTGGCAACTTGTTAATAGGTTAGTACTAGAAAACATGTAAAAATCGCCTCAAAGTGTTGACAAAGCAAAGCAAAGTAGATACTAAACAAGCATGGAGCATCAAAAATTATAGATATGTTTCCGATGTATCACTCAGCACCAGAGGTTTTGGCCTCTCCTAGTGCCAGTTCTGTCATCCCTGATGCTGCCACGAACTCACAAGCCCCGGTTATCGTTGGTAGCCAGGCAAATGACAAGGGTGAACCCGCCAAGGGTAATGATCACATAGAAATGTCGCCAGGGAAGATCGATAAAATGGCCGGTTCTGCTTCCTCTGGCCTGCAGTGGAAGGAGGAGATTCTCAAGCTAGCGCAATCTAGCCTCAAGAAGCAAGTCCTTACTCTAGAGATTGCAAGCCAGGAGACAGGGGATGTCAAACTAGTGAGCTTCCTATACCAAATTTTGGTCCAGATAAAAAGATCGAATCTGGCAAACTTCCAGCGATAAGCGTTGCTCCCCTCTCCCTTGCCGAGATAGTGTTTCACAACACGAAACTCGGATTCAAAAAGCTGCACCTGGAGCACATTATAAGTTTTCTGAATCTCATTTGCAGTATTTATTATCATGTCCTCTAGCCCCCAAGCATAAAGTCGGACAAAGATGGTAGCATAAGATCCAAGTTGATTCTTAAAGGATACGAAAGAACGATATAGTGTAGCCCCAAAGCTCGTGCTGGATTTTGACTTAGTTAAAGTTACAACCTTAGTCTTAGTAGTCGTCTGGCGGTTATTCCGTCTTTAACTTACATAAAGTTACATCTTGCAACCAGCATTTTCTCAAGAACATTTGGAACAAGCTCAAATAAATTAAGGCTTTGCGACTTGAGAACTCCAAGCTACAGGTTGAGAAGGATGAGGCAGAAGGTAATCCTTTCCGACATTAACCTTAGTATTTGTCATAATGAACTTTTTAGCTGACTGATAATTTTTCCTTTGCAGAATTGCTGAGTGAATCCAGCAAGATGTTGGAGGAGGCCGAGAACTTCAAGGTCTTAAAATATAAAATGCCGAACCCCGGGACGAGCTTGAGAAGCTAAAAACTGAATCGGAGAAATCCGTGAACGCCATCCTAGAATCAAGCAACATGGAGACCGAGAGGCTCGAGAAGCTATTGGCCCTCCGAGATAAATAACTTGATGATCTTAAGAAGGATTTAGAGATCCAGCAAGATCTAGCCCAGGCCACAGAAGCGGAACTGAAGAGTCTTCGAGAGGAGCGTTCTTAGTGGAACCACTATGTGCTAGGTAAGATTTCTGACTTTCACTCTTCCCTTGATTTTCGACTTTCTCTAAGTTAGATTTTGATTTTTGGTTGTTTCCCAGATCCTCTGCATCTTTTCGACTCCTCTTCCTCTGAACCCCGCCTCGAGCGCATAAAACTTGTTGGATATGTTCTTTTCGACTTCCACCAGACTCTTGAAGAGGCTGACGAGTCGGTCGGACTTTCAGACTTGAACAACATGCCATTACTCGAGGTGAGGGAACGACTGAAGGAGATTCCGAAGCTCCTAGAGGATTGGAAGATTTCCTATGCCCGGACTGCTGCACAAACCGCCCTCACTATGGTGATGAGCCACCATAGTGATATGGAGATATGGCACGTCACCAAGGGTATCGCCGACGAGGACGATGAGGGTAACCCGCAAGACATCAAGGCCATCCAAGAATCTTGCATGGGCTATGCTTGTTGCGTGGCGGATATGACGAGCTACACGACGCTATTCTTCCAATTTGTCGTTGTGCCTCCTTCACCCAAAGATCCGGAAGAAAGCCTCATTGATGATGAAGAAGTTTCCGAGTCTTCGGAGCAAGGTGGCGACAATGTCGACTCCAGCGCTCCAAGGTCTCCACCACCACCGCCTGAATATGCAGCATAAACATCTTGATGCATTATCCTAAACTTTTATTTGGCATGTAATGATTGGAACAATATATTGTTTAAATGTGTTGGTATGTAAGAACTGATGCTTTACTACTTAGCACTTGTTGTATATAATTTTTATGTGTGTGCTCGAAATTTCTTAAGCATTGTGTGTTTATACTTTTTCGTTTTATCTGGCTCTCTGTCTCGTCCCTTTCATGAGCCGGCCAACCTTTAGCACGAAAACTTTGCCGAGTCAACGGAGCGCAATTTCTAAACCAGTTTAAACTCGGAAACAGAGCCGGCTTCCAGTACCAACAATTCATTACTCGAAATATGCCCGTGTCTGAACAATCAGATAAAAAAACAAAGTATAAACACAAAATTAGATTTACACCCTAAGGTAACATTTTTTAGATATTTAAAAATCATAACCAGAATGAACATGAGCATAAAGTACTTTCAAGCATCCTGGGATTTTTGAAAACGACATGTTCTTTTGGAAATAAGATGGCAAAAAACTTCTGAACAATAATATATGAGAAAACCATTACTTTATTTCTCTTTGAACATGTACATATATGATTACACGAAAATATAACTAAGAATAGAAGGGACATAGTTGTGCAATGTTACATGAACGGTCTAATGCATTCGGGTATGTACTATCGCCAGCTCTCTTTCTCTTCCGAGTATCCAGTCTTTCCTTGATTGGTCTCATATCGGTTAAATAATATGACCCGTTATGCAGAACTCTGCTGATCATAAAAGGTCCTTCCCAAATTGGGGAAGTTTGTGCTTTCTCTTTTGGACGAGTCGCAGAACTAAATCGCCTTTCCTAAAAGAACGGTTTTGTACTCTGTGACTATGATACTTGTGTAACTTCTGCTGATAGGATATAGATCTCTACTTAGCAACGACGCGAACTTCTTTGACTATGTCGAGATCATCTTGTTGAGAAACTTCTGCATCTTCTTCGATATACGCTTTGACTCGAGGAGATTGATGAATTAAATCACTTGGAAGAACTGCTTCTGCACCGTAGACCAAGAAGAAAGGAGTGTATCCGGTTTATCTGTTAAGAGTTATACGTAAGCTCCATATTACAGACGATAATTCTTCCTCCCCAAGCCCCCGCGGCACGACGAAGTGGTGCCTCGAGACGAGGTCAAAGTCCTTATAAAATAAGACCATTTGCTCTTTCGACTTGTCCATTGGCTTGTGGATGTGCGACCAATGTAATATCAAGTCGGATCCCTTGTTCTTCGCAGAATTCGGCCAATTATTCCATGGAAAAGTTGCTCCCGTTTTCAGTAATAATGCTATGCAGATATCTGAATCTGATGATTACGTCCTCGATGAACTTTCTGGATGTGGCTCCATCGCAATTTGTTATGGGTTTAGCCTCAATCCATTTGGTAAATTTATCCACCATCACTAGTAGGTGAGTAAATCCACATTTTTCCGTACGAAATGGTCCGTCCATATCAAGCCCCCAGACCGCGAATGGCCATGTAATAGGGATTGCTTTCAACTGACTGATACCTTTGATCCGGATTACAGATGTAGTATAGATCTTTTTCCCTAGTAGACCTAGGTTTTTCGAATCCTCGGGAAGCAGAAAGCAAAGTGAGATTACTTAAACGGACCTTCGAGAGTTTTAGAATTCGTATTGCGTTTTCACCGGACCAAGAGTTTGCGATCTTTTTGTTGTTGTTGATGATGGAGATAGAGGGCCTAGGGTCTTCGTTTTTCACCAGTAGCTGTGCGAAACATCTGATGAGAATAATAGATAATAATAAAGTATGCATGTAATCGTTAGAGCAAGATAATTATATGTAGGCAATGCATCCATAAATGTTATCGCCTCCACAACCTCTTATATCCATAACCTACTAGTCTCATCCATATAAGAAAGAGAACTAATGATATGCATTGTGATGTCACCATTAATCCCAAGTAAATTCCTCACATACAGCCGTACTACCCCTTCTGTCATTGGGGTTCTCATCCTGCAGATCAGTCATTACTTATACTCGCTTTACCTAGATCAGTCCTCGGGGTCTTGGGTATCTGACAAGTCCTTAGCCCAAGGAGAATTACTCACACATAGAGATGAAATCGACAATCATAAACATTGTAATGTAGATCATAAGGTTGATAGCAAATAGTCTTACAGTGTCGCCAACTGGAGAAGAGATCTACTATTACAAGTGGTGGAAGATGGCTATGGTGGTGGGGAAGGGTTTAGATCTAAATCTATTCCTCCGGCGCGCGGCTTCTGGTGGCAGGGAGAGTTGGGTCAAAAGAGAGTCTCTATTTACCATCGCCTGAAGCCTCTTTATATAGGTGTCCCTTCAATAAAGTTGTTCTGTTTGACCTAATGAAGTCGATGCCAACTATACGACCGCAACTATACAGTCGGAATAAAATTCCCGCCGTATAGTTGGTCGTTAAAGCTTTAGTATTAACTTCACGGCTCCTGGTTTCTTTGACGTGTTGGAAATCTCATATCTTTGGCATTTATGTAATAATTCCCATCATCATACACCATTATCTATGCAGGGAAAAATAGCAAGAAAGGATTGCATACCCCTTTGATCATTAGACATTAGTGGCAGGATTTAGAGAGATATTTCATCAAATATATGAATAATATCTAGTTTAAATGCGGACGTGGATGACTATATTTTACAGCCATCACTGGCCAGCCGGAACGTGTGCTTGACGAGCGTACTTTTGACAGCCTCTGCACGTTTTGACCAGTTTTTTGGCATCTGCCTTAGCTGTGAGCCAAAATAATCTATGTTTAAAAGCTTTTGCCGCTAAGGATTTGGCTGCAACGTGTTGACTACCCTCGTCTTCGTGGATTTCTCGTAATATTTTCACTCCTTCTTTCGGAGAAATACATCACTGGAAAACCCCAAAAACACTCCGCTTGTAGAGCTCACCATTTATTATCGTATAGGCTTTCACTCGTTGGACGATCTGTAGGCCCAGAATTTCATCTTTGGGAAATTTTTTGTCTATAAGGAAATCCAGATAGGGCTTTGTGCAGCTGGGGATTACGGCCAGAACTGCTACTAAAGGTGAGTCGAATTTCGTCCGGTAGTCCTCATCAACTCTTGTGATGGAGGGGACTTTTAGGTGCTATAGAAAAGCGCCATCTAGGACTTGTTTCCGCGCAGAGCCTATCCTTGATAAAGCATCCGCTTCCTCATGTTTTGCTCTAGGGATGTGTTGAACCTCAAAACCCTCGAACGATTTAGATAATTCATCCACAACAGCTTTGTAGGCTGCCATGTGCTTGTTTGCATTCCAGATATCAGGTACTTGCTGAGCAACTAAATCCAAGTATCCGTAACACATGAGTCTAGTAACACCAATATTTTTGGCCATGCATATTCCATGTAACAGTGCTTCATACTCGGCAATGTTATTGGTTGCCATGAAGTGTATCTGTAACATATAGAATAGCTTGTCTCCTTGGGGTGACTTGAGCACCACACCAGCCCCCGAGCCCCCTCGTGCTTTTGACCCGTCAAAATGTAGGGTCCAAAATTCTAAGTTTGGATGACTTATATTTCCTATCGTCTCTGTCCAATCAACGACGAAATCGGCAAGTATCTAGGATTTGATTGTTGTCCATGGCGTGTACTCGATGTCGAAATCTGCAAGCTCTATTCCCCACTTTGCGACGCGTCCTATGGCATCGCGTTTGTTGATTATATCTCGTAGGGGAGCAGTACTCACCACTGTGATCTTGTGCTCTTGAAAGTAGTGTCGTAGCTTCTTGGAGGCGAAGAACACTCCATAGGATAGATTTTGTTAATGTGAATACCGTTGTTTTGACTCTGTCAGGACCTCACTCAGGTAGTATGTTGGAAGCTCCACCTTATATTCATAGCCTTCTTCCTCGCGCTCCACTGATGTTACCACACTTATTACTTTGTTAGTCGCTATGATGTAAAGTAACATAGACTCCTGGCTCTAGTGCCGCGAGAATTGGTGGATTCGAAAGTAGATCTTTCAAACTTTGTAGAGCAGCGTCGGCTTCCTGGGTCTAGACAAATTTGTCAGTTTTCTTCAAGAGTTTGTATAAAGGCGTGGATCTTTCTCCGAGTCGGTTGACGAACCGACTCACTGCTGCAATGCAACCAGTGAGACGTTGCACCTCCTTCAGGTGAGTTGGACTGGTAATGTTGAGTATAGCCTTAATCTTGTCTAGGTTCACCTCTATGCGTCTTTTCGACACGATGAACCCTAACAATTTTTCGTCTGAAATTTCAAAGAAACACTTATTCGGATTTAGCATTATGTTGAATTTTTGTAGGCTAGCAAATATTTCCTCCAAGTCAGAAATAAGTGTTTCCTTCTTTTTGGACATCACTGCTATATCATCTATGTATACATGGACGTTGCGTCCGATTTGATCGTTAAGGCAACACTGCATTGTGCGTTGATATGTAGCTCCTGCATTAGCCAAAAGGCATAGTTTTGTAGCAGAAGGTTTCGGAAGGTGTGACGAAAGACGTCTTTAGTTGATCTGATTCTTTCATCGGTATTTGGTGATATCCGGAATATGCATATAGAAAACAGAGTAATTCCGACCATGCCGTTGAGTCGATACCTTGATCAATTCTGGGCAAAGGGAACGGATATTTAGGGCAAGCTTTGTTCAAGGCAGAATAATCAATGCACATCCTCAAATAAATAGTGTCATTTTTAGGGACGAGTATAGGATTTGACATCCAGTTAGTGTGGATGACGTCTGCGATAAATCCAGCTAGTTCTAGTCGGGCTAATTCCTTAGTTATAGCTTTCCACTTCTCATTACCAAATTGTCGTAAGGACTATTTGATGGGTTTAGCATCAGGATACACATTAAGAGAGTGCTCGATAAGTTCCCTAGGTACTCCAGTCATGTTAGAAGGCTGCCATGCGAATATATCACTATTATCTTTGAGGAACTCGATGAGCATGCTTTCCTATGCGCAGTCTAAGCCTACCCCTGCGTTCGTCATCTTGGAGGGATCATCTTCCTTCTGCGATGTCTTCTTCATCTCTTTCGATGCCTTGAACTGCAGGCTTGACTTCAGCACCTCATTCTTCATGGCGGGCATCTCGGACGTGTCGATGGTCTTCTTGATCTCCTGGTACTCCTGGGGGTGTAGCACGGCTTCAGCAAAGGCGGCAGATCCTTCCTCGCAGTATCGCGATTTCTTCGGATTTTCTCGGATGGTGATGACGCCCTTTGGACCTGGAAGTTTTATCATGTTGTAAATGTAACAGGGACGAGCCATGAATGCCTAGTAAGTCGGGCGTCCGAAGATGGTGTGGTAAGCACTTTTGAACGGTACCACCTCGAAGGAGAGTGGATCAGTCTGATAGTTATCTCGGGTTCCGAATGTCACGTCTAGTGTGATCTCACCCAGAGAATACACCTGTATCTCTGGTACAATGCCATGAAAAGTTACACTACTATAAATCAACTGGCTCTCGTGGATCTTCATGCGGTGAAGCATTTTGATGTAGACGATGTTGATGCTGCTACCACTGTCCATGAGAGTTTTAGAGAACTCATAGCCATCAATAAGAGTATTGATGACCAGAGGGTACTTTCCCCGACGACATGTTTTCCTCAGGTGATGGTTACATCTAACCAATCCAGGAATTGGGGAACAGCCAGAACCGTGGCATTGAGCTCACGGAGAACCTCCTTTTTTACCTTAGCTGACTGAGTCCCAAGGAAGCAGACGTATGCGTCTTTCTTTGTGGTATAATCCTTCTTTCCGTCTGACTTGGGCTATGCGGCGTCCGCTTCTTCCATGTCGGAATCTTCCTTGGGCTCCTTGCCTTTCTCCGAATTTTTCTTTCCTTTTTGTCGCTTGGATCTTTGCCAGTGGATTCGTCTTTCTTGGTGTCGTCATTGAAACGACACTCGACATTTGTGTGGGTAGAACCTCCACTCGCGTCCAGATGATGTACACAAGGGTTGTTGGCGATGTCGGCCCAGGAATATGATTTTCCGGGATGTTGATCTCCTCTACCTTGGACCCGAGAAGTTCTGCGACCTCATCCCCGGCCGTCTCCGCGCCCTCCTCGTCCTCCGAATTCGAATGTTGTGTTAACTGTTGCATTGTCCAGAGCCAGTTTATCCTCCGAGGTATTCTTGCGCTTCTGAGTTTGTTGCTTCTGCTGCTTGGCCACATTTGGATTGGCTAGAATATTCAGCAGTCCTTCTGCATCATCATTGGCATCGCATACTTGCTCTCTGTTTCTATCATCTCTCCTAGATCTCTGACATGGTCACGCTTCAGTCTATGATGCAAAAGTCTGACTAGGGGTCCTGCAATGAAAGCTGCAATCGTAGTTTGCTCGTTTACTCCCTTGCAAGAGTTTTTCGTGTTGATCCAGCGTCCGAGGTACTCCCGGCAGGTTTCTCTGGGTCTCTGAGTGCAATGCTGCAAGTCTCTGACTGTGCAGGGCCTCCTGTGTTCCCTCGAAGTTTGAAAAGAACACACTTTGCATATCATACCGGTTGTGAATTGAATTCTCTGGTAGCTCATTGAGCCATGATCGAGTCGTCTTCCGCAACATAAGTGAGAGATATCGGATTGCAACCAGGTTGTTTCCTCCTTTGGTGATGCAGCAAGCGTGGAAAAAATCTTAAAGCCAAGTATCTGTCATGGGAATGACCACGGCAGATGCTGCAATCGGCAGCGAGTAGTAGAACAAAGGGCAAGGGCGGCCAGCCATCTGCGGTGCGAGATGAGGGTGGAGACACAAGGTTTTACCCAGGTTCGGCCCCCCGGAGGGTAAAGATCTACTCCTGCTAGATTGTATTATGATGGAGGTACAATGGGGCGAGCTCGACGGCTAGGCGGCGAGTCGCTTGGGTGGATGATGGAACGTACGTCTACACGCCCTGTAGGGAGGTTTATATAGACACACCCTCCCCTAGGGTTTACATATCTCAACCGAATCAGTTAAGGTTTCGATACTCGTTTAACCTAATCCGACTGGGCCTATCTACTCTCCTGGGCCTTCAGCTTCCAGTCGCTTGGATCCGCGCCAGGCCTTGATCCGGTCGCCGTCTTGCAGGCCCACTCGCCAGTTCCTGGGCCAGTCGGAAACGTCCTGCTGGGTATACCCCGGTAGGCATATCCCCATCAGTAGTCCCTGAGGCCGTCGTCGATTGGGCGTAGGTGGTTGCTGGCAGTCGGAGCATACGGGTCCAACACGGACACCCAGTCGAATCGATGGCGGGCTCCTGAATAAAGGAAAAACTAGTCATTCTGGTCGCAGCTTGGCGAACGGGTCGGCGAAATATTTAGTCACTGTTGAAGTGATCGGGTCGGCCAGCCGAGTGGCTGAAGTTGGACCGTCAAATGCAGTCAAAACTAGCCGTTGGGTAATCCAACGGTAACTTTTGGCGTAATCACCGCGTAGTAACGACTCCCTGATTTGGCGGGTAACAACCGCTATATAAAGGGAATGGTAGGCGATCAGAGAACCATCTCCTCGTCATTTCCTCCGATTGCGCACACCTCCGTTCTCCTCCGCATCGCGATCCAGCCGATCCAAAATCCTCCGACCCCCATGAACCTTTCCGCCAATGGCCCCCTCCACCGAACCATGGGGCAGGTCCAAGTGTACAAGAGCGCTACTGGCGTTTTTCGAGAAGGCCGGGATCCTGCGCGCCGGCAGGTGGCGCATCCCCGCGGCCGGAGAGGTGACTCCAGACCCGCGCGAGGGAGAATTCGTCTGCTTCACCAGCCACCTGGAACGGGGGCTGGGATTCCCCACATCCCTCTTCTTCCGGCGCTTCTGCGCCTTCTACGGGATCCAGCCATCGGACCTAGGCCCGCACAGCATCGAGCAGCTCGCCATTTTCATGGCGTTCTGCGAGTGCTACCTGGGCTGCAGGCCCTACTTCCCCCTGTGGCAAGATCTGTTCCACGGGAGGATCAGTCGCGAAGAAGCAGGCGACCCAATGCTCGCTGCGGGCGGCCTGACGTTTCAATTGAAGTCGAAGGCCTCCTTTTTTGACCTGATGCTACCTGCCAAGGCGGCGAGTGAGTGGAAGAAGTCTTGGTTTTACGTCACCGATACTGTCTCATGCCTATTGTAGTTATTTCAAGTGGTGGAAGGATGGCTTCCGCCTGCGGACGACGAGAATCTGGCTTGCTCACGTTGTATACACTTGCAGAACCTAACACACCCGATCATCACGTGGTGCTTCGAAACAACAAGCTTTAGCAACGGTGCTATCTAAGGGTGAACACTTTATGACTTGAAATTCATGTGCATGAGGGATCATCTTATAAGGCTACCGTCGTCTACTAAGCAATACAAGATGCATAAAGGATTAACATCACATGCAATTCATAATATGTGATATGATATGGCCTTTCTTCTTTGTGCTTCCGATCTCCATCTTCAAGCACGAACATGATCTCCATCATCACCGGCATTGCATCAAGGTCAATGACGCTTCTCCATGGTTGTCGTCCACCGGCTTCAACTATTACAACTACTTTGAATAGACACGCGGGTCTTAACATAAATTAAAGACAACCATATGGCTCCTGCCGGTTGCCAACTTACAATAAGGAACATTGCATACATCAAATATAATCACAATCATGGCCATATCACATCACTGCACACCCCTGCAAAACAAAGTTAGAAGCCTCTACTTTCTTTGCATATTTTACGTGGTTTGGGGCTTTCAATAAGTGTCGTTCTAACTTACGAACAATAACCACAACATTGATACTAGTATTGTTAATCACCCGTTGTAAATTGGATCTTAACTATGCTAGGAGAAACAGGCACCCGCAAAGCCACTTATGCAATACAAGTTGCATGTCAAGCGTGGAGCAAGTCTCATGAACGATGTCATGTAAGGTTAGCCCGGGCCGCTTCATCCCAACATACCGCAAGATGCAAAGTACACAAGAAGCAATCGACAATAAAAGCATCAACGCCCACAATGACCATTGTGTTCTACTCGTGCAACAGATCTACATATAGACACGGCTCTGATACCACTGTAGGGGTTCGTAGCATGGAAAACAAAAAAAATCTGTCGCATACAAACAAACAAGCCAAGATCTATCTACTAGATTGTAGCAACGAGTCGATGGAATAACTTACCCTCGAAGATTCCAAAGCGGTTAACGAGAGCAGATTCTCGTGGGTGATGTAGTCGTATTCTTTCCGATCTCAAGATCGTGTAGACGATCCTTCCGGCGCTGCGTTCCGGCAGCGCTTCCGCAGTCGGTCACACGTTCGGTACTCGACGAAGACCTTCCTCTCCCTTGTTCCAGCAGGCAGCGGAGGTTGTAGCACTCTCCTCGCGATTCCGGCAGCACGACGGCGTGGTACCGAAAGTAGAGGGGAGATCCCGCAGGGCTTCGCCTTAAGCCGGAGCGAGTATGGTGGAGTATGAGAGAGCTATTAGTGGTCTAGGGATTAGACACACCAATTAGAAGACTCTAAACTGAAGGCTAGGGCAATTAGAAGCTCTAAACCAAAACGGCTCTAAACCGGAGGCTGTGGCTAGGGTTTAGATTTAGAGGATAGGAACTTGTGTCTAGAGGAGGAGGCCCTGCCCCTCCTTTTATGGGTGGAGAGGGCCGGCGGCCAAGGGGAGGGAGGGGAGTCCCTCCCCAACTCGGCCTAGGTGGTGCGCCGGCTTGGAGAGGAGGGACTCCTCCCCCAAGTCGGTTTCAACCTCCTCTTGCTTGTTTCCCACAGTTTCCTGTTTTAGCCGTTTGACTTTCAAACTGGCCATTTGACTTTTCAGTTTTAGGATTCAATTTAATCCTTTATTTGGAACAGCGAGAACACTTAGTACATGATGCAATCATTCCAATATGTAATGACACATTCATGTACCCCTTCCCCCCCCCCCCGGAGTGCCGGACATTCCGGAACCTTCTAGAACATTCCTGATGAAAACACCGGAATCATTCCCGAACTCCGAAACGGGACTTTCCTTATATGAATCTTATTCTCCGGACCATTCCGGATCACCTCGTGATATCCCGGATCCCATCCGAGACTCCGAACAACATTCGGTCTCTTTCTCATAATACCATAACTACTCAAACAACGTCGAATCCTTAAGTGTGTCTCCCTACGGTTCGTGAATTATGCGGACATGATCGAGACACTTCTCCGAACAATAACCAATAGAGGAATCTGGAAATTCATATGGCTCCCACATATTTCTACGATTACTTTGCGATCGAATGAACCACTTACATACGATACCAATTTCCCTTTGTCTCACGATAGTTTACTTATCCGAGGTTATGATCGTCGGTATCTCTGCATACCTAGTTCAACCTCGTTACTGATAAGTACTCTTTTCTCGTTCCCGTGATATGTGATCCCTTGTGAGCCAGTCACATGCTTGCAAGCTAATTGGATGACATTTCACCGAGAGGGCCCAGAGTATATCTATCCGTCATATGGATGGACAAATCCCACTCTTGATCCATGTGTTTCAACCAATACTTTCCGAACAATCAATGCCACCTTTATAGCCACCCAGTTACGGTGTGGTGTTTGATGTCATCAAAGCATCCATCCGGTAAAGGTGATATGCATGATCTCATGGTCGAAGGAATTAGGTTACTATGTATCAGAAAGCATATAGCAATTGAACTATTGAAATGACTTGATCTTTATGCTACGCTTATCTATAGGAGTATGTCCATCACATCATTCTCCTAATGATATGACCTTGTTGTTAATAACATCTCTATGTTCATGATCAGGAAACCATGATCATATATTAACCAACAAGCTAGTTTAACAAGAGGCTTTACTAGGGACTCTTATTTTAGTTTACAAATCACACAAGTATTAATGTTTCCGGTTAATACAATTATAGCATGGTATGTAAACATTTATCATAAGTGTGAAGATATGATAACAACCACTTTATTATTGCCTCTTGGGCATATCTCCAACAGTCTCCCACTTGCACTAGAGTCAATAATCTAGTTTCAAACCTTTGTGTATTCAACACCTATGGCTTTCCGGTGTTGCAAGTACATGTTTGCTAGTGGTCAACTGCTCTCCGGATCTGACACTTCCAGATCCGTGTGTAATTGCATGTCTTTGCGTCTCTACGCATCACTCATTCTCTAATGAGATGGCTTTGTATAAATTTGGTCCTTTGGTGAGACCTTTAGTTCTTTAGGGTTAAAACATGTTGATAATATTGTCGCACAATATATCTTCATAGTATTATCCCGCTGTGAACTACACCTAGTTTGATAACAAACTACTTGACACAAATGCCCTCTTTAGCTGCTATAGTAGCAGTCATATACTTAGCCTTTTGTTGTAGTATCTGTCACAATGTCTTAACTTTGGAACTCATCTAAATCCATTATGGAACTTACTTTCCATTATATTGTGCCACCCTTAGTTTAGATTGAGATAAACTTAATTTGTATTTTGTGACAAAACTAGTATCAATGTAGTACTTTTACAATGAACTAACCATCTATTTGTCACTTCTACAAATAATATACTCTTAGTTCTTCCAAAAAATCATAAGAATATCCTTACTATTGTCCAATGATCATATTATGAATCATTCTGGTATATGCTCATAACATTTAGAGCATAGGACATATCTGGATTTGTACATATCACAGTATGATTGATATAAATACTCTTTGTGATCTCATACATCAAGTATCAATCTATACTTGAATCTTTGTTTCACTTACCAAGTGTCAATACACTTGAATATATCATCAATATTGAACTCATTCAATCCTTTCTGTGCGACAAGAACCTTTCTTGTAGTTTCTATATTGAACTCATTCAATATCTCATCTATGTACTTCTGGCACAACCATATTGGCGTCTATTGATGCCAATTATTTGGGTTTTGCCTAAGTCTTTCATCGGGATGAAATTCTTAACTTGTGTTAATAAAAAGATACATCACTTCCAATCAACAATATGTCTCCTACATAATGTATTAGAAATATGTCTTAGCGATCCCACTTAATTTCTTGCAAATGCAAGCATCTTCATTGTCTCTGATGAATTTAAACTCTTTTAACAATTTCATCATTGTGAAGATTCCAACTCCGCGATGCTCACTTCAATCATTGAAGTTTGCATATGCTTTTAGCATCCTTTGAATTAACAAAACCCTATGGACCGTGTTATGCACATGTCCTAGGTAACGATTCTATTAGAAGAACTTGTTTTGTTTATTCAACTACCATATAACAAATTATATGTAGTGGTTGCTACATTTATCCGTCTAGACTAAATCGTTATGAAAGATCAAATCTTGTCATAGTCAACCCTTGAACATTGTTGTGAACTTTTTCCCAACATGTCGACCATTTCATAGATGTGAAACATCCATGTCTATTTCTTTATAGATCCAGACACAACTGTAAGGTCTTACACCTTTCTCGAGGGTCCTTCAAGTTCAAAACTTGATTTCTCGTGTATGGAACTATCACGGATTTTATGGCTTCAAGCCATTTGTCGGAGTCAGGGCTCATCATCGCTTCTTTGCATGTAGTCGGATCATTATTGTCAAATAATGATTTAACTCTCAAATCTTGGTATTTGATTGTTTACCCGACCTACTTGTTTCAATAGAAACTTAGATCTCCGTGACCACAACCTTTGAGGAATGTGAGCCATGAGCATTATTGCTGCCTCCGGAACACTTTTCGGTGCTGCACAACTCTGCACATATAGCTAAGGTTCTTTTAACCTTATCAAAGTTCTATTGTCCTCCCACTTAACTTTTCACGAAAAATTCCTTCTCAAAGAAACTTGACGTTCTAAGTGACAAACACTTTTGTCTCCGGTGTTATGGAGGAATATTTTAACAAAGACAATTTCATCTGACTTTGGTTGCAAACATCTTTCTTATGCATAGCATACCAATGTTTAAGAAAGGACAACTTGGGTTTTATCCCAAACCATAACATATGGTGTCATTTCAACGGATTATGATGGAGCTCTTTTCAGTGGAAAAACGGTAATCTCTAAAGCTTTTAATCTTTAAAATACAATGGCAGTTTTATGAATTACACCTTCGATCTTACCATGTCAAACAAGGTTTAATTACATATCTCGAACGCTCCATACTCTTATGGTGTTTCGGGAAAATGCAAATCCACGGAACGATTCCATAAATCTTAGGTATTATGCTAAACTTTGTAACTCAAATATCTTCCTTTATGATCTTTATCATAAACTATTTATATTCTTGTTACAATGATTTTGCACTTCATCTTGAAAGTCTTTGAACTTTTCAAATGTTTCTTACTTTATCCTTATTAAGTAAATATTCATATATTCACTCAAATTCTCGGAGAAAGCATATGAAGTTGAAATCCATCGCTTTTTGACTACACATGATGGACTTCGTACAACAATATGTACAAATTCCAATAAGCTAGTCTTTCGTTCCCTTTTTGCCTATGAACGAAGTTTTAATTATCTCTTAGGAAAGTTTCACAAGTGTCATGTGATCAAAATCAAAAGACTCCAAAATTCCATCCACATGGAGTTTCTTCATGTTTTCTTTCCAATATAATTTAAACGGCGATGTCACTTCCTAAGTGATCTTTCAATCAATTTGTCTTTCGACATTTTTAGCACTAGTTTTATGGATGTGATTTCTCCAATGAGATTTGTGAATCATCCATCTTTTGTGGATTACGACAATTATTTGAACAACCCTTTTGTTCTCATAATACCTGATAAAACAAATCTTTGAAGGCAAGCTTTGATGTTTAACGAGCAACACAATAACCCTTTATTTGTTCTCGATGAACATCATCACATATTCTTTTGCTAGTTACTTAGGCCATTGTAGTTCATGAATTGTGTTGTTTCGTATGACAATTCACACCAACAAATTCAGTATCAAATACTTAAGAACCACATTGTTTAATAAGCAAAGAATATAGCCATAACATGTATATCATCTATATACTTAAACTGAACAATTCTAGTCTTTTCTTTTCTGCCATATATTTATGAGACTCTCTTTCAGTATCTCCTTTTCTGTTTGAAAGAATCTATCAACATCAACAGTGGAGTCATACATATGACACATAGTCCAAAGCATGTATAGTTAAATACCAATGTATTTGGACTTGCACTTTGAATTAGATCACCATCATCAAATGTTTGGTGTTCTTTCAAATTCCTTTCTTTAGTAATCTCTTGGTGTAGTAAACATTTTACCTACATCAAATATTCACCCTTATCATGGATTTATCCATGATCAAGTTACTTTTAGCTTGTAACGGTGAATCACGAGTATAATGTTGCTCTCCAAAACCTTTTGGAGGATTAGGACAACTAGTGTCTCCAACCTTTTGCAAATTCTCATCAAATATGAGAACATGACTTTTGTCATATTATACTCTATCATGTTGCAACCAAAACTTCATTTCAGATATCACAATATCTTCCACACATCATGGTTTCTGAAACAACTCTTTCAGATCCTAGATAACCTTGATATTAAGACAATCCTTTGAATATCAAGAATCATGGAGACAAACATGATACTTATATACTAACATTGGAATTGTTACTCTTGATTTTAATACCAATTATTAAACTTCATGGAGTAACCGGAACTTACTGAAAGTTTGCAATAGGACTTTTAAACTTTAGATTAACACTTCAAAAACAATACGATACCAGTTCGTAAAGTAACTAACCAGAATTCTATAGTTCTATCATCTCAATTATAACTAAGCGCAAGGTGGTAAACGGATGCCAATGACTACAACAACTATGCAAATTCACTTTGATTTAGTTTATGATAAATTGAGTTCTAATTAATAATTAAATTAATCTAGGTGAACTCCCACTCAAAACAATATCCCTCACATTGTTTTAGTGATCACACGAACCAAATCCACCATATCAAAACCGATCATCACGAGAGTTGATATAGTTTCAATGGCGAACAATCGACATGTTCATCATATCTACTATATGATTCATGCTCTACCTTTCGGTATTCCGTGTTCCGAGACCATGTCTGTACATGCTAGGCTCGTCAAGATCAAACTGTTGGAGATATGCCCAAGAGGCAATAATAAAGTGGTTATTATCATATCTTCACACTTATGATAAATGTTTACATACCATGCTATAATTGTATTAACCGGAAACATTAATACTTATGTGATTTGTAAACTAAAATAAGAGTCCCTAGTAAAGCCTCTTGTTAAACTAGCTTGTTGGTTAATATATGATCATGGTTTC
Source organism: Avena sativa (assembly GCA_916181665.1). Taxonomy (NCBI): domain Eukaryota; kingdom Viridiplantae; phylum Streptophyta; class Magnoliopsida; order Poales; family Poaceae; genus Avena; species Avena sativa. Next base: position 382,578,364 of record OV702282.1, read on the forward strand.
CTGATCATGAACATAGAGATGTTATTAACAACAGGATCATATCATTAGGAGAATGATGTGATGGACATACTCCTATAGATAAGCGTAGCATAAAGATCAAGTCATTTCATTAGTTCAATTGCTATATGCTTTTTGATACATAGTAACCTAATTCCTTCGACCATGAGATCATGCATATCACCTTTACCAGATGGATGCTTTGATGACATCAAACACCACACCGTAACTGGGTGGCTATAAAGGTGGCATTGAGTGTTCGGAAAATATTGGTTGAGACACATGGATCAAGAGTGGGATTTGTCCATCCATATGACGGATAGATATACTCTGGGCCCTCTCGGTGGAATGTCATCCAATTAGCTTGCAAGCATGTGACTGGATCACAAGGGATCACATATCACGGGAACGAGAAAAGAGTACTTATCAGTAACGAGGTTGAACTAGGTATGCAGAGATACCGACGATCATAACCTCGGATAAGTAAACTATCGTGAGACAAAGGGAAATTGGTATCGTATGTAAGTGGTTCATTCGATCGCAAAGTAATCGTAGAAATATGTGGAACCATATGAATTTCCAGATTCCTCTATTGGTTATTGTTCGGAGAAGTGTCTCGATCATGTCCGCATAGTTCACGAACCGTAGGGAGACACACTTAAGGATTCGACGTTGTTTGAGTAGTTATGGTATTATGAGAAAGAGACCGAATGTTGTTCGGAGTCTCGGATGGGATCCGGGATATCACGAGGTGATCCGGAATGGTCCGGAGAATAAGATTCATATAAGGAAAGTCCCGTTTCGGAGTTCGGGAATGATTCCAGTGTTTTCATCGGGAATGTTCTAGAAGGGTCTGGATTGTCCGGCACTCCGGGGGGAAGGGTACATGAATGTGTCATTGAATGATTGCATCATGTACTAAGTGTTCTTGCTGTTCCAAAACTTGAAAGTCAAACTGCCAGTTTGAAAGTCAAACGGCTAAAACAGGAAACTGTGGAAAACAGGAAACTGTGGGAAACAGGAAACTGTGGGAAACAAGCAAGAGGAGTTTGAAACCAACTTGGAGGAGGAGTTCCTCTCCTCCAAGCCGGCGCCCAGCCCTAGGCCGAGTTGGGGAGGGACTCCCTCCCTCCCTGGCGCGCCTAGCCCCTCCACCTATAAAAGGAGGGGCAGGGCCTCCTCCTTGAGACACACAAGTTTCTACCTCTAATCTCCGGTTTAGAGCCGTTTTGGTTTAGAGCTTCTAATTGCTTTAGCCTGCGGTTTAGAGCCTTCTAATTGGTGTGTCTAATCTCTAGACCACTAATAGCCCTCTCTCATAATCCACCATACTCGCTCCGGCTTAAGGCGAAGCCCTGCGGGATCTCCCCTCTACTTCCGGTACCACGCCGTTGTGCTGCCGGAATCTCGAGGAGAGTGCTACAACCTCCGCTGCCTGCTGGAACAAGGGAGAGGAAGGTCTTCGTCGAGTACCGAACGTGTGACCGACTGCGGAAGCGCTGCCGGAACGCAGCGCCGGAAGGATCGTCTACGCGATCTTGAGATCGGAAGTGTACGACTACATCACCCACGAGAATCTGCTCTCGTTAACCGCTTTGGAATCTTCGAGGGTAAGTTATTCCATCGACTCGTTGCTACAATCTAGTAGATAGATCTTGGCTTGTTTGTTTGTATGCGATAGAAAATTTTTGTTTTCCATGCTACGAACCCCTACAGTGGTATCAGAGTCGTGTCTATATGTAGATCTGTTGCACGAGTAGAACACAATGGTCATTGTGGGCGTTGATGCTTTTATTGTTGATTGCTTCTTGTGTACTTTGTATCTTGCGGTATGTTGGGATGAAGCGGCCCGGGCTAACCTTACATGACATCGTTCATGAGACTTGCTCCACGCTTGACATGCAACTTGTATTGCATAAGTGGCTTTGCGGGTGCCTGTTTCTCCTAGCATAGTTAAGATCCAATTTACAACGGGTGATTAACAATACTAGTATCAATGTAGTGGTTCTTGTTCGTAAGTTAGAACGACACTTATTGAAAGCCCCAAACCACGTAAAATATGCAAAGAAAGTAGAGGCGTCTAACTTTGTTTTGCAGGGGTGTGCAGTGATGTGATATGGCCATGATTGTGATTATATATGATGTATGCAATGTTCCTTATTGTAAGTTGGCAACTGGCAGGAGCCATATGGTTGTCTTTAATTTATGTTAAGACCCGCCTGTTTATTCAAAGTAGTTGTAATAGTTGAAGCCGGTGGACGACAACCATGGAGAAGCGTCATTGACCTTGATGCAATACCGGTGATGATGGAGATCATGTTCGTGCTAGAAGATGGAGATCGGAAGCACAAAGAAGAAAGGCCATATCATATCACATATTATTGAATTGCATGTGATGTTAATCCTTTATGCATCTTGTATTGCTTAGTAGACAACGGTAGCATTATAAGATGATCCCTCATGCACATGAATTTCAAGTCATAAAGTGTTCACCCTTAGTTAGCACCGTTGCTAAAGCTTGTTGTTTCGAAGCACCACGTGATGATCGGGTGTGTTAGATTCCGCAAGTGTATACAACGTGAGCAAGCCAGATTTGCTCATGCAGAAGCTAAGGTTTGATCTTGACGAGCCTAGCATGTGCAGACATGGCCTCAGGAACACGGATTACCGAAAGGTAGAGCATGAGTCATATAGTAGATATGATGAACATGTTGATTGTTCGCCATTGAAGCTATATCAACTCTCGTGATGATCGGTTTTGATGTGGTTGATTTGGTTCGTGTGATCACTAAAACAATGTGAGGGATATTGTTTTGAGTGGGAGTTCACCTAGATTAATTTAATTATTAATTAGAACTCAATTTATCATAAACTAAATCAAAGTGAATTTGCATAGTTGTTGTAGTCATTGGCATCCGTTTACCACCTTGCGCTTAGTTATAATTGAGATGATAGAACTATAGAATTCTGGTTAGTTACTTTACGAACTGGTATCGTATTGTTTTGAAGTGTTAATCTAAAGTTTAAAAGTCCTATTGCAAACTTTCAGTAAGTTCCGGTTACTCCATGAAGTTTAATAATTAGTATTAAATCAAGAGTAACAATTCCAAGTGTTAGTATATAAGTATCATGTTTGTCTCCATGATTCTTGATATTCAAAGGATTCTCTTAATATCAAGGTTATCTAGGATCTGAAAGAGTTGTTTCAGAAACCATGATGTGTGGAAGATATTGTGATATCTGAAACGAAGTTTTGGTTACAACATGATAGAGTATAATATGGCAAAGTTTATGTTCTCATATTTTGATGAGAATTTGCAAAAAGGTTGGAGACACTTGTTGTCCTAATCCTCCAAAAGGTTTTTTTGGAAAGCAACATTATACTCATAATTCATCGTTATAAGCTAAAAGTAGCTTGATCATGGATAAATCCATGATGAGGGTGAATATTTGATGTAGGTAAAATGTTTACTGCACCAAGAGATTACTAAAGAAGGGAATTTGAAAGAACACCAAACATTTAATGATGGTGATCTACTTCAAAGTGCAAATCCAAAGACATTGGTATTTAACTGTACACGCTTTGGACTATGTGTCATATGTATGACTCCACTATTGATGTTGATAGATTCTTTCAAACAGAAAAGGAAATACTGAAAGAGAATCTCATAAATATATGGCAGAAAAGAAAAGACTAGAATTGTTCAGTTTAAGTATATGGATGATATACATGTTATGGCTATATTCTTTGCTTATTAAACAATGTGGTTCTCAAGTATTTGATACTGAATTTGTTGGTGTGAATCGTCATACGAAACAACACAATTCATGAACTACAATGGCCTAAGTAACTAGCAAAAGAATATGTGATGATGTTCATCGAGAACAAATAAAGGGTTATTGTGTTGCTCGTTAAACATCAAAGCTTGCCTTCAAAGATTTGTTTTATCAGGTATTATGAGAACAAAAGGATTGTTCAAATAATTGTCATAATCCATAAAAGATGGATGATTCACAAATCTTGTTGGAGAAATCACATCCATAAAACTAGTGCTAAAAATGTCGAAAGACAAATTGATTGAAAGATCACTTCGGAAGTGACATCGCCGTTTAAATTATATTGGAAAGAAAACATGAAGAAACTCCATGTGGATGGAATTTTGGAGTCTTTTGATTTTTGATCAAATGACGCTTGTGAAACTTTCCTAGAGATAATTAAAACTTCGTTCATAGGCCAAAAGGGAACGAATGACTAGCTTATTGGAACTTGTACATATTGTTGTACGAAACCCATTATGTATAGTCAAGAGCGATGGATTTCAACTTCATATGCTTTCTCCGAAAATTTGAGTGAATATATGAATATTTACTTAATAAGGATGAAGTGTGAAATATTTGAAAAGTTCAAAGATTTTCAAGATGAAGTGCAAAATCATTGTAACAAGAATATAAATAGTTTATGATAAGGTCATAAAAGAAGATATTTGAGTTACAAGTTTAGCATAATACCTAAGATTTAAGGAATCGTTCCGTGGATTTGCATTTCCTGAAACACCATAAGAGTATGGAGCGTTCGAGATATGTAATTAAACCTTGTTTGACATGGTAAGATCAAAGGTATAATTCATAAAAATGCCATTATATTTTAAAGATTAAAAGCTTTAGAGATTACCGTTTTTCCACTGAAAAGAGCTCCATCATAATCCGTTGAAATGACACCATATAAAGTTATGGTTTGGGATAAAACCCAAGTTGTCCTTTCTTAAAACATTGGTATGCTATGCATAAGAAAGATGTTTGCAACCAAAGTCGGATGAACCTGTCTTTGTATGTTATTTCGAATAACTGTTAAGTAATCCTCCATAACATCGGAGACAAAAGTGTTTGTCACTTAAAACGTCAAGTTTCTTTGAGAAGGAATTTTTCGTGAAAAGTTAAGTGGGAGGACAATAGAACTTTGATAAGGTTAAAAGAATCTTAGCTATATGTGCAGAGTTGCGCAGCACCGAAAAGTGTTCCGGAGGCAGCAACAAAGCTCATGGCTCACGTACCTCAAAGGTTGTGGTCACGGAGATCCAAGTTCCTATTGAAACAAGTAGGTCGGATAAACAATCAAATACCAAGATTTGAGGGTTGAATCATTATTTGAGAATAATGAACTGACTACATGCAAAGAAGCGATGATGGGCCCTGACTCCGTAAAATGGCTTGAAGCCATAAAATCCGTGATAGTTCCATACACGAGAAATCAAGTTTTGAACTTGAAGGACCCTCGAGAAAGGTGTAAGACCTTACAGTTGTGTCTGGATCTATAAAGAAATAGACATGGATGTTTTACATCTATGAAATAGTCGACATATTGGGAAAGAGTTCACAAAATGTTCAAAGGTTGACTATGACAAGATTTGATCTTTCATAAGTGATATTTAGTCTAGACGGATTAATGTAGCAACCACTACATATAATTTGTTATATGGTAGTTGAATAAACAAAACAAGTTCTTCTAATAGAATCGTTACCTAGGACATGTGCATAACACGGTCCATAGGGTTTTGTTAATTCAAAGGATGCTAAAAGCATATGCAAACTTCAATAGTTAAAGTGAGCATCACGGAGTTGGAATCTTCACTGTGATGAAACTGTTAAAGGAGTTTAAAAGTTCATTAGAGACGATGAAGATGCTTGCATTTGCAAGAAATTAAGTGGGAGCGCTAAGACATGTTTCTAATACATTATGTGGAAGACATATTGTTGATTGGAAATAATGTATATTTTATTAACACATATTAAGAATTTCATCCCGATGAAAGACTTAGGCAAAACCCAAATATTTGGCATCAATAGACGCTAATATGGTTGTGCCAGAAGTACATAGACAAGATATTGAATGAGTTCAATATAGAAACTACAAGAAGAGGTTCTTGTCGCACAGAAAGGATTGAATGAGTTCAATGTTGATGATATATTCAAGTGTATTGACATTTGGTAAAGTGAAACAAATAATCAAGTATAGATTGATACTTGATGTATGAAATCACAAAGAGTATTTATATCAATCATACTGTGATATGTACAAATCCAGATATGTCCTATGCTCTAAATGTTGTGAGCATATACCAGAATGATTCGTAAGATGATCATTGGACAATAGTAAGGATATTCTTATGATATTTTGGAAGAACTAAGAGTATAATATTTGTAGAAGTGACAAATAGATGGTTAGTTCATTGTAAAAGTACTACATTGATACTAGCTTGGTCACAAAGTACAAATTAAGTTTATTTCAATCTAAACTAAGGGTGGCACAATATAATGGAAAGTGAGTTCCATAATGGATTTGGATGAGTTCCAAAGTTAAGACATTGTGACAAATACTACAACAAAAGGCTAAGTATATGACTGCTATTTTAGCAGCAAAAGAGGGCATTTGTGTCAAGTAGTTTGTTATCAAACTAGGTGTAGTTCACAGTGGGATAATACTATGAAGATATATTGTGCGACAATATTATCAACATGTTTTAACCCCAAAGAGCTAAAGGTCACACCGAAAGACCAAATTTATACAAAGCCATCTCATTAGAGAATGAGTGATGCGTAGAGATGCAAAGACATGCAATTACACACGGACCTGGAAGTGTCAGATCCGGAGATCAGTTGACCACTAGCAATCGTGTACATACAACACCGGAAAGCCATAGGTGTTGAATACACAAAGGTTTGAAACTAGATTATTGACTCTAGTGCAAGTGGGAGACTGTTGGAGATATGCCCAAGAGGCAATAATAAAGTGGTTATTATCATATCTTCACACTTATGATAAATGTTTACATACCATGCTATAATTGTATTAACCGGAAACATTAATACTTGTGTGATTTGTAAACTAAAATAAGAGTCCCTAGTAAAGCCTCTTGTTAAACTAGCTTGTTGGTTAATATATGATCATGGTTTCCTGATCATGAACATAGAGATGTTATTAACAACAGGATCATATCATTAGGAGAATGATGTGATGGACATACTCCTATAGATAAGCGTAGCATAAAGATCAAGTCATTTCATTAGTTCAATTGCTATATGCTTTCTGATACATAGTAACCTAATTCCTTCGACCATGAGATCATGCATATCACCTTTACCGGATGGATGCTTTGATGACATCAAACACCACACCATAACTGGGTGGCTATAAAGGTGGCATTGAGTGTTCGGAAAATATTGGTTGAGACACATGGATCAAGAGTGGGATTTGTCCATCCATATGACGGATAGATATACTCTGGGCCCTCTCGGTGGAATGTCATCCAATTAGCTTGCAAGCATGTGACTGGATCACAAGGGATCACATATCACGGGAACGAGAAAAGAGTACTTATCAGTAACGAGGTTGAACTAGGTATGCAGAGATACCGACGATCATAACCTCGGATAAGTAAACTATCGTGAGACAAAGGGAAATTGGTATCGTATGTAAGTGGTTCATTCGATCGCAAAGTAATCGTAGAAATATGTGGGAGCCATATGAATTTCCAGATTCCTCTATTGGTTATTGTTCGGAGAAGTGTCTCGATCATGTCCGCATAATTCACGAACCGTAGGGAGACACACTTAAGGATTCGACGTTGTTTGAGTAGTTATGGTATTATGAGAAAGAGACCGAATGTTGTTCGGAGTCTCGGATGGGATCCGGGATATCACGAGGTGATCCGGAATGGTCCGGAGAATAAGATTCATATAAGGAAAGTCCCGTTTCGGAGTTCGGGAATGATTCCAGTGTTTTCATCGGGAATGTTCTAGAAGGGTCTGGATTGTCCGGCACTCCGGGGGGGAAGGGTACATGAATGTGTCATTGAATGATTGCATCATGTACTAAGTGTTCTTGCTGTTCCAAAACTTGAAAGTCAAACTGCCAGTTTGAAAGTCAAACGGCTAAAACAGGAAACTGTGGAAAACAGGAAACTGTGGGAAACAGGAAACTGTGGGAAACAAGCAAGAGGAGTTTGAAACCAACTTGGAGGAGGAGTTCCTCTCCTCCAAGCCGGCGCCCAGCCCTAGGCCGAGTTGGGGAGGGACTCCCTCCCTCCCTGGCGCGCCTAGCCCCTCCACCTATAAAAGGAGGGGCAGGGCCTCCTCCTTGAGACACACAAGTTTCTACCTCTAATCTCCGGTTTAGAGCCGTTTTGGTTTAGAGCTTCTAATTGCTTTAGCCTGCGGTTTAGAGCCTTCTAATTGGTGTGTCTAATCTCTAGACCACTAATAGCCCTCTCTCATAATCCACCATACTCGCTCCGGCTTAAGGCGAAGCCCTGCGGGATCTCCCCTCTACTTCCGGTACCACGCCGTTGTGCTGCCGGAATCTCGAGGAGAGTGCTACAACCTCCGCTGCCTGCTGGAACAAGGGAGAGGAAGGTCTTCGTCGAGTACCGAACGTGTGACCGACTGCGGAAGCGCTGCCGGAACGCAGCGCCGGAAGGATCGTCTACGCGATCTTGAGATCGGAAGTGTACGACTACATCACCCACGAGAATCTGCTCTCGTTAACCGCTTTGGAATCTTCGAGGGTAAGTTATTCCATCGACTCGTTGCTACAATCTAGTAGATAGATCTTGGCTTGTTTGTTTTTATGCGATAGAAAATTTTTGTTTTCCATGCTACGAACCCCTACACAAACCTTAGTTTCCGCATGAGCAAATCTGGCTTGCTCACGTTGTATACACTTGCAGAATCTAACACACCCGATCATCACGTGGTGCTTCGAAACAACAAGCTTTAGAAACGGTGCTATCTAAGGGTGAACACTTTATGACTTGAAATTCATGTGCATGAGGGATCATCTTATAAGGCTACCGTCGTCTACTAAGCAATACAAGATGCATAAAGGATAAACATCACATGCAATTCATAATATGTGATATGATATGGCCTTTCTTCTTTGTGCTTCCGATCTCCATCTTCAAGCACGAACATGATCTCCATCATCACCGGCATTGCATCAAGGTCAATGACGCTTCTCCATGGTTGTCGTCCACCGGCTTCAACTATTACAACTACTTTGAATAGACATGCGGGTCTTAACATAAATTAAAGACAACCATATGGCTCCTGCCGGTTGCCAACTTACAATAAGGAACATTGCATACATCAAATATAATCACAATCATGGCCATATCACATCACTGCACACCCCTGCAAAACAAAGTTAGACGCCTCTACTTTCTTTGCATATTTTACGTGGTTTGGGGCTTTCAATAAGTGTCGTTCTAACTTACGAACAAGAACCACAACATTGATACTAGTATTGTTAATCACCCGTTGTAAATTGGATCTTAACTATGCTAGGAGAAACAGGCACCCGCAAAGCCACTTATGCAATACAAGTTGCATGTCAAGCGTGGAGCAAGTCTCATGAACGATGTCATGTAAGGTTAGCCCGGGCCGCTTCATCCCAACATACCGCAAGATACAAAGTACACAAGAAGCAATCAACAATAAAAGCATCAACGCCCACAATGACCATTGTGTTCTACTCGTGCAACAGATCTACATATAGACACGGCTCTGATACCACTGTAGGGGTTCGTAGCATGGAAAACAAAAATTTTCTATCGCATACAAACAAACAAGCCAAGATCTATCTACTAGATTGTAGCAACGAGTCGATGGAATAACTTACCCTCGAAGATTCCAAAGCGGTTAACGAGAGCAGATTCTCGTGGGTGATGTAGTCGTACACTTCCGATCTCAAGATCGCGTAGACGATCCTTCCGGCGCTGCGTTCCGGCAGCGCTTCCGCAGTCGGTCACACGTTCGGTACTCGACGAAGACCTTCCTCTCCCTTGTTCCAGCAGGCAGCGGAAGTTGTAGCACTCTCCTCGAGATTCCGGCAGCACAACGGCGTGGTACCGGAAGTAGAGGGGAGATCCCGCAGGGCTTCGCCTTAAGCCGGAGCGAGTATGGTGGAGTATGAGAGAGCTATTAGTGGTCTAGGGATTAGACACACCAATTAGAAGACTCTAAACCGAAGGCTAGGGCAATTAGAAGCTCTAAACCAAAACGGCTCTAAACCGGAGGCTGTGGCTAGGGTTTAGATTTAGAGGATAGGAACTTGTGTCTAGAGGAGGAGGCCCTGCCCCTCCTTTTATGGGTGGAGAGGGCCGGCGGCCAAGGGGAGGGAGGGGAGTCCCTCCCCAACTCGGCCTAGGTGGTGCGCCGGCTTGGAGAGGAGGGACTCCTCCCCCAAGTCGGTTTCAACCTCCTCTTGCTTGTTTCCCACAGTTTCCTGTTTTAGCCGTTTGACTTTCAAACTGGCCATTTGACTTTTCAGTTTTAGGATTCAATTTAATCCTTTATTTGGAACAGCAAGAACACTTAGTACATGATGCAATCATTCCAATATGTAATGACACATTCATGTACCCCTTCCCCCCCCCCCCGGAGTGTCGGACATTCCGGAACCTTCTAGAACATTCCTGATGAAAACACCGGAATCATTCCCGAACTCCGAAACGGGACTTTCCTTATATGAATCTTATTCTCCGGACCATTCCGGATCACCTCGTGATATCCCGGATCCCATCCGAGACTCCGAACAACATTTGGTCTCTTTCTCATAATACCATAACTACTCAAACAACGTCGAATCCTTAAGTGTGTCTCCCTACGGTTCGTGAATTATGCGGACATGATCGAGACACTTCTCCGAACAATAACCAATAGAGGAATCTGGAAATTCATATGGCTCCCACATATTTCTAAGATTACTTTGCGATCGAATGAACCACTTACATACGATACCAATTTCCCTTTGTCTCACGATAGTTTACTTATCCGAGGTTATGATCGTCGGTATCTCTGCATACCTAGTTCAACCTCGTTACTGATAGGTACTCTTTTCTCGTTCCCGTGATATGTGATCCCTTGTGAGCCAGTCACATGCTTGCAAGCTAATTGGATGACATTTCACCGAGAGGGCCCAGAGTATATCTATCCGTCATATGGATGGACAAATCCCACTCTTGATCCATGTGTTTCAACCAATACTTTCCGAACACTCAATGTGTAGAGGTCCCAATCTTAGATAAGGTAGGGTCCTCCTGTGTTTTACAATGCTAGTCCCTGGATCAATAGCTAGCATCCACAGTTAAGATGTAATATCAAGATGCAAAGGTCATAATATAAATTTATAACCAGGAATAACATAAGTTTATTACATCAAACATAGCTCATTTGGCTATTACATTACATTTGCAGCGGAATAACTATAAGTATGGGTCCATCATCTTCAAAGTGCCACAGGCAGATGTTGGTTGTAGACTTTGTAGTCCTAGTCAATCAAACAATCTTCATTTTTTTAAAAACAATCAACCTGCAACATTACAAGTTACAGCCACAAGGGTCAATACATTTTGAATTGTATTAGCAAGCTTCACTTTTAAGTATAATAAGAGTGGATCCTATCGTTATATGCATATTTGGCTAAGTAGAGTTTAAGGTTCATTTGCATAAAGCAATATTTTATCCTATCTTTTCAAAAGGGTTTTAAAGTCTTTTGTCAAATTTCTTTTCCAAGTTCCTTGAACTCCTTGGTAGAAACTCAAGTGTTCAAATCCTTGTCAAAATCTCTTGAGCACCTTGGTAACCCCAAGTGCAACAAGTTTTATCAAAACTCATGAGTTCCTTGGTATCCCCAAGTACATCATGCTCTTGAGCACCTTGGTAACCCCAAGTGCAACAAGCTTTACAAAATCTCTTTGAATTCCTTGGTAGACACACAAGGGCATCAAGTTTTTATATTAGAAGTTGGAATGTCGAGATCTCCCATAGTTCAAACTTTAGTTGCTCAGTATTGTCCATAACCGGGGACACGGCTAAGTACTTAGATTTTATTAACTTCTGCAGAAGGAGTACACTTTACCCACATGTCACAATCCCATCTTGTTGCCACCAGTGGCCTACTGGATTAGTGCTCACCAAGATGGAGTACTGGCAGATTGAGAATGTGACAAAGTCTTTCCAAAAGGTCCTCCCATACATCATTGCTAGCTTTGTCTTCAGCCCCCATGAAGCATTCCAGATCCCCATGTCCAGTAACTAAAGACAATGTATGGGTCTTCCTAATGTAATTGACTAAGCCAGAGCCATAATAGCATGTGGTTGCACACGAAAGCCACAATTGGAGAAGCATGTTTGATCTCTAAGTTTCCTAGGTGGTTTTCTTTTGGAGCACAACACAAAGTGATTGCCATAGACATGGTTCCCTTTTGTTGCCACCTTCTCCAAAACTTAAAGTAGCCTCCACCTAGGTGGTTCATTGAGTCCTTGTTTTATTATGTAAAACACAAGTCCTTTTCTCAACCTTTGTAAATCTCAACATGTATCTCTTTTCAAAATATAGCATATAGCATGGCTAAGCATGTACAACTTCAATATTTTCACTAAGGAGTGTATAGGGAATCCTATTAGGATTTAGCATAGCATAAGTATAAAATATCTTTTCATGCATATTTTCAAAATCCACTAAGTATAGTAATAAAAATAGTAGGACTTTTGTATGATAGTGTAACTTGCCTTTTCGTAGGGAATGGGGTTCACTTCCTTGATCTTGCTAGTTTCACACTTTGCTAATTTCACTACAAGTCAATCAAGCAAATCACCAAATCAACTAACATTCCAAACCAAGGTTAAACAAACAATTTCACACACATAGCAAAGGAGTCTAAGTCATGCAAAGGTGGGTTCTTCTTGCAAGGTTGGTCTCTACTAGGTTTATAAACTTTGTAAAGTCCACATTGGTCATTTACCAAAATGGCAAAGTCATTTGTTAGAGCGTTTTGCTCAAAATCCATTTTAAAATCCATTCAACATTTTATGTGGTGGAAAATAGTTTTATTAAATCTAAAACCTTTTAAGTTTTCACCAAAAGTTTCTAACTCTCTCAATATTGGTTGTTTTGGGTCAGTAGCTTTGAATCAACATATTTACTCAAAGTTTTATTCCAAAATCTTCTTCATAATAAAACCATTATCTTTATTTGGCTAGAATTAGGCTAATTTAATTAATCCATTCTTAATATTTCCAATTTTCATTTCTAAAACCATGGGTTGGTTCCTAGGGTCAGTAAGGTCACTACAAATCATTTTGCAAAGGTTTTGTCATTAAATTCAATTTTAAACAACTTTTATACTCTAAACAAGTACACAAATGTTTCTGCAAATTCAACCAAGCTAACAGATACTATTTTCAAAACTAAGGCCATGGTTAGCTAGGGCTTGTTCTCCTGAATCCAACGACATAAAATTTGTAAAATTTGGACGTGTGGTTTGAAAGTTACAAGGGTTTGAAGTTTGCAAATAAATCTGTTTTCAAATTTCTTTTAAAACGAATTAGGTGACACGCGGCGTGTTTTAACTGGACGATACCGGTTCGGGTGGATCGTGTGCTGTGGAGCGTTGGATTTAAGTTGGATCGTGTGGCACAGAACGCGTACCTCTTCGCGGTAAGTGATCTAATCGCACACGTTCAAACTAGATCCTACGGTACTGGCTCGTTGGACCAAAAGTGAGCGGCGCCGACGGCGGCTAACGGCGGCGTACGGCCAGGCGGTGGCGCTACGGCGGCTACAGGAAGCAAAGAGAAGAGAAAAAGTGCTCACCGGAATCGCAGGGCTGTGGTGATGCTCGACGTGTTGTTGGCTTGACAAGGGGCGCTCGGGTACTGCGGAAATTGCTCACCGGAGTTGGTTCTGGCGACGGGCGGCTCTGGTCGAGGTCGAGGACGTCACTGGAGAGCGCCCTAAGGCAAAACGAAGGCGCGGTCAGATGCGTGGGATCAAGACAATGATATGTGCGTGATCGAGAAGTGAAGGGGCGGTCTGGTTCACCTGGTAAACATCGTCGGAGAGGTTGCAGATGGCGGCGTCGTCGGAACTTGTCAAAGCCGACGCTTCGGGGCGCCCGCGGTTGAACGGAGGGCACGGACTGAAGCGCCAGGTGATGGGGAGCGTGCGTGCTTGGTCGATGAAGCAAGGGGAGGCAGTGTGTGGCTGGAATTGAGAGCTAAGCTCGTCGGAGACGGCGGCGGTGCAGAAGAGATTGGCGACAGCCTAGGGGCAGAGAGGGAGTGGCGACAGAGGGGAAAGGAGGAGGAGGCGTTGGCGCTTAATAGCATGCATTCATGGCGAGGTTTAAAGCGCGGCATCACTGCGAATTGATCGCGGCTTTGAATGGCAGCAACGGCAGCGAGGGAGAAGGCGTGGTCTGCGGGTGGGGAGGAAGAACAGTAGCGGTGGGGTCTACCTGTCAGCGGGGAAAGGAGTAAGGGAGAGGTCCACCGGTCATTCTCTCTGAGGGTTATTTACTGAGTGCGAACCGTTTTCTTGCGGGGTGAGGAGCTGGGCTGGTTGGTGGGCTTATTGGGCTGCCTGGGCTGGGTCGGTTTTCTTTTTATTTATTTTTTTCTGTCTGCTTTGCTTTATTCTTTTCTATTTTATTTTCTGATTTGATTATTCAAACACATGATTCAAACAACCAATTAAATTCAAACCAACATCACACTTCACAACTTTTGAACTTGATTCTGTTCAGTAACAAATACCAAAATTCTAAAATAAAATAATATTTTAAATTCTTTTTAGGTTTTATTTATTAATTAAATAAAATGGCTATGGTTTATTAATAAAATAGGGTTTGGTATTAATAAAATCCCTATTTAATCCAAATATTTTCAAAAACCAAAACAGTAGGTTTTATTTGAAAGTATAAAATACTTGAATTACTTGTTTTAAAAATAATATTTTATTATAGGGTCTATTAATATTAAAATAAGGTGGGCCTTAGTTATTATTTCAAATAGGATTTATTAAGATATTTATTTTGAAATCTAAAATAAAACCAAAACACTTTAATAGGTTTTATTTGAGAATATAAGTACTTGGGAAAACTTATTTTAAAATAAATAAATAGGTTTAGTGTTTTATTTAAAATGGAATAGGTCTTTACTTAAATAAAACTTGGATATTAAATCCTTATTAATTTATTTTAAATAAACCTTTGCTAATTTTATTTAGAATAAAATGTTTTAATTCCAAATCTTGTCCAAGGTTTAATTTGGCTTTATAAAATAATCTTTATTTAAATCCATCTTTTCTTTTGAATACCAAATCTTTTATTTTAAAAGATCCAAAATACCATCTCCAAAATATTTTTAGTTTCCTTTATTTAAAATGTTTATCTTTTTAAATCCTTTTAGGATTTTATTTAATTCAAATGGGTTTGAGGTTCCATTTATATTCAAAAAGTTTCTTCTGGCTCTGAAAATCAAACAAAGTTTTATTTTATTAATTTATTTTCACATTACAAGATTTGGAAAATCTTGGGATGTGACACAATGCCACCTTTATAGCACCCAGTTACGGTGCGGTGTTTGATGTCATCAAAGCATCCATCCGGTAAAGGTGATATGCATGATCTCATGGTCGAAGGAATTAGGTTACTATGTATCAGAAAGCATATAGCAATTGAACTATTGAAATGACTTGATCTTTATGCTACGCTTATCTATAGGAGTATGTCCATCACATCATTCTCCTAATGATATGACCCTGTTGTTAATAACATCTCTATGTTCATGATCAGGAAACCATGATCATATATTAACCAACAAGCTAGTTTAACAAGAGGCTTTACTAGGGACTCTTATTTTAGTTTACAAATCACACAAGTATTAATGTTTCCGGTTAATACAATTATAGCATGGTATGTAAACATTTATCATAAGTGTGAAGATATGATAACAACCACTTTATTATTGCCTCTTGGGCATATCTCCAACATTTTGATCTGGTTGTACCCAGAGTAGGCGTCGAGGAAACACAGCGACTCCGAGCCCGCGGTGGAATCGATTATTTGGGCGATCCGCGGGAGGACGAATTGCTCCTTCGTGCAGGCGCTGTTTAAGTTTGCGTAGTCGATACACATCCTCCAGGTCCCATTTTTCTTCTCAACCAGGACTGGGTTTGCCAGCCACTTGGAGTATTTTATTGGCCGGATGAAGCCTGCAGCGAGTAGACGCTGCACCTCCTCGGCGATGGCTCGGCGGCGCTCTTCATTAAAGGGCCGTAGCGACTGCTTGACAGGTCGCACTTTGGGGTCGGCGTTGAGTTTGTGCTCAGCGAGTTCCCTAGGGACACCAGGCATGTCTGAGGGCTTCCATGCGAAAATGTCCCTGTTCTCACGGAGGAACTCGATGAGCACGCCTTCCTATGCTGGGCTCATGCCCGTCCCGATCTTCACCGTCTGGCTGGAGTCGCCTGGGACCAGCTCAACGGTGCGGGTGTGCGTCGTCGCCTCGAAGGCTGAGGTGTTGACGCCCTCCGAATTGGGCTTCTTGAGTATGGTGGGGTCGTCATTGTTGACCCCGCTCGCGTATTTGGCGAGCTCGTCGACGTGGTTGGTCTCTTCCGCGATGACGGCGTCGGCGAGCTCGGCTCCTTTGGCCTCGCACTCGGCGGCCATGTCGGGGTCGCCATTGACGGTGATGACGCCGCGCGGCCCGGGGAGCTTCATCGCGTTGTACGCGTAGTGGGGCGCTGCCATGAACTTGGCGAACGCCTGGCGCCCCAGGATGCAGTTGTAGGGGCTGTCAAAGGGTACCAGCTCGAAGACGATCCACTCGGTGCGGAAGTTTGCTGGTGTGCCGAAGGTGACTGGTAGCGTGACCTTGCCGATTGGGTACGCCTTCCGACCGGGGACGATGCCGTGGAATGTGGTGTAGGTCGTTTCGACCATCGACTGCGGGAGCCGCAATCGCCTGAAGGTGTCCAGGTACAGGATGTTGATGGAGCTGCCGTCGTCCATCAATGTCTCGGGGATCCAGTAGTCTCCCACCTTAGGCTTGACCACCAGGGCGACTCGGCCCGGGTACTCGATGCGTGGCGAGTGGTCCTGGCGGCTCCAGGTGATGGGCTGCTCCGACCAGTTGAGGAACTGGGGAACGTCCACCTGGGCCACCGCGTTGACGGCGACGACGCGGGCGATGACCTTCTTCTCGCGCTTCGTGTTGAAGCCTGTGAAGGTGTGGAGCGAGCCGGCCACACTGCCGAATTTTCCGCCGTTTGGCTGGTTGTTGTCGGGGTCCTCCCGCGCTCGCCGTGCCTTCTCAATCTCCTTGAGAGAGTGGCAGTCGGCGGTCGTGTGCGTGGCGGGCTTCCCTTCCCTGCTGTGAAACACACAAGGTTGGTTAAGGAGGGCCGCGGGGTCGAATCTTGGTTTCGCCTTGTAATTGCCGCCGTCGCGGCGTTGCCCTCCGTCGCGGCGGAAGCTCTTGGGCTCACGCTGCGCGTGCCCAGCATTGGCGACGAAATCGACTAGCCCATCACTGCGGCGCTTGCCGGTGAGGCGAGTGTTGCTGTAGCGTAGGTCGGACCGTCGTCCATTGTCGGTGCCGTTTGTGCGTCGTTGACCGCCCGACTCGTCGTCGGTTTCCTGGTTTGGGTCTTACTCCGCGTATCTCTTGGCGATCTCGAGGAGATCCGGTATGTTGTCGAGTGTGCGGGAGTGTCGTTTGAGCTTGGCGACCAGGGGCTCGTAGTGGCACGAGGTCTTGAAGCAGTGGATCGCGGTGTCCGGGTGAATGCCGACCGCGTTGTACCATAGTTCTTGCCACCGCTGGACCCAGCTGCGGGTCGACTCGCGGGGTCCCTGGACGCATCGTTCCAGGTCCTCGATGGTGGTGGCACGGGTGTAGGAGCACTCGAAGTGTCTGACGAAGGCGTCGCGCATCTCTTCCCAGGAGTCGATGCTATCCGGGGGAAGAGTGTTGATCCACTGCCTGTACGTTCCCTCCATCATCAAGGGGAGGTAACAGGCGGCTAGCAGGTCAGTGTGGCCAGCGATCCCCATCGCCATGAGGTAGGTGTCCAGCCACACGGAGGGGTCGTACGAGGGGTCGTACTTCTCTATTTCCCTCGGCGCTTTGAAGTTCGCCGGGTATTTTTGGCCTCGGATCATCGGCCTGAAGCACCGGGGCCCGAGTCGGCTTAGCGACCCCATTGGCTCGCCGTCGCGGCGATTGGTTAGGGTGTGTCGCAGGTCGTCGGGCTGGCGTGCGCGCCAGCTTTGGTTGTTGATGATGTGGGTGCGGGCGTCCACGGGCTGACCGTTGGCGGCGACGAAGTTGGTCGCTGGCCTGGGGTCGTTGGTGGAGAGTGCCGCGTGCGCGGGTCATTGTTGGAGCTGCAGTGGTTCGGGTGGCGGGCAATTGAGGGTGTTTTCCGCCAATGGGCGGCCGCTTGAGGCCTCTCTGCTGCCCGAAGAACGCGAGTACACCCGACCATGCGAGTCGGCGCCTGCATTTTGCTGCTCGACCGCCTTTGCGAGCAGGGCCCGGACGTACTGGATCTGTAGGGCACCGTCGCCGGTGGCCGTGATGTTGTCGGCCGCTGCTCGACCTGCCACGAGGTTATCAATCGAGGTGGAGAACAGTGGTAGGCCGTTTGTGTCTCGCTCCCGTGAGGAGACCACTATCCGCGGCTGATCCCTGGGGGGTGTGCAGTTGGGTGGAGGTGGGGCGCCCATTGCCGTTGACCCTGGTGGGGGCCGGGCGCTTCCTCCTGGTGGCGCGTTCTCGCAGATCGCGCGCCCAAGGACAGTGGGGTTCAAGCGCGACATGATTCGCTGCTGGTGGTAGCGCGACAGCTCCTGCGCCGTCACCTTCTCGAGGCGAAATTTTTCGAGCTCGGCTTGCTCCTTGCGGACTGCCTCCGCCAGCTTCAGGCGGAGTTCCTCGACCTCCGTTGCCGTGGCGTTAGGAGGGATCGGGGTGGAGAAGGGATCCTCCGGCGGATCGGTGCCAGTCGCCATGTAGGTCGCGGCGTGGCGACCGGTCCCGTCGCGGAGATCGGCGGAGTTTTCCGACCCGGAGTCGAAGTCGAAGATCCCAAGGATGGAGGGATCCGCGAAGTCTCCCACGTTGGAGACCTGGGTGATGGAGCCTGCGGGCGAAGCCGCGGTGATGGATTCGGCGAGTGACGCCGGGGTCGCCGAGTCGGCGTCGTCGTTGAGGGCCGTGTCTTCCGCGGCCGCGGAGTTTTCGGCCACGTTGTTGTGGGCCGAGTTGTACTCGGAGGCGAGGCGATGGATCGTGCGGACCTGGCTCTCGGAAAGCCGGTCGCGTGGCGGCGACTCGCGGATGCGAGACGAGTCCTCCGAGACGATGACGTCGGTGAGGCCGACGAAGAGGCTGATCATGTCGACCGGCAAGATCATGCTGTGCGTGACGGGTCGCGCCGCCGGGACGTAGCTGCTCGGCAAGATCTGGAGCATCTCGCTGATCGCTATCATGCGGCCGGTGGCGACCGACTCGTTGATGGGCAGATAGGATCTCGCCGCAGAACACCGGCCAGGCCCCACGGTGGGCGCCACTATCATGGGAATGACCACGGCAGATGCTGCAATCGGCAGCGAGTAGTAAAACGAAGGGCAAGGACGGCCAGCCATCTGCGGTGCGAGATGAGGGCGGAGACACAGGGTTTTACCCAGGTTCGGCCCCCCGGAGGGTAAAGACCTACTCCTGCTAGATTGTATTATGATGGAGGTACAATGGGGCGAGCTCGACGGCTAGGCGGCGAGTCGCTTGGGTGGATGATGGAACGTGCGTCTACACGCCCTGTAGGGAGGTTTTTGTAGACTCACCCTCCCCTAGGGTTTACATATCTCAACCGAATCAGTTAAGGTTTCGATACTCGTTTAACCTAATCCGACTGGGCATATCTACTCTCCTGGGTTTTCAGCTTCCAGTCGCTTGGATCCGCGCCAGGCCTTGATCCGATCGCCGTCTTGCAGGCCCACTCGCCAGTTCCTGGGCCAGTCGGAAACGTCCTGCTGGGTATACCCCGGTAGGCATATCCCCATCAGTATCTGGTCGAGTTGCGCCGTCGTAGGGTTAAATGTGTTTGGCAATGCCGAAGTCAACCGTAAATTTGGTTTGACGGATACGTGGGCCAAAGCATTTAGGTCCCACATATACATCCTCTTCCTCGTACAGTCGCGCTGCCATATTTGACTCAATGCAATGGTGAGCGTCATTTGGCGAGAGAGATATGTGCCTTGGAGGCTCGCGGATTCTGTGCGGCGGAATCAGATTCCTGCTTCTCCTTTCACCATCGCCACCTCCGCCCCGACGGCTTCCATGGCTGCGATGATATCCTTCGTGGTCGCTGTAAGACGATGATGGTGGCTCTAGCGGGTTATTTCCGACTGAGTGACACGGTGGTGGAGCCTCATTATGTTGACTCTGAGGTAGATTTCTTCGGGATCTTGATACGTCCATAACGTATCTATATTTTTTTATGGTTTCATGCTATTATTATACTTTTGATACTTCTTTTTATATAAAGTTCATGAGTTACTTGGACTAACCTACTAATAGTTGCAAAAGTGCATAATGTTCTTGTTTTACACTTTGATGTGTAGGAATTATCAAGAATACAAGTGGAATCCTTGTTGGAGTCAAATTGGGATTTTCCAGAAATCTGTCTCAGAACTCTTTTTCAAGATGGTCAAGTTTCAGGTCTAATACGGTGTCAAACATAAAACTCTTCGACTACAAAGTTGTAGGAAATTTCGCGACAATCGTTCTGGACATAAAATTTAGCTGATTCTGAGTCTGGACGGGCCTACTAGACCCGATTTACTGCAGCCCAAGATGGGGTGATGGGAATCCGAGAAGCTATATAAATGGAGAAAACCTAATTCGTCAAAAACACCTCCATCCACGAATTTGCAGCCACCAAAGCCACGTTTTTGCCTCCCCCATGGATCCCATATCCATGGGAGAGGGCTCCCAAGAAGCCATGAAGGAAGGGGGCTAAGGGGCAGTGCTCCCCACGATACCGGCGGTAGGAAAGGAGTCCCCCGCGTCGTTGCTGCCGCCCTCTTCACCATCTTCACCGCCATCTCCATCACCTAATCCTCCTAGTATGTACTGGTTTATCCTCCCACACACCTCTGTACCGTCCTATGCAAACATGGTGTTTGATGCTATAAGTTATAATCCTACGATCTATGTCATGTTTGTGTAGTTTCTTTGTTCTTAGATTAAATGGTTGAATGTCTTTAGTTCATTAGAGTTGTATGTTGATTTGGTACAGTCCTTTGGAGTCCATTATATTTGTGCGCGCATGGATTAAACATCATAGGGTTTGTAGTATGTGTAAGAGGAAAGGGGGAAGTTCTGCCGGAGTGACAGAAACTTAAGGATGCTAACTGGAACGTTGCACGTATGTGAGTAAGGGGACCATTAACTTAAGGATATGGTTGGGGAAACCTTAATGCATTGTTAGTAGTTACAGATGTTTACTAACAATCCAATCATATAGTACATGTAATTCCAAGTAGTGAAGCGCATGTATATTTAGCCTCTCCCACATAGAAAACTGCATGAAAGACAATGAACCCGTTTTATTCGCCAATTAAACTTGGACAAAGTCACCACAATTACCACCATTCCACACTCATGGTTCTGTTAGTTTAGTGTATTTTATTGTTGGAGCTACTAGTTTTACTTTCTTGTTGTTTATTATCTTGCAAAGCTTTCTCTAGTACTTGTTTTGTTGCTCAAGTTTTATTTCCTAGATAATGCAAATGTTTAGTGTGCGTCGAGTTGTATCAGTGGTTGATAGAACTTGAGAGAATATTTATCATACCTTTAGATCCTTGTTGGGTTCGACACTCTTACTTATCGAAAAGTCTACACACGATCCCCTATACTTGTGGGATATCATGTGTACCGGTGGCAAAGATGACTTTCTGTCTGGTACCGGGAGATAGACTTCTGATGTGTGTTGACGCCCCATTGGGAAACCCGAAGAGCAAGGTATGATGCAGCACAGCAGCAATTTTTACCTCCGTAAGAAACCGAGGTTATCGAACCAGTAGGAGGAAGGAAACTTCTCAAAGGTGTTGCAAGCAACATGGAAACCTGCACAACACAAACTCAAGACTTTGCCCCAACTAATAGTGAGGTTGTCAATCTCACAGGTTGTTGTAATAAAGGATTAACTGTATGGTGTGGAAGGTGATAATGGTTTGCAGCAAGTAAATAGTAACAGTGGAAGATGTATCAATGGTAAAGATTGGACTGGGGTCCATACTTCATAGAGGTGTTCTCCTTAGATAAACAAACATGGCATGCTAGGTAAACAAATTATAGCAGGGCAATTGACAGGACTGAGCAAGGCATAACAAAGCAATACTAGATATAAAGATCCTATGAGATTCGATTGGGCAATACAACAAGATACATAGACCGCCATCCAACTGCATCTATGACTATAAGTCCACATTTGGGTTATCATCCGAACCCCCTCCAGTATTAAGTTGCAAGCAACAGACAACTGCTTTAAGCAAAGTGTGTAAGGTAAACAGTCCACTTGTTCCATGAACAAGAGACCGTTGTTTCCTCCCTAGTGGAAATAGCACATCTACAATCGTAGAGATTTCTATCACTTCCCTTGATTAAGTAGAGGAATGAACCCACTATCGAGCATAAATACCCCCTCTTGGAGTCACTAGCAACTACTTGGCCAAGATAGCTACTAACAACGGAGAGCATGCAATATCACAAACAACACAGACATGATAGAATCAATAAGACAAACCCATTAATCAATCTGACATAGTAATCTCAATATCCATTGGATCCCCGCAAACACAACATGCATGATTACAAATAGATGAGATTTTGATCATGAACGGAGCCCACAAGATCTAGACATGAAAGCACAAGGAGGAGATACAACCATCTAGCTACTACATGGACCCGTAGTCCAAGGTGGAACTACTCACGCTTCATACCGGAGGCTGGCATGATGAAAAAGAAGGCCTTCGGGATGATCTCCCCTCCGACGGGGTGCTGGGAAGAGCTTTAGATCCCCCGATCTAGGTACGATGGTGGCGGCGGCTACAGACGGTTTCGTGGAATTTTGATCGGGTCCTTGGGGTTTAGGCATCAGGGGCTTCTTATAGGCGAAGAGGCAAGGCTACTCCAGCTTCGTGTTCCCCATGGCAAAATATTGACTTTGGCTTTTGTCCCGTCCAATTCCGAGAATATTGATTTTCTGCCTTTCTGGAACCAAAAACCGAAGAAAATAGGCAACTGGCACTGTGGCATCTTGTTAATAGGTTAGTACCAGAAAACATATAAAAACACCTCAAAGTGTGGACAAAGCAAAACAAAGTAGATACTAAACAAGCATGAAACATCAAAAGTTATAGATACGTTTCCGACGTATCAAGCATCCCCAAGCTTAACTCCTGCTCGTCCTCAAGTAGGTAAGTGATAAAAGAATAATTTTTGAGGTGACATGCACCATCAAAACCAAGATCAAACCATTTACAAGCATTGAAAGCTGGAATCAAAGAACTCTAAACATGTGCAAGAAAGATGAAGTTCTAACAATAAGACAAAGTAACTATGGATGCAACATGAAAGGCTACAAACAAAGATCATGAATAACATGCATTGAAGTTTTTTTGTTTCACATACAGAAAACATGGCATAGTGGCATTCAGCTTGTCCCTCATAGAGTAGCAAATATATGCATAGGACACCTTCAAAGTTCATAAGAGTGACTAGATACAAATATCACAAGAACAAGCAATATCAACAAAATGCATCAATCAATAAGTTTTGGGACACTGCACATAGAACTAAGAATGGCAACTATGCTCTCTTAACTGGTGCCTAAAGGTAGAAGATGGAGACTCGATATAATAGTGGAAGAAAGGCCCTTCATAAAGGGAAGCAGGGATTTCAAGTTTCAAAAAGAGGTTCCAAACATTATGGTACTTGTTAGCTTCCAGCCCTCATTGCCCCTATCATAAGCATCTTGAAGTGATTAAGGTTAAAGTGAACAAACTATGGAGTATATGCTTTACAAAGTATAAGTTGGCAATCTCATGTCCCTTGAATACGAGGGCCGCACCTCATGCTACTCAACTTTAGTCACCTGTAAGTTCTTGTCATAGTAGGTACATGTGTATCGTAGAGAACCACCAACGGGGTACCCCTTGCACATGGTACAGGAGCTATCCCATAACAAAAATGACAAGGCAAGCAGACAATGAGCATCTCAGCGATCTTTTTATTTGCTATTTACATAGGTTTTTATTGAGGATGCCTCACAGATTGCTCATTATGGTGATGTTGCAAGTTTCCACCATGATTATGCATGGCTTAGGATAGCGGCCCAGGCGTTTCTCTAACACAAAATACATAACTCCATGGACTTACAAGATCCCTTTTTATTTCATACCGGCGACATCCATAGACAAAAGAGCATGATATCAACTGTGTACAAAGTACAAGTGCAATGTTGAAAACGTTCCCCATGACAACATGGTTCTGCTAATTCCAACGTATAAGTGCAAGCATATACAACTTAGATGACACAATGGTTCAAGTTTATTAGGGGAAAGGAATATAAAGTGTACCATCAAGTTCGTGAGAGCTTTAATCACTAAGTTTTCACATAACAAAATACCCCTTTTTTAATTGGAAGATAGATAAAAAAAGAATATACTTGGAATGGTGTAACACACCATGCATAGGAATTTATAGTGGACACTTTGGAATAACTTGGTTTCTTGGGAGTTGGAAGCATGAGTAGAACTTACTCATACAAGTGGAGGCTAGCAAAATATTGGGAGCAACCAACTAAGAGAGCAATGATGACCCACAAGTGTAGGGGATCGCAACAGTCTTCGCGGGTAGTATTACTCAATTTATTGATTTGACACAAGGGGAGCCAAAGAATACTTGCAAGCCTTAACAACTGAGTTGTCAGTTCAGCTGCACCTGGAAATAGTTCTTGCTCACAGAAGTTTATCAGTAGCAACAACAATGCAACAACAACAATAACAACAACAGTAAAACAGTAGCAATAGTAACAGTAACGGTAATAGTAGGATTCGAGTGCGGTAGGCATAGGGTTGGATGGACAGGCGTTGCATGGACGAGTCTAAACATGTAACTTCAAGATCTAGGGAATTGCAGATAAATAATATCAAACATCCAAGTACTAAACAATCCTAGGCACGTGCTCCAAATATAGTCATACGTGCTCGCAATGAGAACTTGCACAACATCTTCTGTCCAGCCAGCCCATGGCAGCGGGGCCTCTAGGGAACTACTGGCAATTAAGGTGCTCCTTTTAATAGAGCACTGGAGTAAAGCATTAACACTCCGTGAACACATGTGATCCTCACACCACAGCCACCCCCTCCGGTTGTCCCAATTATTGTCACTTTGGGGCCTTTGGATCCGGACAATGATATGTGTACACAACTTGCAGATAAGATCACAAACAATACTATCATAATGATTCAATAATAATCTCAGATCTGAGATCATGGCACTCGGGCCCTAGTGACAAGCATTAAGCACAACAAGTTGCAACAAAGTCAAATAGCACTAATAGAGATACTAGGCACTATGCCCTAACAAATCTTATTCGATTACATGATAGAACTCATCCAATCCCTACCATACCCAAGCCTACAGCAGGGGATTACTCACTCATGGATGAGGGAAACATCGATGGTTGATGGACATGCATTGGTGATGACATTGGCGACGATCCTCTCCAAATTCCCCGTCCCGGCAGGGTGCCAGAACGGACTTTCTGGATCCGAATCTTGGTTTCTGGTGGAGGCGGAGAGGAACTCTTTCTGGAAAACTATCGCCCCCCCCCCCTCGGTTTTTAGGTCGAAAGGCAACTTATAGGCACAGAGGAAGGCCGAGGAGGTGCCTGGGGAGGCTGCACCCCCTCCAGGCGCGGGGTCAGGTAGGCCCACCCCTGGGGTGGGTCTGCCCCCCCCAGGCCTCCCCCCGTCTCTTCTTCTGACTCCGTGGATCTTCTGGCGAAATATAATTTTTGGCGTATTTTCCGATATTTTTCCTAATAGTTGATTTTCTGCAAAAAAACAAGACACCAAGGTAATTCTTCTAAAAACAGCGTCAGTCCGTGTTAGTTGTATCCAAATCACACAAGTTTAGAAAAGAAACAATAGCAAATTGTTCGAGAAAGTAGATACGTTTTGGACGTATCGAGCAATAATGGCCATAATCATGCAGAGCGACAAAACATTACTAATCAAAGCAGAGTGGTACTACAAGTCAAGGACTAAATGATCATAGAGGCTATGGTGACTTGTTCATAGTCATAACATGGTGTAAGCATGTGCCAAGTCAACCCAAACAAAGCATCAAAGGAGAATCCACGATACTATGCTTTTGTATGCTAACACAACGCATAATTCTTTCAAGGCACACTAAGCAATCACAATTGTTTGGAACAATTCATGCTACAACAATAATCACTAATCATAAGGTCAAAATAACATCTAGCATGACATGCTAAAGTCTAAGTCACAATCGATGCAAGTTCCTCTTGCACTTTCAAGCAAGAACTTTCTACTCCTTTCCAACACCAATCAATTTATTTGAAACAACACAGAGAGAGAGCGGGGTTCCAAACTAATTTATTCAAGAAAAATAAACAAACTAAGCAAAGCAAACAAAAACTAAGACGCTCCAAGAACAACACAATAGTGCATGAAACAATAAAAACGAAGTGTCTAGGAAGACCTGAGCTTTTTATTGATGAAGAAGGGGATGCCTTGGGCATCCCCAAACTTTGACGCTTGTACCTTTTGGATATTTCTTGGGGTGACACCGGGGTGGCATCCCCAAGCTTGAGCTTTTGTCCATTCTTCATCTCATTACATCATTCTCTCTCTATACCTGAAATATTCCTTCATACAAAACTTCACACAATCTTCATTAGCAACATTAGTGTATTCAAAAGATAATAGACTTATGGGTTTAGCTTTAGAACAACAAAACTTTTCACTAAAAACACAAGCTACTGTAGCAACTCCTTCAAAAAGCTCAATTTCCCAAAAAGAACCCTAAAAGGAATCAATAAGAAGCAAATGCAAATAATGGCATAAATCTGTTAAAACAAACCAGCAGGTAGAAACCGATTTTTTCGAAGACCTTCTGTTGCTCAAATAAAAAAGTGTTGAACTAACGAAAGTTAGCTAACATACTAGGGGATTTATTCATAAATTCATCTCAATACGACTTACATAGACTCCTCACGAATTTTTATGGTGGAGGATAGAAATCTGTTTCGGGACAGCAACTCCCCAAATTTTTCTTCCCTCTCATTAGAGGTCATTCTTGGCACAAAAAATCAAACAAAAAGGATAAGGAGAGGTCATTACTGAAGTAATAACTTCCAAGACTCAAGGAAACTCTTGGGTTATCTCCCAGTAAGTACTTTTCTTTAACGCCTTTAAGTTAGGCACAAGAAGCAAGAAATCAAGTATTTTCAAATTAAGAAGCATTAACATCAAACCTTGCTTTCAAAGGAGGAGCAAAAAGCAACTTATCTCTCCTCATAGGGAATTGTTCAATACCTTTGTTGAATGGAAATTGATATTTAATGGTGCCTTCTTTCATATCTATGATGACACCAACAGTTCTAAGAAAAGATCTTCCCAAAGTAATAGGACAAGAAGCATTGTATTCAACATCCAAAACATAGAAATCAACAGGGACATAAGCATTGTTAACCATAATGAGAACATCATTAACACTCCCCATGAGTTTCTTCTTAGCATTATCCTTAAGTGGGACATCCAAATAACAATCTTCCAAAGGTGGCAAATCAAGCATTTCATAAATCTTCCTAGGCATAATAGAGACACTGGAACCAAGATCACATGAAGCTTTGAGATCAAAGTCATTCACTTGCATATTAATAATGGGTTCCCAACTATCTTCTACTTTCCTAGGAATAGAAGCTTTGTGTTTTAACTTCTCTTCCTTAATCTTAACAAGAGCATCTGTAATGTGTTTGGTGAAAGCAACATGCATATCGCTAGCATCAGGACTTCTAGCAAGCTTTTTCAGGAACAGAATCACTTCAGAAATATTGCAACCATCAAGATCAAAATCAAACTTAGCATCACTAGTAGTAGACTCATTAGGCTTAGGCATTTTAGGAGGAGGAATATGGATTTCTTGTGGTTTAGTGGTATCCATTATAGTGATGGTGCACACACTATTGTTTCTATCAATTTCAGCTTCCCTTTCCCACTTAGCATGAAGTTGAGCTATCAGTCTAACATTTTCATCAATAGTAACTTGTATGGCATGAGTAGTAGCAAAGGTACTTTCCATGGTTTCAGGTTTAGCAGCCATTTTATTAATCAAAGAGGATCGTGCTTCAGACAAAGAGGAAATATTTTTCTCAAAATTTAAAAGCTTTTCCTCTACAATCTTGTTGAAAGTGGTTTGTTTACTAATAAAGTCTTTGAGCATGACTTCAAGTTCAGAGGGAGCACTTCTAGCATTGTTGTAGGAGTTTCCATAGTTATTGCCATTATTAGGAGGATAAGGCATATAATTGTTGTTACTACCAAAATTATTCCTATAGGTATTGTTGTTGAAATTGTTGTTTCTAATGAAGTTCACATCAACTTGCTCTTCTTGAGCAACCAAAGAGGCTAAGGGAACATTATTTGGATCTAAAGGAGCTTTCCCATTAACAAGCATAGCCATAATAACATCAATCTCATCATTCAAAGAAGAGGGTTCTTCAACAGAATTTACCTTCTTACCATGTGGAGCTCTCTCAGTGTGACATTCAGAATAGTTAACCATCATATTATCAAGGATTTTTGTTGCAGCACCCAAGGTGATGGCCATAAAGGTATCTCCAGCAGCTGAATCCAACAGGTTTCTTGAAGAGAAGTTCAAACCTGCATAAAAAGTCTGGATAATCATCCAAGCAGTAAGTCCATGAGTAGGACAATACTTAACCAAGGATTTCATTCTTTCCCAAGCTTCAGAAACATGTTCATCATTGAGTTGTTTAAATTTCATAATATCACTTCTCATAGATATAATATTAGCAGGAGGGTAGTACTTTCCAATAAAAGCATCCTTGCACTTAATCCAAGAATTAATACTATTTCTAGGCAAGGATAGCAACCATTCTTTAGCTTTTCCTCTCAAGGAGAAAGGAAACAGCATGAGCTTAATAATATCTCCATCTGCATCCTTATACTTTTGCATCTCACAAAGTTCAACAAAGATATTGATATGGGTAGCAGCATCATCAGAACTAGCACTAGAAAATTGCTCTCCCATCCCAAGATTCAACAAAGCAGGCTTAATTTTATAAAAGGTAGCATCAGGAGAAGGTGGAGCAATAGGAGTGCTAAGGAAATCATTATTGTTTGTGCTAGTGAAGTCACACAACTTGGTGTTCTCAGCAGAGTTCATTTTGGCAAAAGTGGAGCAAGCCAAAAACAGCAGTAGCAGCTAGAGCAGGAACTAATTTTTGTGTGTTTTTTATAGGAGAAAGCAAAGCAAACTAAACTAAATTTTTTGAGTTTTTGATAAAAAAAGGCAAACAAAACCAAGCAAAAGAAACTAAGCAAACTAAAAACAAAGTAAAGCGAAAGGTTAAGGAGGACTCCCCTTGTGAAGACGTCCTTAGCCTCCCCGGCAACGGCGCCACAAAGTCTTGATGCATGTTGACGCCCCGTTGGGAAACCCCAAGAGCAAGGTATGATGCAGCACAATAGCAAGTTTTCCCTCAGAAAAAACTGAGGTTATTGAACTAGTAGGAGGAAGGAAACGTCTCAAAGGTGTTGCAAGCAACGTGGAAACCTGCACAACACAAAGTCAAGACTTTGCCCCAACTAACAGTGAGGTTGTCAATCTCACCAATTGTTGTAACAAAGGATTAATTGTATGGTGTGGAAGGTGATAATGGTTTGCAGCAAGTAAATAGTAACAGTGGAAGATGTATCAATGGTAAAGATTGGACTGGGGTCCATACTTCATAGAGGTGTTCTCCTTAGATAAACAAACATGGCATGCTAGGTAAACAAATTATAGCAGGGCAATTGACAGGACTGAGCAAGGCATAACAAAGCAATACTAGATATAAAGATCCTATGAGATTCGATTGGGCAATACAACAAGATACATAGACCGCCATCCAACTGCATCTATGACTATAAGTCCACATTTGGGTTATCATCCGAACCCCCTCCAGTATTAAGTTGCAAGCAACAGACAACTGCTTTAAGCAAAGTGTGTAAGATAAACAGTCCACTTGTTCCATGAACAAGAGACCATTGTTTTCTCCCTAGTGGCAACAACACATCTACAACCGTAGAGACTTCGGTCACTTCCCTTGATTAAGTAGAGGCATGAACCCACTATAAAGCATAAATACCCCCTCTTGGAGTCACTAGCAACTACTTGGCCAAGATATCTACTAACAACGGAGAGCATGCAAGATCACAAACAACACAGACATGATAGAATCAATAAGACAAAACCATTAATCAATCTGATATAGTAATCTCAATATCCATCGGATCCCCGCAAACACAATATGCATGATTACAAATAGATGAGATCTTGATCATGAACCGAGCTCACAGGATCTAGACATGAAAGCACAAGGAGGAGATACAACCATCTAGCTACTACATGGACCCGTAGTCCAAGGTGGAACTACTCACGCTTCATACCGGAGGCTGGCATGATGAAGAAGAAGGCCTTCGGGATGATCTCCCCTCCGGCAGGGTGCCGAAAATAGCTTCAGATCCCCCCGGTCTAGGGACGATGGTGGTGGCGGCTATAGACAGTTTCATGGAATTTTGATCGGGTCCTTAGGGTTTAGGCATCGGGGGATTCTTATAGGACAAGAGGCGAGGCTGGAGGGCCACCAGGGCAGCTACACCTCCCCACTCCCCAGGCGCGGGGTGGGCCCACCCATGCGGCCAGGGGGTGGCCCCTAGTGATTCTCCTCCATCTCGTACTCCAGCTTCGTGTTCCCCACTGCGGCCCACCCATGCGGCTATTGACTTTGACTTTTGTCCCGTCCAATTTCGAGAATATTGATTTTCTGCCTTTTTGGAACCAAAAACAGAAGAAAACAGGCAACTGGCACTGTGGAATCTTGTTAATAGGTTAGTACCAGAAAACATATAAAAACACCTCAAAGTGTGGACAAAGCAAAGCAAACTAGATACTAAACAAGCATGGAACATAAAAAATTATAGATACGTTTCCGACGTATCAACTTCCGTCGGTACTTTCCGTAGTAGTTGGCTTCTAGACCTCAGATGAATCTCTAGTGTCCATGTCATCTTGTGTGGTGTAATCTTCATCCATGCTATCATCTGGACTTGGAGGGGTCTCTAGCTTACCTTGCGCTGGTTTGGAGGCATACTCTTCTTCGTATGCCTCCATCTCTTTTCTTGAAGTCTCGAAGCTCCTATGACGTTATTGACTCATGAGGGGAATCAGGTAAGTCAACACTTTCTTCGATTGCATCACGAACTAAATCATTTCCGGCTCCAGCATCGATAGAGTCGGATCCAGAGCTCACGTGTGAAAGGATACGGATGTCGCCTAGAGGGGGTGAATAGGCGATTAAAACTTTTCCTAGAGTGGCTCAACAAAGGCGGAATAAAACTAGTGTTTACTTTGTTAAACACAACCTAGAACAACTAAGGTTCACCTATGTGCACCAACAACTTATGCTAAGCAATACAAGCAACAAAGTGATAGCAAGATATATATTACTTCAAGCACGAAGGCTATCACAATGTAAAGTGCATAAGTAAAGAGCTCGGGTATAGAGATAACCGAGGCACGCGGGGACACCGATATTTTATCGAGTTTCTCCCAACATGGAGTACGTCTTGTTTGGAGAGGGGGTGGTATCAAACCACCAACGCCACAAAAGGCCTCCCTTATTCTCCAGTGAATCTCACCCCAATGGGATCGATCCATGCTTCCACTATCGGTGCACTTGTCGGTGGCAACCGGAACCTCTCACAAGGTTGGGGCACTTCTCCACAACTTAATTGGAGGCTCCCAACAAATGCCACAAAAGGCCTCAACAAATGCCACCAAGGCCACAAAATCGTCTAGGGTTCCAAGAACCCAAGAGGGACAAGATCCAATGAGCAACTCAAACCAAATCCTCCGAGGAGAACTCAAACCAAATCCTCTGAGGAGAACTCAAACCAAATCCTCTGAAGAGAACTCAAACCGATGCACCAAATGCAAATGGCAAGAACACCACAAAGATGCTCAAACCCCTCACTCTCAAGTTCCAACAAAGCTACTAAAGCTATTGGGGGAACAAGAGAGGAGGAATCAAAGAGAGACACAAAATCCCCCCAAAATCTAGATCCCCAAAGATACACTCACAAAGAGATGAATCGGTTAGGTCAAAACGTAGATCTAGATCACCTCCAACTACCCCTCAAATATATGCAAGAATCAACGGAGGGGTGAGTATAAATCAATCTCAAAGAGTAAGGCAAATGAGGGCAAAGCTTAGACAAAAGGAGGAGGAAGAAGCAACTCTAAACGAAAATGGACAAAAGACTTATATAGGGCTAGACAAAATATAGCCGTTAGGGTATTTTTTGATCGGTACTACCGCATGTGCCAGGAAAAAGCAAGCAGATGGGGTCAGCGGCAGACGAGGGAGTAGCGCACAGCAGAGCGGGGCCCAGCAGTGGAGCGAGCCAGGCGGGTCAACGCGGGGCGCACGCAGTCGAACGCAGCAGCGCAGCGAGCGAAGCAAGCGCACGCGACAGTGGGGCTAGCACGCGGGAGCGACGCGAGCGCGCGCAGGGTCGCGGGCGGCCACGCGCGATCTGGCGCATCGGCAGGACCGGGGCAGTGGGCCAGGCAGCGAGCAGCGCATGCGGCAGCGGGGCCAGGCGCGAGGGTCAACACGGTGGCGGCGCGCGGGGTCTGGCGAGCGACGTTAGTGGGAAGCAGGCCATGCGGGAGCAGTGCAGGAGAGGAAGTAAGCTGGGCCAGGGAGTGGGCGGCCCGGTACTACCGGCCGCCCGGGGCGGTAATACCGTACGGGCCAGTAGTACCTGCCAGGACTACTGAACAGATCTGAGAGCGAACGGGCTGAAACTGGGGTGTCCGGTACTAGGCCCGGTAGTACCGGACAGCCCAGAAAAACTGTTTATTATTTTACTTTATTAGAATCAAATCGGCAAATATTCGAACGGTCATAACTTTTGAACGGTAGCTCCGATTGACCCGATTCCAATTGCGTTGGATAAAGGACGACAAAAGCTACCCTATAAAAAGTGAAAATATTGGTTATCACCAAGTGAGAAAGTATCAAGTAGAATAATGTGGGATACCTCACTTGGTGAGAAACCGAAAAACCGCCAAGATCAAAATCGCAACAAGATACAAACGGAAGATCCGATTTTGATGAACAAGAGCTTGTTATAGAGATTACCACAAGCTCTATATCCTCACATGGATAAGACCAAATAACAACCAAATACAATGATGCAAGTATGCAAAGGTTTGAGCTCTCTCCGAACGACGTGACCGAATTACTCATTCGAGAGCCCCTCTTGATAGTACAGTTATCTATCCTAAACCCGGTCTCACACACACAACGTGAGACCGGCAAAAGGAAAAACCTATCAAGATTATACCTTTGCCTTGAGCATTCCACTTGAGCTCGATGTAGACGATCTTGCCCTTCTCAAGATGGAACGCCTTTCTTGATTCTTCATCATCGATCCATGATCACCGAGAATGGCAAGCATCAATCATGAGATCTTCTATAGATGGTGTATTTTGAGCTTGCACAACACATATTATTCTCACTTCATCGTTCTTGAAGCCAACACATGCTCCAAGCAATGCCAATGGACAAATCCTACAAGTACAACTTAATACACACATTAGTCCATAAAGATTGTCATTAATTACCAAAACCACACATGGGGTCCCAACATGTTCTTTCATCGTGGTATACGAAGAAAAATGCTTCTTCTTTTTCATGGTATTGGGGTACCGAAGAGTCCTGGCTTCCGCCTACAACCTGCAGTTAGTGCTGGGGTGTCTCATCTTCTTAGTCCTGTACCTTGAGAATGATTTTTCTGCTTCAGCATTAATAGAGTCGGATCCGAAGCGAATATACTCCTCATCTATGTATTCGATCTCAACAAGGAGATCAGATCCGGATTTTTCTTCCACCACTTATTCCACTACATGAGAGGGCTGGGTGGGTTCGGGTTTTTCCGGGATCTTGAACTCTTCCGCCTCTGCGGATAGAGCAGATCCGGATTTTTCTTCCGCCATGGTCATCACCTCAAGGGTGGGTTAGGCGGGTTCAGCAAAGTCGAGGTAGATCTCGATCTCGCCGATGGACATGATTATGTAGGTTGTCACGGGTTCCCTAGCTGGAATCCAAGTCTCGTCATGAAGAATGAGAGGTACATCACTGACTTAGACCACGCGACCCATGGCGATTGTTTGGCCGATTCCTGCATGCGCAGATTCCACCCGGAATGAAGCTCCAAAAGTCACCAGTCCCACAGTGGGCGCCAACTGTCGTCGGATTATCGACAAGTACGCCATAGGGGGTCCTGAAGGTGTTGAGAAGATGGGATGTGAGACGTACGGTGTTCCGGGAGCTGTGAGCACAAGTTTACCCAGGTTCAGATCCGACTGCGGTGATCGAATCCTACTCCTGCTAGCAACCCAGTAATATATCAGTGAGAGCCGGATGTTACAGCTGATTACAAGAGAGGTTTGCCTGTGCGAGTAGGTTGTGGTGTTGTAAGATTGATTGCCCTAAAGGCTCCATAGGGACAGTTTATATACTCACCGGGGCCTAGGGTTACAGGAGAGACTTATCCGACTACGTTACAAAGTCGGTAACTGGATACAACTTGGACTACAAGTAATACTACATGCCTAAGTCGGTAAATCTTCTAGGCCTTGTCGTAGCTGGAAGTGACTCCTCCTCTTTCTCTGATTGTGCCGCCCGTGAAGCAAAGCTCTAACCCGTTGGTGGGCTATCTTGGTCAGCAAGTCCTGTGGTTATACCCGGAAAGTATATCCCCAACAACTGTATATGTGGACGATGTTATTATCACATGATATGATAAAGAAGAAATAGCAAGACTAAAAGAGTGCTTGGGTAAATCATTTGAAGTCAAAGATCTTGACCGACTCAAATACTTCTTGGGCATAGAAGTGGCCAGGTCTGCCAAAGGGATTGCGCTGTCATAGAGGAAGTATACTTTATATATTCTAAGTGATGTAGGAATGCTAGGATGTCGGGCAACCTCAACCCCAATTGATCAAAACAAAAAAGTGATAGCCCGGTCAAGAGAACTGGTAGATAAAGAGAGATATCAAAGATTAGTTGGGAGTTTGATATGCTTATGTCATACTCGCCTAGACATTGCTTTTGCAGTTAGTGTGGTAAGCAGATACATGCATAAACCTAGGAGTGCTCATCTTGAAGAAGTGTATAGAATTTTGAGATACTTGAAAGGGATTCTAGGAAGGGGTTGTTATTTAGAAGTAACAATCATCTCGTGATAGATGGGTGTTGTGATGCAGATTGGGAAAGTTGCCTAGATGATCGTACATCCACCTCAGGTTTTTGTGTCTTTGTGGGTGGGAACTTGGTATCGTGGAGGAGTAAGAAGCAGGCTATTGTGTCCAGGTCGACCGCTGAGGCGGGATATAGAGCTATGGCTCAAGGTCTAAGTGAGATGTTGTGGACAAGGAACTTACTTGAAGAATTGAAGATATTGAAGAGTTGTGCGAATGTGTGATAACAAATCGGCAATCCCGAGCCGTCGACAGAGACACGCCATTAAGAAGGCTAAGCAACTCTGGCAGCTGCCGCGCCCCCCGCATTGTTGAGTTGGAGGACCAGCGAGGTCCGAACCCCACGGTCAAGGACAACCTGCACCGTGGCATCAGGTTTTAGAGAGATAACATGCCGGGGATTTTTTCGCAGTTGACCAATCAAAGCAAAAAATAGAAGAAAAGAAAACAGAACCAAAGAGAAGGAAGCCGATCACATGTGCAACATCCAAACTTTGTTACAATGTATTCTTCAGGAAGGGCCAACCGATGGCATTTCGCATTGTCTTATTAGTCAGTTTGACACCACACTTTATTTTACCATTTGTTTTCTCTAGCCCAATGGTGAGAAAGCTCGTAGTACATTGTACCCCCTCTGGTAAGTTCTAGCTTTGTTTTAAATCAAACAGTTTGGCTGAGTCCATACATAAAAGTAATATCTATAACACCAAATTAATTTGATAACATTCCTCATAGTAAAGTGCATTTTCAAACTATATGTATCTGATGTCATATTTTGATGCCTACACATTTTTCTATCGCCTTGGTCAAATGTTACGAAGTTTGAATTACAAAAAGCTATAAATGCAATTAATTCGCAATGTAGGGAATACTACCCATTTCACTAGAAAAATGCACTAATTTCACATGTTAGTTGATTGCACCTCTTGATTTTAAATGTGTGTGTATGGGAGGGAGGGAGTAGCAACAATTAATTTTTTTTAAATATCTTGTCAAATAGTGGCGACCAAAATTAAGCATGTTGAAATTTGTATCAAAGATTTGGAGCAATAGGTTCAGTAGACTTTGACGATTGTATGAATAGAAGAGAGCCCCCAAAGCACACCATATTACTCCATGAAATGCTAGTCTCACCAGTCTTCCTCAGATGGGAAATGATGTCCCACAATATTTGATTGGGAGTCTACATCGCAATTAAACAAAAGGCACTACTAATGTCCACACCATAGATGGAACAAGAAAGAAGAAGAACTCCAAAACATACCTAAAGATAGCTTAAACTTCAGTGGCAAGTCAAGCTCTGGATTTCCCCCGTCCCGTGACACTTAAAATGACGCAAGAGACACGAGAATGTTGAGATCCGGAGGTTAGGAGAATGGTGACTAGGGCTAGGTCGCATGCTCTGTTTTGTAGCCACACAATATTGCTTCCACGAAAACAAAGCTCATACTCCAATTTAATAAATGAAAATGCAAGGTCCGAAATTGAAAGAGAGGTGGCAGTATGACCTTTTAATATTTTGCTCATTGGTCATAAACAATGGTTGGTTCCTATTTGTGTGACACACTCATTGTCTATCTATCCTATCTAAATTCATTTTCCTTGTTGCCATGGAGCAAATCACGAGCACACATAACTTTGAACAAAATTTGAGCTCGCCGAATTTCGTATGAGATGAGCTAAGAGGGTGTTTGTTTGGGCTTTTGGTGGCTTTTCACTAGAAAAAGCCAAAAAATCGAACCAAACAGACTAGCTGTACGGTAGGCTTCGGCCGAAGTGGTTGCGAGAATAGGCTATATCGGGAAGCACGTTCCGAGGTGCTCCCCGCGAGCCAACGAACCGGTATTTCTAAAATTACGAAGAAAATGCCACCGGGAGATTACTGATGACCCGTTCAGCAGTTAACTTGAAAAAAAAGGAGCACCTCGTACACCCCACGCGAGTCACGACCTGTTCGTCCTCCCGACCCCTTCCTGGCGATTGCAGCAGCCGCCGCCAGGTTACCTGCCGCCGCCGCCCTACCCGCCCTGTAGCCCAGCTCCTCCCGCTGCCGCCCTACCTCCAGCCGCCGACCTACCCCCGCCGCCGCCCGGAGCACCCAGCTCGTCCCGCCGCCGCCCCCCGCCGCCCGGAGCTCCCAGCTCGTCCCGCGGCAGACTCCTCCCTGGCCAACGTCATCACAGGTATGATTGAGGGGAAATTTTGAACCATCAATTTGGCTACCAGACCGGTGTAGTATATGCCTGCGCATCGTAGTCAACGACGCCCGGCGACCGACACTTCCGGCTGGAATTTTGGATTCCTCGTGCGTGCGTTTCTTTATTTACTTCCCCTTCTAAGCCATCAGCCACAGTGGACTTGATCTCCTCTTGAGATGCGTCTTTGAGAATGATGCTAGCTGTGCAATAGACTTCTCATCGCGAAGTAGACGCGAGTACCAAGTTAATTGCTGTATTGACTGTAGAATACGTACTCCAAAAATCCGTAGTAAGGAGTATATCTTGTGTAAGAAAAACAAAAAATAAATCTTGCTAGTAGAGTAGCTTATATTAATTCTGATCGGCACGCGCATGTAAAGGTGGTTGTCTACTCCAGTTCTTCAATTTGTAGATCGATCGATCGACATAATAACATACATCTTGCTAGTAGAGTAGCTTATATTACTGGAGATCAGTTCGGATTGTAGATTAGGTACGTACGTATTTTGGTACCGCTAGTATTTTATGGTTCATAATTTTATATGTGACGAGACATGTCCAGTTTATATTTTGGTACTGCTAATATTTTGGTTCAGGCTTGCTATGGTACTACTTGTATTTTGATGTGTTGATGTGTTGATGTTCACATGATACTGCTATGGTCAGGGTTGATGTGTTGATGTGCTAAAAATTATGTGGCTTGATATGGTATTGCTTGTATTGCTATGTTGTTTGGTGGAAATAAAAAGCTATCTTTCGTAAATTTTTCTGTTATAGCTTGAGATTCATTTGCAATGTCGAAGGCGATTTGGAATCCATACTACACTAGAGTTTTCCGCAACATTTGTATGGAGAAAGTGAACGACAACAATAGGGAGGGGGGGTGCTTGAGTAGGAAGGGTTACAAGAATCTTGGGGATAAATATGCTGAGAAAACAGGGGATAGAAGAACACAGAAGCAATTCAAGAACAAATAAGATTCTATGAAGAAGGATTACACGGGGTGGATGGAATTGCAAAATGCGACCGGGCTAGGTTGGGATCCTATAGCAAAAACTATGAATGCAGATAATGATTGGTGGAAGAATCACCTGGCTGTAAGTTATCATGTCTTTACTTGCATTTTCTTTTGTATTGTTATTATGATCATTGGACTGATATCTTCATAATATTTTTATTTTCATATTCGTCCTGACCATGCAAAGTTTAGGAATGGTCCACCTGCCAACTTGGAACAACAGGATGTTATGTTTAGGAAAGCTTATGTCACTGGAGAATCAGCTGCCATTGCATGTGAGGAAGAAGAAACTGGCAATGAAGCTCCAATAATGCTTGATGATGATACCTGCGGGCAAGCTAGCATAAAGAAAACAGGGAAGTGCAAGCATGTAGAGAAGGATTTTTTTCTCAACTTACAACAATGCATTGAACACAATTGTTTCAAGGCACACCGAGGGCAGTTCTTGCAGCAAAGGTGATGAGGTCCCAACTATGAAGGAATTTTTAGGGATGGTTCGAGATTTTGGAGTGCTTGAAGGAACTGATATCATGTACACTGCGGGCAAGCTTGCTATGAACAAGGATCAAAGAGAGGTGTTTGCAGCATTTGCAACAACTGAGGGCAGGCTCGATTGGCTCCAGAGGACACACGATGAGATGAACAAGTAGTGTGTGCACCATTTATTTATTATCATTGCAGAACTTGTGTATACCATGAATTATTCTTTTCCTTTTTATTTGGTCGGGACTATTTGTGATGATTGTAAAACTATTACTTATTATTCGATTCCTGTACCACTATGGATATGTTGTGGTGATAATATTTGTTGATTGATGCATGTCTAGTAAATTGTTGCGGTGATAATATTTGTTGATTGATGCGTGTCTAGTAAATTATTATGTGAAGCATTTGTTGATTGATGCGTGTCTAGTAAATTATTGTGTTAAACATTTGTTGATTGTGTTAAGCATTTGTTGATTGATGCGTGTCTAGTAAATTGATGTGTGAAGCATTTTGACATGTTATAATTTTCTTTTTGCAGATGAATGATGGTGACGATGATCGTGAGTACGAACTAGAAAGGACACGGCAGTTGCTCGGAGTGGCTCATGATCTTGCCGTGTTGGGATACTATGGTAATCTCTATAGCCAGAAGTACTTGAATAAAGAACCTAGGAGAATTCCAGAGCAAACTGGGCTTGAATGGGTGAATGAACAACTTGGAAATAGGAAAAGATGCTACAAAATGTTTAGAATGTACCCAGATGTGTTTCATGAATTGCATAACCTTCTAGTTTCTAGATATGGGTTGGTGTCAACTAGAGACATGTCATCTGTTGAATGCCTAGCCATGTTTCTATGGATGGTTGGAGGACCACAGTCATTTAGCCAAGTTAAGAACCATTTTAGTCGTTCAACCGAAACAATTCATAGGAAGTTTCACATGGTTTTGAATTGCTTGAACAAGTTGGGTAAGGATAACATAAAGCCAGTAGATCGAAATTTCAAGGATGTGCATCCAAGACTTCAAGATGCACGCTTTTGGCCTCATTTCAAAGATGCCATTGGCGCTATAGATGGGTCACACATTCCAGTTGAAGTACCTGCAGAAGAGACGGTTAACCATACAGGAAGGCATGATTACACATCACAGAATATTCTGACGATATGTGACTTCGATTTGAGATTCACCTTTGTTGTTGCTGGATGGCCTGGTTCGGCGCATGATACACGCATCCTACAACGCGCCATTGAGAAGTATCTAATACAGTTTCCGACCCCTCCTGGTGGTAATTTTCTATATCTTTGTCTACATGGTACACACATAGTTACAAATGCATTGTCATTGATGTTTGATTTTTTTTGTTCATGTGCAGATACATATTACCTTGTTGATTCTGGTTATCCAAATAGAAAAGGGTTCTTATCTCCTTACAAGCAGAACACATACCATATACCAGATTTTCGTCGAGAAGGGAGACCAACAAATAGGGAAGAGATTTTCAACTATTTGCACTTCGCTCCGGAATGCTATCGAGCGTGTCTTCGGTATATTGAAAAACAAGTGACGCATATTGAAGTATATTCCTTCTTACGGTCTGGTTACTCAGAAAAGAATTATTCTGGCTTGCATAGCGCTTCACAATTTCATTAGAGACTCCAACTTACGCGACAAGCAGTTTGATCGGTGTGATGCAGATGAGGACTACATTCCTAAGGTCCAAAGGCAATCAGTAACATCTTCCGGTGATACTGCTCCGAGTGGACTACACACAGTAGATATGAACTCAACGCGTGATCGCATTGCTACTGCATTATACAATGCTAGAAGAAGATGATCAGTTTGTTCGGTGTGGATGTTTCTATATTTATTATGCGACTATCTTTATTTGTTTAATGGTTGGATATGTATTTTGGACAAACCAATATGTGACATATGATATGTAATAATAACATATGTGTTTATGCACTTCAATAGTAAAGTTTACGTGTTATATTAATTACAGGAACGTTATAGACAATTCCTTAGCATACAGCTAGACAACCAGCCAAGTTGCCAAACAGTCAAACTCAGAGAAGTAGCTTTTCGTGGACAGCAGCTTTTCCTGCACAGCCAGCCAGCCACAGCCCAAACAAACAGGCCCTAAGAGCAAGTCCAGCAGTACCCGGATAGCCTCCCCGATACGGAACATAGGGGAGAGAGAACGAAAAAAAACCCTCCAGCAGCTCCCCTACAGCCTCCCCGACGAATCCGCCTCCCCGACCCAGCCCCCCCACAACCCCTACGTATCGGGGCAACGGAGGCGTCCCCAATCCGTCGACGGGAGCAACCGCTCGCCCTGGAAGACTCCCTCCCGCCACCGGCCACGCGAGATCGAAATCAGGTTCGTCTCTCCTCCCCTTTTTTTCTCCA
This sequence comes from Avena sativa, assembly GCA_916181665.1. Lineage (NCBI taxonomy): Eukaryota > Viridiplantae > Streptophyta > Magnoliopsida > Poales > Poaceae > Avena > Avena sativa. The sequence goes on from OV702282.1 coordinate 382,619,972, forward strand.
AATCGGGCTCGCAATAGGGCATACGGGAGGGGATCGAGCGGCTGCCATGGCAGGGCGGCTCTGCCGTTGGAAGACTCCCTCCCTCCCTCCGGCGCCAAGTAGAGTAGAGGGGAGGGGATGTAGCGACACTGCCATAGGGGCCTGGGGAGGAAGAAGGGGCACGCCTGGGAGAGGATGGAGAAGGGGCAGCCTCGCCGTGGGAGAGGAAGGAGATGGGGCCAGGGAGAGGAAGGAGATAGGTGGGGAGGGAGGCGTTCCTAGGAGAGGAAGGAGATGGTGCAGCCCCGCCATGGCAAGTTTTGGTTCTGTTCCAGGAAGGTGAGGTTCTGCGGCCGGTCGACGCGGCGGACGTACCCGGCCAGGGGATGTTTTGGTTCTGTTCGTTTGTCTCTCAATTGAGCTAGTTTCCTATAGTTTTTATGTCAACTGTTGTTCAATTTTTCTCAAATTGTTGTTCAGTTTTTGTCAAAAATTTATCTAGTTTCCTAAATTTAGCTAGATTCTTGTTTGTTGATTAGTTTCTGTCAAATTTAGCTACTCCCTCCGGTCCATATTAATTGACTCAAATTTGTCTAGATTTGAATGAATCTAGACACTGTTTAGTATATAGGTTCATCCAAATTTTGACAAATCAAAGTCAATTAATATGGATCGGAGGGAGTAGATTCTTGTTTGTTGTTTAGTTTCTATAAAATTTAGCTAGATTCTTGTTTGTTGTTCTGCAATTTTGCTACCGAAACAATTTGTCTAAACAGTAGCATATTGTTGCAGATTTTTTGATGGAGGATTCATCATTTATGGGCATTTTGAACGGTGGTGTTAACCTGAACGACGCTGAGTTCAGTTGGGGCGAGACACAGCATGCATATAATCTTGGTGGAGATGAAGATCATGTCCCTCCCGTGAGATCAAACTCAAAGAAAGGAAAAAGTTTTAGTTCACAGGAGGACTTGGTGTTGTGTGATGCGTACCTCACGATTACTCAAGATCCGATTATAGGAACCAAACAAAAGGGCAACTCCTATTGGAAAAGGGTCCATGATTTCTTCCACACGCACATAGGACGCAAGTCGGATCGTAGCCAAAACTCTCTCCAACATCGTTGGGCTTATATCAATGAGCATGTTGGCAAGTTTTGTGCTGCTATGGCTCAAATTGAGAGGAGAAACCAAAGCGGAAGTACACAAGTTGACAAGGTACAAATTCTTTTTATTATTCTCACTTAATGTGTTATGTCCATGTTGTGTTGAGCTCATTGGTTGTTTTCATTTGTTGTGTAGATGAAAAATGCACTTATTAAGTACCGTGAAGATGAGAGTAATAAAGCTTTTGGATTGATGCATTGCTATGAGAAACTACAAGGTGAAGAGAAGTGGAAAAATAGAGTGCCCAACAAAAAGCAGAAAAAGACTTATCATTCTACTCCTAGTTCATCTACTCCTACTACCAACACAATCATGTTGGAGGATGAAGCTACATCTCCCAACAAAGAAGCTTCTGTGACAAGACCAATTGGTAAGAAGGCTGCGAAAGTACTACGAGCTAACAGTTCTAACTCGACAGGTGATAGTACTATCATGGAGACATTGGGCAGCTTGTTTACGTCAAAGAGGGAGGAGGCACTCTCGAGGGAGGCAAAGAGACAAGAACGGTTTAATATATCCATTGCAATAGAAAAGGAGATGGAAGAACAAAGGTTGGAAGAGGAAAGGAAGAAACTAGCAATAAAAGAGCAGCACTTGGCACTAGAACAAGAAAAAGTGAGACTGAAGACTGTTGCACAAGACCGTGAAATAATGAACATGGACATTAGTGGTATGGATGAGCAACAACAACAATACTACAAGCTACTGAGGAATCAGATCATTGCTCGGAACTCATATGCTTGAGCTTCCTGATTAATGTTTTGTATGAGACAAGTGATGTATGAACTATTTCCCGTACTATTTAATGTTTTGTTTGGATTAATGTGTTGCATGAGACAAGTTGCTCGGATGTATTGAAAATATATTTCATAAACTACTTAGAAAAAATATTACAATGCGTTCATCATACATACTTAAACAAACTACATCATGTTTCCTCGGATCTGCCATTGGTGCTCAATTAGGTCTGCTTGAAGCTGAGAGTGAACTTGTTTGTCTCGAATCTCTCTATGGACCTGAAGAAATTGAGAAAAGAGCTGAGAGTGTTGGTGAGAGACTGTCACCCTTTCACCCATATGCTCATAATTATAGTCTTCATGAGTGTGACGCTCATTCTCAATTATCATATTATGCATGATGACGCATGCTGTCATGATATCTCCAAGTGTCTCTTGATCCCAAAATCTCGCTGGTCCACGAACAATGGCAAAACGAGCTTGGAGAACTCCAAAGGCTCGTTCAATATCCTTCCTAGCAGCCTCCTGAGCTTGGGCGAAATGTTTCTTCTTTGGTACTAATGGACTTGGTATTGTCTTCACGAATGTTGCCCACTCTGGATATATGCCATCTGCAAGGTAATACCCCATTGTATAGTTGTGTCCATTGATGTTATAATACACTTCAGGTGCTTCACCTTCGGCTAGCTTTGCGAAGACAGGGGAGTGGTGAAGAACATTAATATCATTCAAAGATCCGGGTAAACCAAAAAAGGAATGCCAAATCCAAAGATCTTGTGAAGCAACAGCTTCAAGAATGATTGTGGGCTCACGAATATGTCCTTGGAAAAAGCCTTGGTGTCCACTAGGGCAATTTTTCCACCTCCAATGCATGCAATCTATGCTCCCTAGCATGCCTGGAAAACCCCTTTGCTCTCCAATAGCAAGTAACCTAGCAGTATCATCAGAATTTGGAGATCTGAGGTACTCATCACCAAAGATCTCAATAACAGCTCTCACAAACCTTCTAAGACTTTCTAAAGTGGTGCTCTTCCCTAGCCGACAATAATCATCTGTAGCATCAGCTGATATTCCATAAGCAAGCATTCGAAACACTGCAGTGATCTTTTGCAAAGGATGTAATCCAAGAACACCAGCATTATTTCTTTTATGCTCAAACCATCTATCATGGTGTTCAACAACACCCGCTATGTGCAAAAACAAAGGTCGATGCATTCTAAACCTACAAAGAAATAAAAGGAATGAGACGATATAAACAAGACAGGTAAAAATTGAACATTTCGGATAATCGCATACCTTTGACGAAATAGCCTTGCGGGGTATCCCATATTCTCTGTGAAGTAGTCTCGGTGGAGTCTAATACAACCCTCCGCTCTCTCGCGACGAATAACTTGGCGTCCTTGTACGGAACCACGATGGCGTGGGGCATTCAAGCGCTCCTCTTCTTGTTGAGCTACGACAACCGCCATCACATAGAGGTCCTCGTCATCCGACGAGTACGACTCCTCCATGCACCTTCGCACGACCAAGCTCCGGCGGCGACTCATTTAGTTGTGGGCGAGGATACAAAATCAGAGAAATATATATGGAATATCCAAGAATATGTGAGAGATCTGAGAGGGATGGACCTGTATATATGGACCTCGAAAACTAGCCGTTGGAAATAGCACCGTTGGAATACTAGCCGTTGGAAATAATCTTGTCGAAAAGTAGCCGTTGCAGATAATCATTTGAAATATGGCGGTTATAGAAATAATCATTCATGAAGTTAGTTATGAAATATTGATAAAATATATGTAAATGTGATATAGGGGAGAGTATATAGGGGAGCTGCTGGAAATAGACATATTATAAGGGAGGGATCTTTTTAGGAGAAGCCCCTAAAGGAAGATATAGGGGAGAAAATATAGGGGACCTGCTGGACTTGCTCTAAGGCTTAAAGCAAACACACCCACAGATCATGATCCGACGGCTCAGCGGCCGTCTCCCCCGGAACACAGGAAAAACCACCGATGGTCGATTGCAACTAACATCACGAGCTCCTGTCGTCGTCGTCCCCGTCTCACCTCATCAGATCTCACCAATCCTCCATTTTCCGTCCGGCCTTCCTCCGATCTCCGCGAGGGGAGAAGAGTCCAAAACCCTAACCCCTAGCCTCCCGGTCGAATCCGAGGAGGGACAAGTAAGAGACGGGGATGGTCTTCATGGCGGCTCTGGAGGCCGATCTCCGCGCTCTCTCCGCCGAGGCGCGCCGCCGCCACCCCGCCGTCAAGGACGCCGCCGAGCACGCGACACTCAAGGTCCGCCTTTCCCCTTGGTTCCCCGAGATTTCAGTGCCGCTACTCACTTCGCGTCTATGTCGCTTGCTCGCTCGTTTCGGATCCGACGGGCCAATGAAGTAGTGTCCAGACTTCTCCAAGTGCTTGGAAGTTGTTGCTAGTCTCTTCGAACTCTGTTTTTTCTGTTTGGTTTTCGTGATAGCAATACGTAGTGAGCTAGTGATGTAGGAGCAGACCCCCCGCTTGATGATTTTAGGTGATGTTTTTGCAGAACTAAGGTTTGGCCAATTCCACCTAGGTGACCTGTAGGATGTATATTTCAGCTTCCGTTTGTGAATTTCAATTAGTCCTAGTTAATGGTTAGTGCTTGTGAGAGGCTTATCCCACTTGGTAGGTGTAGAACTTCAACTTTAAGGAATGGTGGTGAGTCCTGAGTGATTTTTCGAAGGTTTGGTTGCTTACATTTAGATGTTTGCAATTGATTTTTGTTAGAGCTTCATTTTTCGTTGGAGATCCCGATTTAATGCTTGGGCCAATGGCACATAGCTTATAAGAGTAGTTCGAGTAGAGCTGGAGGGAATTTATCGCTTTCTCTAGGTTGAAGGGTTCAATGCCTACTAAGATTGGTTTCTGTGGGTGGAGGGATAACTTTTATGTACTGTAGTCGAGACTGGAGAGTGGAGACACACACTCGACTTCTCTTGTTCGTGTGCTTCTGGGCAGCGACACCCTAGAAGTAGCTTTTACAGGATTTCATGATAGACCACACAACCGATAGACTAAACAGAACAACACCTGCACTATACCTCTTAGCAGTCTTGGTTCGTGAAAATAACATTCAAACATACCTTTGTTTTGTATCGAGGTGGAGGGTGGTGTTACCACTTTTTTGTTTCTTCTTCTAATTTTACTGTATTTTTGCACACGACTAGGTTTTTGTATGTACTTGAATTAAAGGAGTGAACTTCAGTGCTGCTGGCACACAATGTTGCCCAGTAGTAGTTGAAATAGCCACTGTCTTTGTTATCAGCAATGTGCTCTGAAGTTTGAACCGAATGAGCTTCGATTTTAGTCAGCATTTAGTTGTATTTGTCCCACATGGATATGCTGTCCGTATTTGTGCATATTTCTGCCTTTCACCAGTGTTTGATCTCGTGGAACCCCCCTGCCACTTCCCTGTATTAAAATGTTGACCAATGGGTGAAGGACCCCTCCCTTGGCTATTAAGTAGGTGAGACCTCTCCAGCGATTATTTCACACAGATAGCACCACATTTAGTCCGAACACATCACCTGCATTTCGAACCGGGGTGGGCGAGCTCAACATCCCGAGCTTCAAACCACCAAGCCAGCGCTTGGTTCTCACTTCCCTATATTAGTTTTCTATGTTTAAGACGCTTTTGATGTTGTTCTGATTTATGGAGGAACTAACCAAGTAATTCTGTAATTGTCATATGCTTATATTCCATCACCATTTTATCTGCTTTGGGATGCATCAACAACATAACATGTTCTTTTTTCATAAAAAGGATTAACCATACCCATCCAAATTTAACTGTTGGGGCTAATTCCCCTCTAGAGTCAAATTTTGTGCATCTGTAATTGCTAGATGATGAATTCACTTTTCTTGTTTCTTATGTTACTCCTGCAAAGATGCTGCTCCCTCTGTCCCAGTGCATGTGGCGCCCTAGTTTTGCATGTTTTAACTTTGACCATAATTCGACCAATAATATATGTGTAACTTGTTATAAAAATTATATCTTTAGAAACTTTTTTCGAATACTAATTCAGTGATAAAACTTTTCTGACATATGATCCATGTTTCGTTGGTCAAACTGATGGTCAAACTTTGACCTCAAAAAGTTTGTGCGCCACCTAAATAGGGACGGAGGGTGTAGTACTTTGTAGCCTTTCTGTACATTTTAACATTAATTTTCCATTCTCATGTGATGTAAGTGGTATGCTACTCTCTTATTGAACATACGTTTTCAATTCTCTTTGGCTTGCAGCTCCGTTCTCTATCCAATCCAAGGGAAATAGCTCAAAATGGGGATATATTACGGATATTTCTGATGGCATGCAGTGTCAAATCAGTGAAGCTGAGTGTGATAGGACTGTCCTGCTTGCAAAAACTTATATCACATGACGCTGTAGCATCATCTGCGTTGAAGGAGATATTAGCTACTTTGAGGGATGTGAGTCTCTCTTTACTTCTGTATCTACTTGCCTCACTTTTTTGAACTTAGTCTAATAAATTTAACCTAGATTTTTTGTGGTATATGTTGGAGGGCTTGTGTTAACTATTACTGGATATTTGAGTTTGATGATGTGTTTTTCTTTGTAAAGCTGATTCTTAATTATAAATGTTTATAATGTATACGATTTTTTGACCATATGCAAGTATTCGTGTGATTTGATTTGATGGATCATCTTGTAGTACCTTAACTCTTAAGGTCTTTAAAGTAATCATCACTCAAGTGTGAATTTTTCTGACTGCAGCATGCTGAGATGACAGATGAAAGTCTTCAGTTGAAGACTTTGCAAACAATGTTGATTGTCTTTCAGTCACATTTACGTCCTGAACGTGAGGTAGCAGCTATCGACCATTATCATCTAAATTATTTAATATCTGTAATAGATGGAATAATTTCTTATTATGTGTGGTATGCTTAGCTGGCCCTGTAACACATAGAAGCTTCCCTCTATAAAAAATGTAAATATATGACAATAACAGTGCGCCATTGAGTAGTCACCACTCATAGCCTTCTGTTTTCGCATTTGGCTTATGTCAACTCATAATTTTCCTTTTTGTAAAATAAGGTACTCTGCCTTTTCTTTTTTGTTTTCTTTGGATTTCTGGCGCTTGGCTGTTTGGACTTGGGTTACCAGATGTTTATGTGTTTAACGCATACCAGATGCTTTTTTAGCAAGCTGTTTTAGCTTGCTAAAAAGGCTTATATTGTGGAACGGAGGGAGTATTTGCATTATGGCAATAGTGAAATTTTTATTACCCGATAAATTTTTATTCTGCTCAGAGGGGAACAGTGCTATTGATTATTTTTTGGAATATACGTAAAACTTGACGATTTCTGTACTTCATGCTACCAGATGCCGTACTATTTCGAGGGTCATTATTCTTACCATCAATAGGCTTATCTTATCAGCATCTTGTTTTCATTTCTCCCAGGAGGACATGTCTCAAGCCCTTGGCATATGTCTTCACCTACTTGAAAGCAGTCGGTCTTCTGACAGTGTCCGCAAGTAAGCTCATTCACATGTTGTTGGCTCACAGATTCTTAATTCCTTTGTGGCGATCTCCTAAATCATGCATTCTTCATTTAGCACGGCAGCAGCTACATTTAGACAAGCAGTGGCATTGGTCTTTGATAATGTTGTTCTTGCTGAATCACTTCCGAGTGGTAAAGCATCCCCAGCAAGACTCAGTTCACGTGCTAGCCCTGTTGCCAATAATGTTACTCGTAGCTTCGGCCAGACACTGTAAGGCTCAGTCTATTTCTCTTCTTTCTTTAATATTATGCTCATATCCTGCAGTAATACATAACGATGTACTCTAATACCAAAAAATGTTTGTTAGTAAGAAACACACCATTTTATGCATTATCATCATTGGGTTGATTTCTGGCACATTATCCAGAGTCTACACACACATGAGATGAGACACAAAGCATGTGGTAAGGTGTGGTAAAAAATTCCTAACAGATTGTTTGCTCTAATATATCAAGTATGAAAGGTACCAAGACGAGTGAATCATAAATTTTCAGAAAGTTAAGTTCGAAACCAAGATCACGAGTCTATTTGTGAAGTGTCTAGCTTCTATGTGATGATTCCATATTTCCGTTCATTGTTGTTTAGTCATGAATGTAGAATAATATGAGCATCTGAGTGTATTTTTAATAGAAGATATTCTTAGTAGCCTGTTATGATGTTCTTAGCAGCCAATTGGCATTCAGTCCATGCAACAACCTTGCTTTTCTTTTATCTTGTATATTTGGGTATCTGAAGCTTATTTTCCCCTATTTGTATTTCTGTCCTTTGACAACATTGGCATCAATTCATTCTGCTAGAATCTTATCATCTGCACCATCCTTTTATTTTGCTGTGTGATGGATACCTACTGATGATTGCAAATTGGTATTGCCCATTCAACCCAGACAGATCTTGCTCATTCGTCCTTTGCTTTTTTAGTACATCAGTCATGGCCATTCTGTTCGCATGGATGATAATTTAACCAATTCTACATTTCTTGTGTTTGCATTCCATCAATTTCCTCCTTCTAGATGGTGTATAGAAAACTTCTTCCTTCTAGTTAAAGTATAAAGTCATTTGATACTAAAATACTCCAGCACACAAATATTTTAGATATTCCGTTTTTCAATGTATTATTTTGCATTCTCTTTGCTTGTTTTACTCAATATTCAACGTACCCTGCATGACAGCTCATATGCGTTCAACTATGGCGAACTCACCATGAGGGAAGATCTTACTGACGTTGGAAAGCTCGGTCTCCGTCTTCTTGAAGACCTGACAGCTCTTGCCGCAGGTGGATCTGTATGTGTGAACAATTTCTGTTCTTTAAATAAGAATGATTAATTGGCTCATATTTTGTTACTACATTTTATTCAGTAACTTTGAGCTTGAATTACTGAATTTGTAGACCCAACTTTTCTTAATAAAGTTACCACTGTCTCTCTTTCTTTAGGCTAGGTGGTTGCATGCTCAGTCACTGCATAGGACGTTTGCCCTTGACATACTTGAGTAAGTTCTCTAAGTTTCATAATAAAAATCTTGGGATACTTCCATTAGTCACTTGTCACAGCTTTCATGATGGCCGATATTCTACACATTTTGTGTTTTAACCAAGTTTAACTAGTCTTAGTTAAAAAGTACCTTGGGCTGCTGTTGTCACATGTCATTGGTGGCTGATGTCACAATGGTGCTTATATTGAGGGACGGGTTCTGTTGTGGCAAGAGTTCTGGATACAATTGTGAAGTGCACTATAAACACTAAAATAAATTGCAATCCAAATAAAAAAATCTATAAACTGAACTTGAGTTTGATTCTCTTATAAGAATTTTATTGTATTTTTGACCCTTGTAAGTGCAAAGGGTCACATTAGATTGGTTCCATGGGAGGTCCTTCTATGCTTCACCCCCTTCGAGTTGCACAAATTTTAAAGCACAAACCAATGGTGGGTGCCATCTTCTTGCTCATCTCTGTGTTTGACAAGTTATGCAACTCCTGTTGGAGTGGTGAAATATGGATTGACTTCTAAAAACTAAAGTGACGAGCATCTTCTAAAAACTAGTGATGCCAATCTTTTCATCAGAAGGCTGCCTTTAAATTTTTTTATCTCATATAATTGTTGATATTATCTAGAATTTGAGTTAAAGCTTATCCTGAGTCTTTACTGATGCTGAGTGCTTGAATGTGTCTTAACCTTCTTTGTGCCAGGTTTGTGCTATCCACATATGTTCCTGTATTCCGGACATTATTATCTTACCAGCAGGTTTGTGTTTCTGTACAACTTTTGTCCTCACAAATTTGTTAACCATTGACCCACAACTAAAGAGTTTCTTATAACCTGCCAGGTATTGCGCCATCAAATATGCTCGCTTCTTATGACTTCGCTCCGTACAAATGTGGAGGTAAGTAAATAAAAATAAGGAGCTTGCTTTTTCAAATTTATAGCATGCTAAATATCTACCGAGAAAATTATAAGGCTTCGTCACAGTTGCAAAATTTATATGCAGAAGCATGACTTTGACCTGCAACTTTACTAACCAAGATGTTCGAAAAGTGCTCTTCAAGTGCTTTTAGGTGCATACAGTATCCATTTACTTTATAGCACTGTTTTGTGGCTGGATGTAACTTTGAAATGCATATTTCTATGTGCTATTTGACAGCGGTAGCGGTACCTCTAGCTCTGTAGCAATATGGGGAAAACACTTGCCTCATTCTAATAAGTCTTGGCTAGTAAGATTTGACCTTAAATAAGTAACCAGTCTATATAGTTCACCCTTACTTCATGGTTAGGACCTTGCTTAAGTTTATCCATCATATGGAGTTCTTCCTGAGCAAGCTCCTCCCTCTTTGCCCAACAAGGTGGACAGACCCTTGCCAAAATGGGCAAGAGATACTAATTTGGCCTAATCGAAAGCAAGCTGGGATCTTCAAACTGGGCAGCGTTGATATCTTTTTCTTTTCTTTTGCGGTTAGGGCAACATAACTCATGCATTTTATACAATTAACAGCATAGAACACCAGCCCATTCGTCAAAAGAACTTGTCTTAAATTCTGAGATGAACTGTGTTGAGAAAGAAACATTGTGCATTCTCTGCTCCCAATCATTAGAGTCCCAGGAAGTTAGAGGCAAATGTGAAATGATGAACCTAACCTTTTGATGTGCCGGTACCTAATTTAGTTGCTACGAAATAAAAAGATTTAAGTCAAGATGGATTTCATGAGTTCTTTACCATCTCTGCTACCTGATTTCATGCACGACCCAGTTATTAAACTGATTTCTGTATTGATATGTTTGCTGATTTATCTTCAGCTTGAAGGTGAAGCAGGGGAACCTGCTTTTCGCCGTTTAGTCCTACGTTTGGTTGCTCATGTCATAAGACTCTACAGCTCTTCACTTGTCACTGAAAGTGAGGTATTGTTCTGTCCAAGCTCATGTACATTCCAGTACTGCAATGGGTCTCTGAGCATCTAGAAATATGAACATAAGCTCCAATTCCTAACCTTTCTGATAACTTTAATTGATCAGTGGGAGTCCAGAACACTGATATTAATTAGGCTCTGTTCGGCGTTGTAGTGGATTATGACAAAGTGACAATAGCCAGTCTCGTTGGATAGAACTACTTTCAGATATTTGCATTTTTGGTTAACTACTTTTTTCTAAAAATCAAACTGCGAAAGCGAGATATTACTATGTCCCAGATAACAGAACAATCCACTGGAAAATGCCAGCTGACAGCTCTATATAATAATGGCCTAACGAGTGATCAATGTACTTTTACTTTATTCTGGTTGTGCTATTCTACATAGGCACTAAGATGCCTGTGTTGACAGGTATTCCTGAACATGCTTGTGAAAGTTACCCGCCTGGATTTACCTTTATGGCATCAGATACTTGTTCTTGAAATTTTGAGGGTAAGTTCCCTTGGGTACAACGGAGATTGATGCTTGTGGATGACCTATTCTTACTTGTGTGCACCTGTTGATTCATCAGGGTTTTTGTGTAGAAGCTCGCACTCTGCGCTCCCTATTTCAGACATTTGACATGTATGTATTGTATCCACATAACACCATTATTTCTTTTGATGTGGTCATTCTATGCCTCTTTCTCTGCTGGTGGCTGGCCTTATTTTTGACCTGTCTAGAAGCTTCCACATCATGCTTGCGTTGCAGGATAGAAAGTTGGTGTCTGCATTTTCCCAAAAATAATGCTGGCACTATTATAAACTGGCTCATAGTTCATATTTTGTTAGTAGTGGTCCATTTCCAAGAGAATTGGTCCCTGAATTTAACTAGCGTGGCCATGTAGGTAGCACATATTCTCATGTCTGAAGTTATATTCAGTAGAAATTGTTTAACGCACTTCATTTGTATGAGAGCAAGGTTTTTTTACTGGTGCCTAAATGCATATTTTTTTCCTTTGCCATCCTGTCTACCTCAGTAATGACGTGAACTACCAAGTGTCTAATCAAGATTCAGGAAGCTGTACCTTCTGTGAAGTTTGTCATAGTTTAGTCTTGTGTTAAAATAACCTTGTGAGTCTAGAACGGAACTTGAATTTATAATCGCGGCAACTCATACCCTAGTGTATTGAACCTTGAACTCTTCAGTCATTTATTACACACCCATTTTTTGAACCTTGAACAGTAGGAAAGACTCCTACTGCTTTAATATATTACTCCATTACACACCCATTTTAGGCCAACCACATCTTGTATATCAAGTTGTGTTAATTGGGTTAAAGGCGATAAGGTTGCAGTGCTGTCAACAGTACTGTTGCTATAGGACAAGTAGGTGGTTTAAGAAGTCCTGCTGGCGCTACCATGGCCCTAAAATCTTTAGCATTCTTATTTATATTATATGTAAGCAATGGCCATGTGGCTTGTGGCAAGTTATTTCTTCTTTAAAAGGTTCACTTCACAGATATCCATGCATGCAATGTAGGAAAGCTATACAAGGTCCTTGTTTTCTCTTGGTGATTGGTTATGTATAAACCTCCCAAGGGAATTTACGGATTCTAACATGAATATGTTTAGAGCTAAGGTTTGTTACCCTCATCTAGAGTATCTGATGGAGGCTACAACTGAAAGCACCCCTATTATGTTCTATATTATAGGTGCCTAGGTTAGAAGTCTTCTTTGTACTTCCTTGTCATACTAGTTACTACACTGATGCTTTTCATCTCTGGGCATACATTATACATTTATATGGTTTTTGGAAACTTTCAGCTAATATTTTTATATTTGTTTTTAATAATACAGAAACCCTACGAATACTAATGTTGTGGAGAACATCGTTAAAGCTCTTGCCTTGGTGGTAGCTACAATTCAGGTTATACCTTGCTACATAACATTCTCATCCTGGTTGATTGGAGTTGCACTTCTAATTATTCTCATAATTTCAGTTCCTTGCATGTTCTTGTACCATTTGCATAACATGACTTTCCCTTTTTTTCTTTTGGATTATATATTCTTTATTTGTGTTTGTGCAAACATTGTGTTTGTGTCTCAAGATCAGATTTAGCGACTTGGTAATTCTATTTCCAGTACAAGCTGCCCTTTTGTTTGTATGCCGTATTTACTATTCTTGATTTTAGATGAATAGACTTGTCATGCTGAATTGCTGATATGCATCCATACCATGCTTTGTGTGGCATAGTTCGGCTTTGATGTGCATAGTGATCTAAAAGTAGTCGCACACCTCAAATGGAGCTTTGTTGAACTCTGTTTTTTTTGTTTCAGCGAGTAAACTACATGCTTTCAGTGAAACACATCCTATCGCAGTACTACCTCCATTCCAAAAAGGAAGCCGTATAAATTTTTTCAAAAGTCAAACCACATAAAGTTTGACCAAATTTATAGAAAAAAAATGTCAACATCTATAATACAAAATCTATATCATTAGATAAATCTTGCAATATACTTTCATATTATATCTATTTTTATCTTGTAAATGTTGATAGTTTATTCTATAAGTTTGGTCAAACTTTTAACCATTTGACTTTAGAAAAAATTATTCACCTTGTTTTTTTTGGAATGGAGGTAGCATCTCACAAGTCACCCTCAGCCTAGTGCACTAGCCCTAGTAATCATGCTGCCGTGCATTTGAGTCAGCTAATTTAGGTGAGACATCATAATACCTTCTCCATTTCACCCTGTAGGTTTAACAATACAATGCACTCATGCTAATAGAACACTTAACAAGTCTGCAATGCTGCCCCTATTAAACGGGGTGCCCCTACCGCCAACCATTATCTGTCTTATTTAAACAAAAGGTCCCTATCATCATCAAAATCATAGGTGGACATAGAAACAACATAGTAACTACACCCTTGTTGAGTCTATTCCGGTGTGGATGTTATTTCTGTGAAGGACTATTCCTAAGAAATTTCTTATACTCCCTCTGTCCCGAATTAAATGTCGCGGATTTGTCTAGATTCGCATGTATCTACACTAAAACACGTCTACATACATGCGTATTCAGACAAATCTGCGACAAGTAATTCAGGACAGAGGGTGTATTACAAAACGGAATGGAGTCACCAAGCCTGTATGGCAGGATGCAATGCCAAACCACCCGAGCTACGCTTTCCCTTATCTTCCATAAGTGCATTTTCCAAAGTTCCCTTGGTATGTTAATTCATGTTCCGCTCTTGTTTTATACTCAAGTTAGAAGAATACTCCCGCTTTAACTTCAGCAGCTCTCCTTTAGCTAAATTCCATCTTGGTATCATGTTTTCACCAATAAAGAGAAGTAGAGAACTAAAAATCATTGTTAGCTCAGTTATCTGTATGTGCACGGGCATAAATTTGGTCTGTGTTGTTTACCTGAGATCTTGTCAAATCTTGCTGGTAAGGTCTTACAAGTTCCAAGAGACAATGGGTTTGACATGATTGTTGCATGTTCATCGTCATTTTGTTTCTAGTGCAATGATATATTCCCACATATGTTGAGCACATCTTCTATTATAGGCTTCAGATTCAAGTGAAGAGACTCTTGCAGCTGTTGCTGGAATGTTCAGTAGTAAAGCTAAAGGTACCTACAATATTCAAATTCCGCTGATAGTTTAGTCCTTCTGTTCTCTTCATTTGTTTCCCCAGATTGCTGAAGAAATATGAATAAAATAAAACTGATACGAATCACAGGGATTGAGTGGAGCATGGATACCGATGCATCAAATGCTGCTGTTTTGGTTGCTAGCGAAGCACATACCATCACTCTTGCCCTGGAAGGCCTCTTAGGTGTAGTTTTCACCATTGCTACTTTGACAGATGAGGCTCTAGATGCTGGTGAGGTAAGAAATAAATTATTTAGAAGAATTTTCTGAATTTAAAAAGGAAGGTAAAGGTGATAATTCTGTTTTTGTTTCCTTTAGCTTGAATCACCAAGATGTGACGTGCGTTTGGAATGTAGTGGGCAATCAGCACTTCTTTGTGTTGCCATGGTCAATTCAACATGGTTAACCATCCTTGACTCCCTTTCACTTATTTTGATGAGGTGAGGGCCATAGCCAAACTTAAATTTTTCCTGTACCTGAAGTTGTATTCTAGTTTTCCTATGCTTTGCTCATGTGAATCAAATTAATAGGTCACAGGGAGAAGCTATAATATTAGAAATACTGAAAGGATACCAGGCATTCACTCAGGTGATCATACTATTCCGTTTGATCTTTGATGTACTAACCAATCTGGAGAAAACTCTGTTTGAGTCCTCTTATAGATTGACATCCATTTGCTCTGACTTTTAAACTGGATGCTGATTTTTCCTGTTTCTGTTTTACCCCTTATGGCTCATTGTCTTGCATTCGGGTCTACGGAATCAGAATTATATTAATTATCTTTTCTTTACCATGATAATATGGCATGGACACTCTTTCAGGCCTGTGGAGTTCTCGGTGCTATAGAACCATTGAACTCTTTTCTTGCATCACTTTGCAAATTTACAATCAATAACCCAACCGAAGGGGAGAAGAAAAGGTATGCCCTGGGATCTCGTTTCTTAGTATATCTGTACAGATAACTTTGTTAGAATAATACCACATTTCTCTACGGAAAGCTCTTCTCGAGTCTCTCCTGCATCTTGAACACATGATGTCTTTTTCAGTAATTGCTGCAATTACAATATATGCATTTCTTAGTGATTATGGTCATAGCACTTCAGCTGTCCATAAAATAAAGCAAGTTGTTTCCTGATTTATCTTTATTCATGAACTTTGAGCACTTCTTTTCTTCTTGTATACCTGTTATTAGTAGTATCTTGCTCTCTCCTGGATCAAAGAAGCTTGAAGTGTTGATAGATCAGCGTGATAGTATTGTTCTGACACCGAAAAATGTGCAGGTAACAGGCATGATCTACAGCTATTTATTTCGGTTAAATTTTTAATTTACATTACATATCTATAGTTGTTTATTTTTTAATCCAGGCATTGAGGACACTTTTTAACGTGGCGCATCGATTACACAATGTCTTGGGTCCCTCCTGGGTTTTGGTAAGTAGAGAATTATGTTAACTAACTTTAACTACTGTGCTATTATATCTGACTCTTGAGAACTTTAAGGTCTTGGAGACTCTTGCAGCACTTGATAGAACTATTCATGCTCCACATGCTTCGACCCAGGTTGCGCAATGTAAAGTTTGTTAAATTCTTGAATTATCAGTGTTCTCCTAGGTCCTAACTTCTCTGAAGCGATGCAACAAATTTCTGACAGGAAGTATCCGCTTCTGTTTCAAGACTCTCAAGAGATACATCTGGACAGTACAGTGACTTCCATATTCTCTCTTCTTTAAATTCTCAGGTCAGGAGGCAAACATGATATTGTTGTTATTTTTTTTTTGGGGGGGGGGGGGGGGGGGGGGCGTCATGTTTTTTTTCTTCTGATATTCATCTCTTAATTACATTTTGCATACATTGAATGTTCTTTTGTTTCTTTATTTGGTTGCAGTTGTTTGAAAGTTCAGCCTTGATGAATGTAACTGCAGTGAAGTCACTTTTGTCTGCATTGCATCAATTGTCAAGTCAGCACTTATCAGGAAATTCTCAATTATCAGGCCAGCAGATTGGGAGCATTGCATTTTCAGTGGAGCACATG
The DNA here is from genome assembly GCA_916181665.1 of Avena sativa. Taxonomy (NCBI): domain Eukaryota; kingdom Viridiplantae; phylum Streptophyta; class Magnoliopsida; order Poales; family Poaceae; genus Avena; species Avena sativa. The sequence goes on from OV702282.1 coordinate 382,636,483, forward strand.
ACATTGATACTTGTCAATAATCTGCATCGTGGGTGCTTTCCGTCTTGAAGAATGGATATGTTCTTTTCGGACAAGCAACCTATTTAAATCTGTGATGATCTTCATGTTCTTTGCTAGAAGTACCCAAAAAAGATATATTTGGTAAAATAAAATGATAATTTGTGATCTATGAAGTATAGACACTCAGGAAGTTTCATTTTGCTAAATAAACCAATTATGTTTGCTACATTTCTGCTTTTCTAATTTCACATGACGAACAACTAGTGTTATTTAATTGTAGTATGTATGTGTGAAACTCATCTCACAGATTCATAAGCCATTGGATGTTAAATCGGTATCATCTCATATCCTTGCCAATACATCACATTGAATTTTTATATTTGTTTTGTTGGTTAGTGTGCTCTCACATGAAATATATCATGACAATTTACCAATGCATATTCATGTGAAATAACGAGCTTTGCATTTTGGCTGATGAGGGCCCTAAGGGCTTAAGAATAATGCTCCGAACTTGATCTTAAATATTAACTCAACAGTAACCCTAAAGAATCTGCGCCCATTGGCACAGATCCTGATTGCCAAAATCAAAGATGAAGCCAGGCTTTGGGCAAGGGCTGGGGCACTTGGCCTTCAGGCGGTTCTGCCATCCACTTGGGATGTGCACTCAGCTATGTACCTGTAATGAAATATGTACCTCTCAGGAGGATGTAAACCGAGCCCTACCTTTGCAATGAAATGAAACGCAAAAGTCTTTTGCGTTTTCTCGAAAAATAGTTAGGATAAAAGTTTATTGATACCATAGTATCTTGTCCTCAGTGTTTTCTTATATTTATTTGTTTCATTGTGCTACAGGAGTCGAACCAATATGGGATCAAATTGCTGCACATCATCTTGAGGTAGCGGTGCATATGTTTGGATTGACTGTTAGCTTTCTTTTTGTCATTTGTAATGCCATGATGATCTCGATGATTTTAACAAATTGCAGCTTGCCAATTGCTCCAACCCACAATTACGTAATATGGCGCTGGATTCGTTGGATCATTCAATTTGCTCTGTAGTGGGCTCTGAAAAATTTCAGGGTATCAGTTCAGCATCTCACCAGTTTAAAGAGTATCAGGTAAGAGCACATTAAACTAATCTTATTCATCTTTCATGATTTATCTGACCTTTTGATTTCTGTGCTTGCTAGTTGGTCGAAGAGAGTGAAACACGGTCATTTGAGTATGCAGTTTTATCTCCATTGGTGATCCTTTATTCGTCTAACAAGAATATTGATGTTCAAATGGGTGCACTGAAAATTCTTTTGCATGTTCTTGAGGTACTTACCTTGTTCCATATGTCTTCCATTGGGTACATCATACAATATACTTCTTACTAGTACTGTTTCAGAGGCATGGAGAAAAGCTGTCCTATAGCTGGCCCAGCATTCTTCATATGTTGAGGTGTTACTACAATTCATGCTTGATAGATTTTCTATTTTGCATTTATTACTTGTAGTTCCTTACATCTGTTTTCTGCTAGGTCTGTTACCGATGCATCTGAAAAAGATACCATCTCCTTAGGCTTTCAGGTAAATTCTAAACCGCAGTGCTTATGTTTGGCATACGTGGTAGTTCTATTGAAAGTTTGTAGCTCACCTTCAACATCAGGTTATGGATATGGAATGAGACCACATTATTCACTTGCAAAATGGATAATGAGCAAAACAACAATATGTTCTATAATTATATCAATAACCAATTTGGTAGCCTGAACACAATTACTTCTTTTTGCAGAGTATACGTGTGATAATGAATGAGGGACTAGCAACAATACCTGTACAGTGTCTTGACGAGTAAGTCTTTAATCCTTTATGCTCCCAGATACTATGAGATCTCTTTTCCGTCAAAGAATACACTTCTTTTGATAGCTGGTTGGGCACCAAAAAAATGCTCAAGTTAGTTCCAACAAGTTGCAAACAAGAAATACACTAAATCAATATCCTCGACTTTTACCAGGAAATTTAGCGCATACAAAACTTATTATGCCTGAGCTGTAAAGTTAACGATGCTATGAAGTTGGCAGTTGGGCATGGGCATCCAAAGTTTATAAGGTGTTAACTATGAACTTCAAATTTCTCTGATACTTTCTTGTGCCAACAAATGCAGATGCATTTTGGTTACTGGAGCATATGGTGCCCAGAAAACTGACATAAACATAAGTTTGACAGCAGTTGGTCTTCTGTGGACTGCTACCGATTTTATTGTGAAGGGATTAATCGGCAACTCTGTTCAAAAATCTAATCACATGAATGAAGAAGGTACATGGCCACTTCAGATAATCTTACCATTCCCTCTGATTTTGTACACTTCATACATATGCTCTCTTTTGGATCGCAGAGGTTCAGTTGGGTCTATCAACAAAAGAGGGAGATATACCAACCAATGATAAAGACTTTAATCAAAACCCCTTACAACAGCTGGTTGATTACAATAAGCTGTTCTTTTCAGTTTTTTCTGTCCTTCAAAAATTGGGTGCAGATGACCGTCCAGAGGTATGTCTTCTGTGCTTGGCCATACATGGTTTGCTCAATATCTTTTCAGTAGCTTATTGGTATTCCGTGGCATGATTGACATTCTTTGACATGTACAGCACACAGAATTTATGTAAAGTTTTTGTTTATTTGAAGGTTCGGAACTCAGCAGTTCGGACTCTCTTTCAGACTCTCTGCACCCATGGGCAAAAACTTTCTCCAACTATGTGGGAGGATTGCCTGTGGATATATGTTTTCCCAATGTTAGAACATGTTTCCCACTTGGTAAGTAATGTATCAATTGCTTAGTATGTTTTGATATTTCCTTTAAATCTTTTCCACTTATAATTAGCCTTAACCTTTAATTTTATGTTCAGGCATCTACTTCATCTAAAGATGAGTGGCAAGGAAAGGAATTAGGAACTCGTGCAGGGAAAGCTGTTCATATGCTTATCCATCACAGGTTTTAAGTCTTTGAAAGAAATATAATCAGATTATATTCATTTAATGTGAAATATCGTGTTTAAAGTTAAAAAACGCTTGTGTTATTTGGTTAAGTCACCCCACAATCGGAAGTTAGGTTGGCAATTGGTTACATGGATAACGTTCTAGGAAAACACTGGAGTTTCCACAACCCCACTTAGTGCATGCATGTGCATGTACTCCAAATAACTACATCACCCCTTGATTGTCTTATGAATTCAACTCAGATCGATGTGAATTAACACTGCCGCTCTCACAATTAAGCCGCATGCCCACCCGTGTTTAGTCTTACTCATTCTGCCATCAAATAATCTCGAGTTTTTTTGTAAGCTTTCATGTTTGACAATTTCCCTTGTTCTCTCCTTACCTGATGGATTCTTATTTTGCTTTTCCAGTCGAAATACAGCGCAAAAACAATGGGACGAAACTATTGTTCTTTTACTAGGTGGTATAGCGCGTCTTCTACGATCATTTTTTCCTCTCCTACAGCAACTGAGCAAATTTTCTTCTGGTCAGTTCTTTGTAGTGCTCATTATGTTTATGTTGCATTCCATTTTGTAAATTACCTGTAACTATTCTGACTTATCGTGCTTATCAGGTTGGGCAATTTTGCTTGCTTTTCTAAAAAATAGCATCTTAAATGGTAGCAAGGAAGTTGCTCTTGCAGCTATAAATTGCTTGCAGACATTTGTTGGTTCAAACTGCCCAAAGGTTTCTCTCTCTCAAAGTTAGCTTTGTACAGTTAGTAAGCTAAATTGAACTGTTGAGCTATGTTTATCTGCCTGCTCAAATTATCATACTATGTCAAACTGGAACTGTTTATCCAATTTCACTAGACAAATGAAGTAATTGACTTTTTAGATAGGGTTTGTGCAACTTCTCTGCTGAAAGACTTATTTACACTTTCTGGTGGATAAATGGCATGTCTTGGATCTGTCGTGTTACTTCTTTTATTGCCTGTGTAAATATCATGAGTGATGATTAGATGTTCTAAGGTATTATTAAGCATCACAAATATATGTTTGATGCATAACTAATAAAATTTTCAGGGAAATCTAGAATCCTCCTATGTCAAATCCGTTCTTGATATTTACGAACTTGTTCTTCAAACTTCACCAAACTATAAGAGTGACTCGGCCGAGAAAGTGAAGCAAGAGGTCCTTCGTGGTCTTGGTAAATTTCTAACTTCACGGTTTGTGTTATTAAGTTTCATATTTGGCAATGAGATACTAATCATGTTGTATTCATGCAGGAGATCTTTATGTTCAAGCACAGTCTCTATTTAATGATGACATGTATCTAAGGCTCATGGCTGTTATGCATCTAATGATTAAGAGTTCCATGAATTCTACAGATTACGACAGTGAATTGGTATGCTCGTGAGCTCCATTTTTACAAGTATCATTTTCTACACTCTAGAGTTTAAATCTAGAACTCTAGAAGTGTTCTATGTGCATAGTATTTGGATATTTTTCATTGGTCAGCTATCCCAGTACATGTACAGCGGTTAGTGGGTTATGTTTGCATTTTTAGAGAAGTAGAATGTGGGCATGATGAGCAGGGCTTAGAAAACCAGTCAGAACTGGCTGTTTCCCACTGTTTGCGGTCCAACCAGCCTTGGATTGGAAGGTTTAGTAGTCTATTACTGCCATCTGCAAGTTGCTCTGGCTTGCAGACAGTTTTGACCAATTCCAAATGTTTTAACTGGAAACAAATAGTTTACTGGCCCCTTCCAGAAAAGGTAACAGTGGCCCGGAACAAGCCTGTTTCTTGTTTTTATACCCTGGGTAGGATAATATACCATGAAGAGCTGTAATGTCTATTTTTTCTTTTATATAGTCTCGGAATGTGCCTTTTGTTGCATCGTTCTTTAACTGTACTCTTCTCATGCTTGATGGAACTAGATGCAAAGCTTTTGCATGTTCTCTTAAAGAAGTGCTCCATGGTACTTATTTTGCGACCACTGGTCATGAGATACACTACAAAAGAAGCCTTCAGTCTTCACGTGCCCCCGATATACTCTTGGAATCTGTATTTTATTCCTTGTTTCTACCTTGACAACTTCCATGCTGTAGAACAGGATGCTTGCTGTGTTGAACTCCCGTGACTCAGTTAGTCTTTTATGCTTTAGGGTGGCATCCCTCCTGTGCAGCGTGGTATTTTGGAAATTATTCCTATGCTACGCCCAACAACTATGTTATCATCAATGTGGTCGCCTCTCCTTCTTGAGCTGCTATGCTATCTTAATGGAGAAGAAAGTTCCCTGCACAAAAGTAGTAAAGTACGTGAGCATAGTACTGATGCACTGGCCAATGGCACAAAGCGTGCTTCTGGTAAGACATATTATCGTATCTTACAACATGTGCACAATTTATAAGAAATATGATATCTTGAGTAACCTATGTGTAATTTATCATGGCAAAAGTTGAACGAGGCCATATCAATGGCAGTGGCACTAAAGGGGATACTGTGGTGGGCTCTGGCTGGGGTATTCTGTTTATAGAAAAGCTTGTGCCGGTCATGGTCAACCTATTTTTGGAGGCTCCACCACATGAAAGGTTTAGTGCCGCTCCAGAAGTTATTCAAGGTCTTGGAAGGTAAATTGCTTTAGCTTACAGTCCCTAGCAAAGATTTGGAGGAAATAGTTATGTTGTCCTTGTTTGTGAATCCATGCTGGTACTCGTGCATGGCTTGCAGATTTAACCATATCTTCCATTCTCCACGTAACTTATCTTGGTATATCTGTATTAGGTATTCATACAAGCTTTGATGAGACAAAACAGCCTGGATGCTTTGCTAAAACGAGGATTTTTAATATTTGTTTTAGAGTTAAATTTGATGGCATAATTTGTTCGATTGTTACATTTCAACCGGTACATCTGATGTTCCTAACTTTTTTATGTGGCATAAATTGTATTGGTTGTAATTATAAAGATACAATGCAAAATAATGAATATTTTCCCTAGTGAGGAAGAATATTTGCTTACTGCAGAGTGTTTATACTAATTATAAATTTGAGAAAGGTTAATTTGGAACCATCTAGATTATGAGTCTAAGGAATTGGAATTTTCTTTTTTCTTTTGAGAATGGAATTGGATATTTTTATTTACTCTATACTTACTCTGAAAGTTGTTAATGCAGGTGCATGAACACAAGGAGAGACAATCCCAGGGGTACCCTCTGGAGAGTTTCTGCTGAATGCTTCAATCGTGTTGTGACAGATGAGGTGAGGCAGGAAAATGCTGAATGTAGAAGTGACATGAATTCATATAGACTTTCTAGAGCTCGCTTCTGGAAGGAGGTTGCAGATGTGTACGAAACCTTTCTTGTTGGATCTTGTGGGCGTGTGCTGTCTTCAGATGTTCCTTCAGCTGACTCTGTTACAGCTGATGAGAGCCTTGAAATGACTGTCCTCACTGTTTTTGGAGACAGTGTTCTGAAACTGCAGAAGGAGGCTCCTGTTGAGGTTTGTTCACAAATAAGAAGCATTTGTCTAGCCTTTTTGTACATGAGACATAAATAACTATTGTGGCTTGGAAGAGTAAAAGAAATCCTTGTAATGCTCAATAGTGTCCATCTCACAGGTAGTTCAAATGTTGTTTTCTTCCAGGTACTGCAAAGGCTTGTGAACTGTCTTGATCGGTGTGCATCACGAACAGGATCCCTGCCTATTCAAACTGTCGGTCTTCTACCATTGCACTGCAGCAGATTTTCCCTGGGCTGTTTGCAGATGATGTTTTCTTTATGCAGGTACAACAAAAAAAAATCGGTTTCATTTGGTTGCTCTTTCTCACTTAGAACAGGATATTGACTTGTTTTTGTGATTGATTGCAGTTGTACATCAAAGACAAGCTCATACCCGGTAGTATCGGAAACCAGTAAAGTTTCTATTTCAATTCTTACAAAGCGATCTGAGGCTATACTGGGTCAGTTTTTAGCTGATGAAAACGACCTAGGTATTTTTCTAAATCAGTGATGATTTAGTCTTGAGTTTGCTTCCATAGTAATGCTGCTTCACCATTTTTGTTATCTTTAAGACTACATTTCTCTACAAAATGCTGCCATTTTCACTTGTGAAATTGTACTGATCATGCTGTATTGTTGCAGGAGACCATCCGTTGCCTAGTGTGAGGATTGAAGAAACGGTTTGTGTCCTTCAAGAGCTTGCTAGACTAATAGTAAACATTGAAACAGCTAATGCTCTCAGCATACCACTGTACCTGAAAGAGGCTTTAGGGAAAAATCAGTCCCATGGGAGGGCTCATTTATTGTCATTGCTTCCCGCTTTCTCCGAGCTTGTTGTCTCGAGGTAAGGAAAGGGTTTCGTAGTCCTAGAGTTACTCCCAATAGCACTGTAAATTTCCAGTACACTACCATTGATACTTCCCAAATCATTGGTGCTCTTTAGCTTTGGGTTAAACTTCACCATTTTTTTCTTGGTGCTCGTTAAATTTACACTGGTATTCTTTTGTCCCTGCATCAGAGAAGCTAGGGTCCGGGAGCTTGTTCAAGTGCTTCTCAGACTCATTTCCGCGGAGCTAGGACTGCAACGTCTGACGTAAAGATGAATGATGAATCCAGTTTTATTCTTTTTTCCGGGTGGGAACCTTGTAGTAGCTTTCTTAGCGGTCCACCTCTTTATTTACATCCATGATTCTGTATATCCATCATGACGGGCAATAGGCGCTTGAGGAATCACATCTATAAATGAATAGGGTTGTACATGTAACATTTTGTTGGGAAAATGGTGGGTTTTTTTCTGTAACATTAGGTATATAGCCTGCTAATTTTATACGTAGCAGTAATTAACTCTGGTTGTGACAATAACTTGTATTTTGGACTGCGGGTTGAGGCTGTGATTGTCTGGAAAAGAAATAATGAACTGTCTACACTGATCAATCATCTGTAAGCACATTCAAGCTGCTACAGTTGTGTTCGTCACCTTGCCATGTGATTTTCATTTTGCCAGAGATAAAAATGGTTATTTTATCAGCTGTGTGGCATGGTTAGTTATTTTTTTGTGTGAATAGCATGGTTACCTGACACATAAATCTATGAAGTCCGGACTGCGGGTTTCCATACATGGTTTATGTACCTGGATACTTGAAACTTTGTCTGCGCATCTCGTTCTGAATCCCATGTAAATGAAGATCAGGTCTTGTTTGCAGTAAACGAAAACGATCCCCAAGTTAGAAGGCAATGAAAAATGCATCGTTTTCCTGAGAGAATTATTGAGGAAAATCTTTTGATTATTTGCCACTCCACCGAGTAGAGATGCAAATGAGTTAGAATTAGGGTACCCTTTAACCCTATTTAGTTCACCGAAATGAACCAACTTTTTTTATGACATCATCATTTTTGAAAAAGTTGGTTGATTTTTTAAAACTAAGCTGGGTAAATGGTGCCTAAGTGTAACCCACTTGCATCACTACCACGGAATGTGTCAGATTATCTGATATTCTCCAGTCTTATGTTATGTTATTAATGCCTTTAGCATTAGCATGTGAGATGGAGAAATACGCAAGTAAAGATAAAATTAGATATTTTCTACTACTCCCGTTTTCTGATCATTGAAGTCACTCACATTGTCGAAGCGTAAGGGACTTCTGAAAAAAGAAGACTTCACAAACTCGTGCCTTCTCACTGTCAAAAAAAACAACTCCGTCCCCTCTTCCTCGCCTGACCTAATGACCTAGCCAAGCTTCCAATCCGACACATTGCGGCTCTAAAACCTCTCCAAAGTCTGGTACAGCCGTGCCTCAGAGTTGTTCCAGGCCATATCTCCGCCTCCGCGTCAGCGCCGACGCCCCTCCCCCACCACCCGCACTGCAGCAGCCCCTCCGTTTCTCACGCGCGCCGTCGCCGTCGCCGCCGCCGTCGCCGTACCGGTGGCACCTCATCGCGTGCCTGCTGTCACCGTCCTCAATTTCGGGCATTGATTCTTGAGGTATGAGCACCGCTTAGTCATCCAGTGATTAATGAAACCCTAGCTGACCCCTACAAGTTCTCGGATGAGATGAATACACCTAGATCCGCCCCTGTCAACTGACGATGAGATATGAGGGATGTAGTCCCTTAAGGCAAATCAAACGAGAAGCAGTCAACAATTTGCTTTGCGTCCATACTGCATCCCTAACTTTCTGATAAGATTATCATGAACAACCTAGCTGCACTTGTTTGTTCTTCAGGTTATTTTATTATGTCATTTCACCATTTCCCCCCCTCCATGTATATAGGCTTTACCATGAGCGGGAAATTGCTCAAGAGCTTGAGCCTGAGGAGGCTCTTAGGACAGCAAAGAAGTTCAATTGGTAGGCGCTGCGTTTTTTCTTTGACCGTGAAAGGTGCTCGTCAGATACGTGACTCCTTGGTTGTGTCCTTCTTCTGTAGATTTATACAGAACATCGCGAGCATGGAGCTCTGCCGCTTCCGTTTCTGGCGTTGACAGGAAGAATGGCCTGGGTGGCGATGCGGATGATGATCCTGCAGGTTCCAGGAAAGATACCGAGTTTCGTGGTGTCCACAGGGTACTTCACATACGTATCCTGCGAGAATAACTATTTGTATTTTGGTTTCTCATGTTGACACTCGGTTGGCTTGTTTGTTTTTGTTAGGCAATTATCTGTGGCAACGTTGGACAAGTCCCTGTGCAGAAAATCTTGAGGAACGGGCATACCGTGACTGTATTTACTGTCGGGACAGGGGGCATGTTTGACCAGAGAAGAGTAGGCGCTGAAAACCTGCCGCTGCCAGCTCAGTGGCACCGCATAGCTGTTCATAATGAGGAGCTTGGTGCTTATGCTGTCCAAAAGTTGGTTAAGAAGTATGTGGTTTGTACTTCTAAGCATATCATTTCGATTTCCCCCCTTGTTGATAGGACACTATTCAGTTCAGATTTTTATAATTCACCAAAGGATATGAAGTGGTTATTTGTTGTCTTATTTCAGTGCTGCAGTTTATGTTGAGGGTGATATTGAGACTAGAGTCTTCAATGACAGAATCAATAATCAAGCGAGAAATATACCCGAGATCTGTGTGCGGCGTGATGGTATGTTAAACTGAGGTCCGAGTACAATTTTTTCCTTCGCATTGCTGTAGAGAAAGTATTAGCATAAGAAACTTACAAATGCTTTAGTTGAGCACCTAGTAGCTTAGTTAGTCCACGAAGATTTCCCTGCTAATTATCTTCCTTTTGCAATACCCCAGCCAACCCTGTCAAATGTGGCTTAATTAAATAACCTAGGCCGACCTATAGGGGATAGCCCCTATGGCTTCTCTATGAAGGAGAGACAACCTTGAGCTGCCTGTGGAGTCCAGGACTGGAACGCTGTTCTTCATGCAGCTTAATTTGACTCCTCTCAATATATATATTGTGTTATCATTTATGAATTCATGATGCTCTCATTCTTTTCAGTATTTGGTTTTGTTCTTTTTCCATTTGTCTAAGGTTGATGTATGGGATTTTTGATCTTTGCAGGCAAGATTCACTTGGTTCAGTCTGGGGACAGTAATGTCAGCCAATCATTGGAAGAATTGAGTAAGTGCAGTCTGTATCTTGATATATTTTTATTAAGAAAACACATCGCTGCGTATAGTAAATTGCAGGAAAGAACATCTGATAGGCAGCATTGCTGTTTTCAGCGCACTGCACTATGTCTGTGAACGGTCGTATAAACTTGTGTGCATAAAGAAGTGCATTAGCATGTTAACCTGTGTTCATCACCGGAAGATCACAATAACTTCTTTTTGGCAGGGGAGGGACTATTCTAGCTGCGATCAATGCGAAGGACGACAAAGCTAGAGGAGGAAGAGTTGGACAAATCGAATTGTTAGACCTGTGACAAGCCTGTGGACGTGCTCTTTTTTTTTCTCGTTTCACCAATAATATTACTACTAAGGCTGAGGGTCTGAAACTCTGAATGCCCTTGTAGATGCGTGGTCTGTGCTTCCTTCCGTCTTTCTAAGCGTGTGGATTTTAGATGCTGAAACCGAGTGTGTGTGTGTTGTCAGCTGCTGTTGATGAGCTCTAGGCGAGCAGCGTTCTCTCTCCTTCCAGTGTGACCTGTGAAGATGCTCTGTTTCTGAGGCGATGCTACTTAAGTCCAGCGTGCTCATAACAAACACCAGTCTCGTCATGTTTGTTTTTACTTTGTACTCACATATGAGCACACTGGAAAACAATCGATTCGTTACAACGTAAAAACAATACTTTGTGCTCATACCAAGTCATGGAGTAACTTGGTATCTTCGTAGTAAGACCTACTAGTATTGCAGTCTGTTCGTTTATATCTAAAGACTGAGCATGTCTGCTGCAGAAGTAGAGCTGACGAATCGATTGTTTCACCGGTGTGTGCCGGCGCCCGGCGAGCTGGCACGAGCGGCCACGGCCATTCCACCGGCACGTTTCGGAGGCTTCCCTTCACACTCGGACGTCTTCGATGATCTTCTTGTATCTCAAAATGGATACTTTCAGAGTGTTCCCAACCAAAGCTTCTACTCCCTCAGTTTCAAAATAGAAGATGTTTTAGGTTTGTAAAGAAAATAAATCTAGACTTGTTTTAGTATGTAGGTTCACTTAACTTTGGGATGAATCTACATGCTAAAAGAAGTCTAGATTCATTTTCTTCACAAACCTAAAACATCTTATATTTTGAAACGGAGGGAGTACAACTTTTTTTTTTGCGAAAATACGATGACTTATTACTCAATCACCCACCTTATAATCCTCCATACAGAGTCTAGCTATATTATACGGCGCCGAACGAAACCAAACATCAGTTCTGGCATCAGATTGACCCATCTTAGCTAGAGCATCACTCATAGAATTTAGCTCACGCCGAATACTCTCTACCTTAGACCTTAATCTCTCAGATAACAAGCTTACATCATCCTGAGTAATATCCTTCTCCCGAAATGCATATCTAAGCTCAGCTCCATTTGTACCCAAAATCTTCGCTTCACGCCTATTGCATCGCGATATATGCGGTAGTTGTCCTATTTGTTACTCTTCAAAGTTTCACCCCATAGATAAAACTTATATATGATGGGTTGTTGCAAGTTGAGTTTAATAAAATGCAAGGTTTCTTTGCAACGTAATGACCAAGTTTCACGGATAATCCTATATATGGATAGATTGGGGGTTGATTTCGATGAAATATAAGTTTTATTTTGCACGAATCCACCGATCGAACTCAACGGTCTAAATTTTTGGTGTCAAATGGGGGGGACCTCCCTCTCACATCCTTCCAAACCTTAATATCCGTGTTTTTTTTATGGAACTACTATGTCCATGCCCAATCTTCTTGTGCTTTCTAATTTATGCAAGTTAATCCCATGACCTTTGAAAGTTCGCCTATCCCTCGAAGTGTCATGGGTAACACGACTAAAAAGGTAGCTTCGGAAAGTGACCGCGCTAGCTATCCATGGCGGGTAACAGTCATTTACCCAACCCTTGATCTCGTAGCGGCACCTAAGGTATCCGTTGGAAACTATGTTAAGATAAGAACTTTGTGGTTTTGAAAGTTTTCTAAAAGTCCCAAAGAGTAAGACATGATAGAAAGATGATGTCCTATGAATATATGAAATTTGATGCTCAAACTCATATTCATTTTTACCCGCAAAAAGAACTCATATTCATTTTGAAGGTAAGAAATAACAGACTATGCATTTATGTAAAAAATGGATTATGCATGAATAGTTATGTTCCACTATTTGTCGCTATTCAGTGCTGAAGTTTGTTTCTATCTACCTCTTTAGATGAATTTTGTAAACTTAAAATCTTACAAACACTATCTTTCCACGTACAATATTTCTTTATTTATAGAAATTTTAGAGTTATTTGACTTTTACTTGATTTTCACCGGTTTCCACTGGATATTTTCTCATCGGTTCTGTACTCCCTCCTTGCCGTAATATAGTGCATATAAGTTTTTTAAAAAGTCAAATGTCATCAACTTTGACCAAGTTTATTAAGAAAATAATCTATATCTACAATACCAAATATATATCATACGGAAATATACATCACCATGAATCTAATGGTATCAATTTGGTATTCTAGATGTTGACAGTTTTTCTATATAGTTTGGTCAAACTTGATACGTTTAATTTTTATAAAATTGTATATGTGCACTATTTTTTTTGACACTATGTTGATAAAGAGGGAGTATTTCTCAACCGACTCAATGCTGGGTTTCGTCCTCGTCCTCGTCCTCCGCCCAAACTCCACGACACGGGAGAAATATTTTGAACCGGTGATTGCCGTGGAAAGGCAGGGAGATACACTAGTCCCGACTCCGACCCACGCCCTCCCCGTCGCAATCCACTCCCGTCCCCGTCACCCCGCACGCGGCCAGTCCGCCGCATCGTCCTCCGCCCCAATTTAATCGAGCCCTAACCCTCGTACGCTCGTCGGAGGTCCCCCCCGATTCCGGCAAGATGGTGCTCGCGCAGCTCGGCGGGAGCATCTCCCGCGCGCTCGCGCAGATGAGCAACGCCACGGTCGTCGACGAGAAGGTCCTCAGCGACTGCCTCAACGAGATCACCCGCGCGCTCCTGCAGGCCGACGTACGGTTCCAGATGGTCCGCGACATGCAGGCCAACATCAGGCGCGCCGTCAGCCTCGAGGCGCACGCCGCCGGCACCGACAAGCGCCGCGTCATCCAGAAGGTGATGTACTCATGTCTGTCCTCGCCCGAACACACCGCGACGCGAAAAGCTTTCCTGTAATTTGGGGGATTTTTTTTTAGCGGTCGTCTTGAATTGCCTGCCGTTTCGTCGTTGTTGTAGGCCGTCTTCACCGAGCTGTGCAACATGTTGGATCCCGGGAAGCCTCCCTTCGTTCCCAAGAAGGGGAAGCCGTGCGTGGTTATGTTTGTTGGTTTGCAAGGTCTGTCTGCCTGCTGAATGCTGATACGCTGTTCTATCCAAATTCTAAGTGAACATATATCTGCTATTCTTCTGGAGGACATGAACATGATGGAATGGTTAATTCACTTGGTCTGTTAATTAGCGTGTTAACCTGTGTGCATAAACAGACGAATTTACAGAGGTCATGGCTTAGCCACTTTCAATGCCAATTTTACGTTATCGAGCTATTGGCATATGATTTTCTCCACTTGAGTTTTTGGTGGTAGAAGCACTGTGAATGGAGTTATAGTGACCAACATTCTAATGTTGCTTTGTGGTGGATACCTAATATGGTGCCAGTTTTGATATATTCCGTGTTTTTTCATCTCGGATGGGAAGTTGAGACCTTCCGAGGCATTTGAAAGGCTAGATATAAGTGATAGATATATGGCATTCTTGTGGTGGCAATCCTGTTTGGTGACTTCTTTCGTTCAGTTGACCCGCCCACGAATGATCGGTTCTGATTTGCCTTTTGTCTTCTGCACTTTAGTTGCACTGATTACAATATCCTGTTCACAAGACAATATCATGGTCATGCAGGTTCTGGTAAAACTACCACTTGTACAAAATATGCTCATTATCATCAGCCGAAAGGATTTAAACCGGGACTGGTTTGTGCTGATACATTCAGGGCTGGTGCTTTTGATCAGCTAAAACAGAATGCGTCAAAGGCCAAGATTCCTTTTTATGGAAGGTACTCTTGTAGCTCTCACGACTTTAACTGCTAATATTATGGTTTGTATCTCTTGTTGTTTCTAATTGGTGTGTCCCTGCAGCTACACGGAATCAGATCCAGTGAAAATCGCTGTTGAGGGTGTGGAGAGGTTTAGAAAAGAAAATTGTGATCTCATCATTGTAGATACAAGTGGAAGACACAAACAAGAAGCAGCTCTCTTTGAAGAAATGCGCCAAGTTTCAGAGGCAACGGTAATACACTCAGAATTCTTACTTTCAGTAATTCCCTGAACCAAATGAAAAACTCATCTCCATTCTTACACTATTATGCAGAAACCAGACCTGGTAATATTTGTGATGGACAGCAGTATTGGCCAGGCTGCATTTGATCAGGCCCAAGCATTCAGACAAAGTGTTTCGGTTGGTGCTGTAATTGTTACGAAAATGGACGGTCATGCGAAAGGAGGTGGCGCACTTAGCGCGTTAGTATTTGCTTCCCTTTCTTTGCATCCCCCTCTTGGTGCCATTTTGTTTTGACTGCATTGATGTCATTTCCTCTTTCCTAGTTTATGAATGATACCATCTTGAAGTCATCTAAATAACTGCTATCTCAGGACTCTCTTAAACTTCACTGTTGTCTGGTTGGATTCTTCATCCAGTAACTATTTCTCTAGGTTTACTTCTTTAGAGCTTTTTTTGTGTGGTACTTCTGTAGAGCTTAACCAGGTAAGCTTTTTTTTTCTGTAAAGCTTAACCAGGTAAGCTCAATAATACAACATTCATTCTAAACCAGTGCGAGAGCTGGATGGAATTATGCATAGGAAGAAACAATGATATTGGAGCGTTAAAATTTTGGTAACCTCAAAACAGTTAGCATATCTTGTATTTGCTTCAGGATATTGCACTTTAATCCTGGAACTGCACAACACTATCGTTTCCTTATGTAATCTGAACTTTGTGTCGTGTTAGGCTTGTTTTGTTTGATATCGTGCTCAAACATCACTTCTACATCATTTGCATCAGCATTTCAGAGCCTGAGTGCAACTTTAACTTTGCATTCCCTTTTTAGCATAAACCTAACAACATCAACATTTCAAAACCTGAGAGCAACTTAGCATACCTAACAGTATTAACATTTCAGAATAGTACAACTCACAACCCTTGTTTCTCTTCAGGGTCGCGGCAACAAGAAGTCCAGTGATATTTATTGGAACTGGAGAGCATCTTGGCGAGTTCGAAGTTTTTGATGTGAAACCATTTGTTAAGCGTCTATTAGGTCAGTGAAAATATAAGTGTGCTGTGTTTTTGTGTTCCCCCTTTAGTTTACCTCCTTACATTGTGTAATTGGCAGGCTTGGGTGACTTGCCGGGATTCATTGACAAGATTCAAGAAGTAGTACCCGCTGATCAACAGCCTGACCTTGTGAAGAGACTGACTGAAGGAAACTTTACTCTGAGACTTATGTACGAGCAATTCCAGAACTTTCTTAAAATGGGCTCTATTGGCCAGGTTAGATTCTTCAGTCCTTCAGATTTCTTGGACGTATGTGAAACGTAATATAGTACTAACTCACAGGCTTGATTGCTGTTTGATATAGCGAACAACCATCTCAAATATGGATTTTTTTAAATCTTTGTAGATCTTCTCCATGTTACCTGGATTTAGTTCTGAACTGATGCCAAAAGGACATGAGAAGGAGGGTCAGGCAAAGATTAAGCGGTATATGACGATGATGGATTCCATGACAAATGCAGGTACGTTGGGTTGATGAGTCACTCAGGTGTAAATTATTACGTACTAGACTAACATCCGGGTAGTGTATTACGCTGACGCCCAAAATTTATCGCAGAGCTTGACAGCGCAAATCCAAAGATGATGAATGGATCACGAGTTACCCGTATTGCTCGGGGATCTGGCCGCACTGTCAGAGATGTCTTGGACATGCTGGAAGAGTACAAACGGCTTGCTAAGGTTTGGGGCAAGATCAAGCTTCCAAAGAATCTGGATCCCCGCAACACGAATGTTCAGGAAATCGTGAAGAGCCTCCCTCCGCAGATGCTGAAGCAGATAGGCGGCATGGGTGGTTTGCAGTCGCTGGTTAAACAGTTGGGCTCAAAATAATTAGTATGGTGATGGTGACGATAGGTAATTTGAACAGATTTGAGGTTGCAATTGGCAATCTTCAGTAATTAGTTGTCGATCCGGATGCTAAATGCACAGTTATGAGCCGGCGGATACGCACGCACGGAATTGTAAATTGGTTTGTGCACAGTAACAGTCTAGCTCCCAGTGGTTCTTTCTAGAGTTTTGGTTTATTGGATTAGCTGTCTGTTGGTAAGGCAAATCGGGAGATATTTTTCCAGAGTGTCAGCAAGCTTCATTTCAGATCAAACGGCGGATTAACGCTTTACCTATATATTTCTCGTTTCACAGTTTATGTTGTAGAGAATAAACGTCATCCTGCTCCATGCTCTGGACTTCGATGGACTGACGGCCCGTGGCCGTTGGTTTCGTGGATGCTAGCCTGTATCAGCATTTCGTGGATACCAGCAGCTTGTATCAGCAAGGCGGATGTAGTCCGAGCTCTTTATTTTAAAAATTCGAATATAATATTTCGAAGTTTTTTTTTAAAAAAAATCTGAAGACAGAGGTACAGATAAACGTGAGATAGACCTATTCCCTGCTGATGGAAGACCGATATAAATTACATCAGAGCCGTCGTGAACAGCAACAAAGACGGAACCGCGGTGCTTATTCATCAGAGCACTCCTTTAAGCAGGTGCTGCATTTTATTCAGAGCGATGCATATGGATCACGAGGACGCGACATGTACCGTCCCTCGACTCCATCGATCACAGTCCTTCCCGTCGCTGCACCAACGTGGCTACTGTGTGAACATATATACATGCGTATGCTACTCGGTCGATGGAAAATGGATTTGACACGAGCGAGGGAACTATCTAGAGCACGGCCACGGCTGGGAAATCATCGTAATCGTCGATGTCGGTGGCGGCAGCATCCGCCTCTCGCAGCGCCCGCGCGATGGCCCTCACCGTCGCCGGGCTCGTCCTGCAGCACCCTCCCACGAGGGCCGCGCCAGCCTGCCTCCACTTCCCGACGCACGACACGAAGTCCGTCGCCGACGCACGGCCACCAGTCGAGTCCTGGAACACACCCCAACAGGTGATACATCGTAAACGAAACGAAGAAGGGGATCGACTGAACATGCATATATATGGAGCACTCACCACCCACTCTTTGGTCTCGGCCACGTACGTCTCCCCGGTGTTGGGGTACACCACCACCGGTTTGCTGGTCACCTTTGTGATGGAGAGGATCAGGCCGTGGATCAGCCTGGGCGCGGTGCAGTTGACCCCGACGGCGGCGACCCTCCTGCAGGAGTCGGCGACGGCGGCGCAGTCCGTGATGGGGTCCCCGCTCGCCGCGGTGGCTCCGTCCTTGGAGGTGAAGGAGAACCAGGCGGGGATCCGGATGTCGTTCTCCTCCAGGAGCTCGCAGTAGGCCTGCGCCTCCAGCTTGTTCGGGATGGTCTCGAAGGCGATGAGGTCCGGCCCCGCCTCCGCCAGCACCTGCAGCCGCCTCCTGTGGAACTTCTTCAGCCACTCCTTGGTCACCGATCTGCCGTAGTCCCCGCTGCGTACACACATCGATTGAGTAGAGCAAGCAAATCATGTACTAGTAGGGAGTATTACCAAAGGAGGGATGAACAATCTCTGGCTGATGGGATCGATCGGTTCTACTGGTAGTATTTTCGTACGTACGTGTACTCAGAGCCGTCGGCGAGGTAGGCGCCGTAGCTCCCGACGGAGGCCGCCACGAGCACCGGCCGCCGGCGCTCCGTGGAGCGTGTCTCGTTCTCGCGTGCGGAGTACGGGCCTTTGGACCGGCCTTCCAGGAAGATGGCGCGCGCCTCCTGCGCGATCTCGACGCTCCGCCGCAGCAGCGCCTCGCTCTGCTCCCTCGACAGGCTGCGGGACTGGAACCCCTGCAGCGTGGCCTGCCATGCCACACAACGCACGCGCACGGGGTTACGGTAGGCAGTCACAGTGCAACGGACTACTCGCAGAGGCACTGACAGGAAATGGCGGGAGAGGCACTCGCAGATCGGGCTTGTCACCTCTCACCTGGTATGACGCCGTGGTTATGATGTTGGCGCCGGCCTCGAGGTAGTCGAGATGGACCTTGCGGATGAGGTGAGGGGCGGAGACGAGGCACCTGGCGCTCCACAGCTCGTCCTGCAGGTCCGCGCCGTGCGCCTCCAGCTCCGTTCCCATGGCGCCGTCCACCACCAAGCACCTGCCGGCTTCCCGCACCCACCGCCGCAGCTCGCCCGCCGCGCCGTCAACGTATCCGTCGCCACGCCCCATTGCCAGGCCTCCACCCGGTCGATATCGTTCAGCGCACCTTGCACTAGCAGGCTAGAACACTTACACACGCGGAGCTCGTAGAAAAGAAGCAGAATATCAAAGCAGGAACAAGTCTTCGGCCGGCGGTGTGGTTCGCCGGGATCACGGCTGCGGAGGAGTTTTTAAGACCGTGGCCGGCATGGGGCCTGCTGCCTGCAAGGTCCTGGCAAGAGGTCTCCGACTGCGGCACGTACGTCACGCACGCTGGGGCGGCGGCGGTCGGGAAAGCTCCGAGGGGGCTCACGTGGCGTCGCTTCAAGCACCCACGCAGGTCGGCGAGGCGATACACGTGTCGCTGTAACCGTTTCACATGACGTATGTGCGCGCGCGGCGCGGACCGCCCAGCACCGGCGGGTGGTGCTCCGACACCTCCCAACATGACCGGAAATACGGCGGTTCAGTAGAATACGCGGCATGCGTCTGTGTCTCGTCGCATGACACGTACGACGCGGCGGCTCCAGACTCGCGGCAGAGCAGAGAGAACCAATTCGTGGTTGGATGGTTAGAGCACAGTGGTATCACTGGTCCATCAGAGTTTAAATTCAGATTTAATGTTTTGGTATCTCATAAACGTAGAATATTTTTTTAGTGGGAGGTGACGTTTTCGTTCCCGTCGATAGCGAGGCGTCTGTGGTGACTTCGTCGATATTAAGATCCGCCGGCTCAGTCTTTCGAAGGTGCTCATATGAATAGGGTGCGTGCATGTGTTCATAGGGTAAGTGTATATGTATGTATTATAAGCGTCTATGTTTGTACTGTGTTTCTCAAAAAAAAAAAGACTCGCGGCAGCCTGAGTTTTTATTGTTGCTATAATCAGCACTACTCCATTTGTTCTATGTCTTAATTATGTATCTATAGATTAAATATAGGAGTCTCTAAGACACAGTCGACTATGACATAGCGTACGTTACAGCTGGCTGATGTCAGGGCAGGTTGATTCAGCCCATTGCAGTCCTCTTCCAGGTTTGTTCTTGTTGGATCTTTGTGTTGTCTTGTTAGGCTTTTTTGTTCTCCTATTGTTGTTGTCTTGTTGGGCTGGATATTTTTTATTTTTCTTTGACAAATCATTCGAAAAAGTGTTTAGAATAGAAAAGATTGGGAAGAGAAAAGTGGAGAAGGAAATGACACGAGTCAGCATGTGTGTATTTTCTAGTTCATAGAGTGAAGGATTGTAATAGGAAAGACACAGGTGGCCCACTTGACACTAACTTGTCCACATTGGCCGTTACGCACACAACTCCAAGTTATTTTATTGTCTCTAAAAAAATTCACTTTATTAGTTAATTGGTTATGCAAACTAAAAACTATTACTCCCGGTTACAAAAATACGATGCCGCAAGTTTATTTAAATTTATATATAACTATATGCTAAATAGTGTCTAGATATGTCTAAATTTAGATAATTTGCGACATTCTTTTCATGGGAGTATTATGAATGTTAAGGACATATACAAACAATAGGAACGATGAAAATTTTCATCCAAAAGAATTATGTAAACCTATTATTACACTGGATTTCTCATAGAACAGAGTTATCCGATCACTAGCATGGAAAATATCCATCTTAAATTTTTGAAAAAACAATTATTCCTATGGTGTAATTTCATAATGTCTAGTCTAATATATTTTTAGGAAAATCCAGTTGCGAGTCCAGGACTCGTAGTAAAAAGAAGGCCCCATGACAACAATCCTCGGTTGCAACCATACTTGCAACTCGTCCACGTGAAAATCCAGTTGCAATCCCAGTTGGAAAACTCCGCATGTGTGAAAAGCTAATTGCGAGTCCAGTTGCAACTCGTAGTAAAAATAAAGGACCACAAAAACAATTCCCAATTGCAACCATAGTTGCAACTCCCACTTACCCACCCCTATGAGAAAAGTTCATTGCGAGTAAAGTTGCGACTCGTGGTAAAAAAAAAGGGCCGCGACAACAATCCTCAGTTGCAACCGTATTTGCAACTCCTTGACAAGAAAAAAAATTCCTATTTTAGTCCTGTAAAAAATAATAGATTTGAAAATCTAATATACTACTCTCTCTGTCTTAAAATAGATATCTCAAATTTGTCAAATTTTGGTGAATCTAGACACTGTTTAGTATATAAATTTATCTAAATTTTGATAAACATATGACATCTATTTTGAGACAAAGGGATTAGTAACAAAACTAAGACAAGCCGGTTACGAGTATGGTTGCAACTCATATGAAACATATACTAGTTACGACCAGTTGCAAGTCCGATTGCAACTCATAAAAAAAACATAGACTAATTGCGAATTGATTGCAACCCATACCTATGAAAAAGATAAGTCAGTTGCGAGTCTTGTTGCAACTCATATAAAACATAGACCAGTTGCGAGTCCGATTGTGACTTATACCTATGAAAAAGACTAGTCAATTGCGAGTCCTATTATAACTCACTGGCTGTGATTGGACCGGTTAAGAGTCCAATTGTAACTCATATGAAATATGGATAAAAAATTATGAGTTTATTTAACTTATATGAAACATGGACCGATTGCGAGTTCGATTGCAACTCATACCTATGAAATAAATGATAAGTCAGTTGTGAGCCCGGTTGCAACTCATATAAAACAGGGACAAAAATTTGCGAGTCCGATTACAACTCATATTAAAAATGGACCAGTTGTGAGTCCGATTGCAACTCATACCTATAAAAAAGACAACTCAGTTGCGATTCTGATTGCAACTCATACCTATAAAAATACAACTCAATTTCAAGTCTGATTACAACTCATATGAAACATGGACGTTATAAAAAAAATACAAGTCAGTTGCGAGTCTTGTTGCAACTCATATAAAATATGGACAAATTACGAGTCCAATTGCAATCTATATCTATGAGAAAGACAAGTCAGCTATAAGTTCGATTGCAACTCAAATAAAACACTAGCTGGATATGGCGCGGCGGCACGCCACGTGCTGAGCTACAACTTCTTGTGTTGGACCTTGTGATTACTTCTATGTGGACGATAGTTGCAAAGTATTATGAGAAAAATAAGTGGACTAAGACATAGCCCAGTGGTTAGGTGGGTTGATGTACCCCGCGCGTCCAGGTTCAAGTCTCCGTACTTGCATCTAGGGCCGTACCCATATTTCTACTATAATGAAAAGCGCTTTGGATTTCTCTTCTTAAAGATATTCATCTTTTTATTAGAAAAAAATAGAAAACCTAAATCTCACTACTGCAGAATAGTCTATCAGTGACAGGCTCAAAAGCCTCAGGAACCGCCAGAACATGCCTGTTCGCCGCCGCGCGACCAGGACAGCCCGTGCGCCATTAATTTTTCCGTCGAACCCGCCTAGAGCATCGCAGCGTTCCGACCAAATTGCACCGCCTCACGCCTCGCCACCATGCCGTTGAGCATCGCCAGGAAACACAACACCGTCCCCTACCCCAGCCATGCTGTTAGCTCACTGTGACGACGACCACGACGAGCTCCAACCACGCCCTTCAGTCCCCTCGCTACATTATAAATAGAGGCCACCCCCGTTCGATTTCAGCACACTTTCACCCTTCCCTCTCTCTCAGAATCATGCCCACTCATCCCCGGAGCAAGGTGAGCAGCAGGTCGCCGGAATTTTGCCGGAGTCTGCTGCGGAGGAGGAGAGGAGGATCCGTCGATTGGAGCCGCCCCAGGAGGAGCCACCGATACTAGGAGGATCGCCGTCGTCGACTTTGTCGTTAGCCCCCATCGCCGACCCTCGCCTGAACCCCGGTGAGCCCCCACACACCCCCACTGGCCGCGCTAGGGTTTATTCTCGCCGGCGCTGGCCGACAAGACCCGGCTGTTCGATTGGATGTTGATCGCACGGTCTAGATTCCCCCGTACCCCTTTGCACCCCCCGACTCGCTGACTGGTGGGGACATCCACTTAAACCCACCCGCGCGCGCTGTGCGCCGTGGGTCGGCCCAGTTAACTTCCCGCGTGACCCAGTAGTTTGAATTTAGGTTTTTCCATTTAGTTTAAAACATAGTTCTGTCTCTAGATTCAAAAATCAACCCAGATCGATTCAATAAACCAAATTGCATGAAACTAATTTTGCTAGAAAGGTACTGAAATTGTTAATCCAAGCTCGTTAGATTCAAATCATTTGGATTTGTAGATCACCTATAGTAAAAATAACAAGGCAGAAGCTTTTCTGCATTCAAATATTTTTCAAAATTCAACCATAAAAGCTTTTGAGTTGATTCCAACTCTCAAAAATCACATTTAACCAGACCTTTCTGAATATATAAAAATATCTAGGTTTACTTGCAGAAATAATGAACAAGTAATAAAAGAATGCCCCATAAGAATTTCTAGTCATTTTAATTAATTAAAATAAAAAGGTTAAACCTTATTAAATTGTGACACCACTTTAAATCACATTCCCAAGTACTGAAATATGTGGTGATAACATGTGTCAACATGATCCCATGTTTTAGTTGGAGAGTATTAAATCTTAAGTAGTTTTTCACTGAGTAAAAATTACTTTTCTAAAATAAAAGAAATAAAACCATTGCCTTAACCTTTGTGATGATCCTAGATCATCTAGTGAAAACCTTGGTGTGATAAATAGAATTAGTTAAGTATTGTTTGGTGATGGTGTACCTCGTATTTATTTATAGACGCTAGTACCGACCAATGATACAAGGAGGAAGGAGGATACTACGAGGAAGAAGCAGAGGAGAACTTCAACCACTACACTACACAAGGCAAGCTAAGCTAAATCATGAAAGTCATACTTGCAATCTTAAACCTACAAGATAACCTATGCAATGCATTAGGCATGCCTTGATTATACCACTTGATGATCCCAAATCCTAGTTTTACTTGCAAGCTTAGTATTTTATTTCTTTATCAAAGCTGTCTATTAGTGTTTACTTAGTGAATTGTAGGTTTTAGAAAGATTATTAAAGGTAGCATAAAGAGCATAAAACTTGGCCTAAGTTAGATAAATCTTGATGTCATCCTGAGACATGAGATTGAACTTAGATAAGTCACACTTAAATTATCACCCCTCATTAGTTTTACCCACACTTGTAGTTTCTAGTTCTAAGCATAAAACTTGATCACTTTAGATGGGAATACTTGGTGAAAATGATTATGAAAACCTTAGAATGATGAGTCATTCTAATAAAATGTTTTGACATGTGTTCTTGAACACCAGATGATTTTGATGATGAAAATGTTTAGGCATGAGACTTAGCTGCGGTGACCCAGCATACCACTGCATGATGTAGTACACTATAGTCGTTGACATAACACCAATGAAACACCGTTCACTAGTATTACATCCCTCAGAGTGGTACAGCAGAAACACAATAGGTCCAAGACATGACTATAGGTTACAACTCAACTCTTTACACAAGATCCAGAGAACACTCTAGGTTAAAGAGAGAGAGAAACTTCTTACAAAGAAGAATCAAAGATTAACAACTCTAAATCCATCATACTAATAAGACTAATATCTAAACTATTGGGGCTTGCATTGCTGTTATTGCAATACCTTACAGAAATAGGTTCTATGGCTAGAGATTATATTACTATCTAATCAGTAACTTTGTCTTCACTTGAGTTGATGTTTATGTTGACTTCCTTGACTTCCTTGAAGAGTTTTAGCTTTTGATGATGATTCCTGGAGCATAACTTGATGTAGACGTCGTCTTAATGGCTTCAGAATCTAGCAAGGGTTAAGAAGATACGTTGAGTACGAGCGTACTCAGAAAGTTCACTAGAAAAGGAGTGTTTGATGCACTACATCTATAGCCACAGACCATAGGTCATAGGCAATGCAGGTTTTTGTAAACATTTCTTCAAAGGTTGTTTTTATTCTGAAAAACTATGTCTGTCAGCCTTCACGGGTTTACCAGAACTTTCATGGAGTTCCTTTCCTACCGCGTTCGTAGCTCCTTCCCGGAACAGGGAGTAACAAGTTACAATTCTTACACTCTGCAGAGGTGCGTCACTTTACCCATGATAAATCTTAAGCTTTGTTGCACGACCGGGAGTATGCTCCCGTTAAAACTTCCATGGTTTGAGGCCCAACCTAAGATCCAAGCCAATCACTGCCCTCTCCGCGACCTCATATATCTGCACGATTCTTTGGAATAGCTCACCTTCGTTAAGCCCCCTTTCGGGCAGGCTAAAACCCTGATGAGTTCCCGAAGACTCTATGACCTGGTGTTGCCCTGGCAAGTGCCATATAAATGGTCCATCCACTAAACACCATCCATAGATAATATAGACACCAAAAGTGTGGGGCGTAAGGGTGCCCACCCATATGTTGGATCCACACAAGGAATCACAACGTCAAGTTAAGGTCGTCTTGCCTTCATACAAGAGGGAAAGGATACAACTGACTTCTCCGTCCCATTCCAAATCTCATGGTTAACGCGTAATATGCGGCGCAAGAATCACTGGCGACATTGGTTGTTAAGTCCTAGAGGATATATTCCTGAGCAGTGGTATTCCAACTGCCAGATTTAATAGATTAGTTGATCACCCTGGATCAGTAACCAATAGTTCACATTATTATCAAAAATAGTGTTTTCTGACCTTTTTGGAATGCAGGGGATGACAACACTTGATTTGCAAAATACTTTACAAAAAATAATCAAAAGGACATGAGCAAGTGTGAACTTGCCTTTTGTGATTGCAAGATTATGCACTCACGGTCTTCAAGACAATATAAGATCCAATATCTGAAATCGGCATCATTGGTCCGGTAAGGACTAATGTTTAAACAAGCAAGATGCTTTTATGCATAAGTAATGTAATGTAAGTTGATAAACTCGAATACCGGGGATAACGTTGTTCTAGGGTTTGGATATTGGAAAGGGTTTCCTTGGAATGTGTTGCCCTTTTAGATTAAGTTTCACACATATGCTTCTTATTAAGGCTTGTGAGTATGTGTGAAACAACATGTAAGTATAATAAAGCACACACAATAATGGAATACTCAAGTGGGAAATGTATCTGTAAACTATGTATATAAGGTTGGTTCATCATTTAGAGCTTTTATAAAAATGCTTATGCACTACTGCAGAATAGTCTATCAGTGACAGGCTCAAAAGCCCTATTAGTGACTGGCAATACGCCTGTCACCGATAACGTTTCACTGGTAGCAAGTTACTAGTGACAGGCAGGTGCCTGTCACTAAAAATTTATTTACTAGTGACAGTTGTTTATTCATGCTTGTCACTACTTTGTTTTTCCGGTGACAGGTATTGCTTTTACCCTATCATTAGCATAATCTTAGCAGCGACACACTTTCGTAGTATGCCCGTCACTGATAAATATATTAAGAATAAAAAATATAAAAATATAGGAATAGACAAATATATTGCATTTGCACATTGATAACAACATATGTCACGAACACTTGGAGATAACAAAATGCTACAAGGTGGAACTAACATTGATAGCACAATATCCAAAATAGTACAATAGCCAACACAAGTTTGCTAGAAGATAGTTTCAGTAAAAGCTAGAAGATAGTTTCAGAGATGGCCGATGCTGCTAGTTCCTCATAGGATATCTTGTACTCCAGCCGATCAATTCACATCATTCAAGGAAGTACTCTAGAACATAAATGCATGTCCATTCCTTCCCTGGAACAGCCAGAAGATCAAAAGAGGTATTATTAGTATATATCTTCATAAGTCAATGGAAATAGAGATGTAAGTAATAAGTTCTTTTGTATAGACAGCTCATGTGACAACCTCCTAGAACTGCTGGTTGAGAATATAATAACTCTAGTTAGCTTAAACTACCACTACCTGCACATTCATAGAAACACAAAAGCTAAAATCAACTACCAAAATACAAATGCGTGGTTACTAATTTTTTACAGAAAATGGCTGCAATCCATTATTCATTGTGACTCCTTGAGCTCTAAAGGTAAGGACATAAATAAGGCCAGTACTGACGTAACTTGGTTGTTTTCGTCAGTGGATGTTTTTTCTAGTATTAAGTGCATGCTAGATATCACCGGCCATTCTCACTAATCTGCTTGGAGTTTAAACTGGTCTATAGGCTTGGCTTTAAATTGGTCTATACGCTTGTATAAAGCCTTTAATGGCTAGCAACAGACCATAAATGAGCTGCAATTATTGCTAAAAAAGTAAACCAAACCATAAGTGGTGTGTAGTATGTACCTGACAATCTACCATGACCAAAATTAGATTGTATATAATTTGTCCACGCTCTCTCGATCTTTGTTTTCCCAAATTCGGCCAAAATGCACAAGAAGCTCACTTCAAGGTGTTTACTTTGATGCATCTTTGAGAAAGGTTGTTTGCATTGCTAGCCTGGTTTAACAAAGATAAGCCAGTGATGATGAGAAAATGTAGTATAGACCGGCCGTAATATGCTGAAATTAAATAGTAAGTATGACCTGGGAAATTACAAACGTAAAATTGCTTCTAAGCTAACAAAGTCTGGTTAGAGAAACTAGACATATGAAACTTCTTAGTTAGTCGGCTATTGGTCATGCACCATGACTTACTCTCAACAACTGATTATGTTAATATCTACCTTGGACCGAACATGGTTCAGTTTAATCTATGCTTTGGCATAGACTTTACACTATCAAGTATGAAAGTAAAAAATCAATTTAGATAGTAGCAATTCTAAAAGTATGTTCATAACTAGCAGAAGTAGCAGCCAAGTACGTTTCTGTTTTAGAGATGTGCGCATGTATAGTTATCTAAAAGTGACATATCTTTACAGCTAGGTTAGCACATGTTAGTCATAGATACCAAGAAAAATGTGCAATTCTTGTAACACTGATATATCTTCATAGCTAGGTAGCTAGCACAATTTTTTTATATAACCTTGTTAGTGATTAGTTTCAACACACAAAAATTATGATGACATTTGTACTTCAGATAAGAGGAAACTCCAATATATACATTTG
Organism: Avena sativa; assembly: GCA_916181665.1. Classification (NCBI taxonomy): domain Eukaryota; kingdom Viridiplantae; phylum Streptophyta; class Magnoliopsida; order Poales; family Poaceae; genus Avena; species Avena sativa. The sequence goes on from OV702282.1 coordinate 382,664,411, forward strand.
GAAAATACAATGTATATAGCTTGACAAAAAGCACATCGTCCTGAAAATAAATCTTCATATAAAGCCAAATCATCTTCATTTAATGTGGCATAAGAAGTCACTCTCACAAACTGATAAAGAGCATGCGCATAAAATAAATCGGACTCACATTGTAAAGTTAGTGGTCCATTTAGTTTATGAGCATTTGGAAGGTACAATAGGAACAAAATTTTGACCGTTTAAAAGTCAATCATTATAAGAAAGACACTAGAGTGGCATCAAAAAAATTCTCCAATATCTAAATTTTACATCTTGTGTAGGAAAATCTATTTTTGCTGATCATATCCTTTAGTTGAGAATTGAAACTTGCTTAACTTCAGGAGGAGAAAACTCACCAGAGGCGCGCCTATGGTGTGGTGAGGAGAGGGCATTTGAGATGCGTGGAGCAGGCATTGTGGAAGGGTAGTCTAGCAGCGGACGAGACACTCTTGTTGCTGGAGCGATGAGGAGACGTCTCTGTTGATCTCCTCGATCTACAGCTTGGCCAACACACCAAAAATATCAAAAAAGAAACTGGAGGATAGGTTGCAAAAAAATTCTGAACAATAATTTCAAGGAAATACTACACACTGATGAGAGGCACAACGCTCCTTGCAAAACTGAGCAGTCCACTACCAATATTTGTGCCAGTCATGTGAAAGCAATATGAATCTATGGTCCTGAGAAGCTCATCAAAAGGACAAAGGATGAGCAACTAAGCACGATCTTCTTTAAGTATATTATCAAAATAATTCGATTAATTTCTTCACAAAAATACCAAAAAATATGCAATCGTGACTTTTGAACCTGTTCTAATATATGAATAAGGAAAACATATAAACTTGTGTCTTCTTATTCAGACATAATCAACAATTGGATATCTTACAGCTTTTGTACACAATTCGATGGGCATAACACTTGCCAGTCTTAGGCCAACTAGATAATATTAACTAAACACCTTTTAAAATACCACACAACAGAATGGTACCTTCAACAACAATGATTGGCAGACAATTGTGAGAATTAAAATGACTCCAGCACAGTAGGACATGTGTTCTTCTCTTCTTAACTCCCTTGGCACATCGATGTTTGTAAGTGTAGATGCCACTGGATGCTTCTCCTCTCTGTTCTTCCTCGCAACATGCTTTTGTACCGCTTCTCCTCTATATTCTTGTCCCATGGTTTTACTTGATGAAACAACAACTGATACATTAGGCACCAAGGTATCTAAGACAAAACCAGAAATCGCCCAGGTGCGGGTCCGTGTGATTAACCCAATCGCTGGATCATTAAAAAAACGGTTTTGCTATTTCTCAGGCGCCTGAGAAATAGTTCAGTCATCTTGTTCATCGTTGGATTTTGGTTCCAAGATTCGTGCATTCTGGTTGCAGTTTTTTGTTTGAGTAAACCATGCATGTTTCCATTTGATTGAGCCAGCCACATCAATCGACTGAGAAATAGTTATTTCTCAGTCGCCTGAGACGTAGGCGTTCCCTTAAAAAAACTCACCGGAGACTTGGGGACGGGGTGGAGACAGCAGGATCTCGATGTCCCGACGAGGAAGAACGGGAATGGCGATGGAGGCGACGTGTGAGAGGCGGGGGTGTTTGGAGCCGGAGGAGGATGGGGTCTCTTTGTTGACCGGCACTACAGTGAACGCTCTCCTTCGAGATTCGATCGTCGAGTATGCCGTCACCGCCGCGTGCCACCGCGTCTGCCAAAGGGAGCCGACGGCGGTAGGAGGTCCGACTAGTGCCACAGAAGATCTAGGGCGAAAATCCGAAGATTGGGGAGGAAGAGAGGAGATGGCGCCGATATGGAATCGCTTTCCTGTGGGCCGCTGCTAGCCGTCAAAGCGGTCATGGGTGGGGCGGAGGTCGTCGTTGCAGGCTGGTGGAGGCGCTTTGTGTGGCGTGGTGGGCGTGCATTGTGTGCCTGCTAGGCCAGGTCAGGTGCGGGTGCACAGATTGGATCGAGCTGACTAGGGCAAGGCTGCCTCCCCTAAAAGATCGTTTTTTTTATTTTTGTTCTGAAACCTTTTAGCAAATAGTGTTTAGATAAATAATTTTTAGAGGTGCCTCTCACTAAGAATTTTTTATTTTAACCGGCTTTCACGAAAAATACTAGTGACATGTTTATTTTGTGTCTGTCACTAATCTTAGCATTACTAGTGACAGCTATTTATATATGTCTGTCACTAAGTAATTTTTTCATTCGGCTGGTCTACACAAAAAATACTAGTGACTGTCTCTTATATACGCCCGTCACTAATGGTTTGTACTAGTGACAGGCTTATTCTTGTCCGTCACTGGTAAGACTTACTAGTGACTGGCATAGTTTTGCCTGTCACTAACCACCTGGCACATATAGGCCTTTCTGCAGTAGTGTCTAGTCAGTGCATGTTGCAGACATTTGCTTAGCTTGATTCTAGTAGCTTGAGAACAGATGCAATCTTTGCAGACAATTAAATCTTGCAAGTTCGAAAAAAATTAATTCAAAAGATTGGAACAAAAATGTCCATACCAATATATAAAATTCGAACACAACAAATTTCCGATAAAACAGTTCTTCCAGTGACCACAAACAACCCTCTTCCAATAGTATATAAGGTGAGAACTCTTTTGTCTTTCAATATAGTATGGGTGTATTATATCTAGTAAAACCACCACTTGAAACACAACATCATCTTCGACCATGCTCGCCAGGCCATGGTCGGCCACTTGCGCGTCCACGGACCGAACGAGGAGTATGTTGGACGACTTGATGTGCGCCACCTTGAAGCCCGTCACGTGGATGTACTCCAGCCCGTGCGCCGAGTCCAGCGCGATGCGCCTCCTAGACTCCCAGCTCAGCGGCGATCACTCGGAGCCGGGGTTGCCTGAACTGTTTTGAGCAGTTCAGAAATTTTACCCAATTCGAACATGAGAAGAAATTTCACATGAGAACAAAGAGAACCTGAGGACTATTGGCTCAAGGTAGAAGAAGAGGGGCTGTGCGACAAGGACGACAAAAACAGTTAGTATGGTGAAGCATGGATGAGAGGATGCTCGTGGCGACGAACTCTTACACCATGAGCCGCTTGTGCTTGCCGAAGTAGTAGGCCTGCAGGGGCACGACGTTCAGGTGGTCCATCCCGCCGATCGCCGTGATCTTGTCCCGGAACTCGTGCTCCGGCAGCGACGTAGGCGCTTCACCGCCACGACCGGCGTGGTCTCGGACGCGGCCTTGGCCGTCGTACGTACCCTTACCGAGAACCTTGGCTGACGCGTGCAGTGTTAGAACTAATCTTAATTATTATTAGTGTTGTTTTTTAGATAAAGTAGACACAGGGAGTGCATGTAGTAGTAGCTGTGTCGCGGTGTGTACATTCAGATATGTGACCATGTATATACACACACGCAAAGCTAGAGTGTTAGTTGCAAGTATTGTTAGTCTAAGAGTTTAGTGGTCAGTTCTGTGAGGATGCATGCATACGTCTTTGGCCTGGTCGTGTGGCTGTTGGTGGGCTATGCAAGTGCTGAAACGTGTACATGCATGCACCTAGTTGTGGCATGAGTTTAGGATCAGTAGATAGTGGAGTCTTATCTTGTACTACCTATTTAAGGTGAGCAAAGAAATGAGAAAAAGAGGCTGAGTATGGGCAGAGAGAAAGATGTAGCCACGGGTTCCAGGGAAGAAAGTGTTGGCAAAGCCATTTGGTCTTCTTCCTTGCATGTGTGCGTGTGTGTTCTTGAGAAACAAGAGATATTGTGAGAGAGAGATAGAAGAAGATCAGGAGCTGCGTGTGGCGGCTCCATCATGCAGCAGGTCCTTGAGGTCGTACGGCATGGGCACCCTCCCTCCGCCGTGACGGTGTTCTGGCTGCGGCAGGCGGTTCTTCTCGGCGGTCAAGGATGAGAGTCGCGGCCAAAATCAAGAAACCGACTATGGAGCCAATCACACTGCCTGCTATGTCACCGCCGCGAGGTGTCGCTGAAGTCACCTCGCTCGTTGGCTGTGCCGTGGCCACGGTTCCAGGCGGGAGCATGGAAGACTCGGACGACGGTGGCGAGGAGAATGGTGTTGGGCACCATGGGAGGGGCTTTCCACACGTGTTGGACCAAGCCAAACATGAATATATAAAAGCTAAAACTGGATACAGAGGGACCAAATCGGTAGCAGTATATTTATAGATGACTGGTAAGTCTATAGAATACTCCACGGGCTTGACACGAGAGCAGCTAAATGGACACGTGTAGATACAAAACCTAGTCAAAGCGGTGTAAAACCCCACCATGCAACACCTGTAAACTGAGAAAAAAAAATTTAAGCGGTGTGGCGGGAAGAGGGAGGCACGTGTAATAGTTTGAGTGTAGTACAAGTGAAAAAATATATGACAAAAGGGCAATAATCACGTAGAGACAAATAGACAATAATAACATAATATATAACAAAAGGGCAATGATCACATAGAGATAAATATACAATGATAACATCCTAGCAATAAGGGCACACCAAAATATACCAGAAGGAGCCAACGTTTTTTTTTCAAGGGATTGACACGCGGGGAACACATAACCCTACAAGGACACACATCAGCAACAAGTATGCCTGGCCCACCAAGATGAAACGTTACAAGTCACCCAGGAACGCACACAGACCCGGCATGAGGACACGTGTCGCTGCCAAACAAATCACACAGCCTCCCCAAAAATCTGAGAAAAAAGGAAAGCTTCCTGGTTTAGGATATGTATAAATGTGCCAGTTGCGAGTCCGATCGCAACTCATATGAAATATAGACCAGTTGCGAATCCGATTGCAACCCATACCTATGAAAAAAACAAGTTAGTTGCAAGTCTGGTTGCAACTTGTAGGGAAACACGAGTAGTTACGAGTCTGGTTGTAACTCGTATTAAACATAGACTAGCTGTGAGTTCAATTACAGCTCATATGAAACATGGAGAATCTGCAAAAAGTCAGATAACAACTCAAATTGCAAAGTCGAATTGCAAAAAATCATATGAAATATGAAAACAGTTACAAAATTTCGATTGCATCTCATAATAATCATGAACCAGTTGTGAGTCCAATCGCAAACTCGTAGGGACTAAAAAAACTACTGTCTCTGATATTTATAAAAGTATTCTTTTCTAAAATATATCGTCCTAACAATAAGAAACAAACAAAAGGTTATGCTTTTGAGATGACAAAGGCATCTTGATTACATGAAGCTTCTTCTTCGTCTTCTTTGTATGAATAGCAACTATAAAATGAATGAATACAGTAAAAAATAAACTACCAAATACAAGACCATATCCACAAACTATTGTAACGGGGGTAGTATGTAACTAAAAAACTCTGTTATGATTTTACTAGCAATTAAAAATATACTCAGTTATAACACTACTTGCAACTAAAATAACAATTATTTTCTACTCTGTTAAATGTCATTTTCAAGTTAGCTACAACTCCTAATACGAAGGGTCATGTAACAATCCTTAGTCTACTTACAACTCCTCCGAGAAAACTAGTTACAAGTACCGTTGCAACTCATAATAAGCAGGACCTTGAAAAAATAAAAATACATTTCAATACTCATAGTAAGAAGAGATCATGAAAAAATAATATTTTAATCCTCAGTTGCAATCCCAGTTGTAGCTGATAAAGCTAGTTGCAACTGAGGTTGAAACTCCTCGAAAAAATCTATTGTGAAATTAATACAATCAATATTAGGTTGTCTGGCATAGGAAAAAACTTATAATTAACTCAAAAATCGAAGACTCTTACAATAAAATTAAAATACAAAAACACTGCAAAAAGAAGTGATAACTCGTACAAAGCTCTTCTCCTATCTTCAATATTACAAGAATGATGGTACCACATACGACACGAATTAGCGGAGCTCCGGTGCTGCTCAGATCAACGACCCCCCCCCCCCCCCCCCCCGGCACCCGTCTCGATCGCTCTCGGCCGATCTTCGCCACTCTGAATAAAAGATGTCAACATCGGGGGAGATAAAATAACGAGGTAACGACCCACTCATCGGAACACAAGGGAGGACAAAAATATGCCAAGACCCTCTCATTAACCCACAATGGCAAGAAAGACTAGACCAACACATCTCCGGGCCAAAATAAACTCAAACCTAGGCAAAACTCATATCTTGCGCAAGAATGGTTTCGTAGAAACATGTAAAAATAAATAGCAGCAAAAAAACAATCATATGAACAACTATGCTAGATAATTCAAAAAAGCCACAACCACGGACTATTTTTAATAGCCTATTAATGGCTTTCATTGCTTGCCGCTAAAAAAAAATGGAAGCCATCTACCACGAGATCGAACCCACAAATACATAGCAGTAGCAATAAAAGACAAAAACAAGAGCCGGGCATAGAAGACAAACAAATAAAAAAGACCAAGGTAGGCAAGTACACGACCCAAACAAAAACAGCCAAAAAAAAGGCCGTGACATGAAAAAGGGCCACGACGTGAAGCTAGAGTTCACACCGGACAACACACTGCGGCTGTATGGGCCACGCATGGCAACACAACGGAATACATAGTACACTTAGGCGCCAATCACAACACGTGAGGCAGATTGAACGGACCATAGGTAGGCTAGCTAATATTTCTGGAATAAGTGAATGTAAAAATGGTTAGACAAAAAAATCAACTACTCCTTCCAACCCATATTAGTTGACTTAACTTTGTCTAGATACAGATATATCTAGACTAGATATTTAACTAGATACATATAAATTTAGAAAAACTTGAGTCAACTAATATGGGTCGGGAGAGTACAAAGAAAAATATTTCACACTTGAAAAATTCAAAATATTTCTACATCCATACAATATTTGTGGACAACCAATATATAGTAGTCATATTTTGGTACTAATTAAGCAAGCTACGCGTGACACGATCCTGATAAATAGGAGTACCAAATAATAGGCACGAGCGAACGAGAAAAAGACAAACAACAAACAAAATTAATAACAGGAAGAAAAAAAAAGCGCAACCAGCTACCTCGGGTGAGAGCCAATATGGCCTGACAACCCATGCATGATGCAGCCTAATAACACGCGTGAAACAATGTGGACAAAAAATACTGTCACAAATCTTAACGTGGCGGCAAATCAAACGGTCCAAGATATGACTGTGACCTAGCCTATGTCACAGCTAGCGGTAACTTAGCAAAACTGATTAAATATACACTAAAATACGTACAAAGTATATCTAAACAAAATTAAGATATCACTTTAGCACGGATAGAAGCACATTATCCTCAAAGTCCCACTCAAACCACATTACATAACAGGAATAAAATTGTCTTATCTGCAAATAGAACACTGAAAAACTAAGGGTATGTTTGGTTGGGCTAAAATCTAGCTTTTGGAGTTTAGTTTATAAGTCACAAAAGCACCCTTGGCTAGCCAAAAGCCAAAATGAAAAGCACATATTTAGATGCTTTTGTGGCTTATAACCAAAATAAAAAATCCATAAATAAGCACAACCAAACAGTCCCTAAAAAGACAATACGGACAATTTATCTTTAGGCGTTGTCGTGCGGCAGTCTTCTAAGACCATGTACAAAGCTAGAGCTCGTTCAGGCGCATAAGGGCATCTTCACAGGACCGATTCATCTGATCACCTCAAACGGTCTGTTTGGATCGGACCGCGATCGATTTGAGGAGGGGGTCCGGCCTGTCCGGATTTGTCTGCCCTGGCTGTGGATTTTTTTTACAAATTCAAACACAAACAGTTCGCGGCATAAAACTAGCAAAGTTCAAACTTAATTTGCATTCAAAATATAAAAACCTAATTTAAACTACTAGCCCTAGGTACTGATCTTCGCGCGCCGGCGCCGCCTCATCCATCTACGGGTCAAGGTCGATGTACTCCGGCGGCGTCCAGAGGTTGGGCGGCGACAAGGCCGGAGCGGGAGCAGGCGGGTTGACCGCCCAGGCCACGGCTCCCAACCGTGCTGGAGGTGCACCAGCTCCATCCCCACCTCCGGCGCGATCGGAGACGTCTAACCCGGCAGCGACGACGATGGAGGCAGCTGGGCGTTCGTATGCGCCACCATGCGGGTGAGGTGGAGGGCCTCCTCGTAGTCGCGCCACTGGGCGTCCTCCTCGCGCGCTAGCCACAATGGCCTGCTCGGTTAGGGCATCCTCGTCGTAGCCCCGCTCCAGCACCTCGCGGTACTCCGGGGGCAGGTTCGCGGCGGCGACGTTCGCCGCCTCTTGTTTGACGACGATGATGTCGTCATCGTTGTCATAACCGTTGCCGTCCTCGCTGCCGAGGTCGGCGTCGGAGTGGTTGTGGGGGCCCTCGTCGTCCGAGTCGATGTCGGGGACAGTATAGACATCCCACGACTGCAGGTCGTGGCGGCTGGTGGTCGCGCGCCGCGCCTTGTGCTCCCACTCGAGGAACTGTACCCAGTACACCTCGGAGTGGTAGCCCCTTCCCCACCGTTGGACTGGCGAGAGGTTGCTAATCCACAGGCAGATCTCCTCCGCCAGCCCTCTGCATGTCCTGGGCGATGGCGGCACCGGGACTCAGTCCCGGTTGAGGTGCCAGCCGGTGGGGAGGGAGACATCCCTGTGCTGGATGTTGCGACCCTCCCTCCACAGGCACTCCCACTCCCCGACACGCTAGTACCGTCGGGTATGGCGTTCCCGCGGTGGCGGGTAGTCCCCTATGGGCTGGCTTCGGAACTCCTCTGGCCATGGCGGAGGCGGCAAGGACGTCCCGCGGAGGAAGGACGAAAGCCGAGCACGCTGGCTGCCAGACGCTTCGTGGTCGTTCTTGCTCCGCTTCAGCCACGAGGGGTCTTCATCGTTGGTGGTGGTGTTGGTGGTGGAGGCGGCTAAGTTTTGCAATGGTGAGAGATGAGGATGACAGCATCGACGGCCGTAGGGTTAAATAGCCTAACTGCACGTGAACGCGCGCAGCTTCCCGCTCCTTCGCTATCAATGCCGGTGTGGGAACACAGGCGGCGCCCAGTTGGTCAGCGTGTCGTCTCATCGCCATTGATGCGCGCAGGCTGCCGCCGGTTAGCCTTCCGCGCAACATCTCTGAATCGGTGCCGCCGTCTGAATCAATACCGCCGGTAAGCGGTGGCTGACGGGTGGGCCAGTGAATGAGTCCCCGCGCTGTCCGCGCGCGTCCGGACGACGCAACCGAGCCCCAGGTTAGATGCATGCCTCGGTCAAGTCGAACGCGTTTATCCGGATGGGTCGGCCCGCTGAGACGCCTTGCACGCCCTGTATGTCCACGCGGACCGCTTGGAACACGCTCGGACGGGATACGTCGGGCTGATGGAGATGCCCTAAGAGGAAGAACAAAATTCCCAGCGTCTCAAAATGTGTCCACTGCTTCAACGCAATCTCAAGAATCTGACGCTTAATTTTCTAACATGCTCGTTTCGATTTAGCGAAGTCTTTGGCGCAACTCGTGTAACTAGGCGCCTTGATCCGGGATCCTCCGTTTCAACTACCGATCAGGTGGGAATAAAATCATAGTCTACAGTGCATTGTGCATGCCCTAAGGGCATCTCCACCGGAGCCACCTAAATGGTCATCTCAAATTGTCCGTTTGTTGTCCGTTTGGATCGGGCCCCGGTCAGTATGGGTAGAAAGTCCGGCTTGTCTAGCCAGCCGCGCCGCGCGATCCATTGTCCGCGTTTGACCAGGACTGGCCAGAGATTCATATGTTTGAAAATATTGTCATATAATTAATTTTTAGGATACAAATAAACTAGACTAGCTAATCAAATTGAAATAGTGCTTACATATAGATAGTTCAGTCTCACATGGTTCGATGAAAAATAACCAAACCATTAATTAAATTACACAGAACAAATAGAGGATTAACCATTGAGATTTCCCGGACGAGCCCATATATGCTCAACCAAATCCAGTTGAAGCCGTTTATGAGTTTTCCTGTGACGCAAATTTTCATGCACTGGCATAAAATCTTCCCAAGACGCTAGACCTGACCCTGGCTAAACCGGTACATAGCCTCATGGCATGTGAACGAGCTCATGCACATGTAGTCGTCGAGGAGGTGACTCCATATGCAAGCTGTCGACTGGCAGCAGAATATTTTTGGTAAGAGGAGAAACCAATCTTACCGGCGCAATCGTACTTGGCCTCGAAGTAGCTATCGTACTCCGTCATCCCATTGAGAATTTACAAGAACAGGTCCCTCGACATCCGATAGCGACGACGAAATATCTTCTCTTTAAAGACTGGATTAGTTAGATGGAAGTAGTCCTTGTAAAGGCGTATGTGGCCATCTTTTCGGTCGCGCTCCTGGTTGGCTTGGCGTCGCTTGGACGAGCCGTCGCATATCTGTGTGGCGGCAGGAGGTAGTGGTCGTGCACTATCTGTGCAGCCGCCAGCACAATCTCGGTCTCACTGTCGGACTTCTCGAAGGATGACTCCACAAAATTCTTGTAGAAGAACCCCATTGTCCTTTGGTTGCTGCCATCTGCAAAGTATGCGGCCGTCAATGGCGATGGCAACTCCCGCAGCGAGCTGGACAAAATCTAAAAAAGATCGGCGAACGTACCTCAGTCAATTGATCGAGCAGGTTGCGCGCCACGCAGAGGGTGTCGTGCGCATCCAGTCCAATGGCGAAGACTGAGAGCGGCGAGATTGCCTGTGGCGCGGCCAGACAACTCCGGCAACGCGCGTGGCCGGCGGTGGCGCTCGATATCACGGGGGCGTCGGCGGCAGCGAGCAATGACGGTGGCGGCGGCAAAGACTACGCCTGCTCGAGACCGAGCGATATGGAGTGCACGAGGGTTTGGGGGAGGAGAGCGTCTGTTGTGCCACTGACGAGAGGGCCCAGACGAATTATTGGATGGACACCCTGCGCTGTCCGGGCCGACGCAACAGAGTCACAGATTAGAAGTACTAGCTGAATGTCCGTGCGTTGCTACGGTCCAAAACTTGAACCTCTATATATCAGCAACAAAAATTATACTTCCACTGTCCTAGAATAAGTAACTTCACTTTGTCTAAATACACATTCGTATCTAACTAAAGTGAATCACTTATTTTGAGATCGTATCTAACTAAAGTGAATCACTTACGAGGGTTGCAATTTATTTGCTTCGTTCAAATGAATATCACCTCACACAGTTTTTTATTGTGCAATTATTGCAAAGTGAGCAGTTTGCATAGATGACGAACAGAGACCAAGGCTCCTATGCAATCAATAAGGGCAGCCGGTATTGCGGTCAATCATTAGTGCTTTCCTGGACCCTGGTAGTGCGGAATGCACAGTCCATCCTGCAGGCCCGTGACCCCAGCTTGGTCCTCGTCTTCTGCCGAGCCCCGACCCCGAGAGCCTCCTGTTCAACAGCTGCGAGCCCCGCTCGATCCCATCGACATAGAGACCCCTGCGCCCTTCTTCCTCCTGGAGCGCCCCCGCCTCCCAGTCCCCGCCGTCGTGTGCCTCCCTTCCGCTCGAGCTCTACGCCGTCCTCTTCCTCGATCCCCGCAAGCCGCTGCCTCCATCTCCGGGTCTCACTCCGTCAACCGTCGTGGCGCCTTGCTCTGCAACGTCCGCAACCACCTCTATCCCGTGCACAGCCTCCCATGTCCCATCCATCCGCTTCCTGGATCTCGGCCCCGCCACGCGCGGCAACGTCCAACACCGCCGTTCCTGCTGGCCAAGGCCGCACGCCCCTGTTTTGGCCAGCCCATCTCCGCACCGTGCTCCTCTCGCCTACGCACGGAGGAGAGCCGGGATAGGATCTGCATCGGTAGTCTCACCATAGGTATCCTTGCCGTGGAGGTGCGGGTTGCGGCTCGAGCCATGCCGTGGAGTTCGTAACTTCGTATTCGACTGCCATTTTTATCTAGTACTGACTGGATTTGGTCGTGGGGGCCGTGTCGTTGCTGCTCCGCCCAATCTCGAGCGCCGCCAGACTCAACGCCTTCCTCGACCACCTAAGCACGTCGAGCTCGACTGCCGGCGCCCATCTTGTCGCCCTGCCCGACGCCGACAGTTTCCGTCCGACGCGGGCAGCCCCTGCCATCGCATGTGTTGTGAAAAGAGAAAGGGGCGGACAGAGGGGATCGCGCACAGAACAAAACCAACCGTTCCCTTTTTATTTTGACTCAACGGTGGCAGACGGAACCGGTGCCCGACTTAGCGGTGGCAGTGGATGTAATATCGCATAACAGTCAAGGGCAAAATCGGTAAAACAGGACAGACGGAAAATTTTGGTGTCGAGGAACGTTCCAATTTTTTAAATACTCCCTCCGACCCATATTAGTTGACTTGGATTTTTCTAAATTTAAATTAAATGAATCTAGACACTATTTAGTATATAGGTTCATTCAAATTTAGACAAATCGAAATCAACTAATATGGATCGGAGGGAGTAATAATAATACTAGAACATGTTGTTCATCCATGGAGGAATTTCGTCTGCATCAAGTTTCACCTTGATGGTGCATCCGAAACCAAATTAAAGCATGAGATGGTCGGTTGGTGTAATTTCTGGTATATCACCCCTTTATTTTATATTACTAGTAAGTGCGCAGTGCAACGCACGGTCTCATCTATAATGAATTTATCTATTTTAAATCTTATTATATTCTAGAGAGTTTTTGACCACTTAAATGTGTTTCATGACGCTAGTCCGAGGGTCCATGTAATACACTATTCGTACATGTGTCTTCACATAAAATTCCATATCACATGAATGTATCATAGCATAAAAAAATGCTTTCAAAATCATCAAATAATCATGACTAATTATTTCTTTATGGAACCCTTGCGACAAATCCCGATCATACAAAAAGATCATAGCTACACGGCTGAATCGCTTGATAAAGATAAAAAAGATAGATTGGACAACGTCACACACTCGATCTCAATTTTCCATGTCAGCTTCATTGCACGATGGGTTCCATTCTTCAAATGGACACAAGAAATGTATATTCCTCCTTTCGCCAAAAAAACAAATATTTCCTAATTTTTTGGTGTCAGCTAACACCAGTGACAAAGAGCCAGCACCTTCCTAAATAAAAAAATACTAAAAATAATAACAGCCAAGCTTCATTACTGCTCTCTGGTCAAGCGCCCCATCACCTGCTTCCCACCGCCGTTCCCCATTCGTGTACTCGCCAGCTCCGTCTCTCCACCTCGTCTGGCCGCCCCTCCTCTTCATCCCCAGCGTCGGCTTGAGGACTCGCATGCCCCTGCTCTTTCTAGCCCTTTCTCGTTGAATCCCAGTCTCTGAAGTGCTAAAGGAGGCGCTCGAACTCGACATGCTCGCCGGCGACCCAACCTAAGCACCGTAGGAGGTGGACGCGGAGGCACGGGACTCGCATGCCCTTGTCTTCTCTGCCCCTTCTCATCAAACCTGGTCGCCGAAATGCCAAGGAGGCGGCGAGGTGCTCGACCTCGGCATGCTCGCCGGCGACCCAACGCTAGGCGCCGTCGGAGGCGGACGTGGAGGCGTGAGACACATCTCCACCGGACCAGCGGCCGCGACCATCGCGTGTCATATGACTCCACAGCGCCGGCCAAGGTCAAGTCATTTCCTCTCTCTCCTTTAGGTAGGATTGTAGGAACAATATAGCAAACCATTTCCGTACCTCTTTTGGAGAGGTCGTCGCATCTGGGCCAGGGTGATGAGCTAGATATGAGGATGGACTTAATTGGTTATAATGATCTGGTTTTATCTGCTAGCTGGAGTCATAGATACTTTGAGTTATTGAACAAAATGCCATGAATTGAATCACACGCATTGAAATGTTTGTGGTGGTAAGGGATATTTTCTATTTTATTTTCTGAACTTGAATGAAAACATGTTGGCACCTCCCAGTACAGTATGTTGCTGCCGGGGAAGTCTGTTCGGCAGTTGATTTCTCATTGCACAACGATGTATGGGGATACGATTTTTGTCTATTTCTGACATTTGGTGATAAACTTGATATGCAGATTTTGAAAGCACTGAAAAGTTTAGGCAAATCCAATGATCCAAAAACTGTCAAGGATATCTTGAAAGGAGCCTCGGAAAGTTTAGATATAGACACCGAAGTAGCATCTCTCCAGCAAGCACGATAAAGACGGTATGTTGCTAATGAAACATCCAAATATTGCATGCATGTTTTTTTGTTCCATAGATCCATAGACAGGTTCACTAAGTGTGCCGTACAAAACCAATGCTAAATTTAATTGCAATGTTCATTGTTTTTAGTCGGTGAATGAAAAAGAGAATCCATGAAAAATCAAGTTAAGTATTCATGTCTTTTCTTCATCGGTAAATTAGATCTTATAAACCAGCAATATCTCACATCTTAGAACTGTATTTTTTCGGCAATACATGAAAGAAATGATAACAATCAAAAACTATCTTTTTCGTGGGGATAAACTACCATCATTTGCCAAACATATGCGATTTTTGCCAAAACTGTTTATGATATGCATATTATATGTGCTATGTAGATTACAAGTTACACACTCTTTGATTATAGGAATTAACAACAACTAAAAACACTACATTAAATGAGTACAAATAACTCTTGGCTACAACCGCAGAACTACGGGTACAAGCTTCTTCCATCCATCTATATTTCTGATGTTTGGATGTTTTGCAAGTTGCTAACAGAGCAGCTACTCAGTACTGATATGTAATTTTATTTTGGCAGCACATCAGTGACACATTTTGTTTTGGAGATAGTCATTCCATGATATTATCATAAGCAGCTAAAGTTTTGTCTCGTTTATTTACACATAACATGTCACAGACATTCTACAGATTACTCCAAGCTTCTCGACTACACATTATTATTTTTCAGTTCACTTGCTTCCCTAAAAAATATAATTAATCGTGCTATGGTTGCTCTCAATAGGTAGAAATGGGTATGTTTTAATCATGCGGTGGCGTCTGCTCGCGGCGGCAATCATGCTTATGTTTTAAAAACACAAGCACCAAAGCTCCAGCAGTCACTGAAAGGTTTTTTCCACATTGTTTTTGTTTCTGAAGTATGTTGTGAGTAATAATCTGTATTTTCTTCAAGTAGTATCTGGTGGTTAGAGGAGTGGAGAGCCATTTTGGCTTTAAATTGGTTTTATATCTGCTTTTTATTTCCTTACAGTGATTGCAAAATTATTTTTTTGACATCTTAAAAGATTTTGCTACTAAGTGAGGCAAATTAAGCACCGAAGGTATTAAAGTCCACAAGTGAGCTACATAATTTTATTTCTGCGAAACAATGGCGCAAACAAATTATCTGTTAGAACACAAATCTCAATTCAAGGAGACAAGTCTTAGTTGAAGCCAAGGTTAGCTAAATCTCAATTCAAGGAGACAAGTCTTAGTTGAAGCCAAGGTTACCTACAAATTGTTCTACTTTCATTTTTACTCCACATTGTATGCAAACATTATCTAATAATTGTTTGTAATTTCATTACTACCATGCTCTATAGCCTTTCACAACATTCGCACATAGAATCTACTTTTGCAACCTATTGATTGTGTTTTGTTTGGTCTGACAAGTTCATCTCACCTTCACTGTGCTCAAACCACTGGTTCATAGAGACATTTGCATCCTAGCTTAGACTTTCATATTGCAGTTCCAACTTATTTCTTTTGCTAATGCAGTCCCTTTCTTCTGTTTTTAGCTGTTGGTGGATTGGACTAAAGGAAAGAATCTCATCATTTCAAGTGCTGCTCACAATGCTAATGAAAGGGCACAACATGTTCCCCTTCCACATCTTCTCTTATCCTAAATCATTTTGTCCTGATGGCAGGGGGTGATGTTTGCTTTTGAAGAAAATGGATCATCTAAAATTGGTGTTAGTTATATTTTGTTCTAGTCAATGATGCAAAGGAGATGGTACCAGAGCATAGGGAGACAAGGGTAGAGACATTGGTGGCCACCTTGACGGAGTTGGTGAAGATGGTGGCGCATGAAGCACTGGTTCCATCCAGGAAGTGAGATCTGTTCCAGGAGAAGCTGCTGGTGGTGGAATCAAGAGAGGGAAGGCTTAGAAGATGGAGGGTGAGATGAGTCAGGTGCTGAACAAGCTCGCAGATCTGCTTGCTGCCAGGGCTGAAGCTCCTGGATCTGGCACAAGGGAGGTCTCACAAGTTGAGGTAAACCACAAACTTGAGCTCATGCCAAATGAGGTTAAGCTAGAAGGCGTTGGGAATTATTTGAGTTGGTCAAGAAGGGGTCTGAGAATCTTGAGAACCAAGGATGTTGAGGGCTATGTTCTTGGGAAGGATAAAGCACCAGAGGATGAGGAGAGTGTAAAATGGAGGAAGTGAAGTGCTACTGATTCATTGGTGCTTACTTGGTTGTTAAATTCTCTGACCCCATCTGTTGCAGCTTCTGTGGAAGCTCTCTCTACAGCTGCAGAAGTTTGGAAGGCCCTGGAGGAAATGTACTCAAGAAAAGGGAATATTATGTTGATCTCTCAAATCGAAGACAAGGTTCATGACCTGGTCCAAGGCAACAAACCAGTGATGACATATGTGGGGGAGCTAAAGCAATTGTGGGTTGATCTTGACCATTTGAATCCGTTGAAGCTAGAGCATGCTGAATGTGTGGCAACTGCAAACAAGTGGATTGAGGGGAAGCGAGTATTGAAGTTTTTGAAGGGTCTGCATCCTGCATTTGAGGGCAGGAAGGCAGCATTACTGCACCATACTACTCTACCTTCACTGCAGGAAGCTATTGCTGCAGTTGCCCAAGAAGAATCAAGGTTGAGGGAGAACATAAAAGAAGAATCAGCCATGAAACCAGCCTATCTTGTTGCAGAGTACCGAAACTGTCATAATTGTGGAGTGAAAGGTCATTTGAGTAATGATTGCACGGCACCTTGGCATGGTAGAGAAAGAGGATATGGCAGAGGAACCTACAACAACTATAGGGGCTATAGAGGCAGGAGAGGTGGTCATGCATATCAGAGGGGAGCAAGAGCTAATATGACAGTCACCGAGGAGCCATCTAGCTCAGCTAATATTGAGAAGAAAGGTGAGCATAACAATGGCAAGAAGAAGGAAGAACGGTGTGATGATTTTGGGCAATTCGCACACTTTGTCTATACCAATGAAGGTAATACTGAATACGCATCTGTAGCAGTACATAGATCTAATTCTGAATGGATTTTAGATTCGGGAGCAACTAAGCATGTTACTGGTAATTTAAAGGAGTTTGAAACTTATACATTATTTCTCTCAACACATTCTGAGACTATACAAACCGCAGATGGTACTGCACAACAAATAAAGGGAGTTGGGTCAGTAGAATGCACACAAGATATCAATCTATCATCTGTTCTGCATGTTCCTGCCTTTCCCGTGAACTTAGTCTCGTTGAGTGCATTGATAGATCAACTAGACTGTTGCATAATGCTTAACAAAAGGGCTTGTCTAATTCAGGAGAGTCTGACTGGAAGGAAGATTGGATCAGGAACCAGGCATAGAGGTCTGTGGTACCTAGACCTGGACAAGTCAAGGCAAGCGGTGTTTGCAGCAACCTCGGTTGAGAAGGAAGCTCTTGCGATGATTCATCACTGTCGAATGGGTCATATGGCTTTTGATAAGATGAGTAGAGTATTTCCAGATGTAATGAATAGAGTGGATAAGACTCACCTAAAATGTGATGCATGTGAGTATGCTAAGCATACTAGAACATCTTATGTGAGTAGAGGATTAAGAAGTATTTCTTCATTTACTCTTGTTCATTCTGATGTATGGACTTGCCCTATTACATCAGTGGGTGGAATGAAGTATTTTGTAACTTTTATTGACTGTTACTCGCGGATGACCTGGTTATATCTTATGAGACACAAAGATGAGGTGTTTCAATGCTTCCAGAATTTTTATAACTATGTGCAAACACAATTTAAAGTGCAGGTACAGATGGTTAGAACTGATAATGGGACAGAGTATGCCAACAAGTTGTTTGGAAGTTTCTGTTCAGATAAAGGCATCTTACATCAAACCTCTTGTCCTGACACTCCCCCACAGAATGGAGTAGCAGAACGGAAGAATAGGCACATTTTAGAAGTTGTTCGCTCACTGATGTGTACTATGAATGTGTCAAAGTTCTTGTGGAGTGAAGCTGTTCTCACTTCAATATATCTTATCAATCGTACTCCCTCAAAGATTCTAGGTATGAAATCTCCTTGCCAATTATTGTTCGGTCAAAATAAATTCATTGTTCCTCCCAAGGTATTTGGTTGCACGTGTTTTGTCAGGGATCATCGGCCATCAGTGAGTAAGTTGGATCCAAGGGCGGTGAAATGCATATTTATTGGTTATCCATTAGGACAGCAAGGATATAGGTGCTGGAATCCCACGGAAAGGCGAACCTTTGTCAGTATGGATGTTACATTTCGTGAATCTGAACCTTTCTATGGTGAACGAACAGAACTAAGTGGTCTTTTTGAAGCACTTGACCATTCTTTGACAGGAAGGAATGGTCAAGAGGGGGAGAGTTATTCTCAGATTGAGCAGCAAACGACTGGAACAAGTGGTGTTCAGTCTCAGCCTCCTATTGTTGGGACCATTCCTATTCCTATTCCTCTTAGAGAAGGTAATGCAAGGATAGGGCCTACAAATCATGCTTCTAGAAGAACTGAAGGCAAAGAATTGCAAGTCTATTCTCGAAGGCCTCGTATTGAAATACAGGGGGAGAAGCAGCCAGTCGCAGAGCAGGGGGAGCAGCTGCAGCAGGCCGTAGAGCAGGGGGAGCAGGAGCAGTCAAATGAGCAGCAGCCGAATGCAGAACAAAGAATTGATGAAGTGCAAGGGATGCAGCAAGATCATTCACAAGATTCAGTTGGCGATGGTAGTTCGTTAAATGCATCTGAGAGTTCGTTGGACATGCCAATTGCCCTAAGAAAAGGAAGGCGTGTAGCAACAACAAAATCTGTGCAGAGATACGGGTTTGAAAATGATATTAGCAACTATATCTCTTATGAAGCTCTATCACCATCATATAGAGCCTTTGTGGCTGCACTTCAAGATGTTATCATTCCTTCAGATTGGCAAACAGCTAAACTGAACCCAAAATGGTGTGCTGCAATGAGAGAGGAGTTGGAGGCATTAAGGAAAAACCAAACTTGGGAATTAACTAATCTTCCAAACGGCAAGAAAGCAGTCGGCTGCAAATGGGTGTTCACAATCAAGCAAAATCCTGAAGGGAAGATTGAGAGATACAAAGCAAGATTGGTTGCTAGAGGGTATAGTCAGACATATGGTATTGACTATGATGAGACCTTTGCTCCGGTGGCTAAGATGAATACAGTAAGGATACTAATTTCATGCGCAGCTAATTTCGGATGGCCCTTGCATCAGTTGGATGTGAAGAATGCATTTTTGCATGGCGATCTACATGAAGAAGTCTATATGGAAGTCCCTCTAGGCTTAGCATCTTTTGGAACTAAAGGAAAAGTGTGCAGACTCAAGAAATCTTTATATGGCTTGAAACAATCCCCAAGGGCCTGGTTTGACATATTTAGGCGTGCAATATGTGATATCGGGTATGCGCAATGCAATTGTGACCACACTGTCTTCTACAAGCATTCATCATGCAAGATTACTATTCTAGCAGTATACGTTGATGATATCATAATTACTGGTGATGATGATGAGGAGATATTAGAACTCAAAAAGTGTTTGAGCAAGATCTTTGAAGTAAAAGATTTGGGTCAATTGAAATATTTTCTGGGCATAGAAGTGGCAAGGTCAGAGAAAGGAATTGTTTTATCACAGCGGAAATACACCCTTGATCTCCTTAGGGAGACTGGGATGATAGGATGTAGAGCTGCTGCTACCCCTATTGATCAAAACGATAAGATCACGGCTCAGTCTGGAGAACTTGTGGACAGGGAGAAGTACCAAAGGCTTGTAGGGAGATTACTTTATTTATGTCACACAAGGCCTAACATTGCTTACGCTGTAAGTATAGTAAGCAGATATATGCATGAACCTAGGAGTGCACATATGGATGCAGTCCAGAGAATCTTAAGATACCTAAAGGGGACACCAGGGAAGGGTCTGCTATTTAGAAGTAATGGACATCTCACCATTGATGGTTATAGTGATGCAGATTGGGCGAGTTGTCTCGATGATAGACGGTCCACATCAGGATACTGTGTATTTGTTGGAGGCAACTTAGTAGCATGGAGAAGTAAGAAGCAATCAGTTGTGTCGAAGTCAACCGCAGAGGCGGAATACAGAGCTTTGTCCCAAGGGCTAAGTGAAATGTTGTGGGTTAGAAATCTTCTAAGTGAATTGAAGGTGTTGAAGTCAGGGCACTTAAATGTCTGGTGTCATAACAAATCTGCCATATGCATTGCAAATAACCCAGTTCAGCATGACAGGACTAAACATGTGGAGATAGACAGATTCTTCATCAAGGAGAAGTTGGATGCAGGTATAATCAAGATAAACTATATACCCACAGGACAGCAGGTTGCAGATTGTCTAACAAAAGGGTTGGCAGCAAAACAGAGCAATGCAGCATGTAGCAAGATGGGAATGATCAATATCTATCACCCATCTTGAGGGGGGGTGTTAACTGAACAGGTATTGGGCTAAAGAGGTATTCTGGACATGTTATTGGCTTGGCCCATTTGGCCCACCTAACTAGTATATATGTGTTGTGTGTGTTCTGCCCCTCAGTAGAAACCCTAGCCGCCACACACAAGGCAGCAGGTTAGGACCCTTGTATCCTACACAAATTCATGCTAAAAAAGATAGCATTACCTTGTTAGCCATTTCATGGTAAATCCCAGAAACTTCATTCCCAGGAAACAATGTTTCTGAACTGCACATAAAAAAAGTAAGCATAAAACTTCAGCAAATAATTGTATAGCAAAGGACATACAAGTGCTCATCACCCAGGCAAAGGAAGGACAACATCCTCAAGCGTGTACACCGCCTTCAATAAATCTTCAGAATCAGCTATCTACAAGAAGAGTGTGTGAAAGGGAATTCGACAAACAGCAGATCTCATGCACAAGTTTCACACCGTTGTGTAAATACACTTTAGATTGATTGTCTGTAGTAAACCTTTACTGACTGGATCTTTTCTTCCATGAGTGTTTCAGCAGATATGTCCATTTCAGATGCGTTAGTGCGGCCATCATCATCTTTTGAAGCATCCGTTACAGGTCCTTCTCCAAAAGAGCATTCTTTTTTGTAAACCAAGTCACCTTCAATGACTCCTAAAAAACCTGTGATGTATACCCATTAGCATATAAAGACAACAGATAGAAGAGTAAATGATACCCTTGAAAAAAGAAAGCAGACTTTAAACACCTTGAATAAGTATAGTGCAACAAAATGCACAGATGGTTCATTGAACACGCCAAAAAAATCAATGTGGGCTTGTGGATGAAGTGGCTTGTGTGCTAATCAGTTTTGGGGATGAATGGTTGCATCTGGTGGCGGAGCTAGGAAAAATGTTTAAGCATGGACAAGCCGCAAACTGAGGAAAACATTTGAGAACTGAAATCAGATACTCGGCTACACACTGTATATTATAACGATGACAAAATTTGAGAACCACAAATCCACAAATAGTTTTATAGTCAAACAACTGATGCAAAACACTTCTAGATGTTTATAAACAGAAAATAAAATGAGATACGAGTTATGACAACCAATAGTGAATAGTAAAAGTCATTAATGAAAGTCTAAATATTCAACCTCCAAAATCACACACCCAAAAGAGACTTTAGAAGATAAAAGAAAAGCACAAAGATTAGCAATTCATGTTCATGAAAAGAGAAAAAATATTCACATTCGAGATCATGAAACATACTAAATACAATGTGCAAAAGCATATTTGTGAAACATTTCACCTCTCTCAAACCTATCCAAAGCATATTTGTGAAATTCTTCAGCAAATGCAACCATCTTTTTGCAACATACACTTGTTGTGGTCCCAGTCAAGGAGACATACTCAAGAAAATCATGAAACATGAGCAAGAACTAACAACGGAGACAACCACTAATTGCAAATGGTATGGAAATATAAAGCATGCGAGTTTCACCTCAAATACTTTGTTCATGCGAACGAAGTTTCTTATGATTGAGTTAAACACGCCTGACTTTTAAACATATTGTGAACAAAGTCTTTTAAACACGCCTGACTTTTAAACTCGCATGAACAAAGTGTTTAAATGGCTTCTTCCAAAGTACCATGCTCAACAGTACACTTGTGAATGAAGTCTTTTAAACATATTGCAATGCCCATGGTACTTTGGAAGAAGCCAAAGGTGAGAATGAACGTAAATAAGATCAACTGGTCACACCCATCCGAATCAGCAGTGGTACAAACGTGCACTAAAAATGGCCAAGGTGTCAAGGAAATTCTGCAATTTAGGACTTATTTAATTGCTTTCTAAGTGTGAGCGGATTTTCATTCAGTAGAACTCCTATACATGCTACGCGATAATATGTACTACTGTATAATACTTGAAGTAACCGCAGAAAGTCTCTAGTACTTGTCTCAAAATAATGAACCTAATCAGATCAAAATCAACAGAAGCAGAAAGTATACTGACCGTAACTTCCAACTCTCATACTCGCAGCATGGTTCCATAGATAACTCTGGTAACTATGTACATACCTGTATAAAATTTTCAACACCGCTTAATAGGTAGATGTAAATGTGTAGAACTTAAAACTTCATGGTAAATAAGAAGAAAGTGACTACTTTGCAGGCATGATGGATTCTAGAAAAACACTACAGTAATCACAGATGCTGCATTCCAAATTAACATCACTGAGCCACACTGAAAACTTAAATCATGCAAATGAGCATACATCAGTCTCAGTGTTCTAGGTATAGCCATTAGTGCTTGTAGATAGTTGCCAGGATACTTCTTCAAACGCTGAAGCTGAAAAAGACACAAAGCACAGATTTAAAGGTTTAACTGTCAAACTAGATGATAAAATGGAGGATAAGAAAGCTGCCTTATTGTAACTTAGTTAATAATTAATATATGCTGAATCAAGACATCAACGTAGAATTTCTTGTTTCTAACCTCATCCAGCATAAGTTGGTATCTTTTCTCCATTACAGTACAATTCATACAACATCTACTAAACTCGAGTCTGTCAACTCGTGGGCCTAGACAAATCTGTGACATCATCTTGCTTTCTGTTGGTCCATAACATCAAAAGTATCTCTCGTCACTAATTCAATTTTGTGTGGGACACATCAATCTCTGTTGATATGAATAAAAGACGTTGCACCAAAACCAGCTAGATCATTACAAAGATAACCAATAGCTGTGACAGGACAATAGAAGTGCTCGGATATAACAATATAATCCAAGAAAAGGAAGACTGAATACACTTACAATAGCCCTCTCTGCTATGAGACGCCGAGGGAAATTACTAATTGCCGCGTCAATATCACCATGCTCCTTATAATGTTCCCTCACCCCGTTCATGTCATCACACTGTACGCAGCTAAGTTAAGTTGAACAATTTTAACCCCAAAAATAAAAATTACAAAATATTCCAATTTCTGGTTGTAGAACAGCAAATACTCAAGGATATCTCCTTCTCTTGGATCAAGAATCAAGCTAACTGCATTTCTCCACTCTCCTCTAAGCAAAGCAGCACCAATGAGATGATTTGGTACTGAAGCACTACCAAAACGCTAGCGAACAACGATACAGTAATGTTTTACAAGTCAGAGAACAGTGACAAAAAGTTTGAAGCATAGGGAAAAGAAAAAAAGAGGGCATGTTTCTTGTACCTGTAGACCATAGTAATTAATAAACCCACTATTTATTAATCCATCAACAGCTTCCTTAATCACATCTTCTGATTCTGCCACAACACTCCTGACAAATAACAGAAACAGGAAGTGTGAATTCTCAAATCACTATGTAATTGAAAATAAAAACAACAAAGTAATGACAGGAATGTAAGATCATAGTACACACTACACAAAAAAGTCACCAAACTATGCAATTCTTTGTAAGTTGTAACCATCCTGAATTAGCATGAGCATGACAACCTGTGTTCACCATTTATATTGCAGAAGACCAAAAAAATTCACTATAATAATGCTATATAGTGTCATCAATATATAGCAAGGAGAACATGCACCTTAAGGTAATCGTAAATCGGTTTCCCATGAGTTGACCAAGAACAAGGCCCTCCTTCACATAACTAGAAAAAAAGGTTAATCAATTACTTAATTTTTGGTCAATGAAATTAAATCGATGTTTTACATAGGAAATTATACACATAAACACTTACTTAAAGTCTCCAACTTTAATGCCAATGAGTTTATTATTTAGAGCAGCCAACCTAGTGGCATGTACCCTGAAAAGCGTTACCTGATGAGAAGAGAATTAAAAATCATGAATCCAAAAAAATATGAAAATATGTGTCTTCTCAAACTATAGCATCCATTCTTCCTTGTACCATCAGCTTTTTCTGAGAAAGTTCATTACAATTTCCATTTTGAACCATGCTTGTTATATTGAATCATGGCCAACATTGTCAAAACATAATAATGGAAAGAAATGCAACTGGTTGGTATGTTACGCGAGTTGCACAATGTAAATCAATGTAGAAATAGAGGACCTGTTGGGTTGTAATGGCACGTTTATCCTTTGTCCCTGCAAACCCAAATGATCGTGGCTGTGGATAATGTAGTCAAAGTAATTAGCGAACATGTCTATGAATTAGCTAATATTTTGATGAAACAATGCTGACCATGTACCTGAAGCCCCAACATTTTTCCTATCACTCTTAGTGCCTCCTGGGTGTCCTTGTTCTCCTTGTAGAGATGAAACCTGTAGCAGAAATTACAACCTAAATTTGCAGTCCTGTGTATCCTTATGCCTAAATACTAAAATAGGATAGATTAAAAATGATGGGAAGATATGTAATGCCGTCACCTGAGGTACTTCCCAAGATGATAAGGCCAGATTACAGAGACTCTACTATCAAATGGCCTGTCATCCCGCCAGCCCGAAGGTCCAGAACTGCTCATGCCCGTCCTACTCCTCGCCTTCTCACCAAAATTCCTCCGTCCACGTGGCCCTGACTTCAACCGCACCCTAATACACCTCTGAACCCCATCGCTGTGTTCAACAGTATCCGTGGCCAAGAACTTGAAGTTCCTCTTGAAGAAGTCATGCACCTCCTAGAAAATGTGGAATATGTATGACAACAACTCACATCCCAGTTTACAATGTAACCACGATGTTGGGAGGATCAAACAAACCGAGCGATGGGCCTTATCGGCGTCAGGAGAGAGAATGAATGGCAAGGCATTGCTGCCATCCTCTGAAACCCTCGACAGAAATTCCCTCAGCGCGTCACAATCAGCATCACTGCAGAGCAGCCGGAATGACTCCAGCGACTGCGGGAGGTCCAGGTCGGGGTCAGCCTCCTCCTCTGCATCTACACTCTGCGAATCCGAAAATGGCAGCAAGCCGAGACGAGAGGTCAGAAGGCAACGTCTCCTCAATCCTGAAAGCAGCAATGGGGGAGCAGAAGGGAGCTCAAGGGAGAAACCTCGTCGGGGACATCGAAGGAGGTGAGGCGGACGAGGGCGCCATCGCGGGCCACCTCGTGGACGATGAAGTCGGAGTAGCGCTGCTTGAGCGTGCCGCGGAAGCCGGGGAGCGAGGAGGCGAAGCGGGAGATGCCTACGTCGGGCTCGGCGAGGGCGGCGCGGCGCTGCGCGGGCGCTCCGGCGCGGGCGTGGGCGCGGCAGGCGAGGGGGCGGGAAGGGGGTTTCGCGAAGGAGAGGGGGGATAGGATGGGGTTTAGGAAGTGGCGGCAGCGCATTCGGGCGCGCGGTGGAAGGGTGGCCGGTGGAGGGGTGGTGGGGAGGTGAGACCGCCAGCCACGCGCTCCGCGTCCGTTCTGTAGGGTGGGGATGTGGGTACTGGAAACTGAGCGATTGAAGCCTGGTGCGGGCAGTGGCGGCAAAATCATCTCCGGCACCGGGACCGGCGTGCGACGGTGTGTGTCTGATGCAGTGATGCGGGGCGATGAGAGGACGACTGGTGTGGGTTGGATTCGAGATGGACGGTCTCGATTGATATGTTGCCTTTGACTCTGGAAAGTGTCTTTGACCCCGGAAATCCAGTGCTCCCTTCATTTGAAATTTCAAAAATTATACTTACAAATTCTATGAAATTTTAAAATAATTTTAGATATAATAAATGGCGTATCCTGCAAGCATGTCGCAAGCTGATTTTTTTATTATGGACTACACAAAAATAGCAAAATCTAATAAAATTTAGAGAATTGGAAATATGCATACAAAGATCCACACTTTTGTCATTTTTCTTTAGCTCAGAATATAAAGTATTTGAAGTTAATATTTGCAGTGTTTGTGGGATACATTATGGGCTACATCCGGATTTCTGCAAGTCTTTTGAAAATTGAAAAAAAAAACTTTTTGAATTTCTAAAAATAAGAGGATCAATGAAGCTCGGAAGCCGAAAATCTTCACTCCCTTTGCCTCTTGCCATTATCTTGGGTGTGTTTCTTTGGGATGTTGTTTGTATAAGAAAATTGCACAAAACTATCATAATTGGGACAAACATTGTGAGTCATTACCAATTTTGATTATTTTGTCCAAAAATACCAACTCTGGGACAACTTGCAACGGATAGCACTGATCCTTGCCCGAGCGTTTTGACATCCTTGGCCACACTATTAGTGATGATGTAGTCAACCGGTTGTTTTCCCTTCGTTAGACCCGCGCCAGTTGATAGCCCTGGTTGGAACCCCGATCGCACTAGGTGTTCTCTCTCTTTCCCCCACACTTGTTCCTACTTGATTCGGAGAGATGGACGCGGTGACAGTGGCGAAGGGGTACTAATGGCACTAGTTTTGCTAAAGCAACCATGTCGAGGTTGTGGTCGTCTGCGTCTGGGACATCGACGTCGGTGACCATGCTTCCGCGCATATTGGTGTACAATTCGGCGACGAGCGATAGTTTCACCAACGGACTCGGAGGAGTTGAGTATGTGTCCCCTCTCTATTCTTACGACGTAGTGATGAAATTAGGGTTTCAAGGTTAGGGTTTACCAAATTGAATTGGGGGTTTACTGAGCTTGTCAGTTTCCATTGCTTTGTAGTTTGGATCCTGAAATATGGAAGTCATGACTCATTTTGATGGAGTAGACAACCTTGAGAGGAAGATAGACCATGATGATATTACATTTCTGAAATCTTGCTGCACTGATTGAGACACATGGCTATAGCATGAGAGAGTCTACCTATTGTAGTAAGGTTAAGGGGATGGATTTAGTTGACAACCTTTCAGAATTATATGAATTGTTGGGTACTTTGAATCAACTAAAATTCTGAATTTGACTATAAAGAGGGCTAGAAAACTCACTACACACTATGATTTATGACTCATTGTGTGAGAAGGGGGAAAAAGGTGAAAACTTGACAAAATATAACAAGATTCGGACACACGGTAGTTGTTTTTTTGAACGGAAAAGACCAAAAGGGCCAGTAGTTTCATTTAAGCGTTGGGGTGACTATTACAAACAGGCATACAAAGAAACAGAAAATTACAATGAAGCTCTACCTTTTAACAAGAAGCACCCAAATGAAGATTATAAAAACGCAATTGAGTCCAAGCAAACCGCTATCGACGACCTGCTCCGCGGCGGCGCCACACCAGCACCAATCGGGGACGAAACCACTTGGTTGGTGGGGGGATGAAGTGCCGATGCGAAGCAGGAGAAAATCCTCTCATAGAGGAAGCAGATGCTCGCACAACCACCATTGTTGAGCGCGACACTGATACTTTTATTTTGCGTCATCATTTTTAGGACCTTTATGCACTATTTAGAATCATATTTACCTTGATCCATCACTATTTATGTATATTTAGAGAATTTATGGGACTTTCCTACAAAGTATTTTTCATTGATATTTAATTTCTGGGAGGCAGAAAACCTTCTTTTTCATATTTTTGTTGTTTCATAACTTTCTAGACGTTAATAAATCGAAAAAAAATACATGGTGAGTTTTTCATCTGGAGAATCAACTTGGGCCAAAGAATGAAGCGAGGGAACCTATGCGCGACCCGAAAGAGGCCAGGCCACCTATGCGCTTTCGTCCCTCGAGCGTCGTCTCGGCTCCTCCTTTATTTGTCCTTGCCAACTTGCTAATAAAGAGTATATTTGTCCTCTTGGTATTGTTAGAGATGTTGAAGTACTGATTGGAAAGATTAAGTATCCTGCTGATTTTATTGTGCTTGGTTTCTCCCAAGATGCATTTTGTCATATTATATTTGGTAGACCTTTCTTACATACTGTTGGTGCTGAAATTAATTTGCTAAAAGAGAAAGTATTCATTAAATTTACTGCTGAAAGACTTGATTTTAATTTTTCAAAATTTACTAATAAACATTTAGAAAAGGAAAAAGTCTATAAAGATATAATGGAGACTCTTGCTTTAGTGGCAGTCGCTTCATCGGACATGATGGAATGATGTGTGCTGAATCAAGAGGAACCATTTGATGATGAAGAGAAAGAAGCTCTAGAACAAATATTATCTCAACAACCAAAACAGTTGCAATTACATATTCCACCTGATAATCTAGGACAACTACCACCACCTAAATGAAATCCTAATTTTGAACTTAAACCATTGCCTAAAGATATGAAATATGCATGCCTTGATGACAAGAAAATATATTGTGTTATTATTTGTGCTAACCTTTCAGATGAAGAAGAATCACAATTACTTGAAGTACTAAGAGCTCATAGGCCAGCCATTGGGTATTCACTTGATGATTTGAAAGGTATAAGCCCCGCTTTATACATGCATAAGATTAACTTGGAAGAAGATGCAAAGCCTATTGTTGACTATCAACACCGTCTTCATCCAAGAATGAAAGAAGTGGTAAGAAAAGAGGTAATCAAACTCATTGAGGTAGGTATTATCTATCACATAGCTGATAGTTAATGGGTAAGCCGTGTCCATCGTGTGCTAAAAAGGGTGGAATCATCGTCGTTCCAAATGATGAAAATGAACTTGTTGCTCAACATACCGTTACTGGGTATAGAATGTGCATTGATTATAGGAAACTTAATAAGGCAACTCATAAATATCATTATCCTTTACCATTCATTGATCAGACGCTTGAAAGATTATCCAAACACTCTCACTTTTGTTATTAAGATGGTTATTTAGGTTTCTCATAAATTCCGGTGCACAAGGATGATCAAGAGAAGACTACTTTCATATGTCCCTTTGGTACTTATGCTTATAGGAGAATGTAATTCGCTTTTTATGGAATGCTCCTACTACTTTTTAAATATGCATGAATGCTATATTTTCTGATTATATTGAGAAAATTATGGAAGTATTGATGGATGACTTTTCTGTGTATGGTACCTCTTTTGAAAACTGCTTGTTCAATCTTAACAAAGTTTTGCAGCGCTATGAGGACCAACACTTAGTCCTAAATTGGGAGAAGTGCCATTTCATGGTGACAGAAGGTGTTGTTCTTGGACACCGAGTTTCAGGTAGAGGCATTGAAGTGGACCGCGCCAAGATAGAAGCCATAGAGAAACTACCATATCCTAGGGATATAAGAGGTATAAGAAGCTTTCTTGGTCATGTTGGTTTTTATAGAAGGTTTATCAAACACTTTTTGAAAATATCCAAGCCTCTAACAAATCTTTTGCAAAAAAGATGTTCCATTCTCTTTTAATGATGACCGTGTAGAGTCTTTTGATGTTTTAAAGAATGCTTTGATAAGTGCTCCTATAATTCAACCTCCCAAATGGAGTTTGCCTTTTGAAATCATGTGTGATGTTAGTGACTATGTTGTAGGAGCATTTTTAGGCCGAAGAGTGTCAACACCCGGATTTTTAATCCTAGATGCCTGTTATGCCATACATCGCAATCCCAGGATTACCATTTATGCGAGACATAACAGATTGGATATCACAGTATATCATACATTACAAACCATACATAAGGTCTTACAACAAATAAAAGATCACATGATCTAGTCTCAATACAACCATAGAAGCGGAATAATGTAATAATAACGGTAGTGTGGGTGAGACTCCATCTTCATGGTCACAGTCAATGCTAACGATGGGAGATGATCCTAGTTGTCGTAACCTTCCTGCGGTCCATCCTCCTGATAGTCCTCTTCATAGTTTGGCCACGGGAATAGCCAAGGACAAAGCCATGAGTACTCTTTAAGTACTCGCAAACTAAGACCAACAAGTGAAGTGGTTTTGAGTAGGAATACTAAGCTCTAGGTTGTTTTGCAAAAAGCCAGGTTTACCTTAACTGAGTTCAGAAGCAAAGAAAGCTAGTTTAAAGTTTTATAACACCTAAGTGGGAACTTGAGTTTTCATATCACAACCCTGTTGTGGTCAAGTCAAGTCATGATTCATTTCACAAGTCATTTTGAAAACATCTGACGACGGAACAGTATGGCCACTCCAACTGTCCATAACCGCGGACACGGCTATTCGAATAGTTTGACACTCTGCAGAGGTGATACACTTTCACCACAATATTTGATACATCCGTCAGGAATAATCCTGAATTCACCATACTCAGTATGCGGATAATCAATCCTAACATTTCAATTACACGCCCTAGTATAGGCACCTCTCCTATGAGTTTGGCCTCCCAACCATGACCAACTATTATCTTGGGAACTGCACAGGTGGACAATCTTCACAAGGTAGCCTCATCTCAAACCTTGGCCACAAGGGAACCCATACTAAGGTATATAAACTTCCGGTCAAGCCCTACCTAATTTCGGGTATTGTGGTTGTGTGATAAAATTGGAATGGTATCGCATCCAGACAACCATCAGTTGTATATAGGGCTAATGTAACATCCCACCATTAGAGCTTAGAAATAAGCTGAACACAGATGTGTGCATTGCATTCATGCATAGAAAATCTGAATAATTTTCACGATTTTGAACAAAACTTGTCAAAGTGATTGAAGCTTCTCTCAACTTGATGGAATTGAAGTAGATCATCAAGTTGACTGTGATAAGTTTCAATATGACCTTTGTTAAATCCTTATTTTGGGTAAGGGAGATTTGATCTAAGGGTAGATCAAATGTAATTAAAGTTAAAACCTAAAACATTATTTAATAGTTAATATTTTATCCTTAAGTAATCATATCCTAGTATTCATTATACACTTATGAATACCAAGTTATAAACATAACTTAAGTAATAGGAATGGAACAACTAAATCTTGATATATCTTAATCTCATCTACTTATACCATGAGTATCATGGTAATACCTAACCTTAACCCTGTAGTAAGATTGAGTAGGAAGGAAGTCAAGATCATTCACCATATATCTTTCTTTCCATATCAATCCTTATGGAATCCTATCTCAATATCTGTTGTTCATCAATGTTGAGTAATCAACCATTGATTTACCAATTCTTAAACCTATCAATTCCTGACCTATCAACTCTTGTCCTTATCATAGCATTCACTTCAATCCTTTAGATAAGAAGTAAGAAGAGTTAAATAGTAATGCTACTTCTAGGTGTCATCTATAGGATGGGAGTGTTGGAATAGAATAAGATACATATGGTAATTGATGGAGTTAACTCACTCCTAAAATGATAGAAGAGTTATATGGAACCTATAATTGTATGGTGATAAAGAAGATTATAAGGATGAATCCTGAAGATAGATACCAAGGAGTAATCCCATTGGATTAAGTAAGCATAGTCCATGAATAACATTCCTTAATCCAATAGATATACTAAGAAGTTAATTTCAATACAACTGTAATGTTGTACTGATGAAGCCCTGATTAGCCAACTGGAAACCTAAACCATAAAGGATCAAAGGATTATAATGATCATGCCTTACTCACCAAGATTGAATGCTTATATCATGTATAAGTGACATTGGTGGATAAAACATGATTGAAACCTAATATAGATATGTTATCCTAGGTTAGCCATTACAGATCATATTAATATAATGTGAGGTTGGGGTATTAGATACTGGAGTCAAGTAGACACAAGATAGTATGATCAAGATGATGCTAGAGTAACATTGGATTATAGAAGTAGTAGTTTACTTTTGGAAAATACTAACACTTGAGGTGAAGTAGTTTGATATAGACATCTACTGGAGAAATATTAGTGATGGATGATTAAAGAGGAGTATGAATGGAGTTAGAAGTAACTACTTGTTGGATGGGAGAGTATCAGCAATATAGTAGTTGATATAACCAAGTCTTGATAGGTGAAGATTATGAAAAGCTTTAGTGTCAAGCTCATTGGATTTATCAATGTGTTTAGAAGAATAAAAGGTGGTTAAGAATATTCTTGTGAAGTAAAGCTCATCATGTTAACACATAATGATGGATAGGAATAAGTAGTATATCTAGGAAAGGAATTCCTTAATTAGAAGTCCAGGATTATTGAAGTATGAGAGATAGAAATTCTGTATCAAACCTAAACCCTAAATCTTTAACCTAACAGAGTATCCATTTTATTTGATTGATCTATCATATTATTTACAGAAAGCTTCATAGGAATATTTTCCTATAGCAAATCACTTAAGCACATCTTTGTCATTTCCAACTATCATGATCACATGTGCTTAGGAACTATCTTAATTAATTATTCCTCATAAGTCAATCTAGAAAATAACCTTATTATTTAAAAGAGTTATATGAATAATGATCACAAACATAAAGACAATATGTTTAGCCATTAATCTTTATTCACATCAATAAAAGAATATAAATATAGTAAGTACCCTAAAACCTAGGGTAAACAATTACAATTCAAAACCCTAAACTTATTAATGAGTTTTATCATCAACATCCCATAAATATTCAATCTATATTCATTAGGCAAATTCCTTGATCCATTTCTATAACCACCCATTCCTTATGAACATGGAATAAGTGGGGATACAATAATTACAAATCACCCTATACATTACAATATGATTAAACACATAAAATTAAACCCTATGACTATTACTAAACATTTTAAAACTTCATTACTCCAAATAAAAGTGAAAACAATGTTATAGAAAAGCTTGCATATAAAGAAAATAAAGAAAAATAACATTATATAATAAAAGTCCACACATTGAATCTAAATAACTTTATGATTGTTGCAAGTATTTAGCAAAGAAATTCCATTAAGAAATGTTAAAACAATTGCTTAAATAAAAAGCTAGAAAAGAAAATAGAATATTGAAAATATAAAAGAAAAGGAAGGGGAACCAGATTAGCCAAGTTTCTGGCCCGTGGCCCAATTCCTCTTTTTCTATCTGCTCCTCACGAGCATCTCCCACCAGCCCAACAGCGGCCCAGTAAAAACAACACTAAGTAACTATCCCTGGCTGACGAGTGGGCCAGCAAGGGACTGTGGGTTGAACCTTGAAACGTCGCAGGGGGTTATCCGCAAAAAGACCTTCGTCGTCTTCCTCGTCTACTGGAAGCTGCTCGGTGGAGGTAGCCGATGCCGTCCATCGCCGTCGTGCGCTGCGATGATCGCTGCCGACACTCGGGGTGGGGATAAGATTGCCACTGTGACTTCCCCGCTCGTCCCCATCCCCATTTCCCCCTCTGAAACCCTCTTTATCTCGAGTTCTTCTTCTGCTGAAACCCTAACCCGCCATGGCTCGAGCTAGAGCTTGCTTCCGGCTGTCCCAAGCCACGCCGTGATGCTTGGAAGACTCGCCATGTTCAAATCCGTCGATTTCCCCTGTGAGCACAAGCCGGTGAAGTCCTAGACGCTCGAATTGAGACCCCGTTCCCAACTCCGGCCACCGTCCTCCCCATTGATTCTGGCTACCCGTGCCTTTCCGAGCTCATTGACGACATCCTGGTGAGCCACTGGTTCTTCCAGTACCTCTTGTACTCTGTAATTCGCCTTAAATTGCTCCCACCACAAGCACCCGACATCGCCGCCGTCGGCCACCTCGTGCACCGTGCTCCGGCGACCAAAAACTAGCCGTGCCGTTACTATTTGGCTCGCCATCACAGCCTCTTTCCAGCAAGCCCAGTTGAAAGAACATGTTGGGCCCCCATGTGTGGTTTTGGTAATTAATGACAATCTTTATGGACTAATGTGTGTATTAAGTTATACTTGTAGGATTTGTCCATTGGCATCGCTTGGAGCATGTGTTGGCTTCAAGGTCGATGAAATGCAAAGAAGATATGTTGGGCAAGCTCAATATGCGAGGTCGATGATGAGGAATTAAGGAGGGCGTTCCATCTTGAGAAGGGCAAGATCGTCTACATCAAGCTCAAGTGGAATGCTCAAGGCAAAGGTATAATCTTGATAGGTTTTCCCTTTTGCCGGTCTCACGTTGTGTGTGTGAGACCGGGTTTAGGATAGATAACCGTACTATCAAGAGAGGCTCTCATATGAGTAATTCGGTCACATCGTTCGGAGAGAGCTCAAACCTTTGCATACTTGCATCATCATATTTGGTTGTTATTTGGTCTTATCCATGTGATGATATAGAGCTTGTGGTAATCTCCATAACAAGCTCTTGTTCATCAAAATCGGATCTTCCGTTTGTATCTTGTTGTGATTTTGATCTTGGCAGCTTTTCGGTTTCTCACCAAGTGAGGTATCTCACATTATTATACATGATACATTCTCACTTGGTGATAACCAATATTTTCACCTTTCATAGGGTAGCCCATGTCGTCCTTTTTCCAACGCAATTGGAATCGGGTCGATCGGAGTTACCAATCAAAAGTTATAGAGGTTTGAATTTTCCTAGGTACCAAAATGCGGTAGTACCGCATTTTAGTACCTGGCGCGGCAGTAGGTTTTGGCAAGTTGCAAAATGCCACTGCCCTCCTAGGTACCAAAATGCGGTAGTACCGCATTTTAGTACCTAGCAAGGCAGAAGGTTTTGGAAAGTTGCCAAAATCCACTGCCGGGCTAGGTACCAAAAAGCGGTAGTACCGCATTTTAGTACCTAGCGTGGTAGAAGGTTTTTTACTTAGTCATTTGGATCTATTATCCCTTGCTGGACTATGATGTTTCTTTGCATGATCTTATATAGGTCGTTGTCCTCTTCGAAACGAGCCCAAGATCATCGAAATCGGAGTCCGGATGCAAAAGTTATGGCTGTTTTCGTTCTGTGATGACCGGTAGTACCGGACCAGGATCCGGTAGTACCGGGGTCCGGTAGTACCGCTTTTTGGTACCAGGGAGCGCAGAGAGAAAATGCGTTTGGAGTCCCAGGAACCCCAGGAAATGTCCGGTAGTGCCGGGAAAGTCCGGTAGTACCGGGAAAAAGTCCGGTAGTACCGGAAATCGCGTT
The DNA here is from genome assembly GCA_916181665.1 of Avena sativa. Lineage (NCBI taxonomy): Eukaryota > Viridiplantae > Streptophyta > Magnoliopsida > Poales > Poaceae > Avena > Avena sativa. The sequence continues at coordinate 382,699,740 of OV702282.1, forward strand.
TTTGGGCTGCAACGGTTAGATTTTGGAGGGACCTATATAAGGGGCCTTCTTCCCCAATGGTTCCTCAACCATTCTTGCAAGTTTTCCCCTCCATTGTTGACCTTCTTGAGCTTGCTTTCTCTCAATCCCTCCAATGATTCTTGCATATTCTTGAGGGATTTGAAAGAGGAGATATAGATCTACAATCCCACCAATCAATCTCTCCTCTAAGTGAGGGGAACATATTGGGATCTAGATCTTGGAGTCTTTTGTGGATTTCCTCCATTGTTCTTCCTCTCTTATTCCCCCATAAGCTTTTGTAGCTTTGGTGGAATTTGGGAGAGAGAGATTTGAGCACCTTTGTGGTGTTCTTGCCATTTGCATTTGGTGCATCGGTTTGAGTTCTCTTTGGAGGATTTGATTTGAGTTACTCATTGGAGCTTGTCCCTCTTGGGTTCTTGGAACCCTAGACGGTTTGTGGCCTTGGTGGCATTGTGGCCTTGGTGGCATTTGTTGGGAGCCTCCAATTAAGTTGTGGAGTTGTGCCCCAACCTTGTGAGAGGTTCCGGTTGCCACCGACAAGTGCACCGATAGTGGAAGCGTGGATCGATCCCGTTGGGGTGAGATTCACCGGAGAATAAGGGAGGCCTTTTGTGGCGTTGGTGGTTTGATACCACCCCCTCTCCAAACGAGACGTACTCCATGTTGGGAGGAACTCGGTAAAATATCGGTGTCCCCGCGTGCCTCGGTTATCTCTATACCCGAGCTCTTTACTTATGCACTCTACATTGTGATAGCCTTCGTGCTTGAAGTACTATATATCTTGCTATCACTTTGTTGCTTGTATTGCTTAGCATAAGTTGTTGGTGCACATAGGTGAACCTTAGTTGTTCTAGGTTGTGCTTAACAAAGTAAACACTAGTTTTATTCCGCCTTTGTTAAGCCTCTCTAGGAAAAGTTTTAATCGCCTATTCACCCCCCCCTCTAGGCGACATCCGTATCCTTTCAATTGGTATCAGAGCCCGGTCTCTCATTTTAGGCTTCACCGCCTTGAGAGTAAATATGTCGGCTAGAGGATTAGTGCACAATGACATGTTTATATTCGATGGCACAAATTATGATATATGGAAAAATCGCATGCTCATTCATTTTCGGGACATGGACCCAAATTTGGAGCGTATTGTAGATATGGGTTTTTCTCCTCCTATGGATTTCAAAAATCTATCTTGTGAGGATGAGAAAAACTTATATCTCGACGCTCAAGCTTCTAATGTGCTTGTTAATGCTTTGAGCTATGTAGTTACCTCCTCAATCATTCCTTTTTGGAGCGCTCATGAGTTATGGACAAAACTTCAAGATAAATATGTTGTGTCCAACATTATTGAGGATGATTGTGTTGCTTCCACTTCCGGTCGAGATGAGTTCTCATCCTTTACCACTTCACCAACATGTGACTTTTCACAAGGTAATGATATGGTGAGTGGTGATAGAAATTGCAATTTGGATAGTGTGCTTACTATTTGTAATCCCTCATCTCTATCTAGTTGCAATGATCTATCTTTGGACCTTAACACTTCTAGCACTCAAAATTCCTCACATGCTTGTGTTAATAGTCCTTGCATATCATGTAGAAATGACTTGAACAAATCTCATGATGATATGCTCATGTTGTCTTGTTGCCATGATAAAAATGCTTCTATTTCCTCTAGTGCTTGTGTTGCTAACCATGTAGAGGAAAATGAAGATTCTATGGGCCAAGACAAGGTATTGAAGAGAGCTACAAGTGCAATCTCATCATCACCTTCCTCCGGTTCTCACATGTGCCTTATGGCTAAGGGAACAAAGGTAACCTCTTTGAATCCCATTGTATCTCATGATGATGATGATGATGATGAGGTTGAGAATGATAATGATTATTATAGAAGTAAGTATGATATTACCTCTATTAAGAAAATGGGAGAGGTTGTCTATAGTGCTCTCTACAAAAATAAACTTGCTTCCTCCAACCTTCTTGAAATCTTGAATTATGCTATAGAAGGCAATGATCTTATTGAGGAGCAAGAAAACATAATTGATGAAAAGTTTGCACTTGAGCGTGAATATGCTAATGAACTTGCTCAAGTAAAGGACTCCCTTGAAGAAGAACAAACCACCAAAGAATCTCTTGAGGAGACTTTTACTCTAGAATTATCTAGAGTAAAGGAATACCATGATAGAGAACATGCGGTGGCTAACTCCTTCAAGATTAAAAATGATGAACTTGAAGTTGCTTATGCTAAACTTGTTGAGGATTTTGAGCACCTCAAAAATGGCTCTAGGGTCATAAAGGGTGAGCTCATCAAACTCACCGAGTCACATGAGCAACTTAAAGCCTCATATTCTAAAGAGCTTGACAAGTTGCCCTCACCTCTTGCTAATAGTAATGATGCTTGTGCTACTAACTCTATTTCTTGTGAAGCATCTATTTTGAAGGAGAATGTTGAGCTAAAGGCTCAACTTGCTTTGCTAACTAGCAACTATGGGAAATTAGAAGAAAGCCATGTTAAGCTCTCAAGCTCGCATGAGGATCTCCTAGTCTCCCATGGTAGGCTAAAGTTGGCTCATGAGGCCATCATGTCAAAGGTAACATCTAGTGGGCCTCATGTGGACATTAGCACTATATCTACTCCAAATGTTATATTGCCATGTGCTAGTCCTTGTAGTTCATCCTCTCACAACCATGATATATCTTGTGATGAATTACATTCCGTGCCTTGTTGCTCTAACAATGTAGCATCTACTTCCTCTAGTGTTTTTGTTGAAACTAACCATGTAGATGAAATCAAAAGGCTCAAGGCTCAAGTTACTTCTTTGAAGAATGACTTGAAAAAGGGTCATCAAGGGAAGGTCACACTCAACAAAATCTTGAGTGTGCAAAAATCCCCCAATGACAAGAGTGGGCTTGGATACAACTCCAATGTCAAGAACAAGTCCACTATCATGTTGAAGCACAAGGACAACAAGAATAATGGCCAAGATCGAGTCAAGAATCCGGCCAACATTGTTTGCTTCAAGTGCAAGGAAGAAGGGCACCATGTTAGATCTTGCCCATTGAAGAAAAAGTCCCTTGGCAAGAAGCAACAAGGGAAGCGGCCTCATGCTCTACATATTGTTAGAGATGGGCCTCCTCCTAAGAAGACTCTAGCTCTTCCTCAAGTTGTTTCTTCATCCAAAAAGAAAGATGGCAAGAGTAGAACTTGCTACATATGCTGCGAGAAGGGACACATTTCTTCCTCATGCACTATTGGTATCTCCTCATCCCATCCTATCTTGATTGATGATGCTTATTCACTTCGTAAGGATGAGGTTGGCAATGTGTTTGCCAAATTTGTTGGTGCTCAATGTGGGTTCAAGAAAAGAACCATTTGGGTTGCCAAGCCTATTGTGACTAACCTCTTAGGACCAAACTTGGTTGGGGACCAACAAGCCAAAACTTGATCAATAGGTATTTTTGGAGGGCATTGGAGTCTTGGCTACATCATGAAGAATTAAGGGATCTTCATTATTATTTTTGTCAAGCCAAGTCATGTGGATTATATTGCTCCTATTATATTTCCAATGTTCCTCCTTGCGGTAACATATGCTTAACTCATTTCATTTGAAAGTTACTCGCCCCCTTGTGCATGTGTTGGTTTTGTATTCTCCATGCTTTTGTACATTTTGTGCCTTCCACTTAATTATCTTGAGGTATAAAGCTTATTTGTGTATGATTAGGTGGCACACCTTGTATGTGTGTTTCTTGTGTTTGAGCCTTGCTTGGTTATATTTGATATATTATTTGGCTCTTGTGAGAGATTAATGGATTATCCCATTTTGGGGGAGTGCTATGCTTGGGCATACCACAATCCTAAAAATGTGTATACATGAGGAATACCACCTAGTATTGATATTACAATATTATATATTCTCTATGTGGTACAATTCTCATGAGAAATTCAAGTTCTATAATGTCCATTAATTTTCTCTATTTGGACCTTTTTTGCCTCGTGTTGATTTTATGGTACTATCACATTATGGGGGAGTCATATGCTTAGTGCATATTACAATCCTAGAAAATGTGAATATTTGAGGTTGTGTCACTTAGAATTGATATTGATAATTATCTAGCGTCTATGTGACACATTTGCTCATACAAGTTCCAATTTGCTTGAATGCCTTTATTGATCTTATTTTGGATCTTGTATATGAGAATGGTTCTTGGTATGTGTTTCCTCATATTTAGATATTTATATTCGCATGGAAACCATTTGCTTCAAGTTACTCTAATTACTAGTGATTGTGTGACTATTGGAAGCTACCAAGAATCTTGTTTGAAGTATCATGCTCAATTCTTATATTTAGTTATATGCTTCTTGTTGTGTGTATATGATCTTGGATATCCGTATGAACTACCTAGGGAAAATTATTCCCAATATTTCTTGTCCTTGGACAATGAGTACTCAATTTAAGGTAGAATTTGTTGATCATATTCACTTTGGCCTTTGTTTAATTTTATCCTATCTTTGGCCAAGAAAATGTTTTATGTTGTCTCCCAAGCTTCCTTGCTTCTTTTGGATCTTCTTATTTTATTGATATCCTCTTGTGTTTTAGTTAATGTAGGTAGTAGTGATGATCCCATTTGTGTGCATTTTGCATTCTAAAGGAAAATCCTACATAATGCACTATCCATGGGGGAGCTCTCCTATATTATTTAGAACATTCATATTTATGCTTCTTTGTTTGATCCATATCGGGTTTATGTGCTTGGAACCTCAATCTTTTCGTTTTGGTACTTTGTGCCATCATGAGAAGTGTGGGGAGTTTGGTTTCTTATTGGAACCTTGCTCTTTTTGGGAGTTGGTTTTGTCTCATTCCTTGTTTCATGATTTGACCATTTTAGAATGAGATAAATCCTTGAGCATTTTTATTTCCATCTATTTTTGCTCTTTTGGCCTTAGCCTAGTTCATTTGTTGAACTTGTGATCGTTCATGTGTTGAATTGGTTCTTTGATACAATTTGGACACCGCTTGTCTTGTCACACTCTTGTGTGTGCCATCTCGGTTTACTTGGTGTTTTTTCTCAAATTGTATCTCCTTTTTGGTTCTTGAAAGCCTTATGCATGCATATTTACTATATTTTTATATTAAGGCATGTTTGCTTTCTTTGATCCAATATATAGGGGAAACTCCACCAATTCCCATCGGCTAAGTTGTGCATGAAATTCAATTTCATATCAATGTGCACATAATTATGTGGAGTCTCTCCTATGTATTGTAGTTTCTCTAACTACTTTGGAACCAATAAGTTTTGGGACCATTTTGTACTTAAATGTGTTTTAGGTACATTGGAGATATATTGGACGCTTGTCTCTCATTTTTGAAGAAGTGGTGCTTAGAAGAAAATTTGAGGCAAGCTATAGGATGATCAACGAATTCATATACTCTACATCCTACCAATTATATCTCGGTAACAAGTATCTCCTTCTCATGCTCATATATCTTGATTCCAACCGTTAGTCGGTTGCCTTCTAGCATGAATTCATGTGTTTGTAATTGTTGTAGTTCTAGCCTTGGTTTTAATAGAACTCTCTATTGTAAATGTGTATAAGTTGAGATGAGTACATATAGTTGGGACTATACAAAATCATGCATATGATCCTACAATCCCAAATATGTCAATCTAGCAATTTTATTGCCTATCATTTCATCAACTTCTCTCATGTGCAATAGTGAGATTTTTGCTAGTCTATTCTATCTTATGATACTTGTTGCCTTTCTCCATATATTCCAACTTTCTCCTTTTTCCCTTGGTGATAGTTGTAATATATGTAGTGTGTTCGTGTTTGAAGTTCATTAATGTACAATAAGATATATTTGAGCCTTTGGCCATGCTTTGAAGCAAAAATCTTATTGGTATACATTATGACTTCATTTTTGCTTTTCATATGCCTTCTTGTATATCTTCTTTATGTGTGCATATTTATTTGTTGGCATATGTCTCTGTGATGTTTTCCACTTATAGACATATACACATATGAGAAGATAATTTTAATTGGATTTTAATCCTTGGATGCCACCTTTTATTTCTTTTTATTCTTTGGTGGCTTCCAAATTTATTTGCCTACGAGTGATTGTTCCTGTTGTCTACATCTTCGGACACTCATATTTGTTCTCTCATGCCGTGTATTGTTAAATGAATTTGGATGAGTGAGGATTCCATGACTATGCACTTTGTTCCCAAATGCAATTATCATGATTGGTGCATGCTCTTTGGGGAGCTCATCTAATTCATTTAATAATACTCATTTGCATTCTTTCACATTGTGTTTTAAATGCTTATGGGGGAGCAAGGATTCCATATTTGTGCATTATGTATTCCAATACATTTATTTTGAATTGTGCACAAATCTTGGGGAGCTTCTCTATTTGTTATTTAAAACACTCTTTTGCTCATATCATAATATCTTATTGTTTCCATTTGGACTCATTTGTTGTTTTCAAATTGGTTTGTCGGACCTTGTAGTTGCTTGCATCATTTGACTTTATTTTTGCAATCTTTGGGTCCTCGATATAGTTCTACTCCCTCCCAAGTATTCATCATTGGATATGTGCGAAGGCACACCTTTGGAGGAATTATTACTATATTTGCCTTCTAGAACTTGTCACCCATTTCGGCAATCGATGCCAATGGGGGAGAAGTTTTAGAGGGTTTAAGGGAAGTTGGTTTATGCATTGAGTTTGTTCTTGTGCATTTGCCTCTCATGCTCTTGCATCTTTGTTGGTGCTTAGCATGTGGCATATATAGAGGAAACTCCACCAATGATAATGATTGGCAATATATGCAATGAAATTCAAGTTCATCACACATGCATAGATTGTGGGGGAGTTTGCTCTATATATGATGGTGGTACCAATATCACATACTTTTGTAGTATTTGACATTGGTATTACCATTTTATTCATTAAAATTCCTTATATAAACCCTCTTAAAAGGGATTGTCATCAATTACCAAAATGGGGGAGATTGAAAGAACATGTTGGGCCCCCATGTGTGGTTTTGGTAATTAATGACAATCTTTATGGACTAATGTGTGTATTAAGTTATACTTGTAGGATTTGTCCATTGGCATCGCTTGGAGCATGTGTTGGCTTCAAGGTCGATGAAATGCAAAGAAGATATGTTGGGCAAGCTCAATATGCGAGGTCGATGATGAGGAATTAAGGAGGGCGTTCCATCTTGAGAAGGGCAAGATCGTCTACATCAAGCTCAAGTGGAATGCTCAAGGCAAAGGTATAATCTTGATAGGTTTTCCCTTTTGTCGGTCTCACGTTGTGTGTGTGAGACCGGGTTTAGGATAGATAACCGTACTATCAAGAGAGGCTCTCATATGAGTAATTCGGTCACATCGTTCGGAGAGAGCTCAAACCTTTGCATACTTGCATCATCATATTTGGTTGTTATTTGGTCTTATCCATGTGATGATATAGAGCTTGTGGTAATCTCCATAACAAGCTCTTGTTCATCAAAATCGGATCTTCCGTTTGTATCTTGTTGTGATTTTGATCTTGGCAGCTTTTCGGTTTCTCACCAAGTGAGGTATCTCACATTATTATACATGATACATTCTCACTTGGTGATAACCAATATTTTCACCTTTCATAGGGTAGCCCATGTCGTCCTTTTTCCAACGCAATTGGAATCGGGTCGATCGGAGTTACCAATCAAAAGTTATAGAGGTTTGAATTTTCCTAGGTACCAAAATGCGGTAGTACCGCATTTTAGTACCTGGCGCGGCAGTAGGTTTTGGCAAGTTGCAAAATTCCACTGCCCTCCTAGGTACCAAAATGCGGTAGTACCGCATTTTAGTACCTAGCAAGGCAGAAGGTTTTGGAAAGTTGCCAAAATCCACTGCCGGGCTAGGTACCAAAAAGCGGTAGTACCGCATTTTAGTACCTAGCGTGGTAGAAGGTTTTTTACTTAGTCATTTGGATCTATTCTCCCTTGCTGGACTATGATGTTTCTTTGCATGATCTTATAGAGGTCGTTGTCCTCTTCGAAACGAGCCCAAGATCATCGAAATCGGAGTCCGGATGCAAAAGTTATGGCTGTTTTCGTTCTGTGATGACCGGTAGTACCGGACCAGGATCCGGTAGTACCGGGGTCCGGTAGTACCGCTTTTTGGTACCGGGGAGCGCAGAGAGAAAATGCGTTTGGAGTCCCAGGAACCCCAGGAAATGTCCGGTAGTGCCGGGAAAGTCCGGTAGTACCGGGAAAAAGTCCGGTAGTACCGGAAATCGCGTTTTTGGGCTGCAACGGTTGGATTTTGGAGGGACCTATATAAGGGGCCTTCTTCCCCAATGGTTCCTCAACCATTCTTGCAAGTTTTCCCCTCCATTGTTGACCTTCTTGAGCTTGCTTTCTCTCAATCCCTCCAATGATTCTTGCATATTCTTGAGGGATTTGAAAGAGGAGATCTAGATCTACAATCCCACCAATCAATCTCTCCTCTAAGTGAGGGGAACATATTGGGATCTAGATCTTGGAGTCTTTTGTGGATTTCCTCCATTGTTCTTCCTCTCTTATTCCCCCATAAGCTTTTGTAGCTTTGGTGGAATTTGGGAGAGAGAGATTTGAGCACCTTTGTGGTGTTCTTGCCATTTGCATTTGGTGCATCGGTTTGAGTTCTCTTTGGAGGATTTGATTTGAGTTACTCATTGGAGCTTGTCCCTCTTGGGTTCTTGGAACCCTAGATGGTTTGTGGCCTTGGTGGCATTGTGGCCTTGGTGGAATTTGTTGGGAGCCTCCAATTAAGTTGTGGAGTTGTGCCCCAACCTTGTGAGAGGTTCCGGTTGCCACCGACAAGTGCACCGATAGTGGAAGCGTGGATCGATCCCGTTGGGGTGAGATTCACCGGAGAATAAGGGAGGCCTTTTGTGGCGTTGGTGGTTTGATACCACCCCCTCTCCAAACGAGACGTACTCCATGTTGGGAGGAACTCGGTAAAATATCGGTGTCCCCGCGTGCCTCGGTTATCTCTATACCCGAGCTCTTTACTTATGCACTCTACATTGTGATAGCCTTCGTGCTTGAAGTACTATATATCTTGCTATCACTTTGTTGCTTGTATTGCTTAGCATAAGTTGTTGGTGCACATAGGTGAACCTTAGTTGTTCTAGGTTGTGCTTAACAAAGTAAACACTAGTTTTATTCCGCCTTTGTTAAGCCTCTCTAGGAAAAGTTTTAATCGCCTATTCACCCCCCCCCTCTAGGCGACATCCGTATCCTTTCACCAGTCTCGGCCACACGCGTGCACTCAATCATCTGATTGTCGTTTGATCTGAGAGGATCATCCGTGGATGAGATCAGCATGACAACATGCTGATGTCACCCCCAGCCCAGTCAACAAATTTGACTTGGTCTGTGCCTATGTGGCAGATGAGGTGTACTCGACCCCACTGGTCAGTGACCTTGGGTAGGTTCTGTATTGGTATAAAAAGATGTTCTCTATTTAGAAATTAGATAAAACATTATAAAATCAAATATAAATATTTCCTGAAATGTAATAAAGTGATTAAATCTTGTTTAATTAATAAATTTTGATTTATAATTCAGAAAAACGTGTATAATACATGAAAATTTGTAGAAAAATAAAATCTATAACTTAAAACTATTATCAAACATTATTATGTTAACAATTTAAATAATTCTTATTTAATAAAGAATTTATAAGTAATAAAACTTTGAAAATTCATATTTTAATAATGGTAAATGTTAAAAATATAAATAAAATACCAAAAATCTTAGAAAAATAAGAACTATAATTCAAACCTATAATCATACATTATTATTTCACTTAATTGAATATTTGTTGTTTATTAAGTATTTATAAAGTAATAAATCTTATAAAAATCATATCTTGTTATTTCTAAATCACAAAAATAAATGTAATATGCCAAAATGATCACAAAAATAATACCTATATGTTAAAAAATATAATATTCCACTTTTAAGTTCAATAAAAATTCAAACACTTTAATAACTTGAAATTAGAGCTATTTCCTTAATTAATAATTCATATAAAGGTAAATAAAATTTGCTAATAATTCTAAAAATTAGTCAATTGAGTCTAATATATAGTATTAGTCTTAAATATTGATAGTGTGAGGTCAAAATGAGATTTAACACACTTTAAATACAAATTCCTTGAACCATTTCTATAACCACTCATTCCTTATGAACATGGAATAAGTGGGGATACAATAATTACAAATCACCCTATACATTACTATATGATTAAACACATAAAATTAAACCCTATGACTATTACTAAACATTTTAAAACTTCATTACTCCAAATAAAAGTGAAAACAATGTTATAGAAAATCTTGCATATAAAGAAAATAAAGAAAAATAACATTATATAATAAAAGTCCACAAATTGAATCTAAATAACTTTATGATTGCTGCAAGTATTTAGCAAAGAAATTCCATTAAGAAATGTCTAAACAATTGCTTAAATAAAAAGCTAGAAAAGAAAACAAAATATTGAAAATATAAAAGAAAAGGAAGGGGAACCAGATTAGCCAAGTTTCTGGCCCGTGGCCCAATTCCTCTTTTTCTATCTGCTCCTCACGAGCATCTCCCAACAGCCCAACAGCGGCCCAGTAAAAACAACACTAAGTAACCATCCCTGGCTGATGAGTGGGCCAGCAAGGGACTGTGGTTGAACCTTGAAACGTCGCAGGGGGTTATCCGCAAAAATACCTTCGTCGTCTTCCTCGTCTGCTGGAAGTTGCTCGGTGGAGGTAGCCAATGTCGTCCGTCGCCGTCTGCGTTGCGATGATCGCTGCCGACACTCGTGGTGGGGATAAGATTGCCACTGTGACTTCACTGCTCGTCCCCATCCCCATTTCCCCCTCTGAAACCCTCTTTATCTCGAGTTCCTCTTCTGCCGAAACCCTAACCCGCCATGGCTCGAGCTAGAGCTTGCTTCCGGCCGTCCCAAGCCACGTCGTGATGCTTGGAAGACTCGCCATGTTCGAATTCGTCGATTTTCCCCGTCAACACAAGCCGGTGAAGTCCTAGACGCTCGAATTGAGACCCCGTTCCCAACTCCGGCCACCGTCCTCCCCATTGATTCTGGCTACCCGAGCCTTCCCGAGCTCACTGACGACATCCTGGTGAGCCACTGGTTCTTCTAGTACCTCTTGTACTCTGTAATTCGCCTTAAATTGCTCCCACCACAAGCACCCGACATCGCCGTCGTCGGCCACCTCGTGCACCGTGCTCCGGGACCAAAAACTAGCCGCACCGCTACTATTTGGCTTGCCATCACAGCATCTTTCCAGCAAGCCCAGTCTCGGCCACACGCGTGCACTCAATCATCCGATTGTCATTTGATCTGAGAGGATCATCCGTGGATGAGATCAGCATGACAACATGCTGATGTCACCCCCAGTCCAGTCAACAAATTTGACTTGGTCTGTGCCTATGTGGCAGATGAAGTGTACTCGACCCCACTGGTCAGTGACCTTGGGTAGGTTCTGTATTGGTAGAAAAAGATGTTCTCTGTTTAGAAATTAGATAAAACATTATAAAATCAAATATAAATATTTCCTGAAATGTAATAAAGTGATTAAATCTTGTTTAATTAATAACTTTTGATTTATAATTCAGAAAAATGTGTATAATACATGAAAAAATGTAGAAAAATAAAATCTATAACTTAAAACTATTATCTGAAGGGTTCGCAGCATAGAAAACAAAAAAATTCCTATGATGGAAACATCTACGTACCAAGATCTATCTACTAGATACAAGCAACAGGGGATATACATCCATAGAATACATATCCTCGAAGACCGAATAGCGTTAACGAGGTTGTACTCGTGGATGATGTAGACGAATGCTTGCCGATCTCAAGATCGTGATGAAGTCCACCTGGTCCAGCCGGTCCAGTACGATCAAGTCCAGCACCTCAAAGCAGTGGTGCATCCGTGATCGCACACACGTACGGGTACTCCGACAACCTCCGCACCCTCGCTTCAGCGAAGCAGCGGAAGCAATAAATCCTTCCAGAAAAAGCCACCGGGAACATGTATCTCGCTGATCCGAGACCATAGGAAAATCTAAAGGGGGGAGAGAGATCCTCCGCGAGGAGGTGTACTTTGAGAGGAGGAGAGAGGGGCCTTTTATAGGGGAGAGGGGGCACCCAAAGGGCATGGCGCCCAGCCATGGGGGCTGCCCCCACCTCTTCCACTTTCATGTGGGTGGAGCTCCCACTCAAAATGAAAAGCCTCCACTCCCATTAAAAAGCCTCCACTCAAAAATCCACTCACATGCATTAAATTTCCACCAAATTTAATGCAAGCTCTCATTTAAATAAAACTCTTTTATTTATTTATTCAGAATTTTGTTAATTATTTTAATTAACAAACATTCACATAAAACCCCTTACAACATTTCAATTTCACATGCAGAACCAGTTTCAGCAATTTCAACCGAAACAGTTTCGGTGTCTAGTGAAATAAATTCCTGCGCTTTCCTTTTTCTTTCTCTGGCATATCATTTGCTCCGAATGGTGTCGGTATCCCTTAAGTGTGTCACCCTACGGTTCGCGAATAATGCAGACATGATCGAGACCCCTCTCCGATCAATAATCAGCAACAGGACCTGGAGATCCGTACTGACTCCCACACATTCAACGATGACTTCTGTGATCGTGTGAACCTTTTACGCTAGTATCTTAATCCCTTTGTTTCACGATGTATTACATGTCCGAGATTCGATCATCGGTATCTCCATACCTAGTTTGATCTCGTTACCGACATGCACTCTTTTCTCGTTCCCGTGATATAACATTCTAGTGATCAAATCACTTGCTTGCAAGCTAATCAATGTGATATCACCGAGAGGGCCCAGAGCATATCTATCCGTCATCGGGATGAACAAATTCCACTCTTGATCCATGGACCTCAACATAACACTTTAGTAGTTCTGAAGCCATCTTTATAATCACCCAGTTACGGTGTGACGTTTGATGTCATCAAGAAACTCTTCCGGTGTTAGTGATTGACATGATCTCATGGTCTAAGGATTAGGATCACTTCGTAAGTTGTTATAGCAATATAAACTCAATGACTTTGATCGTAATGCTATACTTCGGATGAATGTTCATCACATCATTACACTAATGTTGTGACCTCGTTATTAACAACATCCAATGTCCATGCTCAGGAAACTTTGATCATCATGTTAATTAACGAGCTAGTTTATAAGAGAGGCATAACTAGGAACTTCCTTTTTGTTTATTAAACACACATGTATTAACGTTTTCGTATTAATACAATTATAGCATGTAAAATAAACATTTATCATAAATAAGGAATACGATAATAACCACTTTATTATTGCCTCTCGGGCATATTCCCTTCATTATCAAACATTATTATGTTAACAATTTAAATAATTGTTATTTAATAAAGAATTTATAAGTAATAAAACTTTGAAAAATCATATTTTAATAATGGTAAATGTTAAAAATATAAATAAAATACCAAAAATCTTAGAAAAATGAGAACTATAATTCAAACCTATAATCATACATGATTATTTCACTTAATTAAATATTTGTTGTTTATTAAGTATTTCTAAAGTAATAAATCTTATAAAAATCATATCTTATTATTTCTAAATCACAAAAATAAATGTAATATGCCAAAATGATCACAAAAATAATACCTATATGTTAAAAAATATAATATTCCAGTTTTAAGTTCAATAAAAATTCAAACACTTCAATAACTTGAAATGAAAGTTATTTCCTTAATTAATAATTCATATAAAGGTAAATAAAATTTGCTAATAATTCTAAAAAATAGTCAATTGAGTCTAATAAATTGTATTAGTCTTAAATATTGATAGTGTGAGGTCAAAATGAGATTTAACACACTTTAAATACAATTTTATTAAATTATCTCTCAACCATTAATGTAGATTATTTTATAAAAGAATCCTTATCCATTATAAAATCTCCAAGAATAATTTTGTAGTGAAATAAAACCTACTCCAATACTTCAACTACAAGTTATAAACAAACCAAAACACTATATTGAATCCATAAGTAGTTAAGTAATATTATTTCCTTGTTTACAAACTATAACCGCTCATCCATAAAAAGAAAAATGATTCTATTCCACTAAACAATTTGGAAACCACTATTCAAATAGAAGTGTTACCATTCTTAAAGTATCATTAGAGAAACATTATAAAGTACACCTGGTACAAATAACATAAGCAATATTCCTTAAGCCCATCTATGTCTTTAAAGTTAACTTTAGTCTATAATACTTTAAATACTATTCTAAAAGACTTTGTTATGTGTTTTATAGTTAACTTTGGTCTGTTATAATTAAGTTATAAAGAATCTTAATACCAAACTAACCAAGTTCAAAACCAAGATAGATGAGTCTCAAATACTACTAATATCATTATTCAAATAGAGCAATTCTTTCTTACTTAAAGACTATAACTTGAAAGAACACCTAATAAGGTTAACTTAAAATTTAAATACTTTCCCTTAGCTAAGTAAGATTTTCTTCAAAAGTTATTCTTTTCAGGAGCATTATAAAGCAAGACATCACTACTGCAGAAAGGCCTGTAGGTGCCAGGTGGTTAGTGACAGGAAAAACTATGCTAGTCACTAGTAAGTCTTACCACTGACGGACAAGAATAAGCCTGTCACTAGTACAAACCATTAGTGATGGGCGTATATAAGAGACAGTCACTAGTATTTTTTGTGTAGACCAGCCGAATGAAAAAATTACTTAGTGACAGACATATATAAATAGCTATCACTAGTAATGCGAAGATTAGTGACAGACACAAAATAAACATGTCACTAGTATTTTTCGTGAAAGCCGGTTAAAATAAAAAATTCTTAGTGAGAGGCACCTCTAAAAATTATTTATCTAAACACTATTTGCTAAAAGGTTTCAGAACAAAAATAAAAAAACGATCTTTTAGGGGAGGCATCCTTGCCCTAGTCAGCTCGATCCAATCTGTGCACCCGCACCTGACCTGGCCTAGCAGGCACACAATGCACGCCCACCACGCCACACAAAGCGCCTCCACCAGCCTGCAACGACGACCTCCGCCCCACCCATGACCGCTTTGACGGCTAGCAGCGACCCACAGGAAAGCGATTCCATATCGGCGCCATCTCCTCTCTTCCTCCCCAATCTTCGGATTTTCGCCCTAGATCTTCTGTGGCACTAGTCGGACCTCCTACCGCCGTCGGCTCCCTTTGGCAGACGCGGTGGCACGCGGCGGTGACGGCATACTCGACGATCGAATCTCGAAGAAGAGCGTTCACTGCAGCGTCGGTCAACAAAGAGACCCCATCCTCCTCCGGCTCCAAACACCCCCGCCTCTCACACGTCGCCTCCATCGCCATTCCCGTTCTTCCTCGTCGGGACATCGAGATCCTGCTGTCTCCACCCCGTCCCCAAGTCTCCGGTGAGTTTTTTTAAGGGAACGCCTACGTCTCGGTTGATGTGGTTGGCTCAATCGAATGGAAACATGCATGGTTTACTCAAACAAAAAACTGCAACCAGGATGCATGAATCTTGGAACCAAAATCCAACGATGAACAAGATGACTGAGAGGCGCCTGAGAAATAGCAAAACCGTTTTTTTAATGATCCAGCGATTGGGTTAATCACACGGACCCGGCGATTTCTGGTTTTGTCTTAGATACCTTGGTGCCTAATGTATCAGTTGTTGTTTCATCAAGTAAAACCATGGGACAAGAATATAGAGGAGAAGCGGGACAAAAGCATGTTGCGAGGAAGAACAGAGAGGAGAAGCATCCAGTGGCATCTACACTTACAAACATCGATGTGCCAAGGGAGTTAAGAAGAGAAGAACACATGTCCTACTGTGTTGGAGTCATTTTAATTCTCACAATTGTCTGCCAATCATTGTTGTTGAAGGTACCGTTCTGTTGTGTGGTATTTTAAAAGGTGTTTAGTTAATATTATCTAGTTGGCCTAAGACTGGCAAGTGTTATGCCCATCGAATTGTGTACAAAAGCTGTAAGATATCCAATTGTTGATTATGTCTAAATAAGAAGACACAAGTTTATATGTTTTCCTTATTCATATATTAGAACAGGTTCAAAAGTCACGATTGCATATTTTTTGGTATTTTTGTGAAGAAATTAATCGAATTATTTTGATAATATACTTAAAGAAAATCGTGCTTAGTTGCTCATCCTTTGTCCTTTTGATGAGCTTCTCAGGAACATAGATTCATATTGATTTCACATGACTGGTACAAATATTGCTAGTGGACTGCTCAGTTTTGCAAGGAGCGTTGTGCCTCTCATCAGTGTGTAGTATTTCCTTGAAATTATTGTTCAGAATTTTTTTGCAACCTATACTCCAGTTTCTTTTTTGATATTTTTGGTGTGTTGGCCAAGGTGTAGATCGAGGAGATCAACAGAGACGTCTCCTCATCGCTCCAGCAACAAGAGTGTCTCGTCCGCTGCTAGACTACCCTTCCACAATGCCTGCTCCACGCATCTCAAATACCCTCTCCTCACCACACCATAGGCGCGCCTCTGGTGAGTTTTCTCCTCCTGAAGTTAAGCAAGTTTCAATTCTCAACTAAAGGATATGATCAGCAAAAATAGATTTTCCTACACAAGATGTAAAATTTAGATATTGGAGAATTTTTTTGATGCCACTCTAGTGTCTTTCTTATAATGATTGACTTTGAAACGGTCAAAATTTTGTTCCTATTGTACCTTCCAAATGCTCATAAACTAAATGGACCACTAACTTTACAATGTGAGTCCGATTTATTTTATGTGCATGCTCTCTATCAGTTTGTGAGAGTGACTTCTTATGCCACATTAAATGAAGCTGATTTGGCTTTATATGAAGATTTATTTTTAGGACGATGTACTTTTTGTCAAGCTATATACATTGTATTTTCCAAATGTATATCTTGGAGTTTCCTCTTATCTGAAGTACAAATGTCATCATAATTTTTGTGTGTTGAAACTAATCACTAACAAGGTTATATAAAAAAACTGTGCTAGCTACCTAGCTATGAAGATATGTCAGTGTTACAAGAATTGCACATTTTTCTTGGTATCTATGACTAACATGTGCTAACCTAGCTGTAAAGATATGTCACTTTTAGATAACTATACATGCGCATATCTCTAAAACAGAAACGTACTTGGCTGCTACTTCTGCTAGTTATGAACATACTTTTAGAATTGCTACTATCTAAATTGATTTTTTACTTTCATACTTGATAGTGTAAAGTCTATGCCAAAGCATAGATTAAACTGAACCATGTTCGGTGCAAGGTAGATATTAACATAATCAGTTGTTGAGAGTAAGTCATGGTGCATGACCAATAGCCGACTAACTAAGAAGTTTCATATGTCTAGTTTTCTCTAACCAGACTTTGTTAGCTTAGAAGCAATTTTACGTTTGTAATTTTCCTGGTCATACTTACTATTTAATTTCAGCATATTACGGCCAGTCTATACTATATTTTCTCATCATCACTGGCTTATCTTTGTTAAACCAGGCTAGCAATGCAAACAACCTTTCTCAAAGATGCATCAAAGTAAACACCTTGAAGTGAGCTTCTTGTGCATTTTGGCCGAATTTGGGAAAACAAAGATCGAGAGAGTGTGGACAAATTATATACAATCTAATTTTGGTCATGGTAGATTGTCAGGTACATATACTACACACCACTTATGGTTTGGTTTACTTTTTTAGCAATAATTGCAGCTCATTTATGGTTTGTTACTAGACATTAAAGGCTTTATACAAGCGTATAGACCAATTTAAAGCCAAGCCTATAGACCAGTTTAAACTCCGAGCAGATTAGTGAGAATGGCCGGTGATATCTAGCATGCACTTAATACTAGAAAAAACATCCACTGACGAAAACAACCAAGTTACGTCAGTACTGGCCTTATTTATGTCCTTACCTTTAGAGCTTAAGGAGTCACAATGAATAATGGATTGCAGCCATTTTCTGTAAAAAATTAGTAACCACGCATTTGTATTTTGGTAGTTGATTTTAGATTTTGTGTTTCTATGAATGTGTAGGTAGTGGTAGTTTAAGTTAACTAGAGTTATTATATTCTCAACCAGCAGTTCTAGGGGGCTGTCACATGAGCTGTCTATACAAAAGAACTTATTACTTACATCTCAATTTCCATTGACTTATGAAGATAGATACTAATAATACCTGTTTTGATCTTCTGGCTGTTCCAGGGAAGGAACGGACATGCATTTATGTTCTAGAGTACTTCCTTGAATGACGTGACTTGATCGGCTGGAGTACAAGATATCCTATAAGGAACTAGCAGCATCGGCCATCTCTGAAACTATCTTCTAGCTTTTACTGAAACTATCTTCTAGCAAACTTGTGTTGGCTATTGTACTATTTTGGATATTGTGCTATCAATGTTAGTTCCACCTTGTAGCATTTTGTTATCTCCAAGTGTTCGTGACATATGTTGTTATCAATGTGCAAATGCAATATATTTGTCTATTCCTATATTTTTTATTCTTAATATATTTATCAGTGACGGGCATACTACGAAAGTGTGTCGCTGCTAAGATTATGCTAATGATAGGGTAAAAGCAATACGTGTCACCGGAAAAACAAAGTAGTGACACGCATGAATAAACAACTGTCACTAGTAAATAAATTTTTAGTGACAGGCACCTGTCTGTCACTAGTAACTTGCTACCAGTGACACGTTATCGGTGACAGGCGTATTGCCAGTCACTAATAGGGCTTTTGAGCCTGTCACTGATAGACTATTCTGCAGTAGTGCATAAGCATTTTTATAAAAGCTCTAAATGATGAACAAACCTTATATACATAGTTTACAAATACATTTCCCACTTGAGTATTCCATTATTGTGTGTGCTTTATTATACTTACATGTTGTTTCACACACACTCACAAGCCTTAATAAGAAGCACATGTGTGAAACTTAATCTAAAAGGGCAACACGTTCCAAGGAAACCCTTTCCAATATCCAAACCCTAGAACAACGTTATCCCCGGTATTCGAGTTTATCAACTTACATTACATTACTTATGCATAAAAGCATCTTGCTTGTTTAAACATTAGTCCTTACCGGACCAATGATGCCGATTTCAGATATTGGATCTTATATTGTCTTAAAGACCGTGAGTGCATAATCTTGCAATCACAAAAGGCAAGTTCACACTTGCTCATGTCCTTTTGATTATTTTCTGTAAAGTATTTTGCAAATCAAGTGTTGTCATCACCTGCATTCCAAAAAGTTCAGAAAACACTATTTTTGATAATAATGTGAACTATTGGTTACTGATCCAGGGTGATCAGCTAATCTATTAAATCTGGCAGTTGGAATACCACTGCTCAGGAATATATCCTCTAGGACTTAACAAGCAATGTCGCCAGTGATTCTTGCGCCGTATATTACGCGTTAACCATGAGATTTGGAATGGGACGGAGAAGTCAGCTGTATCCTTTTCCTCTTGTATGAAGGCAAGACGACCTTAACTTGACGTTGTGATTCCTTGTGTGGATCCAACATATGGGTGGGCACCCTTATGCCCCACACTTTTGGTGTCTAGATCATCTATGGATGGTGTTTAGTGGATGGACCATTTAATATGGCACTTGCCAGGGGAACACCAGGTCATAGAGTCTTCGGAAACTCATCAGGGTTTTATCCTACCCGAAAGGGGGCTTAACGAAGGTGAGCCAGCCCGAAGGATCGTGCAGATATATGAGGTCGCGGAGAGGGCAGTGATTGGCTTGGATCTTAGGTTGGGCCTCAAACCATGGAAGTTTTAACGGGAGCATACTCCCGGTCGTGCAACAAAGCTTAAGATTTCTCATGGGTAAAGTGACGCACCTCTGCAGAGTGTAAGAATTGTAACTTGTTACTCCCTGTTCCGGGAAGGAGCTACGAACGCGGTAGGAAAGGAACTCCATGAAAGTTCTGGTAAACCCGTGAAGGCTGACAGACATAGTTTTTCAGAATAAAAACAACCTTTGAAGAAATGTTTACAAAAACCTGCATTGCCTATGACCTATGGTCTATGGCTGTAGATGTAGTGCATCAAACACTCCTTTTCTAGTGAACTTGCTGAGTACGCTCGTACTCAACGTATCTTCTTAACCCTTGCTAGATTCTGAAGCCATTAAGACGACGTCTACATCAAGTTATGCTCCAGGAATCATCATCAAAAGCTAAAGCTCTTCAAGGAAGTCAAGGAAGTCAACATATACATCAACTCAAGTGAAGACAAAGTTACTGATTAGATAGTAATATAATCTCTAGCCATAGAACCTATTTCTGTAAGGTATTGCAATAACAGCAATGCAAGCCCCAATAGTTTAGATACTAGTCTTATTAGTATGATGGATTTAGAGTTGTTAATCTTTGATTCTTCTTTGTAAGAAGTTTCTCTCTCTCTTTAACCTAGAGTGTTCTCTGGATCTTGTGTAAAGAGTTGAGTTGTAACCTATAGTCATGTCTTGGACCTGTTGTGTTTCTGTTGTACCACTCTGAGGGATGTAATACTAGTGAACGGTGTTTCATTGGTGTTATGTCAACGACTATAGTGTACTACATCATGCAATGGTATGCTGGGTCACCGCAGCTAAGTCTCATGCCTAAACATTTTCATCATCAAAATTATCTGGTGTTCAAGAACACATGTCAAAACATTTTATTAGAATGACTCATCATTCTAAGGTTTTCATAATCATTTTCACCAAGTATTCCCATCTAAATTGATCAAGTTTTATGCTTAGAACTAGCAACTACAAGTGTGGGTAAAACTAATGAGGGGTGATAATTTAAGTGTGACTTATCTAAGTTCAATCTCATGTCTCAGGATGACATCAAGATTTATCTAACTTAGGCCAAGTTTTATGCTCTTTATGCTACCTTTAATAATCTTTCTAAAATCTACAATTCACTAAGTAAACACTAATAGACAGCTTTGATAAAGAAATAAAATACTAAGCTTGCAAGTAAAACTAGGATTTGGGATCATCAAGTGGTCTAATCAAGGCATGCCTAATGCATTGCATAGGTTATCTTGTAGGTTTAAGATTGCAAGTATGACTTGCATGATTTAGCTTAGCTTGCCTTGTGCAGTGTAGTGGTTGAAGTTCTCCTCTGCTTCTTCCTCGTAGTATCCTCCTTCCTCCTTGTATCATTGGTCGGTACTAGCGTCTATAAAGAAATACGAGGTACACCATCACCAAACAATAATTAACTAATTCTATTTACCACACCAAGGTTTTCACTAGATGATCTAGGATCATCACAAAGGTTAAGGCAATAGTTTTATTTCTTTTATTTTAGAAAATTAATTTCTACTCAGTGAAAAACTACTTAAGATTTAATACTCTCCAACTAAAACATGGGATCATGTTGACACATGTCATCACCACATATTTCAGTACTTGGGAATGTGATTTAAAGTGGTGTCACAATTTAATAAGGTTTAACATTTTTATTTTAATTAATTAAAATGACTAGAAATTCTTATGGGGCATTCTTTTATTACTTGTTCGTTATTTCTGCAAGTAAACCTAGATATTTTTATATATTCAGAAAGGTCTGGTTAAATGTGATTTTTGAGAGTTGGAATCAACTCAAAAGCTTTTATGGTTGAATTTTGAAAAATGTTTGAATGCGGAAAAGCTTATGCCTTGTTATTTTTACTATAGGTGATCTACAAATCCAAATGATTTGAATCTAACGGGCTTGGATTAAGAATTTCAGTACCTTTCTAGCAAAATTAGTTTCATGCAATTTGGTTCATTGAATTGATCTGGGTTGATTTTCGAATCTAGAGACAGAACTATGTTTTAAACTAAATGGAAAAACCTAAATTCAAACTACTAGGTCACGCGGGAAGTTAACTGGGCCGGCCCACGACACACAGCGCGCGCAGGTGGGTTTAAGTGGATGTCTCCACCAGTCAGCGAGTCAGGGGGTGCAAAGGGGTACGGGGGAATCTAGACCGTGCGATCAACATCCAATCAAACGACTGGGTCTTGTCGGCCAGCGCCGGCGAGAATAAACCCTAGCGCGGCCAGTGGGGGTGTGTGGGGGCTCACCGGGGTTCAGGCGAGGGTCGGCAATGGGGGATAACGACAAAGTCGACGACGACGATCCTCCTAGTACCGGTGGCTCCTCCTGGGGCGGCTCCAATCGACGGATCCTCTTCTCCTCCTCCGCAGCAGACTCCGGCAAAATTCCGGCGACCTGCTGCTCGCCTTGCTCCGGGGATGAGTGGGCGTGGTCTGTTCTCGTCGTGGTCGTCGTCACAGTGAGCTAACAACATGGCTGGGGGTAGGGACGGTGTTGTGTTCCCTAGCGATGCTCAACGGCATGGTGGCGAGGCGTGGGGCGGTGCAATTTGGTCGGAACGCTGCGATGCTCTAGGCGGGTTCGACGGGAAAATTAATGGCGCACGGGCTGTCCTGGTCGCGCGGCGGTGAACAGGCATGTCCTGGCGGTTCCTGGGGCGGTGGTGATCACGCACGCAAGCGGTGAGGGCGGCACGCGGTCTATGCTCGCGTGTCGAGTGCGGCGCTCTGCCGCGCTCTCGGCATGCTTGCAGAGAAGCTGGGCGCGCTCGAGCTGAGTGGTACAGGGGCTAGCATCGCTTGGGCATTGGACAGGGGGTGGCGATGGACGGTGGTCTGTGTCCCATACAAGGTTGGCGAGGCTAGAGTTGCTCATATCTTGTTGTCGACAATGGGGTGGCCATTTGGGGCTCGGCATGCTCACCATTGATGACAATGCCACGCTTACAGTGAGCTAGGGCTAGTTAAATTAGTTTGATCATCTACTGAGAGGGTGTTGTGAGCTAGAGGGGATACAAGTTAGGCACAAACACTGCTCACTACAGTGTTTGATGTTTTGTTTGATTTGTGTTTGCAAGGTGTTTGATGAAATGGCCGAAAGAGATTTGAATTTGAATTTTTGAGTGAAACTTGGTGAGTGTCCTAGTCACATACTAGTTAGTCTCTAGTTAGTTGGTTTTGTCAAGGTGCACTGGTTTGGTTGGTTTTTGAGAATTGGTGATCTTCACATATGATATAGATTCAATTTTGAATTGTCATTTGAATCAAGTTGCCAAACATTTCTGTGAGTTTGCAAAGTGGGCTTGGGTTCACTTTTACTTGGTCTAGCAAGGGGTGAAAAGAAATGGATTTGTTTCTGTTTGAAATCTTGGACTAGAAACACTCAAAGTGGTCTAGTGAGCAAGATTGGTAAAAATGATCATTAGCTCATTTTGTTTGTTTTTGAATCTCTCTTGATTTTTTTTCTGCTTGGATTTGAGTTAGATGATGTTGTTTTTATCTTTAAACCATTCCTTTCTATTCACAACAATCACACAAGTCCATTCATGCATTCATACAATCACCACCTACACACATGCATTCATATTGATTTTAATTAACAAAAGTTTTTATTAACCCTAATTTTGGTGATTGGAAATTGATAACCTTGATCAATATTTTTGGGATGTTATAAGAAAATTAATGTGATATATTATGCTAGTAAAACTCTTGATGGCGCTTAAAGAAATTATGCTACAACTGAAAAATATTTATTGGTTGTACTTTTTGCATGTGACAAGTTTAGACCTTACATTGTAGACTCTGAAGTAATAGTACACACCAATCATTCTGCTATTAAATACCTTATGAATAAAAAAGACGCTAAGCCTAGACTTATAAGATGGGTTCTTTTACTATAAGAATTTGACCTACATATTGTAGATAGGAAAGGTGAGGACAACCCGGTAGCTAGTCATTTATCTAGAATGGAAAATATTTTGGTAGATCCTATTCCTATTAATGATAGCTTTGCAAATGAACAACTATCAAACATTAATGTGTCTTCTGCTAGAATAGCTTCACCACGGTTTGCTGATTATGATAGTTTCATTATTAAAAAGTTATTCCACCACACTTCACATACCAACAAACAAAGAAATTATTTTATGATCTTAGGCATTATTTTTGGGATGACCCATCTCTTTATAAGAAAAGTGTATACGGTATTATTAGACGTTGTGTCCCTGAGTATTAGCAACAGGCTATCATAAGGGATTGTCATGATAGCCCTTATGGAGGACATCATGTAGGAGACTGCACCGCTGCAAAGGTATTACAATCTGGTTTTTATTGGCCTAATTTATTTAAGGATTGTGCTAAGTATGTTAAAGCTTGTGATAAATGTCAATGCGTTGGGAATATCGGTAAGAGAAATAAAATGCCTATAAACTATTCACTGCCTCTTGAACCATTTGATGTATATGGATTTGACTTTATGGACCATTCCCCCCGTAAAAAACAAAACACACTCATATATTGGTTGTAGTGGATTATGCTACAAAATGGTTTGAAGCAATTCCAACAAAAAGTGCAGACCATGCCACGACAATGAATAATGCTTTAGGACATCATCTTTCCCAGGTTTGGAGTACATAGATTTATAATTACTGATGGTGGTTCTCATTTTATTCATGTGGTGTTTGTAAAAACTCTAGCTAAATATGGTGTTAATCATATAATTGCATCTCCTTATCATCCTCAAACGAGTGGGAAAGTTGAACTAAGCAATAGGAAAATTAACCTCATATTGGAGAAGACAGTTAATAAGCTAGGTCTGATTGGCTAACTAAAATTAATGATGCTTTATGGGCTTATAGAACTGCTTTTAAAAATCCTATGGGTATGTCTCCTTATAAAATAATTTATGGAAAATCATGTCATCTTCTAGTGGAATTAGAACAAAAAGCTAGATGGGCTTTTAAACAACTCAACTTTGATTTTAAAACTGCTGGCGAGAAAAGAATTCTTGACTTAAGCTTGTTAGATGAATGGATGAATGAAGCATATGAAAGTGCTAGACTATTTAAAGAGAAATTAAAATTTTGGATGATAAGAAAATAAAGAGAAAGGAATTCAAAGTAGGAGATCAAGTATTATTGTTCAACTCTCGTTTCAAGTTTTATGCAGGAAAGTTAGCTTCAAGGTGGCAGGGTCCATTAGTTGTGCAGGAGGTGTACCGCTGCAGATCCATTTGTCTTCGTGGAGACATCAACGGTAAACCTCATATCTTTAATGGACAATGTCTTAACCATTATATTGCAGGCCAAACATTTGCCGAAAGGGTTGAAGTAAGGAATCTCCAAAGTCCGTAGGCGATAATCGCAAAAATGTATCCCCTGCCAGATACCAAAAGTCAAGAAGAGGTGCGCAACGATATCGGAAAATCTTCATACTTGAGGAAAATAATTATTTTGGAAAATTAATGTGTGTCACGAAAGAATTGGATGAAACAGAGTCCTAAGGAGGTAAAGAGACCCGGTGGCGCGCCACCCGAGGTATTTCCCTCTTCCGAAGTCCGTTTCGCCTCTGTTTATTCCCCAATGCTTCATCTTATCCTAAAAAACATCAATATATACTCCTATCTGTCGATATAATGTCACATAGAGTCTTTTCGAGCAAACTCCCCTTGTTTTTTAGAGATCTCTCTACACCAACACCTCCGCCATGTCTTCCGAAGACTCCTTCCAGTGTTCCTCCATGTATGATGATGATGATGATGATAAGCATGCTCAAGGACCTTCAGCGTCACCATAACCCTAAGGAGCAAGAGACGGAGAAGAAGTAGAGACATACCACAACAACTCAAGCTTGGGAGAGTTCCACCCTACTTTATACTTTTTAGTTATCATATTTGCATCTAGTTCGTAATAATTAGGAGGTTTTTGCTTGCATCCATTAGGTATCGATTTTCCTAGAGTTTGAAGAGCTCTTAGAGTATTATCATGTATCCTTGGTTGAGTGGTATTGAATGAAATATAAAGTATGGTGTCATCCATGATTCTCTTGTTCAGGATTTATGGGAACACTCATGCAGATGTGTGCACCATATGTAGAAATTTCGCTTACATCTTGCCTTGAACTAAATCAACCTGAGCATGTTGGACAAGCATAGAATTACTCAACAAGCTGAACTTGCAAATAAGGAATGATCCAAGCAAGGGAAGCAACACTTATTAAAAAGGAACATTGTGAATTTGTGGTGAGATAGGAGTCTTATAAAATAAATAGTTGGAAAGAGG
This sequence comes from Avena sativa, assembly GCA_916181665.1. Classification (NCBI taxonomy): domain Eukaryota; kingdom Viridiplantae; phylum Streptophyta; class Magnoliopsida; order Poales; family Poaceae; genus Avena; species Avena sativa. The sequence goes on from OV702282.1 coordinate 382,725,947, forward strand.
AGAATGACAAAGGGGACATGAGATACTCTTATTCTACTTAGTAATCAATGAGTAAACTGAATGGTTGTCATGGGTATTTCAATACATATGCTATATGGAAAAGTGTTTGAAAGGTAGGCACCCGAGGATTCGGCTAGCCATGGAAAGTGAAAGAAGGTTGTTTAGAGCATATGGCATGATTGAAAGACCCATGAATAAGGTTTATACTAGTTACTAAGACAGCAGTACCGTTAACTGGTTGCATGCAAAAAGTGTTAAAAGTTCTTGACAAAAGTCAAAATAGTCATGTTTATCTGGTTGTTTAAACAATTCTCTTTTCCACTTTTCTTTATGAGAAACTTATCTTTATTGCAAAGGCATATCCAAAGGTTAAATTAAAAGCTGGTAAAAAAGCCATGCAAAGCTATTGCAAATAGCAAAGTGTATGATAAATTCGAGACTTGTTCAATTTTACAACATGTAATGGTTAGTCTTTGTTCAAAAGTAAGGGGTAAATGATAATGTCTATCTATGTAGCCCACATTTATATGACACTTAGTTCATATTTCTTTCGGACAAGTGAATATGCATAAGTTAATGATGTCATGCTTGTATTTTCTTGTCAACCATAAGCACATTGATGCATGATCATGATCTATTCGCTTATTTGCTCGAAGACGAGAAAATGTTTAAGATTGGGGAGTTGATACTTGCATTTTGCATCATCATTTTTAGGACCTTTATGCATTGTTTAGAATCATATTTACCTTGATCCATCACTATTTATGCATAATTAGAGGATTTAAGATACTTTTCTACAAAGTCCCTTTCCTTGGTATTTAATTTCTAGGAGGCAGAAAACCTCATTTTCATATTTTTGTTGTTTCAGGACTTTCTGGATGTCAATAAATCGAAGGAAAAATACCTGATGAGTTTTTCACCCGGAGAATCAACTTGGGCCAAAGAATGAAGTGAGGGAGCCATGAGGACCGAAATAGGCCAAGTGGCGTGCCCACCCCTAGGCGCGCCACGTATGATCTTTCGGCCCTCGAGCATTGTCTCAGCTCCTCCTTTTTACAAACGCCTCTGTATCGCCAGAAAACATACACCATATTTTTCCCACGATTTACAAAGGCGACGGTGGAGGCAAAAGTCCTCTCCTACTCTGGGAGGGGGCAGATCCTGCTACACCAGAGCCTCCGGTGAGGGGGAAATTGATGACATCGTCATCACCACTCCTCCTAGGTGTAGGTGGAGGCCTCTCCATCAACATCTCCATCGGCACCATTGACACGTCCAAAATGTATCTACTTTCCTGAACACTTTGCTATTGTTTCTCCTCTAATTTGTGTGATTTGGATGTAACTAACATGGACTAACACTGTTTTCAGCAAAATTGCTTTGGTGTCTCGTTTTTGTGCATAAAATCAACTTTCAGGAAAAATCCCAGGAAATATGCCAAAAATTCTATTTTCCCAGAAGACTCCCAGAGCCAGAAGACGGAGGGGAGAAAAGGCTTGAGGGGCCCACACCACCCCTAGGCGCGGCCAGTGTTGGGGATATGCTATATGGGTATCCTCATAGCATGTCTCTTATCCGACTAACCCGAGTGGCCCATAGTCGGTAGCATGGCCTGTGGCCTGCTGGGCGGCCCAGTTTGGTGGATCCAGAAGGGAGGCCCATGCCGGATAAAGGAAGGCTACGGTGGAGTCACCAGCGTACCCGGAGCCTTGGAATGCAAGATACACAAGACTAGTAATAGACGGTGTAGAACTCTGTAACCTGTCCGGCTAGGACTTTTCCCTGTAACCCTAGGACCTGGCGACTATATAAGTCGGTCCTATGGGAGCCTTTAGGGCACAATCTCAGACAACCTAACATCGTTTTACACACACCTCGCACAACGAGCCTAATCTCTGTAACTCGGCGTATTGCCATTATAGTGATTTATAGCAGGAGTAGGATTCCGCCACCGTTGTGGGATCTGAACCTGGGTAAGATGTGTTACCTCGTACCAATCAACCGTCCGCCTTACCCCACGTCTCTAAACACGCACTGTGAGGACCCCTCCACGGTGTACTCGTTGGCAATACCACGACAGTTGGCGCCCACCGTGGGGCAAGAGGCGCTTCAGGCTCTTCAGTGGGCGAGGACCAAGATCTTCGCGGGAATCGGCAAAACCATAGCCATCGGTCGCGTTCTCTTCTCCGGCAACATTCCGATCGTCCCCCCCGACGAGTTCTAGATCCCAGCAAAGACGAACCCTACGCGGTGTTCGATCGTTCCTATCAGAGAGATCCACCTCTTCATCGGCAAAACCGACTCGGGCACTAGTTCCCTGGGAGTCGGAGGAGCATCAAGACCCGCACGGGCAGGATACGTTCGCGGAAGGATCAATGTCGGATCTCTCCTCGGAGTTTGCCGGCAAAGATCGGAAAAATTCAAGACCCACCCAAACCGCCCCTGTGCAGGATATAAAGGTGGAAGATCACTGCAAATCCGCCGGCTTCGCCTGTGCGTCTGGACAGCAAAGATCCAAGTTCATCGGTGTGGTTACCATATTTGATCTGGCGCGCTACATTCAGAGAGAGGGCGAAAACCCCCGCGACCGACCTGGCCAATTACCCCAATGATGATGCCATCTATCACATTGTGGAAGGACTGGACCACGGCACGCTTCTCCGACATTCTCTAAGACGGAAACAGGCGTCAGGACGCCTCACCTTCGAAGGCATGGTGAACACCGTCAACAACTACGCGGAGGCTGAAGCGGCAGCTCAGACAGCGCTTGCGCTCATTGACGGAGCACCTCCGATTCCGCCACCACCACCGCCTCCGGCCGCCATCGTCGTAGCAGCACCACCACCTCCAGTCATCGTCGAGGCCGTTGCACCTCCACCGCCCGTCATCGAGGAGATCCTGGCACCCTCCGACTCTGTCATTAACGCACTTTATGCTGATTTCAGTGCAGATTCAGAGGAAATAGACTTCAGTCCAGAAGAGCTAGACTCCGCCATGCAGGAGATGGAGGAGAATTACTCGCGCGACGAACAAGCTAATAACACCGTCATGTCCCGAGGGGTGTTTGTCACCATTGGGACAACGATGGACTCTTCACCGTGATGAAAAGAGTTTTCATCAGGAGACGATGAAGATGCTTGCATTTGCAAGAAATTAAGTGGGAGCGCTGAGACATATTTCTAATACATTATGTGGAGGACATCTTGTTGATTAGAAATGATGTAATTTTTATTGACAAAGGTTAAGAATTTCATTTCGATGCAAAACTTAGGCAAAACCCAAATATTTAGCATGAATGTCTATAGTGGATAGACTGTGACGCTAATATGGTTGTGCCAAACGTACATATATGAGATATTGAAGGAGTTTAATATAGAAACAACAAGAAACGGTTCTTTTCGCATGGAAAGGAATTGAATCAAGATTCAAGTGTATCGACACTTGATAAGTGAAACAAGATTCAAGTGCTTTAACACTTGATGAGTGAAATCACGAGAATGTTTTGATCAATCATACCATGATATGTACACATTCAGATATGTCCTATGCTCTAAGTGTTATGAGCATATACCAGAATGAATCATAAAATGATCATTGGACGATAGTGAGGATATTCTTATGATCTTTTTGGAAGAACTAAGAATATATTTGTGTAGAGGTTACAAACAATTACAAATAGTTCATTGTAAAGCGTTACATTGATACTAGTTTTGTCACAAGATACAAATTAAGTTTATCTCAATTTAAACTATGGGTGGCACAATGTAATGGAAAGGAGTTTCCATGATGGATTTGGAAGAGTTCCAAAGTTAAGACATTGTGACGAATACTACAACAAAAGGCTAAGTATATGACTGCTATAGTAGCAGCAAAGGAGGGAATTTGTGTCAATTAGTTTGTTATCAAACTAAGGTGTGGTTCGCAACGGGCTAACACTAAAGATATATTGTATGACAATAGTATCGACGTGTTTTAACCCCAAGGAACTAAAGGTCTCACCGAAAGACCAATTTTATATAATGCCATCTCATTGGAGAATGAGTGATGCGTGAAGACGCAAAGATATGCAAATACACACGGACCTGAAAGTGTCAGATCCGTAGATTATGTTAACCACTTACAATCGCGTATATGGAACACCGGAAAGCCATAGGTGTTCAATACGCAAAGTTTTCAAACTAGATTATTGTCTCTAGTGCAAGTGGGAGACTGAAGGGAATATGCCCGAGAGGCAATAATAAAGTGGTTATTATCGCATTCCTTATTTATGATAAATATTTATTTTGCATGATATAATTGTATTAATACGGAAACGTTAATACATGTGTGTTTAATAAACAAAAAGTTCCTAGTTATGCCTCTCTTATAAACTAGCTCGTTGATTAACATGATGATCAAAGTTTCCTGATCATGGACATTGGATGTTGTTAATAACGAGGTCACAACATTAGTGTAATGATGTGATGAACATTCATCCGAAGTATAGCATTACGATCAAAGTCATTGAGTTTATATTGCTATAAACAACTTACGAAGTAGTCCTAATCCTTACACCATGAGATCATGTCAATCACTAACACCGGAAGAGATTCTTGATAACATCAAACGTCACACCGTAACAGGGTGATTATAAAGATGGGTTTAGAACTAATAAAGTGTTATGTTGAGGCCCATGGATCGAGAGTGGAATTTGTTCATCCCGATGACGGATAGATATGCTCTGGGCCCTCTCGGTGATATCACATTGATTAGCTTGCAAGCAAGTGATTTGATCACTAGAATGTTATATCACGGGAACGAGAAAAGAGTAAATGTCAGTAACGAGATCAAACTAGGTATGGAGATACCGATGATCGAATCTCGGACATGTAATATATCGCGAAACAAAGGGATTAAGATACTAGCGTAAAAGGTTCCGACGATCACAAGAAAGTCATCGTTGAATGTGTGGGAGTCAGTATGGGTCTCCAGATCCCGCTTCTGATTATTGATCTGAGAGGGGTCTCGATCATGTCCGCATTATTCGCGAACCGTAGGGTGACACACTTAAGATAAACCGACATCCATTTGGAGCAAAAGTTTCATGCCGAAAAGAATAACAAGCGCAGGAATTTATTTCACTAGATACCGAAATGGGTTTTCGGGTGAAATTGCAGAAAGTGTTTCTGCATGTGAAATGAAATACTAGCAAGGGGTTATATGTGAATGTTTGTCATTAAAGTAATTGACAAAATTCTGAATAAATAAAAGGAGTTTTGTTTAATGAGAGTTTGCATTAAATTTGGTGGAAATTTAATGGGAATTTGAGTGGGTTTTTGAGTGGAGAAAATTGAAGGGCCATTTTGTGAGTGGAGTGTCCACCCACATGAATGTGGAAGAGGTGGGGGCAGCCCCATGGCTGGGCGCATGGCCCCTTGGGTGCCCCCCTCTCCCTATAAAAGGAGCCCCCTCCCTCTCTCTCACTCACACCTCCTCGTGAAGGATCTCTCTCCCCCTCTAGAATTTATCCCCCATGGTCTCGGACTAGCGAGATACATGTTCCCGGTGGATTTTCGGCAAGAAAGAGTTGTGCTTCCGCTGCATCGCTGGAGCGAGGAAGCGGAGGTTGCTCGGTGCCTCGAACGTGTGTGCGAGCACGGATGCGCTGCTGTTTTGCGGCGCTCGGACTTCCTCTCGATCTTGAGATCGGCAAGAGATCGTCTACATCAACCAAGAGTTTGGACTCGTTAAGCTTTGTCGGTCTTCAAGGGTATGTTCTCTACAGATGTACATCCGCCCGTTGTTTGTATCTAGTAGATAGATCTTGGTACATAGTTGTTCCTATCGTAGGAATTTTTTTTGTTTTCTATGCTGCGAACCCTACAGTGGTATCAGAGCCGGATCTATGCGTAGATACTTTGCACGGGTAGTACACATATGAGTATGTGGGCGATGATGATCATTTTATTGCTTCTTAGTTGTACTTTAGATATTGGTGGCATAGTGGGATGAAGCGGCCCGGACAAACTTTACATGTCCTCGCACATGAGACCTGTTCCACGCTTGACATGCAACTAGTTTTGCATAAGTGGCTAGCGGGTGTCTGTGTCTCCTACTATAGTCAATATCTAATTTGCAATGAGTTGTCAACAATTTGGTTATCCTCGTTGTGGTTCATGTTCGTAGGTAAGAATGGTTCTATCTTCGAAAGCCCTAAGCCACGTAAAACTTGCAATGGATAAATTAGAGGCGTCTAGTTTAGATTGTTGTTGGGCTAGTGTTATGATATGGTGATGTTGTAAGTAGAAGTATGAGATGATACTCTTACAACACACATAACGTGTAATCTCCATAGACCTCGGACTTACACATATAGGTATGATAGTGATCATACCACGGTGCACATGATGGAGATCATATGCGGGAACCATATCATTTCACTTATAAACATGTGATGTTTTGATTTCATCTTATATTGCTTGTTTGGCGTTTTATTAGCATAATAAGATGATCCCTCATTTAGATATCAAGATAAGAATGTGTTCTTCCTTAAGTATGCACCGACAATGTTTCGTCGCTTCAAGACATCACGTGATGATCGGGTGTACTTGAATCCACGAGCATATCTCGGGTGTAAGACAGTTACACACGCGAATACTAAGGTTCTTACTTGGCAAGCCTAGCATGTACAGACATGGCCTCGGAACACGGACCGAAAGGTTAAGCATGAGTCATATGTTTTGATATGATGACCATATGGATGCTCGCCTTTGAAGCTACACCGACTCACGTGATGATCGGACTTGGTGTAGTGGATTTGGTTCATGTAATCACCAAAAAGACACGAGGGATGTCGTTTTTGAGTGGGAGTTCATTTCTAATTTGGATTAGTAGAACTCAATTTATCATAAATTAAATCAAAGTGAATTTGCATAATTTGTTGTAGTCATTGGCATTCGTTCACCACCTTATGCATAGTTGTAATTGAGATAATAGAACTATAGAATTCTGGATATTTACTTTACGAACTGGTATCGTATTGTGTTGAGTGTCAATCTAAAGTTTAAAGTCCTATTGCAAACTTTCAGCAAACTCTATTTACTCCGTGAAATTTAATAGTTACTATTAAATCGAGAGTAACAAGTCCAGTGTTAGTATCTTAAGTATCATGTTTGCCTCCATGATTCTTGATTGTTTTAATATCAAGTTTATCTAGGAGCTGAAAGAATTGTTCCAGAAACCATCATGTGTGGCAGATATAACGATATCTGAAACAATGTTTTGGTTGCAAAATGATAGAGTATAATATATGTTCTCATCTTGGATGAGAATTTATGAAGGTTGGAGATGCTAGACATCCTAATCATCCAAAAGGGTTTTGGAAAGTAATGTTATACTCATGATTCGCCTTTATAAGCTACAGTAGCTTGATCATGAAAGTTGTCATGATAAGGATGAATAGAAGATGTATGTAAAGTGTTTACTACACTAAAAGATTACTAAAGAATGGATTTTGAAAGAATACCGATCATTTGATGATGGTGATCTACTTCAAAGTGCAAGTCCAAAGGTATTATTATTTGAATATACACGCTTTGGACTATGTGTCATGTATATGGCGCCACTTTTGATGTTGACAGATTCTTTTAAAAAGGAAAAGGAAATGCTGAAAGAGAATCTATAAAATATATTTGGCAGAAAAGAAAAGATTGGAAATATCCAATTTAGGTATATATATGATATACATGTTATGGTTGTATTCTTTGCTTGTTAAACAATGTGGTTCTTGGGTATTGGATACCGAATTGGTTGGTATGAAATTTCATATGGAACGATGCAATTCATGAACCACAATGGCCTAAGTAACTAGCAAGAGAATATGTGATGATGTTCATCGAAAACAAACAAACCGTTGTTTGTATTTCTCGTTGACATCAAAGCTTGACTTCAAGATTTGTTTTAATAATTGTTATTTGAATCAGGTATTATGAGAACAAAGGTTGTTCAAATAATTACCATATTCCATATAAGATGGATGATTTACAAATCTAGTTGGAGAAATCACATCCATAAAGCTAATGCTAAAATGTCGCAAGACAAATGATTGGAAGATCACTTACAAAGTGACATCGCTGTTTAAATTATATTGGAAATAAAACATGAAGAAACTCCATTTTCATGGATTTTTGGAGTCTTTGATTTGATCAAGTGACGCTTGTGAGACTTTCCTCGGGATAATTAAAACTTCGTTCAAAGGCCAAAGAAGAACGAACGACTAAAATATTGGAATTTATACATATCGATGTATGTAGTCCATTATGTGTAGTCGTAAGCGATGGGTTTCAACTTCATATACTTTCTCCGGAAATTTGAGTGAATATTCACTTAATGAGAAAGAAGTGTGAAATATTTGAAAATGTTCAAAGACTTTCAAGATGAAGTGAAAATCATTGTAACAAGAAAATAAATGGTTTATGATTTTATCATAAGGGATTTATTTGAGTTACAAGTGTAACAAGAAAATAAATGAATTATGATTTTATCATAAAGGGATTTATTTGAGTTGCAAGTTTAGCAAAACACCTAGATTTACATCTCCCGAAACACCATGGGAGTATGGAGTGTTTGAGATTTGTAATGAAACCTTGTTTGACATGGTTGGATCAAAGGTGTTATTCATAAAACTGCCATTATGTTTTAAAAGATTAAAGCTTTAGAGACTACCGCTTTTACACTGAAAAGAGCTCCATCTTGATCCGTTGAAATGACACCATGGAAGTTATGGTTTGGGGTAAAATCCAAGTTGTCATTTCTTAAATTTTGGTATGCTAAATATCAGTAAGATGTTTACAACCGAAGTCGGATGAGCATGTATTTGTAGGTTATTTCGAATAACAATTGGTTATTCCTCCATAACACCGAGGACAAAAGGGTTTGTCGCTTGAAATATGAAGTTTCTTGAAGAAGGAATTTTTCGTAAAAGTTAAGTGGGAGGACAATAGAACTTTGATAAGGTTAACGAACCTTAGCTATATGTGCTGAGTTGCGCAGCGCCGAAAATCGTTCCGAAGGCTGCCATAATGCTCATAGCTTATGTGCCTCAAAGGTTGTGGTCACGGAGATCTAAGTTCCTATTGAACCAAGTAGGTCGGTTAAACAATCAAATACTAAGATTTGAGAGTAAATCATTATTGTTTGACAATGATGAACCGAATACATACAAAGAAGCGATGATGGGCCCTGACTCCGTCAAATGGCTTGAAGCCATAAAATCCGTGATAGTTCCATACACGAGAAATCAAGTTTTGAACTTGGAAGACCCTCCGGAAAGGTGTAAAAACCTATCGGTCGTATTTGGATCTATAAAGAAACAGACATGGATGTTTCACATCTATGAAATAGTCGACATGTCATAAAGTATTTTACGATAATGTTCAAGGAGTTGACTATGACAAGATTTGATCTTTCATAGCGATATTTAGTCTGGACGGATTAAAGTAGCAACCACTACATATAATTTGTTATATGGTAGATGAATAAACAAAACAAAGTTCTTCTAATAGAATGGTTACCTAGGACGTGTACATGACACGATCCAAAGGGTTTTATTAATTCAAAGGATGCTAAAAAGGGCATGCAAACTTCAATGGTTGAAGTAAGCATCGCGGAGTTGGAATCTTCATCGTGATGAAAAGAGTTTTCATCAGGAGACGATGAAGATGCTTGCATTTGCAAGAAATTAAGTGGGAGCGCTGAGACATATTTCTAATACATTATGTGGAGGACATCTTGTTGATTAGAAATGATGTAATTTTTATTGACAAAGGTTAAGAATTTCATTTCGATGAAAAACTTAGGCAAAACCCGAATATTTAGCATGAATGTCTATAGTGGATAGACTGTGACGCTAATATGGTTGTGCCAAACGTACATATATGAGATATTGAAGGAGTTCAATATAGAAACAATAAGAAACGGTTCTTGTCGCATGGAAAGGAATTGAATCAAGATTCAAGTGTATCGACACTTGATAAGTGAAACAAGATTCAAGTGCTTTAACACTTGATGAGTGAAATCACGAGAATGTTTTGATCAATCATACCATGATATGTACACATTCAGATATGTCCTATTCTCTAAGTGTTATGAGCATATACCAGAATGAATCATAAAATGATCATTTGACGATAGTGAGGATATTCTTATGATCTTTTTGGAAGAACTAAGAATATATTTGTGTAGAGGTTACAAACAATTACAAATAGTTCATTGTAAAGCGTTACATTGATACTAGTTTTGTCACAAGATACAAATTAAGTTTATCTCAATTTAAACTATGGGTGGCACAATGTAATGGAAAGGAGTTTCCATGATGGATTTGGAAGAGTTCCAAAGTTAAGACATTGTGACGAATACTACAACAAAAGGCTAAGTATATGACTGCTATAGTAGCAGCAAAGGAGGGAATTTGTGTCAATTAGTTTGTTATAAAACTAAGGTGTGGTTCGCAACGGGATAACACTAAAGATATATTGTATGACAATAGTATCGACGTGTTTTAACCCCAAGGAACTAAAGGTCTCACCGAAAGACCAAATTTATATAATGCCATCTCATTGGAGAATGAGTGATGCGTGAAGACGCAAAGATATGAAAATACACACGGACCTGAAAGTGTCAGATCCGTAGATTATGTTAACCACTTACAATCGCGTATATGGAACACCGGAAAGCCATAGGTGTTCAATACGCAAAGTTTTCAAACTAGATTATTGTCTCTAGTGCAAGTGGGAGACTGAAGGGAATATGCCCGAGAGGCAATAATAAAGTGGTTATTATCGTATTCCTTATTTATGATAAATGTTTATTTTGCATGCTATAATTGTATTAATACGGAAACATTAATACATGTGTGTTTAATAAACAAAAAGGAAGTTCCTAGTTATGTCTCTCTTATAAACTAGCTCGTTGATTAACATGATGATCAAAGTTTCCTGATCATGGATATTGGATGTTGTTAATAACGAGGTCACAACATTAGTGTAATGATGTGATGAACATTCATCCGAAATATAGCACTACGATCAAAGTCATTGAGTTTATATTGCTATAAACAACTTACGAAGTAGTCCTAATCCTTAGACCATGAGACCATGTCAATCACTAACACCGGAAGAGTTTCTTGATAACATCAAACGTCACACCGTAACAGGGTGATTATAAAGATGGGTTTAGAACTACTAAAGTGTTATGTTGAGGCCCATGGATCGAGAGTGGAATTTGTTCATCCCGATGACGGATAGATATGCTCTGGGCCCTCTCGGTGATATCACATTGATTAGCTTGCAAGCAAGTGATTTGATCACTAGAATGTTATATCACGGGAACGAGAAAAGAGTACATGTCAGTAACGAGATCAAACTAGGTATGGAGATACCGATGATCGAATCTCGGACATGTAATATATCGCGAAACAAAGGGATTAAGATACTAGCATAAAAGGTTCCGACGATCACAAGAAAGTCATCGTTGAATGTGTGGGAGTCAGTATGGGTCTCCAGATCCCGCTTCTGATTATTGATCCGAGAGGGGTCTCGATCATGTCCTCATTATTCGCGAACCGTAGGGTGACACACTTAAGAGAAACCGACATCCATTTGGAGCAAAAGTTTCATGCCGAAAGAATAACAAGCGCAGGAATTTATTTCACTAGATACGGAAACAGGTTTTCGGGTGAAATTGCAGAAAGTGTTTCTGCATGTGAAATGAAATACTAGCAAGGGGTTATATGTGAATGTTTGTCATTAAAGTAATTGACAAAATTCTGAATAAATAAAAGGAGTTTTATTTAATGAGAGTTTGCATTAAATTTGGTGGAAATTTAATGGGAATTTGAGTGGGTTTTTGAGTGGAGAAAATTGAAGGGCCATTTTGTGAGTGGAGTGTCCACCCACATGAATGTGGAAGAGGTGGGGGCAACCCCATGGCTGGCGCATGGCCCCTTGGGTGCCCCCCTCTCCCTATAAAAGGAGCCCCCCTCCCTTTCTCTCACTCACACCTCCTCGTGAAGGATCTCTCTCCCCCTCTAGAATTTATCCCCCATGGTCTCGGACTAGCGAGATACATGTTCCCGGTGGCTTTTCGGCAAGAAAGAGTTGTGCTTCTGCTGCATCGCTGGAGCGAGGAGGCGGAGGTTGCTCGGTGCCTCGAACGTGTGTGCGAGCACGGATGCGCTGCTGTTTTGCGACGCTCGGACTTCCTCTCGATCTTGAGATCGGCAAGAGATCGTCTAAATCAACCACGAGTTTGGACTCGTTAAGCTTTGTCGGTCTTCAAGGGTATGTTCTCTACGGATGTACATCCGCCCGTTGTTTGTATCTAGTAGATAGATCTTGGTACATAGTTGTTCCCATCGTAGGAATTTTTTTGTTTTCTATGCCGCGAACCCTACACAAGCGTCCCTGCACGGTGGGTGATCTACAGCGGTGCATGCAAGAGAAAGACGAGACATATCGCGCCTACCTCTCCCGCTGGCTGGATATGAAGAATTCATGCGCAGGAGTGCACGCCCAGACCGCCATGGCCGCCTTCATCGATGGGTTGGAAAGGGGCACGTTGCTCCGACATAAGCTGAAGCGCTTGCAGGACAATCATCAGCTTGACTTGAATCAGATGATTCGGTTAGCTTGTGAATTCGCAGCTGTCGACGACGATGCTCATGGCTCTTTGCCGGCAACGGTCGTTCCAACTCAAGCTCGGAGGAACTGCAGTACAAAGCGGAAAACCGCTCCAGAAGAAAATCAATCTACCGACATGGTCGCCATGACTTTTGCAGGACGAGGCGAAGGCGGACGACATGGCCGAGGAAGGGGAGCAGGCCGTGGGCAGCAGCGAGGAAGTGAAACTAACTCGGCACCGCTCCGTGTTCCCCAAACCTACGAAGAGTACCGCGATATGCCGTGCCTCGTACACCTCAACGCCAACGGCAAGGCCACCCATACCAATCGACACTGCAAGTTCGTCAACGACCTTAAGGAAGACCCGGAGTCCGGCTACAAGCGATCTCGGAAGTACAGACCGCGAGGCAAGGGCAAGGGGAAGAAGAAGGAGGAGGAGTCCAAGGATTCAAGTGACATGGACGAGGACGTTGACCCCAAGCACGCCGCCAAGAGCGACGACAAGGGCGAGAACCCCTTCGCAAAGAAGGCCCCAGTCTACCACACTTTCCTTGGCACCCCCACCGTCCGACAACAGAAGACCTCTTTAAGGATCCTGATGGCTACTCTTCCCCCAGTTCCCCAATACCTGCGCTGGTCGGAAGTTCCAATCACTTGGGACAGGACGGACCATCCAGACCTTGTACCCACGGAGAACCAGTACGCCATGGTCATCAACCCATTGATTGACGGCGTAGAGTTCACCAAGTGCATGGTGGATAGTGGAAGCAGCATCAACATCATGTACCTGGATACACTGCAGAAGATGAACTTGACGGAGGCAAACCTAAGACGGACCAACACCGTGTTCCATGGCGTAGTGCCTGGTCGGGAGGCTCGGTCCCTTGGGTGCATCACACTTCAGGTAGCCTTTGGCGACGTTAATAATTACCGCCAAGAGCGCATGAACTTTGAGGTAGTCCCCTTCAAGAGCGTGTACCACGTCATATTCGGCCGCGACATATTCCACATGTTCATGGCCAAGCCATGCTTCGTCTACAACAACTTCAAGATACCCGGACCAAATGGTGTCATCACCGTATCCGGAAGCTTTACCAAGGCAAGGGACTGCGAGATCAATGAAGCAACCGTTGCAGAAGCTGTCCTCTACAGCGAAGAATTCAAGGAGATCCAGAGCAAGGTCGATGAGTCAGAGATGTCCGCGTCGAAGAAGCAGATCTCCGACTCCGCTCCTGTGTTCAAGGCCGCCATCGAAACCAAGCCGGTGGAACTTGTGGTAGGCGATGCCTCCAAGATCGTTGCCATTGGGACGAACCTGAATCCCAAATAGGAAAGCGTGCTCGTCGAGTTCCTTCGTGAGAATAGGGACATCTTTGCCTGGCAACCTGCTGACATGAAAGGTGTACCTAGGGATCTTGCCGAGCACAGCTTAAACATAGATCCAAAATGCAAACCAGTGAAACAACATCTACGACACTTCGGAGATGAGAAGAGACACGCCATTGGCAAAGAGATAGCTAGGTTACTTAAGGCTGGTTTTATCCGAGAAGTCCTTCACACCCGATGGGTGGAAAATCCTGTACTTGTCCCCAAAAAGGGAACCAATGAATTAAGAATGTGCGATGATTACACCGGCTTGAACAAAGCATGTCCCAAAGATCCGTTTGCTTTGCCTCGCATTGACCAAGTCATTAACTCGGCGGCTGGCTCGGAACTTTTGTGTTTTCTCGATGCATACTCAGGATACCACCAGATCAAAATGAGGAAGTCAGACCAATTGTCCACTTCGTTCACTACCCCTTACGACACGTTTTGCTATGTCACGATGCCCTTTGGGCTGAAAAACGCAGGTGCTACCTACCAGCGGTGCAACGTTGCCTTCACGACCAAATTGGTCGGAACGTTCACGCCTATGTGGACGATATTGCGGTGATGTCTAAAAAATCAAATGACTTAATCTCCGACTTAAAAGAAACCTTTGATAATCTCCGAAAATACAACATGATGCTCAACCCTAGGAAATGCGTCTTCGGGGTTCCAGCTGGCAAATTGTTGGGCTTCATCGTTTCCCAGCGCGGAATCGAGGTCAACCCGGAGAAAATCAAGCCATCTTAAACATAAACCGTCCGACATGCCTCAAGGACATCCAACGACTAACAGGTTGTGTTGCAGCAGTTAGTCGGTACGTCAGCCGACTTGGAGAGAAGGCTCTGCTGCTGTACAAGTTGCTGAAGAAGGCGGACAAATTCACATGGACGGACGAAGCAGATGCAGCATTGAAGCAGCTCAAGGAGATTCTTTCCTCAACGCCCATCCTTGCAGCACCCGAGCCTGGAGAGCCCCTGTTGATTTACATGGCGGCAACCAACCGGGCTATCAGCATCGTCGTTGTGGTAGAGCGGAAGGAACCAGGCTATGAGTACGGAGTTCAATGACCAGTTTACTACGTAAGCGAGGTCTTGACGGAGTCCAAGCAGCGTTACCCGCACTACCAAAAGATAGCTTATGGAGTGTTCCTTGCTTCTCGGAAGTTAAGCCATTACTTTCAAGAGCACCCAATAATAGTAGTGAGCAAGACTCCATTGTCCGACATCATCAAGAACAGCGACGCTACAGGAAGGGTCGCGAAGTGGGGCATTGAACTTGCCGCCTTCGAGATCACCTACAAGAGACGTGGCGCTATCAAGTCACAAGCCTTGGCGAATTTCATTGCAGATTGGACGGAAATGCCAGATGCTACTCCGTTGCCAGAACCAGAGTACTGGGTGATGCACTTTGATGGATCAAAGTTGCTCAACGACTCGGGGGCTGGTGTACTGCTACAGTCACCAATAGGAGACAAGCTACACTATGTTCTGCAGATCCACTTCGAGGCTACAAACAACATGGCGGAGTATGAAGCACTCATTCACGGACTGCGTGTAGCCAAGGATATTGACATCAAGCGCATAGTTTGCTGTGGAGATTCCGACTTGGTTGCCCAGCAGGTGGCTGGCACCTGGAATGCGCGGAACCCTATGATGGCGGCATATCGCGACGAAGTGGACGAGATAGCCAAGAGCTTCTTGGGCTACAAAGTCAAGTATGTGCCTAGGGAGCAAAACGAGGCGGCTGATCTACTGTCTAACCTTGGATCAGGGCGCAAGCAAATTCCGCCAGGAGTTTTCCTAGAGCATCTACGCACACCATCCGTGAAGGGCGCCGACATCGACAACCCAGATAGAGATGACTCTTTCGTCAACATGGTGACAAAGATCCCTCCGGCTTGGACAAAACCGTTCATGGAATATCTCGAACACGGAACTTTGCCCGACGACAAGGTTGAAAGACGGCAAATAGTACGACGAGCAAAGGGTTATACCATAATCAATGGGCAACTCTATAAAAGGAGCACTACTGGTGTATACCTAAAGTGCGTCTCCCAGCTAGAAGGTATGGAAATCCTGCGCGAGATCCATCTCGGAGATTGTGGGCATCACGCCGCTCCTCGATCGTTGGTCGCGAAAGCCTTCCGGCAAGGATTCTACTGGCTGACCGCGAAGGCGGACGCCGACAAGCTGGTTGATACATGCACATGATGCCAGTACTATGCCCGACAACCACATGTTCCTGCTAAAGAATTGCGAACAATACCAATAACTTAGCCGTTTGCAGTCTAGGGGCTAGACATGGTGGGACCGTTGCAAACGGCACCGTGTGGGTTTATGCATCTGCTTATAGCAGTTGACAAATTCACCAAATGGATAGACGATAAACCCATTAGAAATCTTGATGGGGCAACTGCCCTCAGGTTTGTCTGGGATCTAGTGGTGAGATTTGGTCTCCCACATAGCATCATCACCGACAATGGAAGCAACTTGTCACTCAGAGAAGTGGAGGCCTATTGCTGGGACAAAGGCATCCGACTTGACCTTGCATCTATGGCACACCCACAATCCAATGGTCAAGTCGAGCGAGCCAATGGATTAATTCTGTAGGCAATCAAGCCACGTCTTGAGGCACCGCTACATAGAGCAGCTGGAGCCTGGGCGGAAGAATTGCCATCTGTGCTGTGGAGTTTACGAACTACACCCAACAGATCCACCGGCTACACCCCCTATTTCATGGTATATGGAGCAGAATCCATCCTACCTTCTGACATCCTCCACTATGCACCAAGAGTTGCCGCCTACGACGAAGATGACGCTGAAGAATCCAGACGCCTAGATGTGGACCTTCTCGAGGAGGAGCGCGTTTTGGCATGCCAAAGATCCGCCATCTACCAGCAGAAGCTACGCAGCTACCATAGTCGCCGCGTCCGGCATCGCTCGTTTAAAGAGGGGGATTTGGTGCTCCGACTTAAGTAGAAGAAGTCACACAAATTATCCCCGCCATGGGAAGGACCGTTCATCATAAGCAAGGCGCTGCTCAATGGGTCTTACTACCTTGTCGACAATCGTGAAGTCAAGGATAGGCCCAATGAGGATCATAAGCGTAAGCGACGTGACCCGGATGATGACTACCCGGAGCTTGATCGTCCATGGAACATAGCACAGCTACGTCCTTTCTACACTTAAGCATTTTTTATCTAATCGTGTACCTCTTATATGATCAATGAAATAAAGCTCTTTGGTTCACTCATTTTGCTGAGTCTTTTACCTCCTTTAGTGTTCATTTTTGGATCATATAAACCTTTATGCACAAGCTTTGCGATTGCACTTGTGAAAATTCCGCCTACGGGCGTTAGCTTAAGTTTTCTAGTCTACACGTTATTTGTTGTTTTTATGTGGATTCTGGAGTAGTGACTTTTGGCACTCAGTGTCGGCGATTTTGTGCTAAGGTTATTGACGGTGCCATTGGGCATCATCACCCAAGTGCATGGTTCCGACAACGAGTCTTCCGACTCATGAAAATTCAAGCATAAAAACCAAAGTAATGGATAAGCCAACACTTGCTTAAAAAATATATACATACTGGGCATTAATTCTTAAGTAGCAGGATATGACAACCACTGTTTTCCGCCTTAAGATTACATCACCAAGTTTTTTCAATGCACACTCCAAAGGTGAAACAAGAATTACAAAGTGTTTTTCACTCCTTGGGTGTAGGGGATTTGGAGGCCGCATCATCACCAGCCGGAGATTCACCCTCAGCGTCGCCACTGTGAGGAGACTCGGAGGATTCAGGGTCGGCATTGTCAAGAAAGTTCCTGGGCACGAAGACGTCGACGTCCACCAACTCGGCAACCCTGGTGTCATAACCCGCGAGTGATGACAGGATGGCTTCGTGATCGATCTCCTTGCCGTCATCATCCACGTCGGGGATACCAGATGTCACCGTGTCGATGTCGGCACCTTCATAGTGTGCCTTCACCATGGACAACGCCATCCTTGCGCCAGCCCATGCGCACGAAGCTTTCCATCTCGCGACACGCTCGGGGGCTCTGCGCAGAATCTCCAAGTACTTCACCATGGAATCCGAGGCCTTGATGTAAATCTGCAGGGGCGTGGCAATCTCCTTGGCTTGGGTGATGGCGGTGTTGATGAAGTTGCCGACAAGAATCATGCATTACTTGTCCGAAGGAGGCGAGCGGGTTAAACCCAGGGGCGCTGAAAATTCCGACAACGATTGCATGAGTTCAAAAATTCTAAGTACCCAGACTACAGAACTACAAGGCGGAGGATACTTACTGAAGATGCTGGCCTTAGCCTGCCAGAAGACGTCCACCAAGGATTCTTTCTCTTGTTGGAGGAGCTTAAACGCCTCGCTATGGCGAAGGTTTTGCTCATCGTCAGCTTGCTTCTGATCCTTTAGGATCGCAAGCTCCTCCTTCAAGCGATTGATCTCAGCGGAGTCGGAGTCTTGCAGGGCTTTCATGGAATCCTCGTGCATATTCAGCATTTCTTCCCTCTCCTTCTTAAGGATCTTGTTCTCGCTGTCCAGCTGCTGGATTTGCTTGGACTGCTCGACAATATCCTTGGCCTTGGCGAGATGCTCTGCAAGTTGGAAAAACCAAAGTACACATTGAGTACTCAGAGATTATAGGCACCAAAGTAAGACGGAAATGCGCAAAAAAGAAAACAGACTCTTGTTTTTGATGATCTGTTCCTTCAAGATGGCAGTTTTACCCTTTTCAGCTTCAAGGTCCGCGCGCATATTCTGGTACTTATCATTGGCCATGCCCCTCCGAGCATTCTCGTTATGTGGAAACAAATACAAAGTCAAGTCGTTGTTTAGCCTACTTGGAGCACCTAGTCGGAGATTCTCCATCTAGGCGCTCGGGGGCTACAGCGAAAGATTTTAACTTAGCAATATGCTTAGCTTTTCTTTAAGCATCTAGTCGGAGCTAGTTCAGTTCTCAACTAGAAGCTTGGGGGATACAGTATAAAGTTTTAACTCGGAAAATGCTTAGATTTTATTTAAGCATCTAGTCGGAACTAATTCAGTTACAACTAGACGCTTGGGGGGCTACGGCACTGAAAAATATAAACACTGTGTATGCTACTCTTAAAGCATCTAGTCGGAATAATTTCTTCCATCCAATTGCTTGGGGGCTACAGTGAGAGTTTTTTCTAACTTAGTCACTCTTAGAGCATATAGATGCAAAACCAATGGTTTTCCGTCTACATCCTCGGGGGCTACAGTGGGATACTCATATGAAATGCAAAAGGTAAAGTAAAACTTACAAGTGCTATGATCTTGAGGTTTGTAGCACTCTCGGCCAGCAGCTTGCCAAAGGAAACGCTGTTACTTCACAAGATGTCTGCTTGACGGAGTAGCTCCTCAAGACCACACGTCGGAGATGACGACACTCCTCCAGGAACCATAGTTGTGCTACCCGGCGTAAGTACTGGGAAGATAATCTTTGGCAATTCGAAGGGTTTCTGGGGAGTAGAGGCGCCGCCTTCAGCAGAAGTACCAGCACCCACCACCGCCTTGCCGCTACCGATGGCATCCTTAGCCAGAGCTTCAGCCATTTGAAGAGCAGCGCTCTCCTGCGTTGCCTGCTCGCCAACAATTGCAAGTTCGGTAGAGGCGCCAGAATCCACTTCCATGGCGGAAGAGCCTGGTGCCTCCTGGGCTTGGGAGCTTGTCGGAGCGGAGGAGGGCTTGACGGCAGGAGTAGCAGGGGCGATGGCGGGGGAAGAGTCGCGATGCAGCATCTCTTTAATATTTCTAGAATCCCCAAGAGTCTTGGTGGACCTCTTGAGGCTGGTTGTGGCTTTCTTCCTGAAACGTGCAAAGTGCATAAGTATAGGAATAAGACAGATAAATGAGACAATGTCGGAGAATAAGAATCTTACACTAGGGGGGGGCGCTTTAGCAAACATCCCGGTGGCTTTCTTCTTTTCCGCCTCTAGGGCGACAATACTCTTTTTGGAGGCTCCACCCTTCGTCTTCTTTTTCTTGCCTCCGTCGGCAGCGTCAGAGGTGGAGCTCTTCCGCTTTCGCGCCAACGGGACATCATCGTCGGACACGACCGTGACTTCCTTCATCTTTGGATCATAGATTTGGGAAGCCAGGTTGCCCTCCTCTAGATCGCTAAGCTGTTAAGTGAGAAATCATTGTGTTAGACAAGATGGTATTAGCAAGACGGAAAAAATGGAGCAATGTCATACACGGAAAATAAATGTCTACCTTTGGGCACTTTCCGTCTACGAACATGTCGTAGGTGAGGGTGAAGCCACGCTTCTTGTCCTTTACCTTGACGATGTCCTTGAGGCGGAACTTGACGGAATCGCTCGAGAAGTTGTCCTCGGAGATCCGGAGGGAATCCCTTCGGTCGCCGGTGTACTCGTGCATATACTTCGTGCGGTGCTGCAGAGGTTGGATCTGCCTGATGAACCAGCACAAGGCTAGGTCCAAGCCGGTCAGACCCGTCTCTACGAACCACTCGATCCGCCTTATTGCACGGGAAGCGTCGAGGTCGGAGGGAAGGGAGGCATGGGACCGCCACGTGGAGACTTCGGCGGCGGCACCATCCGCGAAGTCCGGGTACATTACTTCTCGGCACGCCAAAGGAATGTCGGGGCCGTAGAAGTACGTCCGTTGCCAGTTCTTGCACGACTCGTGGCCGACGATGTCGGGGAACCGCCGGCCAGGACGGATCTTGAAGCTTATGGTGCCGCGGTTCCTAAGCTCCTCCCTACTGTGTCCGGCTTCACGTTTGACGGTGAAGAAGTATACAAACAAATCTAACCTAGGTCTAATCCCTAGGTAACCCTCGCAGAGTGCCGCGAAGTTGCTAAGCACTAAGATGCTATTGGGGGAGAGGTTGTGGGGTTGGACCTGGAAGTGATTCAAGACGGACAGAAAGAAGTGGGAGATGGGCAGAGAAATGCCGCGTACCAATTGCGCCTTGAGGTACACATTCTCTCCGGCTTGGGGAGAAGGAGTTACCTCGCCGGCCGGCGCCGCCTGCCAGGCGAGCCCCTCCGTCGCGGGGAGGTAACGTTCGGCGACCATCTCCTGGATGTCGCGCGTGGTGATATCCGACCCGCGCCAATCGCCTTTGTGCGAGTCAGGCTCCTCTTCCAGGGGCTCCAGCGCCGCCAAGTTATGGTCGCCGCCGGTGATTTCTATCACCGCCGATGTAGGGATGACCAGGCCCTCTGGGGCACGACGACGGAGATCGCCGGCTTCGCCGCGGCTTCGCTCGGCACCGCCATTGAAGGGGATGAGCTACTTCTGGCCATGGAGGAGGAAGAGAGCACGACTGGTGCAGAGAGCGAAAGCTAGGGTTTCTCGAGGTTTTCACGGAGAGCTCGAGGAGGCGCGCGGCTGCAGGAAGAAGACGATGACGCGAGGGAATGGGGTGAAAAAGTGGCAAGTGTCCCACGGTTACTATTTATCCTACTTTGCGTCAAGATTCGTGCAGCTAATCGGATGGTTATCGCGTAGACGACGTGTTCGTGAACGTGCGCGGTAATTTCGCCACGTCTCCAACCGTCGCCACCAACGGTTCGTATCGCTCGTGCAGGAAAATCGGATATGATTGTGTTCTCTGCATGTGTGAGTTACAAGGCGTCGCTGACCTACAGCCTACGTCGCCTTAACTAACATGGTAGATGAACCGTCCCATCGAAGATTCTGGCATGGACGGATTTGATCCGACAACGGGAGCGTACGATGGAAGATTCAGCATTTCTCCGAATTACTCATAGAAGACGGAGAAAACCTTTGCAGGGTTCTTTGGGAGGACGACAAGATATTGCTTGACGATTTGCCGACATCCATCTAGACGGAGCATTCCACGAGAAGAGGCAAGACGGCGCAAGATCTCGGAGTTCTCCGGGGGCTACTGTTGGGGATATGTTATATGGGTATCCTCATAGCATGTCTCTTATCCGACTAACCCGGGTGGCCCATAGTCGGTAGCATGGCCTGTGGCCTGCTGGGCGGCCCAGTTAGGTGGATCCAGAAGGGAGGCCCATGCCGGATAAAGGAAGGCTACGGTGGAGTCACCAGCGTACCCGGAGCCTTGGAGTGCAAGATACACAAGACTAGTAATAGACGGTGTAGAACTCTATAACC
The DNA here is from genome assembly GCA_916181665.1 of Avena sativa. Classification (NCBI taxonomy): domain Eukaryota; kingdom Viridiplantae; phylum Streptophyta; class Magnoliopsida; order Poales; family Poaceae; genus Avena; species Avena sativa. The sequence continues at coordinate 382,748,116 of OV702282.1, forward strand.
TGTCCGGCTAGGACTTTTCCCTGTAACCCTAGGACCTGGCGACTATATAAGTCGGGCCTATGGGAGCCTTTAGGGCAAAATCTGAGACAACCTAACATCGTTTTACACACACCTCGCACAGCGAGCCTAATCTCTGTAACTCGGCGTATTGCCATTATAGTGATTTATAGTAGGAGTAGGATTCTGCCACCGCTGTGGGATCTGAACCTGGGTAAGCTGTGTTACCTCGTACCCGTCAATCGTCCGCCTTACCCCACGTCTCTAAACACGCACTGTGAGGACCCCTCCATGGCGTACTCGTCGGCAATACCACGACAGCCAGGCCTAGCCGTGCCAGGGCATGGTGTGGCCGCCTCAGACTCCGCCTCGACCTCTCCTTTCGCCTACATATATCCTCTGACCTAAAAACACTGGGGGTTCGCAAATTTCCAAAGAAGAGTTCCGCTGCGTCGCCACCACCAGAAACCGCGATTCGGAACCAGAAACTTTGTTTTAGCACCCTGCTGGGACAGGGAATTAGAGGAGATCACCATCATCATCACCGACGCCTCCCCATCAACCATCCATGATTCCCCAATCCATGTGTGAGTAATCCCCATAGTAGGTTATGGGGATGGTAGGGATTGGATGAGATCACTCATGTAATTGCATAAGATTGTTACGGAATGGTGCCTAGTATCTATTGTCAGTGCTTTTGACATTTTTGCAACTTGTTGTGCTTAATGCTTGTCACTAGGGCCCGAGTGCCATGATCTCAGATCTGAACATGTTATCGATTCATGATGTTATTATTGTTTGTGATCTTACCTGCAAGTTGTGTATACGTATCGTTGTCTGGAACCCGAGGCCCCAAAGTGACAACAATTGGGACAACCGGAGGGGATGGCTGTTATGTGAGGATCACATGTGTTCATGGAATGTTAATGCTTTGCTCCGGTGCTCTATTAAAAGGAGCATCTTAATTGCCAGTTTATAAATTTATTGATCCTCACATAAGAGCCATCCCCTCTATTAAAAGGAGCATCTTAATTGCCAGTTTATAAATTTTTTGATCCTCACATAATAGCCATCCCCTGTATGTGGGGATGGCTGTTATAAATATTATTTGGCTCACTTGTGTCGAATCAATAAATTTGGGCTTTACTTACCTCAAAGACTATTTCGATCCCCTATACTTGTGGGTCATCAAGACTATTTTCTGGCGATGTTGCCGGGGAGCTTAACTTTATTTATAAGTTCACTTGGAATTATTATTGTTCGTTGCCATCCATTCATCATGGGTAAAGCTCGTGATGGAAAAGTTCCTATATTGCCATCCACTACAAGAAGAGATACAACTCTGAACACCTCTGCTGCTCTTGGTTCACCATCTATGATGAATAAGCTTCTTACACCACCACATACACATGTTACACATACTGCTACTTCTGCTGAATCTGAAAATTCTTCTTATAATTTTGATGCAATGTAACATCCCAAAATTTTTCCTATTTTGCAATGTTATAAATAAAATCATTAGCTTGATTGATTGTTTGACTTTTTTGAAAATTCTCAAAGAGAAAAAACTTTTTGAATAGAAAATCCTCTCAACCTTGAATTCAAAATCTTATATTCTTTTGTTATGACCTAAGTAGCCATATAAGCAAAAGGGCATGGATTGATTATGGATTTTATAATTGGAGTGCAAGATTTCAAAATGAAAATCATGAAGCATTCATAAGCATTTCATTACATCCATGCAAAGTTCTCACAAACTGAATCCAAATCCTGGTATACAAATCCTATAATTGATTCACCCAAATGTCCTAAAGGTAATTAAATTGACTTTGTAAAACCCACTGTTGCTAAGGCATAAATTATTGATAATTATAGCCTAAAGAGATCCAATTAATATTACAAAAATTTAGAAACAAAATTGAGCTCATTTGGAGCTATTATGAAAACGTTATGGAATAAATACAAACAAATAAAGATATAAATAAAATGGAATATACAAGGATTTATAAACCCACTATTTGAAAACTAGTAAAAAGATTACAAATATGATCCTACAATGATCTATTCGATTTTAGAAAATTTTAGAAACAAGAATCGTGTCATTTGGAGTTTGTATGTGAAAGTTATGAGAAAAACAAATAAATGGAAAAATGGAAAAAGGAAAAGAATAAAAGAAAAAAACTAAACCTAACCTAACCCACGGACCACGCTGGCCCAGCCCGCTAAAACCCTTCCTATCTACCGCCCATAAGCAGCGCGCAGCAGCCACCGCCAGCAGCAGCAGCACAACCCACCTCCCCTCTCCTATTTTGTTTCTTTTAGCGCGGGACCCACTCGTCGGCCTCTACAGCGCCACCGCCAGGCGGGGCCCATGCCACCATCTTCCTCCTCTGGTCAGTGCCTAGGATGAACACGGGAAGTGAAACTGAATCGAATCCTCGGGTAATCTTTTGATTTTGTTTGAATTGCCTTGCCCCTCCTGCACGTACCGAGCCCCTTTAAATCCCCTTCCCTCCCGTACCTTTTTCCTCTTCGAATTTCTAGAAACCCTAGATCCCCGAGCCAAATCGATCTGCACCGTCGCCATCGCCGTTGTTGCTTGGGAGGTCGATCTTCCTCTGATTCATCGTCCCCTTCAACCTATTTTCCCTCTGGTCCCCTTTCCCTTTGAGCAACGACTCTATCTGACCCCTTCTCCTCTACCCCAGGTCGCCGGAGCGCACAGAACACGCCGCTGGAGCTCCACCGTCACCGCTGACCTCTGTCTGCTCGCATTCGTCGCTACATGAAGAGAAGGAAGAGGTCAACTATGTCGTTCGCCTCCCCGACCTCTCCTCCGTCCTGTGGTGTTAATCCCCGTCACCGTTGACCACCGAAGCGACGCCAGAGACCACCGCCAGCCGCCATCATATGGAGCCGCCGCCGCCGAATCCACCCTCCACCTTGCCGTTGACCACCACCAAGACCTCGGGAGAGTCGCAGCCGTCAGATCCCTCTTTGATGGCCAGGATTAGATCGAACCAGAGAAGGGATACCGACTAACCTGGTTACGCCACGTGGCCATCCTCGTCACTCTGCCTAATCAGCGCATGCGTCATCGCCCAGGTCAGCAGCCACGTCACCATAGTCAACTGCCAGTCAAAACCTATTTAATAACAGATTATGGAAAATGAATTAATTGGCAGAAATTGATTTAATCTTGTAAAAATCATAATAAAAAATCTGTATATCCAAAAATAGCAAATAATATATCAAAGGATTAAGAAAATTGAGTAGAATATTAATATGGCATTAGATCCAACCTTAAAGAGTATTCGTTTACTGTAGTAATTTAATTAGTTTTAATGGTCATTTAGGTTAATAAATTCATAGGAAATTTCTGTAATTCCGAAAAATATGAACAATATATCAAATTGAAGCTACTATAATGTAGATTAATAATATCTGGTTGGATCCAGCCTTTGCGGATTATTAACCCTGTAGTGTTTTAATTAGTTTTAATGGCTTTAGAAATCATTAAATTCATAGTAAATTATTTGCATATCACAAAAATATAAATAATATACCGATAGAAAGCTGGTTCCATGTAGATCATCAATATGCAAATGGTTCAGGCAAATACTGTAAGGTTCCGCAGCAATTAAATTAATAGTTTAATAGCTTATTTAGAGTATTACAATCATAGTAATTCGAGTACTGCTCAGAAAATTACAAATAATATGTCCCTAGAATCACAATTTTGTGGAGATTACAGATATAATTTTAGTTTGATTTTTAGGCAACAGAAACTATGAAAATGATTTAAAATCCATTATAGACTCTTTAAATTATAAGAAAAGATTTATAACTCCGATTAGGGTGAATCCAATTCCTACTGGTTCGTATTAATGTCCTCTATATAGTATAACTCAGAACCAAATTTTACTCCATAGTTAGGACATAAGTTGCAACAAAACTATTAAACCCCTTTATCAATATTTATTGATACATACCCTATTGCTTTAATTGATCACATACATGCATCATATGATTTATTAATGCTCAGAGAACTAAATATAAGCATTGAAACATATTAAACCATCATGCATGTTTTTGATCATCCTTGTTGTGTTTTCTATGTTTGCAATTGTTTTGATTGGAACTACCTTGTCCTCGTATTAGATTGTTCGGAGAGTGCGATTGCTGCGGAGAAATACAATCATCACCCATATTATCAACATAAGGCAAGTTACACCACTTGTTCATATCTTTTGTCCCAGTTTTGATTCTATGCATGTGACCTTCAAAATTATGTAGTATGCATGTGTAGGATGTTCCAGTAGAATTTTTCCTTGGTATTATTTTGCAAGTGCGATGATTTTGTAGTATGCCATGAGTAACTCTATACTTAGGGTTTTCCCTTCCTAATAGGTTACCCCCGTTTTGCTAAGTATTGCTTGCTATGCTATATATATGAAAAGTACCGTTGGAGGGTTCGAAAGACAATGAATTTTTCTAAGTATAAAGGCTCTCTTGAGCAAACTTTTTATTCTCAAATCCACTTCAAAATAAAACTAAGTTTTCTTCTGGGCGGAATGGTTGTCGGGACAACGAGTGAGATTTTGGTGGAGGACGGCCGACCAGGAATCAAAGAAGTCTGCCATGTTTCAGAATTCAAAAGCTTCCAGTACAACCACAATACATATGGGCTCTGTCTTGGCCTAGTACTTAGTGGGAAACCTCACCTGGGTGTAGGGTTCGCAGCATAGAAAACAAAAATTTCCTACGATGGGAACAACTAAGTACCAAGATCTATCTACTAGATAAAAGCAACGGGTGGATATACATCCATAGAATACATACCCTCGAAGACCGAATAGCGTTAACGAGGTTGTACTCGTGGATGATGTAGACGAACGCTTGCCGATCTCAAGATCGTGATGAAGTCCATCTGGTCCAGCCGGTCCAGCACGATCAAGTCCAGCACCTCAAAGCAGTGGTGCATCCATGATCGCACACACGTACGGGTAACCCGACAACCTCCGCGCCCTCGCTCCAGCGAAGCAACGAAAGCAACAAATCCTTCCAGAAAAAGCCACCGGGAACATGTATCTCACTGATCCGAGACCATGGGGAAATTCTAAAGGGGGAGAGAGATCCTTCGCGAGGAGGTGTGAGTGAGAGAGAGGGAGGGGGGCTCCTTTTATAGGGAGAGGGGGGCACCCAAGGGGCCATGCGCCCAGCCATGGGGCTGCCCCCTCCCCTCCTTTCATTCATGTGGGTGGACACTCCACTCACACAAAAGCCTTTCAATTCCCTCCACTCAAAAACCCACTCAAATTCCCATTAAATTTCCACCAAATTTAATGCAAACTCTCATTAAATAAAACTCCTTTTATTTATTCAGAATTTTGTCAATTACTTTAATGACAAACATTCACATATAACCCCTTGCTAGTATTTCATTTCACATGCAGAAACACTTTCTGCAATTTCACCCAAAAACCCGTTTCGGTATCTAGTGAAATAAATTCTTGCGCTTGTTATTCTTTTACTGGCATATCATTTGCTCCGAATGGTGTCGGTATCCCTTAAGTGTGTCACCCTATGGTTCGCGAATAATGCGGACATGATCGAGACCCTTCTCCGATCAATAATTAGTAGCGGGACCTGGAGATCCATACCGACTCCCACACATTCAACGATGACTTCTGTGATCGTGTGAACCTTTTATGCTAGTATCTTAATCCCTTTGTTTCAAGATATATTACATGTCCGAGATTCGATCATCGGTATCTCCATACCTAGTTTGATCTCATACCGACATGTACTCTTTTCTTGTTCCCGTGATATAACATTCTAGTGATCAAATCACTTGCTTGCAAGCTAATCAATGTGATATCACCGAGAGGGCCCAGGGCATATCTATCCGTCATCGGGATGAACAAATTCCACTCTCGATCCATGGGTCTCAACATAACACTTTAGTAGTTCTGAAGCCATCTTTATAATCACCCAGTTACCGTGTGACGTTTGATGTCATCGAGAAACTCTTCCGGTGTTAGTGATTGACATAATCTCATGGTCTAAGGATTAGGATCACTTCGTAAGTTGTTATAGCAATATAAACTCAATGACTTTGATCGTAATGCTATACTTCAGATGAATATTCATCACATCATTACACTAATGTTGTGACCTCGTTATTAACAACATCCAATGTCCATGATCAGGAAACTTTGATCATCATGTTAATCAACGAGCTAGTTTATAAGAGAGGCATAACTAGGAACTTCCTTTTTGTTTATTAAACACACATGTATTAACGTTTCCGTATTAATACAATTATAGCATGTAAAATAAACATTTATCATAAATAAGGAATACAATAATAACCACTTTATTATTGCCTCTCGGGCATATTCCCTTCACTGGGTACCAACATTTGGAGGTTCTTGGCACAGTTGGATCCAGAAGGTAGAGGGGCTACTAAGGGAAAGCCTCGCATGGTCTTGTCTGTAAAAGGACTTGATCGTGGATTGTGGGTAAAGTGCACCAACTCTCGAGAGTATTGCAATCTGATCGATCAGTCGTGTTCACGGAAATAGAACAACATTGAGCATCTGAAGGATGGAGCCTCTGAAGGATCTTCCTCTCTTTTTTTCTAAACAAAGTTTTGAAACCCCATGGCGTGAGTAATATCGCCAATGGGTGGGATTTTGGGAACTTGGTGCGTAATATCCAAGTGTTTGGTTGTTTGTACACTTGGTGAGTAATATCCTCGTGTGCCATTCGACCCTATTTTATCTAAGCAAATGTTTACAAAGTAGGGTAAAACTCTCTCTCCCTTTTCTTTCCATACTTAGTGAAAATTAGCATTATGCAAATGAACTCCAAAGCCTAAACTAGCCTTGCATGTAGAGTTAGTCTTTCCTTCCTTGGTGTAATTTGCCAATACATTCAAAGTATTGACCCAACTTGTTGGTTGCACGTTTCATGTGCAGAATTTCGGAGATCGTTGAAAGGTGCGCTAGGATCGCGGGTCTTCACTCAACCTGCCTGTGGCATTGATGGGACTCATGTTGTATATTTTTCGCTTTTGTTGTAATAATGTAAACTCTGGATTATTCGATTCATGTAATAAAGACTTGTGTTTTACATGATATTTCATCGACTGTGAGTGCTAGCTATTGATCCAGGGACTAGCATGTTAATCACAGGGACTTAGGATCCTTACCGATCCGAGGTCGCTACATGCTACTTCCAGTGTGCTTGATGAGAGTGGTTCATTAGGTTCTTTCCTAGATGCTAAAATTGCTATAACTATAATGGTAAACACTAAAACTCCTAATGAAAAAATTGCTACACCTATTAGTTCACCTAAGTCTAGAGAGTATACTAGTGATGGTTTTGATGAAGATTATATTAAAATTAGCGATGAATTTATTGAGGAATGTCGAAATACTATAGGTGCAAGTGCTATTAAGAGTATTCTTGAGAGATGTTCTGTTAGATATAAATTGTCTTCTAATGCTAAGTTTGCCATTTCTCCCATAAACATTAAAGATAAGGATTATGATTTCTCTCTTGATTTATCTTATATAACTATTGTTGAGAAAGAACCTTTTTGTGGGACTAAAAATGTAAGTGTTGTGGCACATACGGCCGAGCTCTCTACTTTGAGTGGATTATTTTCTGATGATATTAAGAAACGCACCTACTTTGTTGCTAAAATTTTCCATTTTTCATTGAAAGGTGCAGCTAAAGCTTGGTTTAAAAATTTATCTCCTAGATCTATTGATAGTCCTATTGGCTTGACTAATACTTTCTTTTAGAAATATTTCTCTGCTAGTGCTCAACATGCTATTTTGCAGAAACTCTTTGATTTTAAGCATGAAGGAGAGAACTTGCCTGAATCATGGGCAAGGTTTTGTTCTTTAATTAGAGCACAACCTGGATATACAGTACCTAAAAATGAACTCCTTGATATATATTATAATGGACTAACCGATAAATCTAGGACATACCTGAATAGTTGTGCTGGTTGTGTTTTCAGTAAAAGAACTCCCGATGAAGCTGAGGAATTAATGGCTAAAATAAGCAAGAATTATGATGATTGGACTATACCTGAGCCAATTACGCCTGAGCCAACTATACCTGAGCCAACTACACTTGAGACAACCCCAACACTAACATGAAAGAAGAGGGGAATGATTGAATTAAATGATAAAGTGATGAAGGAATCTAAGAAATGTCTTAAGGAGAAGGGTATTAAATCTGAAGATGTGAAGAATTTACATCCTATAGAAGAATTATGTAAGCCAATCTCTCACTTATCCACTATTGAGGTACACTCTCTCCAACATTTTGATAATGGTGACATTCCTTACTCTAAACCTCCCGATCAATGCTTAGAAGAATTTGATATTTATGTTGTTAAGCAAGATAATTTTAATATGAGAGTGCAGAATCATTTAATGGAAAATTCTAGAGCTATTAATAAGTTGCATGATATTGTGGAGAGAACTTCCAATGATGTTAAAATGCTTGTTAAACATTTCCAAATGCTTCAAACTCAGATTGATCAGCTTACTAAGGTGCAAAAAGATTTGCTAGTTAATGCTTCTAGAGAAAAACATGCTTATGAAATTAGAACTAGAAGTGGTGCTTCTACTCAGGATCCTTTATATTCTGAAGGACATCCTAAAAGAATTGAGCAAGATTCTCAACAAGCTAAACATAGTGGTACTCCTTCTAAGAAAAATAAAAAGAAACATAAAACAGTTGTAGAATCTTCTGAACCTGCTAAAGATCCTAATAGTATATCTAGCTCTGATGCTGAAACTGAAAGTGGTAATGATAAAAATGATGCTTCTGATAAAGAAGAAATTGAAGAAGAACCTGAAAGGCACACTAAGAATACTAAGTACACTAAGGAAGATTTTTCTGCTAATAAACATGGTAGTGAAAGAGAGCCTTGGGTGCAAAAACCAATGCCTTTTACTAATAAGAAACACAAGTCAAAGGAAGAAGAACACTATAACAAGTTTTGTGAGTAAATGAAACCATTGTTTTTGCAAATTCCTTTGACTGATGCTATTAAATTGCCTCCTTATTCAAAGTATATGAAGGATATTGTCTCTAATAAAAGGAAGGTTCCTAATGAGGAAATTTCTACTTTGTTTGCTAATTATTTCTTCAATGGTAAGGTTCCAAAGAAACTTGGAGATCCGGGGATTCTAACTATGCCTTGCTCTATTAAAAATAATTATGTTAGAACTACTTTGTGTGATTTGGGAGCAGGAGTTGGTGTTATGCCTTTTTCTCTCTACAAGAGACTTCACCTGGAAAAATTAATACCAACTGATATATCTTTGCAAATGGCTGATAAGTCTACTACTATTCCTGTTGGTATATGTGAGGATGTTCCTGTTCAAGTGGCTAATAGTTGTTTGATATTAACTGACTTTGTTGTGCTTGAAATGCCTGAAGATGATAATATGTCTATTATTCTTGGGAGACCTTTTCTTAATACTACAGGTGCTGTCATTGATCGTAACCAAGGAAAAAAATATCTTTTAATGTTAATGACAAGGAGCACACTATTTATTTCCCTCACAAGATTGATAAGAAATATGGACTAAATTCAATTGAAAATATTGAGGGCATCAAAGTTGGAGAAATATATTATCCCATACCACAAGAAGATTATGAAACCATTATGATTGGGACTATTGCTATCAAGGTTGAGGTAACATAATCATTTAGTGAAATGCAAAGTTTTGCTTCATATAAAATGGTGGTAACAAGACCTGGTCAACCTTGTTAACGAAAGTGATTTTGATGAACAAAACAACATTTTCACCATGATTATCTTTGTTTACTCTTATTTTCTCTATTCCAATCTTTGCCTCCACGTTGCTCATGTTTGTATTGCTAGTTGTTTGCATATTTGAGTGTCTTAGAACTTCTGAAGTTTTAGTTTTGATTTAGTTTTCCATCGTTCCAAAATCTTTTTTCTGCAAGAAAATTATTTATCAATTTCTGAAAATTGCCCAAAAATAAAGTTTCTCGGAAAATTCCAGAAAATTCATAAATTTTTACGTAAAAAAAGGGACAGAGAGGCACCTCGAGTGACCCAGGGGGCCCCACCAGGCAGGATCGCCACCTGGTGGCGCGGCCAGCCCTAGGGCGCGCCCAACCATGGTGTGGGCCACCCCTGGCCCTCCACTTATTCGGCCACCTACCACTTCACTCTCTCTCCTGAGAAAACACTGAAAAATTTCTCGAACGCGTGTTCTTGTTGTTCTTCACCGTGATTTTCGATCTCCTTACTCAGCCACTCTTCGCTGCAGATTTTTGGAGCATTTATTCTCCAGTATGTGACTCCTCCGCTTGTCCAAGTAGATTTTTTATTAGTGGATTATACCTTGAGTATTTTGCTACTATAGGTGACAGGTTATATGAGCTTGCATGCTTGTTCTATGTTTAGAGAAAATATTTCTATGCATGTTTAGCCCTCTTGCAAGTCCCTATAGTAGTTCCCTTCATTTAGTAGCTTTGAAATTATTTTTTGTGATGTTTGTCTTAAAATTTCAGAAAAGAGAGAGATGGACAACCATACTTTTGAAGAAGTGTTTGAGAGAGACACACCAAGGGTGGCAAGGACTTCAAGATCAACTTCTCGATTTAGGCCATCATATAATGAAGATCTGATTGTGCCACGCTTTGGTAATGAGGGAGATGATGGAGATGCACATCCATCTACCTTCCCTTGTTTTGACTTTTTGAGAGCTGCAGGGATCCTCGATGATTTCTTGCTCCTTGTTCAAAGGGTTGGTCTGACCGCTTATATGCATGATGAGAGTGAGCAATATGCTTTGCTTACCAAAACTTTTGTTGAGAGCTTCACTTTCACTAATACTTCTTATAGGCCAACTATTTCATTTAAAATCTATGATATGCCTATTACCATGAACTTGGAAAGATTTTGCAGCATTATAGGTATTGGCATGGATGGGACGGCAAAGAAGATCCAAGGTCGACCTGCTGATTTGCTGGAGCTCTACCGAGGTGTAACAAATGATGATGACCGCACAACCCAGCGCGACAAGATAAGAAACATCCAGCTCCCAGCTCTTAGATATTTTGCTTACTACCTTGCTACTAGCGTTCTTGTTAGGGAGAACACTAGTAATATTTCTAACTATCATTTAGCTTTTCCTGCTGCTGCGCTTTATAACGAAACCAAGTATAATCTTGGTGCTCTCATTGCTCGCCGCCTAGCTGCTAGAGGACCCATTTATGGGGGTATTATTTCTGTGCGCATGGTTGATGCTTTGGGCCTTTCTTTCGATCCTAATGATACAGTGTTGACCCCATAGAGACTTGATCTTGTGTCTATGAAAACCCATCACTTTGTTACTACTAACTCTCATGCAGAGAGTTTAGTTTATAGGATGTTGTTTACTGACGGAGATGAGAGGAAAATTCCCTTGCCACAACCTACTTTGTTTAGTATTTGCACGAGACCGTGGGCGCGCTCCAAGGAGGATCTGGACGAGTAGCTCCACTTGCTTGGTTTCCACATGCAGCACCAGGAGGGGGATGCGCCCTCTTATGACTATGCTACGCACTACGCCGGGGCGTCCTCGAGTTCATATCAGGATGAAGGTACTTCTTTGTCATATTATGGAGGCACCACCTCTTGGCCAGCTTGGGATTGATCTCCACTTAGGCCAAAAGCCTAAGGTTGGGGGAGGTATACCGACATCACACTCATCTACATATCATATTATGTCGGTACTTTATATATCCATGTTTCACTTTTTTTCTTGTTTTGTTTCTGCTTCCCAAAACACAAAAAGACCAAAAATATTTATGTTGTTTCTCTTTGTCTGCTTCTTTAGCTTTTAGCTTTAGTTTGCTTGCCCTTTTTAGCTTTGGTTTGTTATTTGAAAAACCCAAAAATATTAGTTGTTCTTCTCTAGTTTTGTAAAGTTCGTTGTAGGGTTCAGCAGTTCTTAGTGACTCCTTTGGAGTTTGGTTTTCATATTATTATTCAAGCCACACAAGTGAAATGCAATAATGATGATTTATGACAACTCGAGATATGGTAAGAGGCTGGTATGAACTCTCTTTGTTTTCATTTTTGTACATATACTCATCCATGTGGTCATGCTTAGATTGTTCATGTAAGGTGAATGTTATTTAATGGATGCTTAGTAATTCTTGCTCTCTTATGATTAGTCCCAATTTGCTAATAGTTTGTAGCATGTCATATAAATTTTTGCTTGCATTGTTCTATTCATAACATATTATGGCATTGTGGTATCCTCCTATGAATGTTTTATTTGAATCAACTTGGCACATGCTCACGCATGCATATGACTAAACAAAAAGTTAGTTCAACCTCGATGATTTATTTTGCCTCGGAGTTCTTGTGTCACTCTTATGCCACTGTTAATTTTGTTTTGTCGCAAGCATGATTATGACAGTTACTGCTCTCTCGATTGTCGCTCCCTTTCTATTGCTAGCCTTCACTTGCACTGAGCACTCGTGCATCTAACTCCCCAAAACTAAAGTTGTCAAAAAGTGTCCATCATATCTACCTATTAGCATCATTGCTACTCCTTGCATACTTATTATGCGTTGTTTTCTTTCAAATAAAAATGTTTGCCTATTATACGAAAATTAGTTACTAAAGCTCTCACGAACTTGATGGCACATTTTATTTCTTGCACTTAATAAACCTAAACCATTGTGACTGTCTGATATGCTTGCAAGTTATAAGTTGTGAATTAGAAAAACCATGCTATCATGGGGTACACTTTCAACATTGCACTTATCTATTTAGTTGATATCATGTTCTTTTGTTTATGGATGCCGACGGTGTGAAATAAGATGGGAGCTTGTAAGTCCATGGAGTATGTATATGTGTTAGACAAACGTCTGGGTGGCTAGCCTAAGCCATGCTTAATCATGGTGGAAAGTTGCAACAAAACCATAGTGGCATTCTATGAAGCATCCTCAATAAAAACTATGCAAATAGCAAATAAAAATATCGCTGAGATGCTCACTGTCTGTTGCCTTGTCATTTTGATATGGGATCGCTCCTGTGTCATGGGGCAAGGGATACCCCATTGGCAGTTCTCTATGATACACATATACTTACAATGATAAGAACTTTCTTGGGACCAAAGTTGAGTAGCATGAGGTCTCGATACTCGTACTCAAGGGGCGTGAGATTTTCAACTTATAATTTGTCAAGCATATAACTCATATTTGCCATCACTTTAACTTTAACCATCTAAAGATGCTTATGATAGGGGCAATGAGATCTCAAAGCTAACGAGTACCATACTTTCAACCATTTGGAAGCCTTTCAAACTTTTTAATCTTTTTGTTCACTTTTATGTCGAGCCACCATTTATTCTATGAGCACCTTCCTGAGAGCATAGTTGTCATTCTTAGTGTAATGTGTTTGTCCCAAGACACGGTTAATTGTGACATAACTTTGACGTTTGTATCTTTAATATTTTTACTTCTAGTCTTCGCTTGAACTTCAGAGGTGTCTTGGCATTTATGTTTTGCTCCAAAAAGAAAGGCAAGCGAGATACCACTTTATCATATCTTCTTATGAGTATTACAATCTTGCATATGCTTATGTTTCATGTTGTTTATTATTATTGTGTTGGAATCTATTCATAGCTTGCATGACTATTGGGTAGAGTTATTTGCATACGCCTTATTATGAATTACCTAAGTACTTGCTCATATACTGAGAATATTTACATCTTATGAAGCAAATGTGTTCGTGAAATTTTCTTTTATCGCACTCAGTTTTCAACTGAATTGCTTGAGGACAAGCAATAAGCTAAGCTTGGGGGGAGTTGATACGTCCAAAAAGTATCTACTTTTTCGAACACTTTTGCTATTGTTTCTCCTCTAATTTGTGTGATTTCGATGTAACTAACTGATGACCCACAAGTATAGGGGGTGTATCATAGTACTTTTGACAAATAGGAGTGTCAGTCCCAACGAGGAGCAGAAGGTGTTGACTAGTGGTATGGAGCAGGAAATCTCTGTAAATACTTAGCAAACGGATTTTTAGGGGTTTTCTGATAAAGCAAATAAACAAATTGCAAGTAATAAACACAACGAATAACTGCAACAACTGGCCCAATCCTTTCTTAGCAAAGGACAAGTCGGTGGAAATACTTATAAGGACCAAACGTTCTCGAGGAAACATGAGAATTCTGTCAAGTGCTTTCGCTTCAAATAGCTGAGTACTCTTCTTTGGTGTTGTAAGTGTTGTGTGGGTGAACCTTTGCTAATGTACCGACCTTACTTAGACTAATACATACTTGTTATTAAACCCCCTGCAAGCATCCGCAACTACAGGAAAATAATTAAGATATAAACCTAACCACAGCCTTAAACTCTAAGATCCTACGCTCCCTTATGCAATGGTGTCCTAACAGGGGTTTAGGTTTCTGTCACTCCAACAACCCCACAATTAGTAGCCAAATAAACAATGCATTCCCCTAGGCCCATAAATGGTGAATTATCATGTAGTCGGCGTTCACATGACACCACTAGAAGAATAGCACCACAACTTAAATACTAAACCATTGAATAATAACTCAACACAAATCCACTACTAACAACATGACTTCTCCCATGTCCTCAAGAACTAAATGAACTACTCACAAGACATCATATGGATCAAGATAAAAGATGATATGGTGATGGATAACAATCTAAACATAAACAATAATCCAATGGTTCCACTCACAAGCATCAACTACAATAGTAACCAACACCGGTAAAGTTTCCCTAAGAACTAATGCAAGATTCAACACAATTGTTACAGCGGGATGGAGTGTTGATGATGGTGCTGGTGGAGATGATGGTGTGGATGATGATGACGATGATTCCAATGAAGCCTAGCTTGATGACGGTGTTGATGGCGACGATCTCCCCTCTTCGGGAAGGAATTTCCCTGGCAGAAATCTATCTGTCGGAGAGCTCTCTCTCTCGGTGTTTTTTGCCCTGCAGAGGCGGCATAAATCTTTCTGTGGTCCCTCCCCTGGTATTAGGGTTCCGTGAGGAAGATATAGGCGAGAGGGCGGAGTCGGGAGCCATCCAGGTGGGCCACACCTACCCTAGGCGCGGGGCAAGGTGGGCCCGCGCCTAGGGGTGTGTGGGCCCCCTGTGGCCTAGCTACGCCTCCCCTTCTGGCTTCCTCCGTCTTCTGGGAAAATATAATTTTCCAATATTTTTCTAGTATTTTTCTGATCTTCACGAAATTGCATCAAAACACCTCTTTTTCCATCAGAAACCTGACTCCGGTAGTCCATCCTCCAAGAATCATCCAACATGCAAAAACTGAGGAAAAGACATAAATAACAACTCATAATAAGACATATATCAATTAATAGAGGCAAATTATGATATAGAATGGTGATGCAAATTGGACGTATCACTAGCACAGACTAACGTTGTTTTCAGTATAATTGCTTTGGTGTCTCGTTTTTGTGCAGAAAATAAACTTTCAGGAAAAATCCTAGGAAATATGCAAAAAAAACTATTTTCCCAAAAGACTCATGGAGCCAGAAGACGGAGGGGAGAAAAGGCTTGAGGGGCCCACACCACCCTAGGCGCGGGCCAGGCCTGGCCGTGCCACGGCATGGTGTGGCCGCCTCGGACTCCGCCTTGACCTCTCCTTTCGCCTACATATACCCTCTGACCTAAATACACCAGGGGGTCGACAATTTCTAGAGAAGAGTTTCTTTGCACCACCACCACCAGAAACCGCGATTCGGAACCAGAAACTCCGTTTTGCCACCCTGCCGGGACGAGGAATCGGAGGAGATCCTCGCCATCATCATCACCGACGCAACTCCATCAACCATCCATGATTTCCCCATCCATGTGTGAGTAATCCCCACAGTAGGTTATGGGGATGGTAGGGATTGGATGATATCACTCATGTAATTGCATAAGATTGTTAGGGCATGGTGCCAAGTATCTATTGTTAGTGCTTTTGACATTGTTGCAACTTGTTGTGCTTAATGCTTGTCACTAGGTGATACGTCGAAAACGTATCTATAATTTTTGATGCTCCATGCTTGTTTAGTATCTACTTTGCTTTGCTTTGTCTACACTTTGAGGTGATTTTTACAAGTTTTCTGGTACTAACCTATTAACAAGTTGCCACAGTGCTAGTTGCCTGTTTTCTACTGTTTTTGGTTCCAAAAAAGTTAGTAAAGAAATATTCTCGTAATTGGATGGGACAAACGTCAAAGTCAATAACATTCCGTGGGGAACAATAAGTCCATAGATGAGACGGAGAGGCGTGCCAGGGCAGCCACACCCCTTGGTGCGGGTGGGCCCTGCCCCGCGCCTAGGCAGGGTGTAGGGCCCCTGGCCACCGCCTCGGCCTCCCCCTTCGCCTATAAGAAGCCCCCGATGCAGAAACCCTAAGTACCCGATCAATATTCCACGAAACCTTCTGTAGCCGCCGCCACCGCCGTCCCTAGATCGGGGGGATCTGAAGTTCTTTCCGGCACCCTGCCGGAGAGGAGATCATCCCGGAGGCCTTCTCTCCGGTATGATGTGTGAGTAGTTCCACCTTGGACTATGGGTCCATGTAGTAGCTAGATGGTTGTATCTCCTCCTTGTGCTTTCATGTATAGATCTCGTGAGCTCCGTTCATGATCAAGATCTAATATATTTGTAATCATGCATGTTGTGTTTGTGAGGATCCGATGGATATTGAGATTATTATGTTGGTTTGATTAATGGTTGTGTCTTTATGATTCTATCATGCCTGTGTTGTTTGTGATCTTGCATGCTCTCTGTTGTTAGTAGCTATCTTGGCCAAGTAGTTGCTAGTGACTCTAAGAGGGGGTATTTATGCTCGATAGTGGGTTCATTCCCTACTTTCCAAGGGAAGTGACAATAATCTCTTTGATTGTAGATGTTTTGTTGCTACTAGGGAGAAAACAACGGTCTCTTGTTCATGGAACATGTGGACTGTTTACCTTACACACTTTGCTTAAAGCAGTTGTCTGTTGCTTGCAACTTAATACTGGAGGGGGTTCGGATGATAACCTGAAGGTGGACTTCTAGTCATAGATGCAGTTGGATGGCGGTCTATGTATCTTGTTGTATTGCCCAATCAAATCTCATAGGATCTTTCTGACTAGTAATTGCATTGTTATGCCTTGCTCAGTTCCTATCAATTGCCCTGTTGTAATTTGTTTACCCTTCATACCATGTTGTTTATCTAAGGAGAGCACCTCTAGTGAACTATGGACCCTGGTCCAATCTTTATCATTGATACATCTTTCACTGTTACTTGTTTACTTGCTGCAAACCACCATTACCTTCCACGCCATACGTTTAATCCTTTGTTACAGCAAACCGGTGAGCTTGACAACCTCACTGATTCGTTGGGGCAAAGTCTTGAGTTTGTGTTGTGCAGGTCTCCGCGTTGCTTGCAACACCTGTGTGACGTTTCCTTCCTCCTACTGGTCCAATAACCTCGGTTTCTTACTGAGGGAAAACTTGCTTCCGTTCTTCTTCACACCTTGATCTTGGGGTTCCCAACGAAGCGCTCCTACATCAAATCAGCGCTGCATGAAGCTTTTCTGGCGCCATTGTCGGGGATCGAAGAAAGAAGCTCCCACGTCAACAAGGCGCCATCAACAAGTTTTCTGGCGCCATTGCCGGGGATCGAAGAAAGAAGCTCCCACGTCAACAAGGCGACATCAACAAGTTTTCTAGCGCCGTTGCCGGGGAGGCTAAGGACGTCTTCACAAGGGGAGTCCTCCACTTCCTTTCTCTTTACTTTGTTTTTAGTTTGCTTAGTTTCTTTTGCTTGGTTTTGTTTGCCTCTTTTTATCAAAAACTACAAAAAATTAGTTTAGTTTGGTTTGCTTTTTCTTATCAAAACACACAAAAATTAGTTCCTACTCCAGTTACTGGTCTGTTATTGCCTTGCTTGGTCATGCTTTCTATTAATGGATGGTTTATTTAATACTAGTTCTTATTGGCAAGGTGGGTTCACGGAAGAACAAAAGTATTATTATAAGGAACACCGTTTGTCACAAAAGGGAAACACTTATGGGAACAAATTGATAAGTTGAATACTATTTCTAGAGACATGTGCTCTACTTATAATGTTACTTATTTCTTTGATAAAGCTTGTTGCTATAGGAGGTATAAACACCTCCCTTTTCAATGTGAGTATAATGATAATGTTACCATATCCCCTTATGTTAAAGGAAATTATGACTTTGATGATGTGGAATAAATTAAAGAATTTATTGCTTTCAAGGGTGCATTTGAACTTGCTAGTTTGCTTGAAAATACTGATGATGCACCTTATGAACATGAGGTTTATGATATACTTAAATTC